>OZ026521.1:9879688-10587188 GCA_964019695.1 Loripinus fragilis | reverse complement strand
CAAGTTTACCAGGCAAGGCTTTGAGAACGCTTGTTGACATCGCGAGGCTTGCCAAGATATAGAGAATACTAGGTGAGTGTCTTTTGATATCAAGTTTACCAGGCAAGGCTTTGAGAACGCTTGTTGACATCGCGAGGCTTGCCGAGCGATTCAACAAGCGTTCTCAAAGCCGAGCCTGGTAAACTTGATATCAAAAGACGTGAACCTGGTATTCTATTTATCAGTTTACCCATTGTTTCACTCTTCAAACTAGCGATTATGACGTCATTTTCAATATGTATGTTGATTCAGCGTCATAAGCGACGTCATTCAAAAAGTGCAATGTCATCATGACCTGATAAAGGCAACATGCCGTGAGATAGACATTGTTTATCAGGCAACGTGCAACAATGCAGTTGATACGAGAGGTAACTGATAAGTAAAACTATTGTTATTTGGTAGTTATACTAATAAAATATAAGCCGAAATTTAAAAGAAAAACCTGAGCAAATAGTTTAGGCTCAGATGAAACTACTCTTATTTGCATAATGACCAGGACCCAAGGTTATAACTTTTTTCATGGTCAACTCAACTGAGCATGAAATTCAATCAGCTCATAAATGTTAAAATGTCAACAAATCTTGGCATTTTAACATTTATTAGCACCACGAATACAACATCTGAGTATTTTTAACAGACGATCAGTTTTATTTTTCAACATTTAAGTTTTATTGAACAGTTGAAATTTCATGCTCCGTGGAATTGAGCATGAAATAAGTTTTATAACCTCAGGCCAGGACCTACTTTGTTTGCCATTTAGTCAGCATTTTAGATCACATGATCAATAAGACGAAAATACTATTTCAAAAATTGTATACATTCTAATAATCTAATTTATCATATGACGTCGCGTCTGGGAGTGAAATAACGCCATGCAATAAAATCGATAAACCACTAGTGGTTTATAGATTTACGGGAAACGTTATGACGTCCATAACAACGTTGTGACATAATGACAAAATTATAACGTTTTTACGCCAGAAATATGATTTCAAAGTATTTATCATATGATAAATAGAATCTAACATTCGTGCTCTTGTATTATTGAATTTATTAAACTCGTTGCGAAAAAGAGATAAAATGCTCGGCAAGCCTCGCATTTTATCTCTTTTCCCCAACTCGTTTAATAAATTCAATAAAACATGAGCACTCATGTAAGATCCTCTATTTAATAAAATAAAATAGACTTTAAAACACAATATTTTATTGATCTATATCTTAAAAACGACTATGTGAAATAACTATCATCTGTTATTAAATTGTCAGCATGGACAACCAATACCTTTTGAACTGATACATTTTATGAGGGGCATCTTTGGACTATCTGTACTGATTTTTGTTTTCAAATTGGTCCAGTAGTTTTTGACAAGATTAGATTTTGATGAGATGGTTAAAAGTATTCTTTTTGGATGCTATATGACAACCAGTATTGTGTATGGAATTGAAATCTTTGAAAGAGGGAGCCTGAAAATTATTCCCTTAAAGTTTGGTAAAATTCCACGAGTGTTACAGGAGAAGATGTCATTTGAAGTTATTGTTAATAGAAATATGATATATGACAGATTGACACACTAGGACGTATATCCAATGATCACAAATACTCATATTCACCCCGTGTATTTGATCTGTAGTTTACAGTCCATAATATTTTGTTTACCTTGGCACATGCGTTTTGGCAGAAAGTAAAAAGTTGCATGTACTGCTGAGTCCCTAATTTCGTTTTATCTCCTTTTTATAGTTTGATCTGTATGTTCTTGGTGATGATGCATCGATAAGTTAGGGATCTTTCATGCGAACCAAGCATCTACGTATCTTAAACCATATCAGCATTAAGGGTGAGGTTGGTATCGTTAAACATGTTTAAGCCCTCCAGTATTTTTATTACTTACCGTTCCAAGGCGGTGCTTCTTTTGTGGATCATTTTTGTTATTTATGTTTCATGTTTGTCTTTATTATGCGACCGTGTCTGTTCCTTGCTGCCTTATGATCACCTACTGGGAAAGGACTGACCTCTTGGCTCTCTTGTGTGTTAATGTTTTTTTATGTTTTGGGCACTTTCCCATATGGTGTCCCGGGTCAGGTGTGGTACTTGATTGTACTGATTCCTGATATTTGTCTTCCTCTTTACTTTAATGTTGAAATATGTTTTGTGATTGTTTGCTACCATGGCTTAAGCCTGCAAGTTACCTTAACAGACAATTGATTGAACTGGCGTTTAGCACACTGTATAATCAGGTTTTAAAAGCTTTTTGTTTATTGTTACTCCCATTGTGGGAGTCTATAATTGTTCTATGTGTTGTTGTATGTTACTTTATGTCCATTCTAGTATTGTAATCATCTTAATGGGGAAGAGAGAGCTGGTTGCTTTGCTTGGTTTGTCTTTATGGTGTCTTGTGATGGTTGAGCGGCTCTTCCTGGCGGTGCCACGGGGTTGTCTGCGGTTTGTGATTGTGGTATTTCCTGATCATACTCACTTTTTTTAAAGCATGCTTGTCAAAGAATTGCATCTTATTTAACGGCTGACTACAACAGGATCTATTAAAAGAATTTCGGCCAAAACACACATGCGCGGGTAAACAGTGCTGTAGGTTATCGTAACGGACTGTATGTACAGTTTAAATACTGGGGCGATATAAGGCAGGATGTGCTCATGTTAGCTAACATAAACACCAAGCAAGCCTCACCAGATAAACACTCATGTACGTTAAAAGACTATGCATATGAACCCCACATGAGAAAAACAACATTGTGGCTGTGCATGCGCGGAAACAGAGGGAGGAGGCAGGGGGTTCGACCCCCCCCCCTTGGAAAATCACAAAAACATACGTGTTTTAGAAATACCAGGTCCGGACCTCCTGGAAATCACAAAGCTAACAAGCCAGCATTCAATGTCAGGCTATCATTGGCCCGCTAGCGAAACGCCATTTTAATGGCGTTTTGCTGGTGGACCGATAATGGCCGGCTTTTAGTGTTATATGGATTCTCTGTCTCACCTCATCGACTTAAAAAAACGTTGTCAGAGACCCCCTCTGAAAAACTTTTCTGAATCTGCGCATGCTGTGCATCACGAGTAACTCAGAACTAGCCTAGGCATCAGTCTTATCAGAGTTGCTGTCCACATAAAGAAAGCTTGGGTTCTTAGTTACCCACGGAGTGCACAGCAGAGACTCTGATCAGACAGGGGATGCCCATGTTGATCTGAGTCTTCACTGGTGCACCAGTTGTTGGTTTTGTCCTTCTTGGGTCTCAATTATATGATACGTACTGTTGTAGGTAGTTTGTTCTTCAAACCTCTGTGAAATATACCATGTATTTATTTTATATATTATTAAAATAAATACTGTTTAAATCATTTATCACATGGCGTTGCGTCTGGGAGTGAAATAATGCCATGCAATAAAATCGATAAACCACTAGTGGTTTACAAATGTTTGGTTTACGTTATGAAGTTAATAACAATGTTGCGTACATAAAGACAAATTATAACTTTTTTACGCCAGAAATGAGATTTCAAAGTTATCTTAACATTATGTGATAAATAGAATCTAACATTTGTGGTCTTGTATTATTGAATTTATTAAACTCGTTGCGAAAAAGTGATAAAATGCTCGGCAAGCCTCGCACCCAACTCGTTTAGTAAATTCAATAAAGCATGAGCACTCATGTTAGATCCTCTATGTAGTATTTTGGGAACTGAGAGATAATGTGTATTTTGGAAACACTTCTGTATTTTGGGTTATACAGTTGTGTGTTATAAATTTAGTAATGTACGCTTCAATTATTTCAAAAAGCATATTACAAATAAATATCACTGAGGATTTATGAGTAAGCTATGGTAAATGGTCTTAAATTTCGAGTAATATTTTCCTGGGTAAAAAGCTTATGCAAACAGTGCAGACTCAGATCAGACTGCTTCTCAAGAAGCAGTCTGATCAGGGTCTTCCCTGTTTGCTATTCTAACAAGCATTCTATGAGTTTCAGCCCTGATAACCAACATTTTATTTGAAAAAAAGAAAGAGTAATATGTTAAAAATTTTAGAACATTTACCGTAATTGCTCAAATTATGTGACCTACATGTACATGATGTATGAGTGCTTGACTCGAGACCGAGAGGTTGCGAGTTCGAGCCTAACCGGCGTCACTGCATTGTGTCCTTGTGCTAGACACACTAATCCTAGCTTAGTCCTGGTTCAACCCAGGAAGACCCGTCCCTACATAACTGAAAGATTGTTGATGGGACGTTAAGAATCAAATCAAACAAACAAACATGATATATGAATGACATAACATAACAGTAAATGAAAGACACTGGTTTGATCACATTGATAACATTATTAAAATATGAAATTCAACAATGAATAAAACATATTTATTTTATGACATATGGGTTGGCTCCTAAGATATTGGTACTTATGGCTAAGGCCAAATAAAAAAATATGTGTGTTTCAGGTTACACCCTTATAAAAAATTGGGGAAGGTAGGAAGGATAACTGTCTTTTTGGGAAAACCTATTTTCTTGGAGTACTCAGACCTGCTTGGAAATGTATTAAAACTGATACAAACGGGTCTATTTTTGATGATCTAACATTTTAATCCTTTTACTTACAATACCAAAGACTGAATGCATAGAAATGTAGATTTTTATTTCAGATGGTCATTTTGAAGTGTATTTCTTTACCAAATTCTGAAGTTCGAAGAGAATTGCAGAACAAAATAATTTTGTTCTGCTATTCTCGTTCAACTTCAAAATTTAGAGAAAAAAAAGTTTAGGATAGGGGGTAAATATTTAGGGTAGGCCGGGTAACCTAAAATATACATATTTTTTCTTTGCATAATGCAAAGGCGCATGTATATGTAGTATAATTAGAGTATTTGTTGATCACACACCTACAGAAGAGAGCAGCAAAAAATAATCATGCAAAAGTTTATGGTTCACTCCCTACTGAATAGATCTGTATCCATATTTGAAGGATGACTTCAGACCTTTGCAATGAGTGCCAAAATCTTGTTTGCTCAGCCTATATATCACGGTGGAAACGTACACAGGATATTGCTCCAAAATGAGCCGATGTTTACACTGAATTAGGAAAAAAACACACAACGAAGGTAAGGAAATCTGGAATTTCTCCCATTTAATTCTTTTTTCAGTACTTGGCGTGTGTCGATTTAGAATCACTATATGTATATTTAGCAAATTGTATGCATGATATGGCATCAAACACTGTACTTGATAGTGAAAATCACAAAATGAAAGTCGTGCTCACACCAAAATTTAGATGGGATGTAAAGAATCAAAACAAACAAAACAAACACGTGTAACAGGATGTTTCAGGCTTACGTGACCGTTGCCAGAGGGCTAACATGTTTCAAAAAAAATTGTAACATATTAGGCTTTATGGAAATCATAGTCTACAAAATTCAGCCTGTGGGAGGGTGGGGTTAAACCATATCTATCCCAGGGCCTAACGGCTGTAGCATCAAACTAAATCACAATCTGTTGCAATTGCGTATTAATTCGTCCCTTAAAACACATGCTCCGCCATCAAGTTAAACCAGACGCCTTAATTTCAGCATGTGTGGTTACCCAAGTCCCTATGTTTTATGCAAGCAGGAAAGCCTCAATCAAGAGCGCAGTGGCTCAGTGGTAGAGTGCTTGACTCGAGACCGAGGGGCCACAGGTCCAAGCTTCACAGGCATCACTGCGTTGTGTCCTTGAACAAGAACATAATTCCTACCTTAGTACTGGTTCAACCAGGAAGACCTGTCCCTATATGACTGAAATATTGTTGATGGGATGTAAAGAATCAAATCAAACAAACAAATCAATCAAGATTGAACATTTCTGCAAGCTCCCCAGAGCCATCCTTGTTTGCGTACCAGCATTTCATCTTTTAGAGGCTATATTGGCCCACCGCAAAAAATAACATTCTGACTTTGTGCATGCCCACAACATAGGTGCAGACAATCTTGTGAATGCGCACAAACAGATCAACACCTTTGATGTTCAATCTCTGGAAAGTCAATATATTAGTCTCTGAAGCCAAACAGACTCGCCTGATCACTTACCTTGAAGATAGGCTTTCTTGCGTTGCAATCCAATTTTTATTTAGGTCATGCATGAATTCACTAAATTAATCCCTTAACAATACATGTACAAGCGCAGCTATCCAGTGAGATCAAACCCATAACTTTCGACGCATGCATTAATTAAAGTCTTTTTAATGTTTGCAAACAGCAAATATATGGAAGAAATTGTGCATTTTTTAGCTTTGACAGGTTCATCAACGCTCTTATAGCCGTAAACGTGTATGGCTTTTGGACGCTGTATTATTATCCCCACGCTTTTTTAAAAAAAGCGAAGGGGATATTGTTATCGCCTCTGTCCGTCCGTCCGTCCGTTATGCTATCTCCTCCTAAACCATTGGACGAAATTCAACCAAATTTGGTGTGTGAGTTAATCACATAAATGGGGCGCGCAACGTAATTTTTTTTTTGGCCCCGCCCCATGGGGCCCTGGGGTGGGGTCAAAAGGTCAAATATCATTTAATTTCAATTTCAAAGTTAATTTCAAAGATTTTTATTCCAAACTTTGTGTGTGTTCTCACAAATGAAAGATACAAAACATATCAGACGGGTTTTTTATTCTGTCGCCTGGGTCATGCCCTAGGGGTGGGACTTGGGGGTACTTAGGGGCCAAAATCAAATTCCGTCCTGCTGTCTGTCCATTATGCTATCTCCTCCTAAACCATTGGACGAAATTAAACCAAATTTGGTGTGTGAGTTACTCACATAAATGGGGCGTGCAACGTAAAAAAAAAAATTTGGCCCCGCCCCCTGGGGCCCTGTGGAGGGGCCAAAAGGTCAAATATCATTTAATTTCAATTACAAAGTCAATTTCAAAGATTTTTGTTCCAAACTTTGTGTGTGTTCTCACAAATGAAGGATACAAAACATATCAAACGGGATTTTTATTCTGTTTCCTGGGTCATGCCCCAGGGGTGGGACTTGGGGGCACTGGGGTGCCCAAGGGGTATTTTTTTTTTTTCAAACATGGTCATGTGGCATATCAAATCGACGGGATTGACAAGCAGAACAGAATGCAAGTAACATTTTCATCCTTGGGTCAAACTGGTGACCTTGGGACGAGGTCAAAAGGTCAAATGTCATTAACATGTCAATTTCAGAGATTTTTATACCAAACTCTTTGTGTGTGTTCTCACATACACGGCCTCCAATCTCTGCCTCCTTCTCCAAAAAGAGCAGAACGTAAAGGGAGGCGAAGGCCCTTCCGGGAAGCAGACAGTGGGCATAAACAATGGAACACGGTAAGTTGTGTTGACACATTTTCAATCATAAGTAAATTTTCAGCGCAAAACTCGAAAATCTAAGAATGCTATGCTTCGGGCAATTGTTCAAGCTATCCGTAGAGCATGCTGTTTGCACATTTCAACTTAGTTTGTAAGCGTAGGAGCTTTTCTCCCGTTGCACAGTTGTCCAAGAAACGGTGGTTCCCGCATGGTTTTGCCTTCAAACCAAACAAATAGTAGCGTTTGGACCCTTATTCATACTAGAGCTGCAACGATTCACTGAAATTGTATCGTATCGCGATTCGTTTTCTGACAATACACGTATCGTATCGTGAGGTCATTTCACGATATGCTAACGATACAGCACTTATTGTTATATATTAGAAATTAATTTTAACAATATGTTTTTGTACAAAGGAATGTAACCATTTTCCCTTTTAATTGTTCTGCTTTAATAAGTAAACCCTTTTCCATTCTAAACTCTTGATATATCCTGTTTTGAAACAGTGTAGAACAAGATCAGCTGACTTTTGAGAACCCAGCTGATCTTAATCTACACAGTTTTTGTCTCTGCTTGTAAATGCATGCTAATAACTGAATTTTTTTAAAAGAATTTGATAAAACTGGGGAAGAGTGTAGTACATGAAAACACCCAGCATGACAAGGGTTAATATTTGAATATATTTACTTCTCCTAGTGCCATAAATCTGTTATTATAAGGTTCTAAAGTTGTCAAAAGTGTATCACGATACGTATCATATCGTGAGGCAAATATTGTGATACGTATCGTATTGGGAGGTAACTGCATTGTTGCAGCCCTAATTCATACTACCGAGGCCCCTCCACACCCATGTTGTCCCAAATGCAATTTTTCGAGATATTTCAATGATAATTGAGTGATTTAGAGCCAAATTTCTTTAGGAGCAGGAGGCGAAGGGCAGGAGAAGGAGGCTGGGAGAGGTGGAGCAGGCGGCGATGATATCAAAATTTGCATTGATTTTGCTTATTTTTAATAATATACTTATCCAATCTATATCAAACTTGCATGTATGATACGAATGATTAAACGCTATTGTTAACTGAATTATTCTGATCACAAACATTGCTATATATACCTCTCTTATAATATATATACCTCTAGCAAGCTCATGACGTTCTGGTTAAACAAACAACACAATGGGAGAATAAGCGTAATCATTCGTATCATACATGCAAGTTTGATATAGATTGGATATGTATACATGTATTATTGAAAATAAGCAAAAACAATGCAAATTTTGATATCATCGCCGCCTGCTCCTCCTCTCCCAGCCTCCTTCTCCTGCCCTTCGCCTCCTGCTCCTAAAGAAATTTGGCTCTAAATCACTCAATTATCATTGAAATATCTCGAAAAATTGCATTTGGGACAACATGGGTGTGGAGGGGCCTCGGTAGTATGAATAAGGGTCCAAACGCTACTATTTGTTTGGTTAGAAGGCAAAACCATGGGGGAACCACCATTTCTTGGACAACTGTGCAACGGGAGAAAAGCTCTCACGCTTACAAACTAAGTTCAAATGTGCAAACAGCATGCTCTACGGATAGCTTGAACAATTGCCCGAAGCATAGCATTCTTAGATTTTCGAGTTTTGCGCTGAAAATTTACTTATGATTGAAAATGTGTCAACACAACTTACCGTGTTCCATTGTTTATGCCCACTGCCTGCTTCCCCGAAGGGCCTTCGCCTCCCTTTATGTTCTGCTCTTTTTGGAGAAGGAGGCAGAGATTGGAGGCCTTGCACATAATAAAGATAGAAAACATATTGAACAGAATTTTCATTCTGTTGCCAGAGTCATGCCCCGGGATGGGACTTGTGGGTGCTGGGGGGTCAAAAACTTTAGCGTGGGGATTTGCGATGGCGCCCCATCGACTGCGCGCTCTAGTATGTACATGTATAAAGCTCATCTTATGTGACCTAGTGTATATTTTCGTAAATTCATCCCTTAAAATACATGCGCAGCCAGCCAGGGGTACCAGACGCCTAAATTTATGCCTGTGTGTCCGTCCAAAATTGTAATTTGTATGTGCATGCAGCAAATAATCTGAAAAAATTAATGCCTTTGCACAGAGTCAACTGAGCCTCCGTTGCTTGTGTTTGTGCATATAAACAACTAGTACCATAAGATTTAGTGATAAATTGTAGTGATGGGGGTTCAGATTCGGTAAGGGATATAATTGGAACAACATCCCATATCAGCATATCATGAAGAGCTCCAATTAGCAACCGAACTCTGTTTTATCCTTTAATCTTCAATTCAATACCCAGTACACTAAAAAACAATACTCCCGTACACTAAAACTGAGATTTCCCAATCCCCAGTACCCTTTTCGAGACTAACTGACCGTTAGTTTTGAGCCATATCTCCGTCAAGTTTCAACCTACGAGGCTGAAATTTTCAGTATTGATTTTAAAATGCCAATGCAAAAAATTGGCCGAACTAGAATTTTAATAGTTTGCTTTCTTAGTTCAATATTGTTCCTTTTTGGGGATAGGTGTCTAAATTTTGGTGTGAGCACGACTTTCATTTTGTGATTTTCAATATCAAGTTCAGTGTTTGATGCCAAATCATGCATTCAATTTGCTTAATATTCATATAGCGATTCTAAATTGGTACACGCCAAGTACCGAAAAAAGAATTAAATAGGAGAAAATCCTGATTTCCTTACCTTCGTTGTGTGTTTTTTTCCTAATTCAGTGTAAACATCGGCTCATTTTGGAGCAATATCCTGTGTACGTTTCCACCCAGTGTATATGTAATGAAACATAAATTTAAAAAAGAAAAAATAAAATAACTTATCCTGTGACCTAACGAGTCTTATATTAAAAAAAAATAAAAAAAAAATATATATATATATACTATGCACAATAAATTTAGCAATTGTTTTGTATGGGTGAGTCCATTCACGTCAGATTCCGAGTTTCATTTGCTGTCATTAGGATACAAGCGCCGATCATCTGACAAGATTTTCCATTAAAAAAAATACAGAATTACCAAACGCTGCGGCCGTGCTAAAGTGACGTGAAATGGTAACGTGGGTATTTTTTGATTATTGGGGGAAGCCAAAACCATTTTCAAACGATTGTTTGGTCACTGAAAACAAAAAATGCATAGCAAATGCTGCAATTTTCTGGTCTTTCTCAGAGAAATAAAAGACCAAGTTTTTACAATTTGACGTTTTTTCTAATGCTTTTACGTTATCACCTTTAAACGGTGTTTCTAGTCGAGTTTTCTTAAACCACATTAACAGGTAAAACTGCTTGATGCCCTCGAACACATTCAGACAAATAATGTTGAATGAAACATCTTCACAACTTGTTACAGTAGCCACTTTCTTTGTCGAAGGCGGATTGTCCGTCCTTACACGGATTGCGAGCAAATAGTCTTGAGTTTTCTCCCTTGGATCAATTGCGCGTTTTCATTGCGAAAGAAGAAAACGAAACTGCGTCATCGAAATACTGAATTTATCCCGTATTTCTTGCGTTTTAAGACAAGTGGCCCACAGAGGTAATTAGATAGAATTTTATTACATCTTCCCATCGATTGTTTAGAGCTCTTTTGCGTTTTCTGGTCGAAATACAAGCGTTTGATTTGATCGATAAGCCGTATGGCATTTCGTCATGAACCTTACTTCGGACATGCTGCAAATATGATATTTTTTAAGGCAAGGTTTATTATGATATTGTTTTGAGAGCATGATGCAGTGCTGCAGGGCGCTTTATTGGCTTGGACAATATCACATTGCTAGACTTTCTTCTTTGATACAGTAATATTCCAGTTGTGCAGCATTTACTCATTTGGGCATCGATTTGGCTAGTTGGGTAAATGTTAGCTCAACACAATACCAAGTGAATAAGGTGATCCTGTAGTAAAATACTTTGGTCTGATGGCGCAATTATATCTGATGTTTCTTGTCATTTCAGTTTGACATGTTTTTGATGGTGTTGCGATAGATCGTCAGATCTGCCATTAAAGATTTAGTATCACTCTTTGCTGCTTGCTTCGATATTCCCACCCAAGTCAACCTCTACGCAGGAACGGTGACATTGCGTATCCGGTCACCGTTACAGTCAAACTCTAGCCAGAGATAGCAGCACAGTCAAACTATTGCCAGAATCAGTGTGCTGGTGAAATACGACAGATGAGCGTGCACAGACTAGAAAAAAATTGTGAAAGACTTGAAAGCACTAAAACAACGTGTGAACATTTTTCCCGGACACCTGTTGTTATTGGAGACAGCAAAGTTAGATACTTGAAGCCGTTTACTACTAGTGAAACAATCATTTGGATTAGCAAAGGTGGTGCTAATTCATCAGTAATATTTACCTGGGTTCACAGAAACATACGAAAACTATTGAAAAAGCACAGATTACTATGTGTCTATATATTTTGTGGAACTTGCGATTTCACTGAAAAAAGAGGTCGTTGTATTGACCTGCGGAGAAATCAACAAGAAGAATTGCAACGATTTTGCAATAATTTGCAGGGTATTAAAGAAATTTGCGACAAATATAGAAGTGACATTAAATTAACCTATCTGCCAGTCCCATATTATTCTATCCAGTATTGGAACCGGTTCAAAGGACACCCTGACCCAGAATCATTTAAGGAAAGTGACCTATTTCTCACTTCTCAGATTGACCAAGCGAATTGCTTTATTGATACCTTAAATTGTTCTCTTAACTCAATTTCACCGAAATTGAACGAAGACTTGTCAAGAAGCAGAAAGCGAAAGGGCGGTAAAGCTCGCTATTCATTAAACTTCAAGCTGTATAAAGATGGGATCCACCCAGACACTAAACTCGCAAAATCATGGTTCACATCAGTTTTCCGACTCATGAAAAGGGAGTGTCGTTGATAACACAGTTTTGGACTTAATGTGTGAATTCTTGAAGAGGAGAAAAAACTTTTGGTTTTAATGTCCTGTGACCATAAACTGATAACTGGTAACCTGTGTCAATCACATGAGGAGCATGTATGCAGGGAACGCCCAGTAACATGTGAGTCAAGTGATTGGCAAGGTTTCTTCAAAGAAAATTCAGGACTTATTATTACATGTAGGTTTTTCTAGGTCATTTAACCTTGCTTTAAAAATGTCTGACCCCGAAAAGGAGCAAGCCGATGCTTCTGAACAAATGCATGCGAATCCCGACATTGGGTCCGTTTCCCCTCAGCAAGCTACAGACATGGATTTAGGTCCTCGTGAGCGCATTATGTCTGAAAGGGGAAAAGACTATCGAATTTCATTGTTAGAAAATAAGTTCAAGTCGGCCATTTCCTCTTGGCGTAAGCAGTCAAATAGGATTTTGAATATGATCACTGATTCAAACAACACTGTCGTTATCAGAAACAATCGTGACAGCTTACAAAATAAGCTTGATGAGTTGAGTGAAGTCCTTGAAACATTACAACAAATTAAGGAAGACTGTAGTACAGAAGTTAATCTATTTGAAAATATTGAAGCTGATCATCAGAAAATTATCACTAGAGTTTCCGAGCGGATTAGCGAATTGGACTCACAAAGGCAAGAAGTGAGCTCCAATAAGTCGTTTCGCAGCGCGAGGTCCACAAGTTCGAAGGGCTCAAATGCGTCAAAATTTTCTGATGCGGTTGCCAGAAAGGCTGTTTTACAAGCAAAATTTAAATACATAGAAATGGAATCTAAATGTAAGGCAGAATTAAAGAAAATTCAAACGATGAAAGAATTAGATATGGTAGGGGCAGAAATTGATGTTCTCGGACCGGGTGAAGGCTATTTTGAGGCTCCTGAAGCGGATTCTAAGGCCCATATTCCTTTTGTTAAGGATGAGTCCGCCGATTATGTCAAAGAGTATGTGGAAAGTTTCAACCACCCCCCTAGCCCGATAGAGGTTAACGTCGTCGTGTCAGATGACAATAACCCCTCTGTCTTAAATTTGAATTCACAGTCTGGGACAGCCTCTACTATCAACTCAATAGTCAGTTCAACAAATGTGGTCCCAACTAGTAGTGAATCTCAGTCTTCTGCCATTGGTCTAAATCCAAGTGTACCTGATTTTACACCTTCAGCTCATTCACAAGCATTTACACAGAGTTCATGGGTATACAACACTGTCCTCCCTGCTACAAGCCATACCGTCAAACCCCCTTTTCCCAGCAATGAAAAGATTCATTCTACACTTGCAAGCAGTTCTACCAATGCTACTTCTTTAGGTCATACTGCGGTTCAAGGCAGTGCTGTCGTTTCTTCAATCACTTCTTTTGTCCCCAGTAGTACTCTTTCTAGTAGCCCGAACAAAACAGAACAAGGTTTGATAGAGCTTGCAAAGACGTTGGCTGACCAGGTTAATTTAAGCCGTCTTCCTTCTCCAGAGCCTAGCATCTTTTCAGGGGATCCTCTTAGTTATCCTGGTTGGAAGTCTTCGTTCAAAATTCTTATTGAACAGAGGCAAATTCCCCCATCAGAAAGGATTCATTACCTTAAGCGGTACGTTTCTGGTCCTGTGAGAGATGTTATAGAAGGTTTCTTCCTTCTCCCTTCAGACAAGGCCTATGAAGAAGCGAAGAAAACACTGGATAAGAGGTACGGAGATCCTTTCGTCATTTCAAATGCATTCAGGGATAAGTTGGATAAGTGGCCAAAGATTCCACCCAGAGATGGCACAGGCTTGAGAAAGTTTTCAGATTTTCTCCAGCAATGCCAAATTGCAATGCTATAAGTAGCCTGCATGTGCTAAATGATGACAGAGAAAATAGAAAATTATTGACAAAGCTTCCAGACTGGATGGTTTCCAGATGGGGAAGAGTTGTCTCTCGTTGGAAAGAAGAAAGGTCACAGTTTCCACCCTATAAAGAATTTGTGGAGTTTGTTACAAAGGAAGCGACCATCGCTTGTGATCCTGTCACATCTCTGCAGTCTTTGAAGGAGGTTAGTGATGGCCAGAAGAGTCATAGGATGCCTAGCAGACAGGACAGGGGTTCTTACGGCAGCAAAACATTCTTCCAGGAAGTTCAAGAAAAGGATAAGAAATCCCATGAAATGACACAAGTGTTATGTGCATTATGCAATAAGCCTCATGAGTTAGATGATTGCAGAGCCTTTTTGAACAAACCCCTTGTAGATAGAAAATCATTTGTCAAAGAAAAGGGACTGTGCTTTGCATGTTTACAGGGTGGTCACATTTCAAGAAGGTGTAAACACAGGAAGAAGTGCAAAACTTGTTCAAAGTTTCACCCAAGTTCATTACATGGAGATAAAAGGACCCCATCGAAGCAGGGTGAGAGGAACGACAGTAGTCAAGGAAAGTCAGATGAAGAAACTGCAGTTAAGATAATTCATACTGGAGCTATATCTCTCAGTAATTCTGAGAAATGTAGAAAGTGCTCGATGATAGTTCCTGTTTATGTATCACATTGTGATTTTCCTGAAAAAGAAAGACTCATATATGCACTCTTGGACACACAATCTGACACAACATTCATTTTGGAAGAGACTTGTAATGCCTTAGGTGTGTCGGGAATTGATGTAAAGTTGTCCCTTTCCACCATGTATGCAGCAAACAAGGTAGTCACAAGTACCAAGGTGAGAGGGTTAGTGGTTCGTGGTATTAATGATGGACCTAGAATTTCTCTTCCAAACGCCTATACTAGGAGCATTATGCCAGCTAACCACAATCACATTCCTACTTCAGACATAGCAAGAATGTGGCCTCATCTCGAGGAAATAGCGGATCATATAGAGCCCTTGCGAGATTGTGAAATAAGACTGCTAATAGGATACAACTGTCCAAGAGCACTAGCACCTCGTGAAGTTGTTTCATCAAGCAAAGATGGTCCATACGGCCTCATAACAGATCTCGGATGGAGCATAGTTGGCATAGTAGATGCAGAAACTTGTGAAGAAGACCCTATTGGACTAAGCCATGGGATTCTGTCTCAAGAAGTGAAATCACCATTGATTCAGGATGCAGATACTAACCATTCTTCTGTTATGTTTTCGGTGATAACAAAGGTTAAGGAAATTGTTAGTGGTGATGTTCTCAAAGTTATGGAACGTGACTTTAGTGATTTTGGTGTCGGTGACACAAAATATTCTCAAGAAGACAAAAAATTTGTCTCGGTATTGTCTCAGAGTATCCATTTTGAAAATGGCCATTATGAAATGCCTCTACCCTTCAGGGGTAAAGACCCACGTCTTCCAAACAACAGGGCTTATGCTTTGAATAGGCTGAAGTCTTTGAAAGGAAAATTAGAGAGAGATGAAACTTATCGTCAGCACTACTCCCAGTTTATGAAGGAACTGTTGAAGAACAATCATGCAGAGATTGTTCCGAAAAATGAAATGAATTCTGACAGGAGTTGTGTATGGTATATACCACACCACGGTGTATATCACCCCCAGAAGCCAGAAAAGATAAGGATTGTATTTGATTGTAGTGCCCAGTTTCAAGGGGAAAGTCTAAATGCCCATCTTCTTCAAGGTCCAGACCTCACCAATAAACTTATTGGAGTGTTGTGCAGATTTCGCAGGGAACCAATAGCCATCACATGTGATGTCGAGAAAATGTTTCACCAGTTTAAGGTGAATTGTAGTCATAGGGATTACTTGCGTTTCCTTTGGTGGAGTAATGATGACTACAGTGTTGAACCACAGGAGTACCGGATGACAGTCCATTTGTTTGGCGCTACATCGTCACCTGGATGTGCGAATTTCGGCTTCAAACAGATTGCTGAAGATTACCAGGATGAATTTGGACAAGAGGCAGCTGAGTTCATACGTCGTGATTTCTACGTTGATGATGGCCTCAAGTCGGTCTCAAATGTGGATGAAGCCATAGGCTTAATTGACAATACAAAATCAATGTGTGCAAAAGCAGGCTTAAGACTGCACAAATTTGTCTCAAATGACAAAGATGTTATTCAGTATTTGGAACCAGAGGATAGAGCAAAAGGTTTAAAGGATATTAATCTTGCTTTAGATAAGCTCCCAGTTGAGAGAACTTTGGGAATTCTTTGGTGTATTGAGTCTGATACCTTCCAGTTTCGAATCATTCTGAATGATTGTCCTTTGACACGGCGTGGAATTCTTTCAACAGTGTGTTCCATGTATGATCCTTTAGGATATATTTCTCCTGTCATTCTGGTGGGCAAACAGATTCTTCAGGAAATGTGTGCAGACAATTTGGATTGGGATGACCCTTTGCCAGAGAAGTTGCATTCGAGATGGGAAAATTGGCGAAGTGGATTGAAGGACCTCGCCATGATAAAGATTCAAAGGTGTGTGAAACCCAAGGACTTTGGTACTGTGGTGGTGGCTGAAATGCATCACTTCTCAGATGCAAGTACATCAGGTTATGGGCCGTGTTCATTGCTTCGTCTGATAAATGAGTCAGATCAGGTGCATTGTTCTTTGCTCTTAGGAAAGTCTCGTGTCACTCCTTTAAAACCTATCACTATTCCCCGTCTTGAGCTCTCTGCAGCCTTGTTGTCTGTCAAAATTGCATCTTCTCTTGACCAGGAAGTTGATTTGAAAGGTCTGCCTGTGAGCCATTTCTATTGGACTGATAGTAAGGTTGTCATTGTGTACCTATCTAATGAAGCAAGGCGCTTTCACGTCTTCGTGGCCAATAGAATTCAACAGATAAAGGAGCGTACAGAACCATCCCAGTGGAGATACGTGAGTTCCAAGCAAAATCCTGCAGATATAGCATCCAGAGGAGCAACAGCCAAAGAAATCCATAGTGAATCCAAATGGTTTCGAGGACCAGAATTTCTTTGGGAACGGGAACTTCCTGAACGGAATGAAGAACCTTCTGAAGTGAGTCCAGATGATCCGGAAATGAAACGAAGTCAATGTTTCACCTCTAAGGCTGAGCCTATTCAATTTGTCTCAACTCTTGATCGTCTACTGTATTTTTCTGATTGGCACAAGGCCAAAAGAGCCATAGCAGTTTGTTTGAGATTCATTGATAAACTTCGTCACAAGACTGTGAAGAAACCTGATCAAGTAAATGGGTCAGAGACTACTAGAGCCAGTCGTCTTTCTAAGTATCAACGTGTTACTGTGTCTGAGTTACAGAGAGCTGAATCAGTGATTGTCAAATGTGTGCAAATGGATCATTTTAGTCATGACATAAGGAGTCTCAAGGCCATTGAGATAATTGAAATACCTTCAAGTAGAAAGGAATTGTCTGCTCGTCACAAAGTCCTAAATGGCAAATCACAGTTATACAAGTTGGATCCCTTTTTAGATCAGACTGGATTGCTTCGAGTTGGAGGTCGACTCCAAAATGCAGAATTGTCAGATTTCGTCAAGCACCCAATTGTCTTACCAAGAAGGAGTCATATAACAGATCTAGTCATTCGCCATTTTCACGCTTTTGTTCAGCACCAAGGCAGAGGAATAACTACAAATGAGATACGGTCGAATGGGTTTTGGATTGTTGGTTGTAGTTCTGCTGTATCCTCCTTCATTCTGAACTGTGTTGTTTGTAGAAAACTGCGCGCTTCCACACAAGGTCAAAAGATGGCAGACTTACCATCTGACAGGCTTGAACCTTCTCCTCCTTTTACCTTTTGTGCTGTTGATCTGTTTGGTCCTTGGTATATCAAAGAGGGACGAAAGGAATTGAAAAGATATGGTGTCCTGTTTACTTGTCTTGCATGCTGAGCGATTCATGTTGAAACTTCAAATTCTCCCAGCACTGATTCTTTCATCAATTCTTTGCGACGCTTCATTGCAATTAGAGGCCCAATAAGGCAGCTCAGGTCAGACCGTGGTACAAATTTCGTTGGCGCCGAGCGGGAGCTTAAGGAAGCCTTTATGCAACTAGATGAAGATCGCATAAGTCAATTTCTTTTGAAGGAGAATTGTGATTTAGTTGACTTTAAGATGAATGTCCCATCTGCATCTCACATGGGTGGGGTTTGGGAAAGGCAGATTCGTTCTGTTCGAAATGTTATGTCTACCCTATTGCATCATCACGGGTCACAGTTAGATGATGAAAGTTTGAGAACCTTCTTATATGAAGCTGCAGCCATAGTAAACAGTCGTCCCCTCACTGTTGGTACACTCAATGACCCTCTGTCTTCTCCTCCCTTGAGCCCAAGTCTCTTGCTTACCATGAAAACAAATGTTGTACTTCCTCCGCCAGGAAACTTCCAGAAGCAAGATCTTTACTCGCGTAAGCATTGGAGACGCATACAATATCTGGTGGATCAGTTTTGGGTCAGATGGCGGTCTGAGTACATTCAAAATTTGCAACTTCGAAATAAGTGGAACTCACCTAGGAGAAACTTGTCTATTGGCGACGTTGTGCTTCTAAAAGAAGACAATCAACCGCGAAACGAATGGTCATTATGTCGCATTGTTGAAGTAATGACTGGGGATGATGGTCTTGTTCGTAAGGCAAGGGTTGCAATAGGTCAGCCAAACCTTGACAGTAAGGGTAGAAGAAGAAGCTCGATTGCTTATCTTGAAAGGCCAATTCATAAGTTAGTTCTTCTAAAAGAGACCGAGGAAATCCCCGACGAGGAGCCTTAAATGTGTTATTTGCTTCAGTATTTGTCAGAATAGGCAACATATCCTTTTTGTATTGGTGCCGTGACCAGGATATTTAATTTTTCTGTTTGTATTTTTTCATAAGGTTCTTGCCGAGATGTCCTGATCAAATTGCATGTGTTTTGAAATTAGCTAAAGAACTAATTTGGGGAGCCATGTTACAGTAGCTACTTTCTTTGTCGAAGGCGGATTGTCCGTCATTGGGGAGCGAGACGTCCTTACACGGATTGCGAGCAAATAGTCTTGAGTTTTCTCCCTTGGATCAATTGCGCGTTTTCATTGCGAAAGAAGAAAACGAAACTGCGTCATCGAAATACTGAATTTATCCCGTATTTCTTGCGTTTTAAGACAAGTGGCCCACAGAGGTAATTAGATAGAATTTTATTACATCTTCCTATCGATTGTTTAGAGCTCTTTTGCGTTTTCTGGTCGAAATACAAGCGTTTGATTTGATCGATAAGCCGTATGGCATTTCGTCATGAACCTTACTTCGGACATGCTGCAAATATGATATTTTTTAAGGCAAGGTTTATTATGATATTGTTTTGAGAGCATGATGCAGTGCTGCAGGGCGCTTTATTGGCTTGGACAATATCACATTGCTAGACTTTCTTCTTTGATACAGTAATATTCCAGTTGTGCAGCATTTACTCATTTGGGCATCGATTTGGCTAGTTGGGTAAATGTTAGCTCAACACAATACCAAGTGAATAAGGTGATCCAGTAGTAAAATACTTTGGTCTGATGGCGCAATTATATCTGATGTTTCTTGTCATTTCAGTTTGACATGTTTTTGATGGTGTTGCGATAGATCGTCAGATCTGCCATTAAAGATTTAGTATCACTCTTCGCTGCTTGCTTCGATATTCCCACCCAAGTCAACCTCTACGCAGGAACGGTGACATTGCGTATCCGGTCACCGTTACACAACTACAGTGCAAAGATAAAATCTAACGTCACCATTATCTCGCAAATGAGTCGCACAGTTTTTCAGTAACTTTAGGTTTTAATCAACCATAAGATGAGTTACATTGTAAGCCTATGATATCTTTGTAAAATGAGTCTCTGTTGGATTGGCACGCTAATTAACATTAGAATTTAAATCGAATGATGACTACGTTTTGACGTCATTGATGGCAGCTGTTTTTTCAGCATGAAATCCCTATCACATCTGTCACATAACCAATAGTTTTTATACGCGTATGATGCATGAGGAAGATGAAAGACCACAAAACGACAAATCACATGCTTGTCATTTTAGCATTACTTACAACGGATGTGATTTTTGCCTACTGACCCCTTCTGCAATTATTGCCCTCCCCAAATGCCTATTTAAAGGATGGCGTCTGAAATTTTGTGGTTTCGTTTGCCTAAGATCCTGTTCTCGCCATTGCCATTAAAATTGATCGGCACTGCACAAAGATGAGCACAAAAAAGATGCGAAACCTAAGAAATTGCTAAACTTATTGTGCATAGTATATATATATATATATATATATATATATATATATATATATATATATATATATATATATATATATATATATATATATATATATATATATATATATATATATATATATATATATATATATATCTAATGCAGAGAAAATATCAACAAAATCAGATTGTGCCAAAACACCTTAAAGCAAAAAAATCATTCATATACTGACGGACTTTAATTACGCAACACTTACTTCCTCTTATATCGTCCAAAAGACTGTTGAATGTAAGCTTCCTTTGCTTCGATTATATCATCATGAGTTGGCTTCTTCAGCAAACACTTTAGTTTTAATTGTACAACTAAACTGGACGACGTTACTTGCTCCGTATGAATTTAGCCATTTAAACATTTGTTAAGTAGAGGAGATTTTAAGCTATTGAATGAAAAGGGTACACCCAGATAAACGTCATATACGCAAATAAGCTGTATCGCAGACCTGCCAATCAATACGAGAGTAATTCCTCGATGGCTAACGAATTCCATGACACATATTTGATGCTTCTAGTGTTTCTTGATTTAAAGAAGTAGGGAATCTTCCATTCATAACATTTGGTCACATGAAACAGTTGACCCCTATCTCAAAAAGAGTACATTTTAATGCATTAAGTTCATCTTAGTTGGCCAAGTTTTCCACGTTTTACTAACAAGTGAATGCTCTTTAACATACAATCAAAACTAATGTTCTGCCTCCTTTTTCGAGACAGAAATTAAAGCTGTTATCAAAGTGTTGCGTTTTTAAAGTCCGTCAGTATATATGCTTATGTACACTCCAATAGCTCATATAACATTGCATGGGACCTTTAGATGCCTAAATAAATCTTCCATTTCAATATCAACAGATGACTTATTTGTATAATGTATTTTCCTATTTTGAAAAACAGGCTACTATAGGTCAATATATCATAAAAATGGTCTGCTGTCTGTGTATTATTCTCCAAACTAGGATCACAAGTTATTAACATTTTACATGCCTACATTGAAAACAATATAAAATATGAAATTCAACATTGAATAAAAAAATATTTATTTACAAATATTATATGGGTTGGCTCCCAAGATATTGGTACTTATCGCTAAGGCCAAATAAAAAAAATATGTGTGTAGTTCAGGTAACATCCTTATAAAATTAGGGTAGGTAGGAAGGATACTATCTTTTTGAAAACTTTTTTCTTGGAATATTCAGACCTGCTTGGAAATGTATTAGATAAGACAAAACTGATATAAGAGTGTCTATTTTTGATGATATAACATTTTAATCCTTTTACTTTCAATACCAGACCGATTGCATAGAAATTTAAATTCCCATTCCAGATGGTCATTTTGATATGTATTTTTTCTCCAAATTCTGAAGCTGGAAGAGAGTACCAGAACAAAATAATTTTGTTCTGCCATTTTTCTTCCAACTTCAAAATTTGGAGAGAAAAGTTTAGGGTAAGGGGTAAAAATTTAGGGTAGGTCAGATAAACATAACCACACAATTTTTTATCTTGGCCTAATGCAAAGGCGCATGTGTACAGTATCATTAGCGCCTTTGTCGATCAAACACCTACAGAAGAGAGTAGCAAAAATAATTATAATGCAAAAATTTAGGGTTCATTCCCTACTGAATAGCTATGTATCAATATTTGAACGATGACTTCACACCTTTTCCATGAGTGCCAAAATCTTGTCTCCTCGCCCATATATGTAATGAAACATAAATTTAAAAAAATAAAAATTAAACAACTTATCCTGTGACCTAACGAGTCTTATATATATGTATTACATAACAAATGACCATAAACCAGAGTAAATATTAACAAAATCAGAGTGTGTCAAAACATCTGAAAGCATATGCTTATGTACACTCCAATAGCTCATATAACATTGCATGGGACCTTTAGATGCCTAAAATAATGATCCCCAAAATTTCCATCTCAAGATCAACAGATGGCGCTTTTCCTATTGTGAAAAGGTACATGCTGTCAATGGTCTGCTGCTTTTCAATTATTCTCCTAACCCTTAAAGCGACAACCATGACCACAACAGATGACATATTTTGTGATATATTTCATAATTTTCAGAAAAATAAGGCATGATATTTCACGAGAATCATCTGCCTGACAGCAGACAATTCTCATGAAATGTCATGCATTTTTTGTTATTTTTGAAAAAGCAGCAAAATTTTATATTGTGGTCTGCTGCAAATGATGGGTGATGCTTTATTTGGCTTAAACATCACCCATTCATCACTGAAAGGGATTGGCTTTTTTTTCAAAAAAATAAGATTACATTGTTATTAAGATGCTGTCTGCTATGAAGTAATGATTTCTACTACTGTGAATAATGATTAAGATTCGGGTCCAAAAGTGCTAACCCATTGGTCAATGGCCAACTAGGCAATGTCAGCTTTGGAAACTACGCCTAATGATAAATTTAGCAAAGATTTACCTTTGGTGTACGTGCAATGTCTGGTTCAGAAATATCGACCATTGGTAGATTGAGCAATGTTTGGTGATGACCTTTTGGCACTGCTTTTATGCGTAATGCTTTATGCCCTCATTTTTATCATTGGTCTGTTGAGCAATTTCAGTGCTAATATTTTGAATATTGATATACTAATAAATTGAATGTGAATCCTATTTGCTCTCGAAAAGCTCTTTCAGGAATAGCATCTGAATAGCATCTGAGTGTAAAAAAGATTGGATCCAGATCAGATCCAACGTTTGTTGAGCCTGATCTCGGTCCATACTGTTTGCAAAGTTATAAGCAGACGACATTAAGAGACAAACAGTTAAAACAGGGTGCTTGTGTTCAGACAAAAAAGACAAATAACAGGAATATTTACTATTTATATTTGAGCCTCATCGCCAGAAAACCTGTATCCAGTGCTTTGCGAACAACAAAGGCGCAGACCACCCTGTGCATCCGCGCAGTCTGATCAGCGTCTTTGTTATTCGCTTATTGGAAAGTATCAAATATATACTTGCCACCAGCTAAATTTCGCTTTGTCAGAAGCCCAGAAGACAGGTTTTGTCGCGAGTAGGCCAATTTTATGTTGGCAGCCTAAACAGCTTTATAGTACTGTAGTATTGCACCTCAAATGGAACACTGTTTTTCGATTTTAAAATTTTACATAAAGGTTTCTTCACCCTGAAAATTTGCATGCGCATAGTAATAGCATTACCCTACCTTGATTTAAATTTTGGCAGAGAATGATATCAATCTTACTGCTCTGATATCTTGTAAAAATAAATAACTTAGTTTTTGTTGGAATGAGAATAGCAGCTTTACAAACATACATGTATAATGCATCAATCCAGATATAAATAACAATAAAACATGCACCAAGAAATACCCCTATAACACAACAACTGTGTAGACAAAAATACCTACTATATCTAGAATTAATGACTGATACTTGAAAATTATACTGAAAGGTTTTTTTGAAAAATTGATAAAAGATGTGTTCATCTGGTTAATAGTATTGTTTTAACGAGTGTCTTTTGTAGTTTTGAACTAAATTTTACCCAACACATACGTGTACGTTGGTCATCAAATAAATAGCCTGAATTTCCTTGTAAAATTAAAAGTTTGTACCTTTTAAACGTAAAAAATGTAACCATTACGTGACATAACTAATTGACCATGCATTGGCATATCCAAAAAGTTTGATTTAAAGTAATGTCACTTCAAATGTTATTAAAGCTCACCTAGTGGGACGCCTTCAAACGGTTGCCATAATTACTGGCAAGTGCAGATCAGTTCTAAAAAAGATTTCTTTTATCAACTACAACATGAAGTACAGTCAAACCTGTCTTAAGCAAGCGGTCAAGGGATAATCCAAAATCGCTTGCTTAAGACAGGTGGCTGCTTAATAGAGGTTCAGCTAAGATGGCCATATGATTGCGGACTCGAAAGAATATTGGCTTCGAGTTGAGGGTACCCATATAATAATTAGTTGAAAAGTATAAAGAATAAGGTCTACACTGCTGCGGTTATTGCATTTCTTCATAAAATATATAAATGAAAAAAGAAATACAACAAAATATGAAATGAAAAAAATCATGTCCATTCAGTCTAAAGATGTCCATGTATACGTCAAAAGAGTAGAGATAGCACTGCTAATCATATTTGTTCAAGAAGCTAAAACTTGATTTTTGATAAGCAAATGTATGTTTAATGGACAGTAGAGAATGTTGTTAGAATTGTAAATTTATTCAGGTGAAAAAGAATCGGAAAATGGTTCAAATTTTTGTTACTCAAAAATAACTTTTTTTTTCTCAAAAGCTATTGCTTGTTGACTTTTAGCAAAGATTGCATCCTTGAGTAGTAAGTATATGCCTCCAGCAAAGAGTATTACTTTGCATTTACATTTACCGTTAAACATCTGTCACGGTATGGATGAATGAACTTTGGCAGCGGCAAAATGCTTTGATGTCGACAATTTTATCTGTTGACTGACTCTATGACTGGTTACCCGCTTGCAATAATGGTTACCCGCATACAAAAAATCAACAAGTGGTGTTAGTTTAGCGTATTCAGGTTTTCGGTTACTGTTGACGCTGTTTTTAATCCACATGTGCTGTATTCCTGAACCATGTCGTAGTGTTTTATTAGCGTAAACACTTGAACTTAGTTGATTTTGGCCCCGTTGCGGTTCGACCTCACCACAAGCTTCCAAATAGTTGGGCCCAATAACCTCGACATAGGGTAGCGGCCGTTGAAGAATTTGTTCTGGGAGACACCACTGCTGGGGAGTTTAATTGCACCAAGCATGTGACCGGTGCAAAAAAGTAAATCGGTTCAATTTTAATCGAAACTGGCCGCATCAACGCATAGAAATTGGCCGTTTGAGGATACAATTTCAGTGTTTTGGGGCGAATTTCGCCGACCGCTGGCCGCGTTGGACAGGTGCACGTTTAATATGGGTGCATTTGCATTCAAAATCGTTCGGGGGGCTCTAAAATGGCCGCTTAAGGGAGGGTCACGCTTAATAGAGGTGGCCGCAACAGCAGGTTTGACTGTAACTCTACTGTAGAACTCATTGAATTTTTTTGAAAAATAACAAATTTGCAGGTATGTTTGGCATAAAAAACGACAAAAATGCAAAAGAGTGGCATCAGAAATTGTGATAGAAGTCATAAAATTTGGGGATAACTGTATTCAATTTTTTTATTTGGGGAGGTATATTGTCGGATATACGGTCGGAAATTGAGTTTTAGGGCGACGCGCGAGCGGAGCCGTAAAACGTGGTTTCCGAACGTATATCCGACGATATACCTCCACAAATGAAATTTTGAATATGGTTATCCCCATTCTAATGCATTTCTTCAGTTTTGTCTCCAATTGGAGCGTTGCAAGCCTTATAATGCCGCACGTCATCCAAAGAAATATGACATACTTAATGACGTCAAACTGTTTCCTGCAGTATATCGCAGGATATACTGTCGCAAATTTTTGACGTTATCCAATTAGAAGTGGCGTTACAAAACCAAATGCATTAGAATTGCTCTTATTTTATCGTTGGTTGGTGTCAAAATTTTCACTAACCCTACAATATATTCAATATTTTGCAATAGCATCTTTAAATAGCATGTATCAAATATGTCTTGTGTTGCCTTATAACAGAATTATATAGACCATATAAATAAAATTTTCCACAATGGCACGACTGCTAGGCAATTGTGATGTCACTTGTACATATGTATGGCCATATTCTATACATAGTAGTGAGCAAAATTAATTGAGAGCGAAGTAAAGGAAAAACTATGTACAAATACATGATGATAGTGAAATGTCAGACTACGTGTCTTTACCATGAGATTTTTAATGAGGCCAACCCGGCCAGATTAGCTTTAATATCATGTTTTTTGTTGCTTAGCAACAAGCAATTTCACTATCCATCAATTAAATGGATATGTTCTTGCATGTCCAACAAGTTTTGCCACCTAATGGTAACAGTGATTTTAAAAATTGTATGAACTCTTACATCATCATGAAAATCCCGCTATTTATTGGGTGTCCCTCATACTTTACGTGAACACCTACCTAGCTAGTGGTTTTTTGTTCGATGATACTGTTGAGTCCTTACCTTTGTTTTATCTCCTTGTTATATCTTGATTTATATGTTTTAGGAGATGATGCATTGATAAGTTAAGGGTCCTTCATGCAAATCAAATATTTATGTGTCTTGATCCACATCTGAATTAAGTGGGAGGTTGGCGCGCCGTTAAACCAGTTTAACCCCTTCACTGCCTTACCCTGAGTCATGCTTGGGGTGAATACCGCTTCCTATACGCCAGTACCCCGAGTCTTGCTCGGGCTAAACATGGGTTAAACACGGTGTTGTTTATATGCGTGTAATATTCAAGGGACAGAACTCAGTTATCCTTATGTGCTCTATAATGAAAGCGTTAACTTTTCCAAGATTTATATCATAACTTCGCTGCCGAAAGCTTGCTTTTCATAGGGAAAACGGCCCTTTTGATGAAGAATTCGTTTTTTTTTTCAAAGATGGCAGGTGATCGTGGCATTAGTCTGTTGTGTTTCTTTGAAGTAGAGGTTATTTTTTGGAAGTCTAAAATGGCTTGTATATGGATGACAATTGATATTAATTGGAATCAGAAAGGGTAAAGGAGGAAATTCTTGTCATTCTCAAATTTTTGAACCTTAGTTTCCGAACCATTCCAAAACAATGATGTTGTAAACGAAAGTAGACATTCATGTATTTTCAGCTGTTGAAAAAAATGTTTGACATGCTATCACTAGAAAACATTATTGCAGACATTGTACCAAATGTCTAAAACAAGCAGGAAAAAATTTGGTGTAAATCCCTTCAGTGGTTATAATTTTGTATGAAATTATATGTAACACAATAAAAACATCAAAATAGCTGTATTTTCCTCCGGCATATTGCGTGCATTATATACGGCAGTGAAAGGTAAAGCCCTCCAGTAAAATATTTTACTGACCATTCCGAGGTGGTACTTCTTTTGTGGATCTTTAATGTTTTTGTTCTGTCTTATGTTTGCTATGTCTTTGTGCGCGTCTGTTTATTTGTGCTTTGTGGTCACCTGCTGGGAAAGGGCTGACCTCTTGGCTCTCGTTTGTGGTGTCTAACTGTGAGTTTGTAACTTTCCCATTGGTATCCTGGGTCGGGTGTGGTACTTGATTGTATCGACTCCTGATCTTTGCACCCTTACTTACTTTAAACCAGTCTCTACTCAGCTGCAGATACTTACTAGAGAAATTAAATTTCACCTGTAGCAAGTTTAAATGTGATACTGTCCAAAAATGAATAACAAAGCTGCTGATCAGTCTGCATGGATGCACAAGATGGTATTTTTCTTTGCTGTTTGCAAACCGGAAAGGACACAAGATTTTGGTACTTATCACATCTAGCCCCCAGGTTATAAAACTTTTTTCATGCTCAATTCAGCTGGGCACGAAATTTGTCCTGTGCATAAATGTTAAAAAGCCAACAAATAATGGCATTTTAACATTTATTAGCATGATAAATACCACATCTGAGAAACTTCAAACAAGAAACTTCTTTATTTGTCGGTATTCTAGTTTTTATGAGCAGTTGAAATTTCGTGCTCAGTTGAGTTGAGCAAGGAAAACGTTTTATAACCTTATAGCCAGCAGCAAGGCTCATATGTGCACTCTCACAAGAGTCTTTGCTTCTTGCAAGCACAAAGTATTGATACAGTGGTAGCCCTAGACGTCAATATTAGACCCCTAGCCCAGCTGGATACTATGGCCTTAACTTATAAAGGAATCTCAAATGATGACCCATATATTTTTCTAGTTTATTCCACTAACACTTTCCGACTTCGTTAATGTTGTTCATTGTAGATGGCAAGAAGTTCTATTGTAACTGGGTAAAATCCATGTTGTTTTAACATTTGACATAACACATCTAGAGTTGCACCCCGGCCTGCTCTTCTTACCCAGTTTTGTAGAAGATGTAAAACCATATCATTATACGTTTGTTTTTGATGTAGGTAAAGGTCCTTTTGTTCATATATAGTTTGCCCAGAAGCACCTAAATCTTCGAACATAGGGTTTATTTTTTCTTCATCATATATGTTTTTACTTGTGTAATTGATGAACTTGTCATTCTCTTTGAGGAGCAGCTGAGGGTACACAACTACTGGGTGTATGCCTTCTGAAGTGAAAAGCAAAACAAAAACATATACTTGAGCCGCGACATGTGATTTCCAATGATGTGGCATTTTGACAAGTGTAGACTCAGACTAGCCTGTGCATCCTCCTTTCACGCTTAGAAACTCAAAATGATGTTCAGTCCGAAGTTTAACAATCAAATAGTATTCAAGAGACTAGCAAAGGCTCTGATCAGAATGTGCTTATGCGCAGGCTGATCTGAGTTTTTGCTGGTCGCACATACCACATTGTTGGAATTCTCATGTTGTGCCTTTTTAGTTAGATAAGCTTTTATTTTCCACCGAATTCACAGTATATACCTGTATTGTACTTTGACATTTTGATCCCAAATCAGACTGCTCTTGAAGAAGCAATCTGAATAGGGTTGCTTATGTTTGCAATATAAGCTGGTTAAGTACATCAGCAGATGAGAGAGCAGACAATAACGGCCCTATATAGTGCCAAAAGTATTTTGTGCAGACAATTTGCAACATCTCAACTGGGTCTATATAAAGATATTGAAAATGGTCCATTTATAAATAGCTAAATGATGCATCCACGTTATACAAGTGTAAGTTATTGTATGGTTAATATGCAGAATATAATGTTTTGAAATTATGTACAATGTATATCCTTAATTCTTCTCTCTCTCTCTCTTTCTTCTTCTCTTTCTTTTCTTTCTTTTCTGCATACTAGTTAAGTGTTAAAAAGAGTATTAATTTGTATTAGAGCAAAAATAGTCTTGAAATAAAAGTGTGTAGTAGATTTCATGTGAAAAAATTGATTATGTTTTATATATATAAAGTAAAGTAAGTAAGGGTGCAAAGATCAGGAATCGATACAATCAAGTACCACACCTGACCCAGGATACCAATGGGAAAGTGACAAACTCACAGTTGGACACCACAAACGAGAGCCGTTCCAAGGAGGTGTTTCTTTTGTATTTGTGTTTGTCTTTGTCATACTGTGATGTCTGTTTCTTGTAGCCTTGTGGTCATCTGTTGGGAAAGAACTGACTTACTTGTATGTTAGGTTTTCTTGTGTTTTTGTCACTTCCAATTAGGAGTCATGGGTCAGGTGTGGTACTTGATTGTATCGTTTCCTGATCTTTGGCTTCGTCCTTCCTTTGCTAATTGTGCCAGCATGCATTTTCATTTTTTGCATCGCGAGATATTTGACATTATCATATGACGTCGCGTCTGGGAGTGAAATAACGCCATGCAATAAAATAGATGAACCACTAGTGGTTTACAGATTTACGGGAAACGTTATGCCGTCCATAACAACATTGCGCACATAATGACAAAATTATAACGTTTTTCACGCCAGACATGTGATTTCTAAGTATACTTAATGTCATATGATAAATAGAATCTAACATTCGTGCTCCTGTATTATTGAATTAATTAAACTCGTTGCGAAAAAGAGATATGCTCGGCAAGCCTCTCATTTTATCTCCTTTCCTCAACTCGTTTAATAAATTCCATAAAACATGAGCACAAATGTGAGATCCTCTATTTATCACATATTCAAGACACTATTTGCCTCGATAACCCCAAGTCTGCATATGCGTTAAGCTCTTTCCCCGCCAACTGGTTATCAGCCCACAGTGATGATAACCGGAAGTCATGTATTTTGAACAAGAGAGGTTATCATGCCTGGCACGTAACTTTGATCAATTGATGACGTCAGATGTAAACAAGTGGCGTGACGTAACACAAAATTTACCCATTCCTCTGTTTTACTTACATTTTTGTATGTCAAATGCGTTGAAATAGTGAAATGGAATATGTGATAAACAGATTATAACATGGGGTTTTGCTTATTGTCCCACGTATCAACCCTCAGCCATTATCAGCCCTCGAGCTAAAGCTCTCTGGCTGATAATGGGGTCTCAGGTTGATACTTCGGGCAATAACCAAAACGCCATGAGATAATCTCTGATTATCACATGATGTCACGTCTGAGAGTGAAATAACGCCATGCAATAAAATCGATAGACCACTAGTGGTTTACACATTTTCGGGAAACGTTATGAAAAGATCCTTTTAACATCATGCATATGGCAAAACCATAACGTTTTCTACTTTAAAAAAAGGATTAAAAAAATTAATGTCATATAAAATATAGAATCTAACATTCGTGCTGCGGTATTATTGAATTTATTAAACTTATTGCAGAAAAAAAGATAAAATGCTTGGCAATGCTGGCATTTTATCTCTTTTCCTCAACTTGTTTAATAAATTCAATAAAACATGAGCACTCATGTAAGATCATTTATTTAAACATTGGAATACCTATAATAAACAGCTGCAAAATACAGAATCAATTCCTTTCTTTTTTAAGCAGGAAATTAACATGATCAATAATCCCCCAAAGTTGCAGGCATAAACAATAAGGTAGAAAAAACACTGAAAAGTTACGCACATCAAAGGGAGACTACTGAATCAAGCAATGATTTGCTTCATTTGTGTCTCTTTTCAAGTGGAAACTTCTCTAACCGGAAAGAGAGGAAGCAAATTCTTTCCTTTAAGAGCAGTTTCTTAAGGTATGGAAAATCACTTTTGCCACATTAGGTGAGCTGCCTTGAGTGTTACAATTTTATTACGCAATTATGTATACTTCATATTGGGAGCTACGCTTATGATAAAGTATGATTTTTCTACAAAAATTCAATAAGCACAAAGTCAATATCAATATTGTCAGAAACATCATTTGTTGTTTTCTATAAAACCAAAGAGCCTGAAACAATTCACAAACAAATATGTTTGCAACGCGAGTTAGGCTAGACACTAGTCAGATGAATAAGTTTAATTTTTTTTTTGTAAATGTTAGAAACTGTTTGGCCTTTTTTAATAGCAAGTCTACCTTTCATTGCATTTATGTTTAGATTTAAAACTTACACAAAAGGGTACACTAGCCATAGCAAGTACATCCCAGATTTTACAGATTTTACCCTTTTTGTAGATTTTTTTCATTGTAACGCATGGAGACCAGGCTAAGCCAGAATGTCTATAAATTTGGCAAACAAATACATTTTCCCCCAAGACCTAATTGGTTAAAACAATATTTTGAATTATTTACCTGTTTCCTGCGCAATCAATTGAATTGGTTCTTTAATATCTTATAGTCAGGAATTCTAGCTGCCTTATTCCTGGTTTCACTATATGACTATTTTTGAAGGATAACAATGCAGTTCCAGATCAGCTTGCTTCCAAAAAAGCACCCCCACCCGATCTGGATCTACACTATTATCAAAAGGGAACATTTCCTTGCTCAGGCTAAGCAGAGACGTTTTTGATGGCACATACCTGGACCAGAGCTTCTTAGACCAGCTGAAAGTGATAGTTCTTGATGAGGCCCTGAGTTGGTAGCACCTGTATGCCTATCATTCATGCCTGACATAAGACCATCTGTCTCGAGGTCAGTGTCATTATTCAGGGTCCGTGTACTGTTTAGATTGCTCGACCAACCACCACCAATAGTGACGTCACTCAGGATTGACATAACTGAAGAGGTTTCGTATGCTGAAACGTAAAATACATGAATATTCAAGAAATGAATTCGATTTTTGGTATGTTCGTGGAATCATGAATACTTCGGGTCTCTTGCAAAGTAAGTGAAGCCAGAAGGGCCCCAGGTTAACTTTGTATGTTCATGAAATCATGAACACTTCGGGTCTCTTACAAGACTTCACGTTAATTTTGCAAGAGACCTGAAGTAAACATGATTCCATGAACATACAAAAAATTGAATTTATTACTTATATTTACATTTAATATAATCAGTCAAGTATCAATTTTCACCTAACTTGGCTGGTTTTCCAGATATTTTGAATTAAATCAGACATAACGTAGGGTTTGGAATAACCAAAACGCCAAAATTCCCCGCTTAACATCATAGCGATACGTGTTTAACGTCCTGCAAAAGTCAGTAAACAAGCAACGTTATTGGATGGACTTGACGTTAGCTCGCTCAAATGGCGTGTTTGTGGCGGTGCTTAAATCGATTTGTTCATGAAGGTATGAACGATATCTCGAATGTAAAGGTTTATTTAAAGACTCGCAGTGGAAATGTAATTATTCATCTATATTCGTGTAATATTTATGGATTGGAGTATGAATGAACTTACCAAGAAAGTTTAAGTACACAATTAAGAGTACACTAATTTCAATACAGATCTACTAGCACCGAACATACGCACCCATTATACACTAATGTGGTCATATAACAAGTATTATCAGTCACCCCTAATATTAACTAAATTATTTCATCATAACCTAATAAACGTTTCCTATCTTACTGCATGTTACCTTTATCAGGTCATGATGACGTTGCACTTTGTTGCACTTTTTGAATGACGTCGCTTTTGACGCTTTATCAACACAAAAATGAAAAATTAAATCATAATCGCTAGTTTGAAGAGTGTTCAACAATGGGTAAACTGATAACTAGAATACCAGGTTCGCGTCTTTTGATATCAAGTTTACCAGGCTCGGCTTTGAGAACGCATGTTGAATCGCTCGGCAAGCCTCGTGATGTCAACAAGCATTCTCAAAGCCTTGCCTGGTAAACTTGATATCAAAAGACACTCACCTAGTATTCTCTATATATTAATTGAAGGGCTGCATGTTGTAAGGCGGCCTCGAAATCATCAATTCAGGAGCAAGCTTGAAAGCTTTTGCCAATTAGGATAGTACTCGAAATCACTATTTTTATGGTACATTGTATTAATTTGATCATACATAAACCTATATATGACATAAAATGATAACCAGCAAAAGATATGAGCAAAATATTGACATTCACTAAATATTTCGTAAAAGCAGTGAAAACTCAAGTGATATTTGATGGATCTGTAATAACATTTGTGTGACTATATTGCTAGAATAATAATTATGTGTATTTTACAACAAATTATTCATTACCCTCTTTACATGGTGTTGTTACTATTGGTTCTATGACCAATGTTCTATTGTGTTGCTGACTCTTGATTTGGTTACTTCTTTGTTGCTGTGATATTGCATTTGGCACTGGTATATATAACAACCTAGATGAGTGGCTCTTGATATCAGGTTTACCAGGCATGTCTTTGAGAACGCTTGTTGACATCACAAGGCTTGTCAAGATATAGAGAATACTAGATGAGTGTGGTATGATATCAAGTTCACCAGGCAAGGCTTTGAGAATGCTTGTTGACTTTGTTAAGCTTGCCGAGATATAGAGAATACTAGGTAAATGTCTTTTGAAATCAACTTACCAGGTTAGGCTTTGAGGACGCGTGTTGACATTGCGAGGCTTGCCTAGATATATACAATACTAGGTGTGTGTCTTTTAATACCACGTTTACCAGGCAATGCTTTGAATATGCCTCTTGACCTTGTGAGGCTTGCCGAGTATAGAGAATACTAGGTGAGTATCTTTTGATAATAAGTTTAACATGCAAGGCTTTGAGCATGCTTGTTGACATCGCAAGGCTTGCCCAGATATAGAGATTACAAGGTGAGTGTTTTTTGATATCAAGTCTACCAGGCAAGGCTTTGAGAACCCTTGTTGACATCGCGAGGCTTTCCAACTTATAGAGACCACTAGATGAGTGACTTGTGATATCAAGTTTACCAGGCAAGGCATTGAGAAAGAGTGTTGACATTACGAGGCTTGCCTACTTATAGAGAATACTAGATGAGAGTCTTTTGATATCTTGTTTACCAGGCAAGGCGTTGAGAACGCTTGTTGACTTCACAAGGTTGTCGAGATATAAGGGATACTTGGTGAGTGTCTTTTGATATCAAGCTTACCAGGCAAGGCAGGAGAATGCTTTTTGACATCGCGAGGTACCGAGATATAGAGAATACTAGGTGAGTGTCTTTTGATATCAAGTTTACCAGGCAAGGCTTTGAGAATGCTTGTTGACATCTCGAGGCGTGTGGAGATATAGAGAATACTAGGTGAGTGTCTTTTGATATCAATTTTACCAGGCAATGCTTTGAGAACGCTTGTCGACATTGCGAAGCTTGCCGAGATATAGAGAATAATAGATGAGTGTCTTTGATATCAAGTTTACCAGGCAAGGCTTTAAGAATGCTTGTTGACATCGGGAGGTTTGCTGAGCGATTCAACATGCCTTCTCAAAGCCGAGAATGGTAAACTTGATATGAAAAGACGCAAACCTTGTATTCTATTTATCAGTTTATTCACTTTTTCACACTTCAAACTAGCGATTATGACTTAATGATTGATTTTCGTGTCAATTCAGCGTCATCGACGACGTTTTTCAAAAAGTGCAACGTCATGATGACCTGATAAAGGCACATAACGTGAGATAGGCAACGTTTATCAGGTCAACGTGCAACAATGCAATTGATAGGATAGGACACTGGTATTTACTGTATAGCATTGTTCAGTGTTTTATGACATTTTCATTACTATGGAAATGATAGGATCTTCCTTTGCTTATGTAGAAGGAGTATACGCTTTTGAATTATCAAGTGAACTCAAAATGAGTGTCACATTTTTTTTTATATTTAAAGTGTACCTACTATTTCATGATTCCACACTACCTACCTAGCTTTGGTTGCCTGGTGTGTCTTGGACGACATGGTCTTCTCTTATGTACTACATAACGCACAGACAAAACAATGACTGCAATAACAGCGATTGCGGAGATAACAATTATAAGTGAGATCCATTCAATGGACAGCCCTTTGGAATGTCTTTCATGAAAGGTGGCAGGAATGGCAGCATAGGAACCTGTAATAATAATAATAATAATAATAATAATAATAATAATAATAATAATAATAAAAATGATAATGATAACAAAATAATAATAAGGATAAATAGAGGATTTAAACAAGTTCTTGTGTTTATTGAATAATTTAGTAATGTTTTGAAATAGAGATAAAATGGAAGGCTTGATCATACAGGAGAAGGAATTTTAAATTCCATTTATCACAGGACATGAAAATAGTTAACTTAAAAGAGGCATTAATAAAAATTTTGGCGTGAAAAAGTCAAGATTTTGCCACAGTTAACACAATGCTAAAATAGATGCCATTACATAATGATGATAATGTGATGATAATTATAATGATAATCAAAATAATAATAATAATAAAAATAATAATAATAAAAATAATAATAATAATAATAATAATAATAATAATAATAATAATAATGATAATAATAATAATAAACAATAGGAGGGGCGCTTACTTTAGTTTATGTTTACCCTTGACCTTCAGGCAAGTTGTGTGAAGCCTGTCTCATTATCACTGGCGTAGCTCCCATTACGCAGTTACGCACGTGTGTAAGAAAAATAGTAACATTCAATAGAAAAATAGTAAAAATAGTAACATTCAATAACATTTGTCACCAAATGTGGCAAAAGTGAATTATTATACCTTAAGGAACTGCTCATAACGGAAAGAATTCGCTCCCTCTGGGAGCTAATTCTTTCCTTTAAGAGAAGTTCCCATTTTGAAATGGGACGCAATTGAAGAGGATAATGCTTGATCCAGTAGTCTCCCTTTGATGTGCTTAACCTTTTCAGCATTCTGTCTACGCCATTGATTGCTGTAGACATTTCTTCAATTCTGAAGAAGGAACACTAATCTGGAACTGCTGATACTTTTTGCTATGAAAAATACCATGCTTGATGGTTGTGTCTGAATTAAAGAGGCATTTTAAAGATAAGATGATTATTTGCAGACATACACTTGTATGGTCAACAAATAAGCATAAAGGACTGGAGCCACATGAATAGGCAAGATTAAAGCGAATTTTAGGCCATAATTTTGTTATTAGTTGATTTACGAACCCTCTTACTGTAATTTTCCGGAAAGTAGGAAAAAAATAAAATCTAATTTCTAAAAAAAAAATTTTTATTTTATCCCCCGACTCTAAATATTATTTGTTTGGTTGAAAAAATAATATTTTTTGGGGGGTTCTGTCTGTGCATTTTTGAGAGTGACACTGTAAAAAGTGATTGTCTTGTCCAGATTTTTAGGAAAATGATGAAATATATAAAAATTTAATACAGACTGTTGGTTTACCTCACTAGTTTTACTGTTTTTTCTGGAGATATAAAAAAAAGCTCTGAAAAAAAAAGCTTTTAGAGCTTTTTTAATTTTTTTTGTCCCCTTGGCAATACTTTCAACAAACATCAAGCTACCATTTGTCATTAAGATCCTTGTTTTGTCTATTTTTGGGTGACCGCTTAAGACAAGTTCTTTGTTTTGTTTGTTTGATTTGATTCTTTACATCCCATCAACAATCTTTCAGTTAAACAGGGGCGGGTCTTCCTGGGTTGAACCAGTACTAAGCTAGGATAAATGTGTTTTGCTCAAGGACCGCAACGCAGTGACGCTGGTGAGGCTCGAACCCGCCGCCCCTTGGTCTCGAGTCAAGCGCTCTACCACTGAGCCACTGCGCTCCCTAAGACAGGTTCTGTATGGAGGTGTGGGTACATGTTAATTACCATCTTTTGGGGGTTTTCCAGAGTTTATAATTCTTCTGATTTCTGGGCGTATTCTATTAGCTGTTCTCTTTGTGCATGGACTGTCCATGTTCTGATCCTTGTCCTCATAGTTACTGAAATATATATATCATTGATGTTAGTTTTTGACAGCGCAATGAAGCCCCAACTAAACCTTTCAAAAGATTGGCCACCCTTAAATGGGTACTTCTGCAAACAGTGTTGATGAAATACCTACATTAATTGCTGGTTACCGGTTTACAGGTGGTCAGTAATGGATACACAGGTAACCAGTACCCCCCCCCCCCCCCACCAATACCTAGAAATGGGGGGGGGGTTCTGGTTACCTGTTTTTTACATTACTGACCACCTGTAGACCGGGAACCAGCAATTAATGTAGATATGGTGAATAATGCGGGATTTCATCAGGGTATGCACTGTTAAGATAAAACCGATGCAAAGAGGAATAAATACAGAGTTTTTTCAATTATAACCTGTGACACCTTAGTATATACAATGGACCATCTTGGTTTAACTGTATCAAACTTTATCAACTGGAATTGTCACTCTCGGACAAAGGGCCCCGCATAATGCCCTGCCGTGAACAAGGCAATATCCGGTCGTTTGGCGACAATCTTGATTACTGTTTATCGGACAAAACCCATATTCAGACATGAACAATAGTTTGATGAAGGTAGTCCATTTATGAAATTTGGAAGAAGCTTGTGACAAATGACCGAGTTAGACACTTGGTTAAAATTTAAGCCGCTATCTTGGTTATCCGACAAAGTCCATATTCGACATTGGGTGAGGATTTGATAAAAGTTATTCATATATGAAAGATGGAAGCAATCGGATTATAAGTGTCTACTAGAGCAAACTGATAGACGGCAGCCCTTTTGTCGGCCATCTTGTTAATCGTTTGAATGATATAACCCGTATTCCAACTTGAAAGAGAGGTTGATGGAAGTCATCCATATATTTAATTTGAAAGAAATCTGATTAAAATTATGGAGTTAGGGTGACCACAACAGCGTTCAAAAGTGCAAACTGAAAGGCAGCCACCATTTTGTCGGCCATCTTGGTTATCATTCGCTGGACAAAACTGGTATTCGAACTTGAACGAGAGTTTGATGGAAGCAATCCATATTGGAAGAAATCAGATTAAAAATGACTTAGTAATAGTGACCACGACACCATACACAAGCGCAAACTCATAGGTGGTGGCCATTTTGTCAGCCATCTTGGTTACCGTTCATCAAACATAACCAGTATCCAAACTTGAACGAGAGTTTGATAGAAGCAATCCATATGTGAAATGTGTTAGAATCTGATTAAAAATGACTGATTTAGAGTGACCACAAGAGCAAACTGATAAGTGGTGGCCATTTTGTCGGCCATCTTGGTAAACCTTCGTTGGACAAAACCGTATTCGAACTTGAACAAGAGTTTGATGGAAGAAATCCATATATTGAATTTAAAAGAGATCTGATTAAAACAAAATGACTGCGTTAGGATGACCACGACACCGTACACTGGCGGCGGCCATTTTGTCGGACAACTTGGTAATCGTTCATCAGACAAAACTCATATTCAAACTTAAATAAGATTTCGAAAGAAGCAATCCATACATGAAATTTGGAAGAAATCCGATTAAAATGACTGAGTTAGGGTGACCACAACACCGTACACATAGGCGGCGGCCATTTTGTCGGCCATCTTGGTTATCGTTCGTCGAACAAAACCCGTATTCGAACTTGAACAAGAGTTTGATGAAAGTAATCTATAAATGAAATAAAAATAACTGAGTTAGATAGACCACGGGCAGACGGACAGACAAACAGATGGACGGACGGACGGACGGACAGACAAGCCGAAAGCAATGGAGCTCCGCCAACATTTGTTGACAGGGCCCTGAAAATGTTCAAGAAATGCTACACGGTTTTATATTTTATATCCTCAAATGTTTTTTTCTGATCACATACATTTCAGATTGTTACAAATGGCTATCTGAATGCCTTTGGGGAAGAGAACTGGGACATATGAAATATAAGTTGCTTTTTTTTTGGGGGGGGGGGCATATCAATGTTTTAGACTGTAGCTAGTCAAGCTAGCTGTTTGGTTGTTTTGTTCATATTTCCTATTATCCTATTTTACACTAAAATGTATACTACCCTTATCAGCGTTTACACAATATATCAAATAACGTGCAACTTCTACACTGATGCAGGTGGTATAAAATAGTTATACGAGTACCATGGTTCACCCACCTGTACGCGAGATAGTCCACCCGCTAAAGTTTGTGCATCAACTTCAAGTACAGGTTAGCGAGTGGATTATCTCTACGTAAGGCAAGCCAGTGGATAAACTCCACTTTTAGGCAAGCGAGTCGATTATCTCCACGTGCAGACAAGTAAATGGATAAACTTACTTACAGGCGGACAAACCATGGTATGACTTTTACACGTCGGGTACGTGGCAATCGTCGAAAACGCTCTTAACGATCGACGAACTCGGATCAAAAATCGCTATAAACTGTGTTTTCAATTGCCATTTGTCGCCAGTCTGGCGACAGATGGCAATCAAAAACTCTGTTTCTAATGATTTTTGATTATCGTTTGTCGATAGTATTAAGTTTTCGATTGGCGCCTATTTCCTCTATTTTTGTTTGCTGCTTTCGAAGCAGCAAACTTTCAGATTGACTTTTTCGGAAATCCGGTCATGCGCACTACAGAGCAGCTGTCTGACGCAACTCTGTCATTGTTAAAAATAGTCAGGATATAACGCAATACCGCCGCCAGTGTTGAAGAAATGAGATACTTTGATTTGGGACGATATTGAATGGAAAATCATTATAAAAGTTCAGCTTGGAAGTGCCAGATGCAAGTCATTATAGAAAAAGTTTAAAAAGAAAACGACTTACCTTTAAATGGTTTACGCATGCGCGGATCCAGAAAGTTTTGTCAGAGGGGTCCAACTTTAACTTTTTATTTTTGTTTTCTTTTTTTTTTTGATGAGGGGAGGAAGCATTCAAATACCACTATTAGCGGGCCATCAACGGCCCGCCAGCGAAACGCCCTTTGAGCTGGCGGGCCGATGTTGGCTCAACACTGAATGCTGGCTTGTAACCTTTGTGGTTTTACAGGGGATCCGGACTAATATTGCTAAGAAACCCTATATTTTTGTGATTGGGTCGGGACCCCCTGTCTCCCCCTCTGGATCCGCACATGTTTATGTATTTATCCATTTGCATTAATCCATTTATCCACAATTGTGTTTGAAAACTAAAATTAAAGTCCATCCGTGGAAGAAGCACACTCGTAAAAATAGCTATGAGACAAAAGTGACCACAATGAATGAAATGATGCAACACTACTGACTAACCCTTTACCTGCGAGTAGCTTAAACTCTTTGCATGCATCTTTCAGAGAGCCCTCGAATACGCAGGTCACAGAAAGAGACAAGTCAATATATATGTACAAGATCTGCGCTTTTTTTCTGCTTCCCACAACTTACGTATCAGCGCATGTTTATTACATAGAAAGTCCATGTACGTATGTACAATGTTGAAACAGATAAAATATCCAGACTCATGTACCTAATCATGTTTTGAAGTGTCACTAGTCGCTCGACCAATGAAAAATGAGCCATTGCATGAGAAAACCTGTCTTTCGGGATTGGCTTCACTGAAGAAGCTAGTGGATCTATCATACGCATGCGTGGAACCAGAGGTCCGGACCCCCCCCCACCCTGGAAATTTACAAGTTCTATTTTAACATTTGCCCCCCCCCCCCCCCCCCCCCGTCCTGGAAAAATTTGGACTCCCTCCCCTGTAAAATGTTGGACCCCCTCTGGAACCTTAACTTGAAACATATAGTTTTCCTTAAAATAAACCATTGATACCCCTCTGTAGAACTGTAAAAAAGCTGATGCCTTACCCCCCCCCCCCCCCCCGGCGAAAATTCCTGGATCTGCGTATGATACTACCATGAAGCCAACAGTGTTGGATGCGCATGCTCATCTTTGCCTACTAGCGTCCGAGAAAGAAAAAGTAAATCTCGGTTTTTGTGACGGTGTAGCCGAACAATTTTATATCGCGAAGCTGTGTTTTCATGCAAACCCATGAAAGGGAGACAGCTCATGGGCGGATTCCAGAGGGGGGGCAGGGAGTCCGCCCCCCCCCCCCCCTGAAAAATCACCAAAAATAGGGTTTCTAAGTATACTAGTCCGGTTCCCCTTAAAATCACAAAGCTACAAAGTCAGCATTCCATGTTGGGTCATCAATCAGCGAAGCGCCATTTAAATGGTGTTTCGCTGGCAGGCCAATGATGGCCCGCTTATAGTGGTGTTTGGATCCTCTCTCCCATCATCAACTAAACAAAATAACGTTGTCAAAGTTGGACCCCCCCACCCCCCGGGACCAAACTTTCTGGCTGGGTAATCATGTTTTATGTGCGAAGTCCGCTTTCACCACAGGCTAACAACAACAGCGGTGGCTTTGATCTTAGACATCATGCTCTCTTTGAGACTTTGTCTGGAGCTGACAATATTAGCTGACAGTTTGGGCCCAGATTTGGCCCGACAAAATGTTTAATGTTTTATTGATAAGACTGTGCGGTGCGCAGGCCGATCTGTGACTTCGTTGGTCTCATACAACAAATTCGGGGTACATACATCTACAGACGTGTGGTGTGGTAAGGAAAGCAAATTCTGATATGTCTCGATCATCCCAAGGTCTTTCAATGTTCATGGAAGGAAAATCCACCCATAGTGAAATTGTTCAGCAAACTGTGTACTATGGAAAATCGGTAAATGAAGCGAATCGATCATCTCAAGATATTTCCTGTTTTCAAATTCACAGCCACCTAGTGGGGCTATTACCCTAAATTAAGGAATATACCTTCATCTACATTCCTTCCATGTGTATGTGGTCAGTTAGCAGAATAAGGCGCTGACGATTTTCCGCGGATGCGCAGGCTCGTCCGAGCCTTCGCTGCTCGCATATGCGCTCATGAACGGGCTTATTTCATGAAAATAAATTCATCATGACCTAGATTCAGCACGGCTACAATCAAATTATTTCTTGGTATGTGCGTCTGTCCGTACACTATCCCGGTATACACTCTTAGGACCTTCCGAATGCAGTCTCGTGAGTACAGCAAGACTCAACAGTTTGTTAAAATCACGGACATCCGTGTTAAAATGTTCCATTTTGAGAAATTTGATATTTCTTTAGGAGCCGTTATTACATGAATTAATTTATTTACGCTAAGAAAAACACCGAACTCGTATGAAATTTGTATTCAAGTATTTAAAACACAACGTACGTAGATAGCTAGAATTTTATTTGGTCTGAGTCTTTGTCCACTTCAAACTTTTTGATAGTGAGCAGCGAGACCCTTGCGAGATAGCGCAAACGCACATGCTCACTTGAGCCTTCTCTGATCACATATGTCGTAAGTACCAGCAGGCTATTTATGAAATACCCTGGTACCAGTCCATATGGAGCACCGCGCAAGTTGATTTCATGCTCGGGTTCGATTGGATTTTCCTAAGCTTGCACGACAGTGTATTTGAATACAGAATATCTCTGACGCATCGGCGACATAGGCTGCATTCACAAACGACGGAAGCCGTTAGATTGGCAGGCGAAAAGTTAGTATCGTAGACAGCTACGCTGATTAAAAAACAAGCACCAATGAAGGAAAAAACGATGTGTACGAACTATTAAAAAATTACACATTAGAATAAATTTTCCTTTTTAAAGGAGGGCTTGCCTAGTCTAAAACCAGCATGTGCACCATGTATGTTGGAAACACCTCCAAATTTGGTTATTTTTACACTGCACTAAAACCACGTCATAGACGAACGGAACATCAGCAATAGTTATTGAGTCTCTTCTGGCAAAAAAAAAAGACACAAACAGTTATCTAAAGCGGCACCTAGTGCCTCGCAAAAAATGAAATTAATAAAATTTACTTATTTTACATGTATGATTTTTTTGAATTTTTGCAACAATTAACATCAACTTATCAGCAAAACATGTTTTTAATTTCATATCAAAATAATATATAATGTTAGGACAAGAGTCTATCGAATAGCAATACCCTTAGATTCTAAAGTTGCAATTTGAAATTTGTCTAGAAATCAGACGTGATTTAAAGGAATTGTATTAAAATATTTTTATTAAAATCCGGATACAAATTACCCTCGAAGCCCTATTATTTGTCCGGAACTGACGATAGCCAGCCAGAACGCATATCGTTGATGCAAATATCGTTGATACATTCAAAGTAAGGTACGTCAGGTCGTCATTTTTGGTTAACCAGACCTGCGTCGATATTTAACTTTCCCTGTAGCCTGATACCGATCTCTTGGGCGCTGTATAGTTGATAGCCTTTCCCAAAGGCCTAGAACTTTTTAAATAGTCATTTCATTTTTTCCATATAAACATATTCCTACTTTGTTGCTAGTCTATAGGCTGGTGCTAAGTTTTGATTTTGATTTGATTCTTTGCGTCTCATCAACAATCTTTCAGTTATATAGGGACGGGCCTTCCTGGGTTGAACCAGTATTAAGCTGGGATAAATGAGTCTTGCTCAAAGACCACAACGCAGTGACTCCGGTGAGGCTCGAACCCGCGGCCCTTCGGTCTCGAGTCAAGCACTCTACCACTGAGCCACTGAGCTCCCCGCTAAGTTTTGATAATCATAGACAATTACGTTAACTTTATAGACTGGCCATGAACATAAACATTTGGAAAAAAAAGAAAAAATATTATTACAATATTTTACGTTTAATAATGACCACTTTTATTATCAGACTGGTAGCTATTCTATATAGTTGACTGATGGCAATTACAATACCCAATTCGAATCGAACTTTAGTTCCCACTTAGTAACTAAAGTTTGATTCGTTACTAAAGTGACGTCACGAACCTACTAAAGATCAACGGTGGGTCAGAGCACCTTTACTCTAGAAGCTTGTCTGGTTCCCTCCTCTAGACCTATCTAGCATAATGGGTTCAAGATCTATTAATAGCCTCAAAATGTTTTTTATTTTACAAAATAAATCCTTGATGTGTTCTATTTGCAGTCCCTCTTATTCGTTATTGTTAATTAGAGCAGGCTGTGCAGTTTATTGTGCAGTTTATGCACACCCTTTTTGTCTACGATGAAGAATTGAGGTGGGGCATACAGGGCTATTCACTTTATTTATTTGACAACTAATTAAAAGGTTGCAACTGTAGCCGTTTGGGTGTAAAAGTGCGCATGCATATATTATGTAAGAACTTAAGTGTGAATTTTGGAAGTGGGCCAATATCACTCCAATTGCGTCAGATCGTTCATGTTCGGACAATCATGGCATGATTAATAAAGTTATAAACTAAGGCTACAGTGTTTTAAACATGTTTATGTACAAGCTACATGTCAAAAAGACCCAGAAGTGTATGCGACATGCCATTATCCCAAAATATATCCTCACATTCCTACCTCAAATTATATACAGATATGATCTGGACTCGACCTTGCTGGAACTGAAACGGTGAAACCAGAGGTCAAGGTTACAGTGACCTGGAAACAGTTGGTGACTCGCCTGGGCCCAATATGTATCTACGTACCAAATATGGATCTGCTACCATAAATAATATAGGCGATCTGCTGTGGGTGCATTTTTTCTGAACCTAGCTAGCTGACTCCTGAGATCAAGGTCACAGTGGCTGTAAACAGTGAGCGACATTCCATGACCCCATTATATATCCACAAATTGAATTCTCGGAACCGCCGTGACGTCACAGCCTTAGCGACACAGGTAAACAAATGTACCGCGGTGGTGTGAACGGTGAATTTTAACATTACGGGTAACGGGAAAATGATGAAAAATGGGCCGTATTTAATCAAATTCTCCGATTTTTTCACCAGTACACGCTTATTTCGAAAGGAAAACATTGTCTTTTGTCCCGCCACGATTATTTTGATTATAATAGCACCGATTTTTCACAAATTATTGAAAAAAACTCGGGTGTGGGTGGGGTGAACGGCCATCGGTTTGCGATCATTTAGACGTGAAAGAAATTAGTGTCTCTAATATCTTAGGAGCTTTAACACATTAAAACGGTCTTTAAATTCCACATACCTTGAGATTTTATCAAATTCCAGATAGATACACGACTATTTTGAATCTAAATTCTGACATATCACACCTCAAAGTTTGACACTCAACACCTTTAATTGGTACAATATACAGCCTGTCATAAGCGCTATCCTTTTCAAGAAAAGTCCCCAGCAATTATTATATGGCATTCCAGCATAGATGAAGCAACAATAGCTCAATATTTGTATCCAGACATGCGCGGATCCAGGAATTTTCGTCAGGGGGGTAGAGGGGGGGGTCCAGGTCCATCTGTCATAAAAAATCACTGACAACGATTTTTACCCAGCAAACATGCCTATATGGGTCCCTTATGGGCTACCCATATGGGACCCATATGGGGAGTGCAACCGGGTTTGGCATGGGTCCCATATGGGTGAGCCCATATGCGGGTTGCCAAGATGGGTCTCATATGGGTCCCATATAACAGTCCCATAAAGAAAAAAGAAATGCTATAATCATCTTTATATAAACTTATTTCCTTGTTTATAATGAATGGCTAGCTTCTACAGTTGCGGATACAGAGGGGATTCATGTGGTTCGCTTGAACCACCATTTGAGACAAAATAATTCCATTTTTATGAGGAATTTCAAGCAAAATCAACATAAACTATCTAATGATCATGTACAATTTTCAAATCGAAGCCTCCTTTGTAAATTTGAACCTCCTATCAGGAAATCCTGGATCCGCCCCTGCTTATACCATTTATTTTATGGTCGGGTCTGAAAGCCCCTGCCGAGCCGAGCTGCTGAGTGCCGACCTACATAGTTTATTTTTTCAATTTCATCCTCTGTGAAGATTTTCATAAATAACTTTTATTTAATATCATCACATAGACTTAAATCGATAAGTGGAACAATAATAATAATAGTAAATAACAATAATTTTGATTTTATTGCCATTTTATTGCTCGCAGGGGTTCTGAAAGCCACAGCCGAGTGAACCAATGTTTCAGTTGATTTTTATTGGAAATTTTAGAGGTCTATAAGTGAGTTTGGCAAACATACTGAAAATAAAAGATAATTGAGGAAAAACTTTCAAGGTATCTTACTTAAAAATGCGTTAAACTCACGAAAATCGTCATTTTCCTAAAGGCCACATACGGGTCTATTTATAGTTATTTTGATCAACCTTAATGAAGTGTCAATTAAATCCAAATTATAACTGTTAACTATTATTATTAATGTTCCACTTATTGCTTTTAGTCTATGTGATGATTTTAGATAATATTTATGTTTGAAAAATCTCCACAGATGATGATATTGAAAAATAAACTATGTGGGTTGGCAGCTCGGCTCGGCAGGGGCTTTCAGACCCGACCTTATTTTATTTCATTAACATGGGCCAGCCCATATGGGACCCATATGAAACCCCGTTGCACTGCCCATATAGGTCCCATATGGGCGCCCATATGGGACCCATATAGATTGCTAGCTTGGTAGTTCTTTTTAGTAGTCATCCCCTTATTTTACAGAATGCCAATGGTTTATATAATTTTCCGAGGTTCCAGAGGGGCTTCAACATTTTTTCCAGGGGGGGGGGGGGGTACAACTTTTCTAGGGAGAGATCCAATTGCTTATTCCCTATAGAATCCCATATAACTTGTGTTTTTCCAGGGGGTCCGGGCCCCTTGCCAATCCCCCCCCCCTCTGGATCAGTGAATGCAATATTTGGATTTGCTGTGACAAAATTTAGATATGAGAAAAAGTTATTAATTTTGAACCCCCCCCCCCCACCCCTGGGTATCCCTAAATGTATACATGGTGTCTGGGAAAACAACCATAATGGCCTGACCCGGATCCAAATTGTTTTTCCAGGTTCTGACAACTTTGGGTCAAATCCATTGTATTTTTCCTTTTGCATTAAAACTTTACCTGACATGTCATCTGCTGATAACCTTTGCAAACAGATTGGACCCAGATCAGGCCCAACATTCTGCTCAGGCCTGATCGGGGTCCATACTGTTTGACACTTTATAGATTATGACAAGTTGAACCAATATATTTTAACTTTGCGTTAAAACTTTACATGACATTGTCATCTGCTGATAACCCTTTTAAACAAATTGGACCAAGATCAGGCTCGACATTCTGTCCGGGCCTGATCGGGATCCAAACTGTTCGACACTTTAGAGGTTATGACAAAGTTGAACAGATGTATTTTAACTTTGCGTTAAACCTTTACATGACATTGTCATCTGCTGATAACCCTTTCAGACAAATTGGACCCAGATCAAGCTGGACATTCTATCCAGACCTGATAGGGGTCCAAACTGTTTAACCCATTAAAGGTTATGACAAGTTGAAGTTGAACCAATGTATTTTAACTTTGCGTTAAACCTTTACATGACATTGTCATCTGCTGATAACCCTTTCAAACAATTTGGACCCAGATCAGACCCGAAATTCTGTCCGGACCTGATCGGGGTCCAAACTGTTTGACACTTTAGAGGTAATGACAAGTTGAAGTTGAACCGATATATTTTAACTTTGCGTTAAACCTTTACCTGACATTGTCATCTGCTGACAACCCTTTCAAACAATTGGAACCCAGATCAAGCCTGACATTCAGGGGTCTAAACTGTTTGACACTTTAGAGGTTATGTCAAGTTGAAGTTGAATCTGTGTATTTTAACTTTGGGTTAAACCTTTACCTGACATTGTCATCTGCTGATAACCTTTTCAAACAATTCGGAACAAGATCAAGCCTGACATTCTGTCCAGTCTGAAAATGTCTGGCCTGATCGAGGTCCAAACTGTTCAACACTTTAGTGATATAACAAGTTTAAACGTTGCAAGCATGATGCACCAGTTTGCGAGCATATCTACAGAGGGCAGTCTGCTGAGATGTAACATGATATGGTTTGTAGTATATCTGCAGCTGAGATGGGACATGATGTCTGTCTGTCTGTCTGTCTATCTATCTATCTATCTATCTATCTATCTATCTATCTATCTATCTATCTATCTATCTATCTATCTATCTATCTATCTATCTATCTATCTATCTATCTATCTATCTATCCATCCATCTATCTATCTATCTATCTATCCTCATATGACAGAATGTTTTGAGTTATTATTATTATTATTATTATTATTATTATTATTATTATTATTATTCAGATAAATCGTGCATGCTTTATTTTCTATGCGTGATACATATCAGTACTGAAATGGTCTTTTGTTGCTTAACTGTTGACATTTAGTGCCTGCCGTGACCGCAAAGATCGATATTTCTAAGTGTTTGTCATTATTATATGGGAAGCTAAAACCCCGTATTTTCTTGTCTTTCATCGTGTTACGATTGTTGCAACCTACTACAAAGTACGATTTTGCCATTTTTGAAGATTATCAGGAGGGAAACGCAAAAATCAAAATATCGATAAAAAACAAAATTGCGTCGTTGTCATATTCGGCCGCCCTTAACGACTGTTGCTAACCGGAAGTGCGGTCCCGAGAATTAGGGGTTAATATGTCATATGATATGAGACATGCTCTTAACACTATTTTTGCTTGCTGTCGGTGAGTTTTCTTGTCAGTAAATTGTTTTGTTCCCATACACACGACCGTTATGCTAACAGTATGCTATATAAATAAACAACCAGGTAGAGGGTATCAGTTTTCCAAAACAAATGCTTGCCGCGAGAGCGCCGCAAGCAAAAATGATCACTGTGCGAACTAATACATGACATTCGTGAATAATATATGGTGTACGAACTATTCGATTGTAATAGCTTATACAAGATTTACCGTATAGTAAATTATAATTCAACAAAGGATTGTTTGTAGCTGCCGATATTTGTATTGTGGTACTTAAATCCTTTTACAATTCAAAGATGGGTAACAAGATGTGAAACTGGTCTATCACAAGCTTTTTAATTTTAAATGTAGACTGGCCCCAGTCCTGAAACATTGATATCTCAGAGAAAATCCTCATACTGAAACATATTATTCCGATGTTAAGTCATGGACCCATTATGAGGAACATTTCTGTGTTAATACATTTGTATTTCAATTTCATTGGAATTATTTTGAATTTTCATATTTCTGAACACAAGCACTTCTTAGGATGCACATTCATGACCAGGTTTCAAAGTTGGGTAGTCTAAACCACCCCACGTTTTAACCAGCAGTTTTAACTGGTTAAAACCGCCCCGGTCAATATACCAAAAAGTGGTCAATACTGGTCATTAGGCATCTGAGTGGTTGATTGAAATTTTTAAAAGGCCGTTTTGGTGGTTGATATTAGGTCAGGTTTTACGTTCTATTTATTGAAAAAAGAAAAGAATCATGTTTCGTCCCAGCCAAGGGCACTTTTTACTTTAGCACTGACTTCTGCATTACAGTCCAGGCACCTAACACTAGTCTTTTTTAATCATCAAGGGCAGAATAGAATAACCATACAACCTAACAGGGTCTTTTTTTCATCATTTTGAGAGAATAACTTTTATGAATTTATGACACTGGTTAAATTATTAACTGAGCTGATAACAGCAGATAACAGAATGACCACACTTTCACACCTCTATATTAACACAGATGCCAGTGAATAAGCCAATGCATTTTAAGCTCAGTGATTGGATAGGTCTAATAAACTGGACCTTCTTTAGTCTGAGTGACATGTCCAGTATTTTGACAGTTTTGTTTGTTCGAACTCCTTGATATACAATTAAACATTCAGTGTTTTCTTTACAATTTTCACACCTTTGTCTTTTCAGGCGAGAAACCAATTCAATTTGCATTTTAACTAATAGAGCAAAGACTAGTTTGTACATGATGACCCCTTTGATGATCAATTTGATGTATTGATTGATTTCTTTTGGTACTTTCTTTCATTTAATAAGGCACTGATTTAAAAAAAAATATGACTATGAAAAAGCTAGTTTTAAAATTTATTTGATTTCATTGCTTGCATCAATTTTTGCTTTACTTTTTTTATTAATGAATAAATGAAAATAAGTTCAAGTCTTAAGTCTGAACTGAAAGTTGTGGTGATGATTCAGTTTGATTGAGACTGAATATCTTAACTATTGACATTCATTTTTGTTTGCTTTAGGTCAATTTAATTATCAATACATTTTTTAAAGCAATAGCAACTCATGAAACACATTTTCAATTAAGCCCGTATTATCTTGTATTGAAACTAATTTAAGTCTGTTTCATAGAGTCCAGTATATTAGGATAACTAATGCTGTTTAGTAGAGTCCAAAATATTAGGATAACTAATGCTAAGTATCTTCACATCGACCATGATTTTTTCTATCGACCACCAATCGACCAGTAATGACCGGTTAAAACCAGTAATGACCACTGGTCTGGTCAATATGCAAACTGACTGGTCGATTGCCAACCTTGCCCGGTTTATGCAGCCTAGCTAGTCATCATTTGTGCTTATTCATAGAAATGATTTAATCCGTTCTCTTCGTAGTAAAATATTTTCGATCATATAGGACTGTCTCAGTTGAATCAGTACCAAGCAGAGGAAATTAATAAAGCACACACCACAGTAGGATTATCTCTCCTTTTAAAAGGAAACTTTATTCGAGTTATTATCACGCTCACAGGCACTCTATATAATACACCTTAGCAACCAAATTCACTAGGATTTTCCTTCGGAAAATTAGTTTTTTGTTTGTTTTGTTTGATTTGATTCTTTACGTCCACTCAACAATCTTTCAGTTATGCGGGACGGTCTTCCTGGGTTGAACCAGTACTAAGCTAGGATAAATGTGTCTTGCTCAAGGACCACAACGCAGTGACGCCGGTGAGGCTCGAACCCGCGGCCCTTCGGTCTCGAGTCAAGCACTCTACCACTGAGCCACTGCGCTCCCTCGGAAAATTAGTGATGCTTGGACCCCCAACCCAATGATCTCAAGTTGATCATTCTTACAATGAGCCACTGTAGTCCCCTTATCTAATATTGAATGACAACCAAAGTACTACACAGATGCCTACTCTGATCTGAGGGGTGAAGTTCTAATGTGATAGATTACTGCATGTGTGTTTTACAGATTTTTGTATCTTGTGATAAGGATTCCTAGACTGGTATCAGACCAGTAAATAGAGTAGTAGTAAAATATAAAACATTTACCTAACCATGCAAACACTACCTCTGTGTGTCAGTTTACACCGAAAGTGTATTTGGTCTATGGGAGTTACAGAGCTTCAGTAAGCATGGTCTGAAGTCCCCCCACCCCACGTAGGGGTCATAATATCTCCAATCAGATAAGAATACATGCTTAATTAGTGCATCTAAAGGTAAATTTCGACCTCAGAAGATTCAAAGATTGGTTGGTCGAGTCTAATTAGTAACATGTGAATAGTTACTCAGATGGTAGTGGTTATTTTAAATCAAATGATTACTTAATGTGTTATTGATGTTGAACAGAAACCTGATACTTCACCCATCTCTCAATTTTATGTTACTTCATTTACTCATCTCACTTTTGACCCGTCTGAGGTTATTTTTTTAAAAACTTGATTATTGCACCTTGGATGGTTTCCTAGGGATTAATGGGCAGAAGTTCATGAGGAAAACTGGGCAAACTGTCCTTTTAAAAGGAAACTTTATTTGTTTTTTGTTTTGCAATGACAGATAAACATTTTTATGACAGAATTGATAAGGCATGTTCATTGTTTACATCACGTGAAGCCGTGGTGCGTTATTGCCACGATATTCCCAAGGATGCTCAAGGATACATGTACTTACCTGTTGATACAAGCTCCACACCGGCCAGGGCTAGATCCACCACATGACTCACGTTGTTTCCGGTTTTGAAGAAGACAATTCTTGCACCTCCCACACACCATCTGACCAGTTTTCGGATGATTCCAGAAACCAGGCTTACATGTCTTACAAGGAAGGCATTCTAAAGGCGTGCCTTCTTCATTAACTTGAATCTGAAAGTGAGAGTATACGTAAGGTCAAGGTCACCAAAATATAATCAATTCTTTCACCCCTCCTGACCATGTTACTATTTAAGCTTGGTGAAAGCCCATCCATTGGTTCAGAAGAAAGAGTTTGGAAAAGGCTTACCTTTGAAGTCTTTATAGGATGGTGACCTTGAAGATTAGGTCAATGTCACCAAAATCTAATAACTCTTTACTTTGTCACACTGGTACCATATATAAAGTTTGGCTAGAGTCCATTATTCTGTCGGTTTAAACATTATTTCTTTCTTTATATATATATGCAAATATTTGACATTATTCCGTTCAAGAGGTAACGTGCAGAAACCCTATTTTGGTCAAAATTTGACATTTCAAAGTGCTGGTGTGACCATAAAGAAGGTCAAGGTCACCAAAAACTTATCAACACTTTCCTCTCTCCCAACAATTGGTTCATGCAATTTTGTCAAAATCCACCCATTGGTTTGGAAGAAAGTGTTGCGAAAAGGCTGATTTTAGTCTTTATAGGATAACAATGATACAATTTACATAAAGTTTGTTAAGAATACATTGTTCGGTTCAAGAAATCATATCATGGTCATTTTTACATTTCAAAGCGCTCGAATGACCAAGGCTGATCAGCTCTTTACAATGTATCTATGGAAGTTTGGTCAAAATCCACCCACTGGTTCAGGAGATAGTGTGCAAAAATGGCTGATATTTTTACTGAACCTAAGATGTTAACCCTGAAAATTAGGTCAATGTCACCAAAATCTAATAACTCTCCGCCCTCCCAACCAGTAAATATGCAAGATTGATCAACGGTAAATAAAGCAAGGAAACGAGCCTACGCGGCCCGGTCTACGCCGACGGTATCCGCCCCAAAACCAATATCGGGGACACAACGGTGATTGGAAATATCCCCGGAATATTTATTTTATACTCCCTTCACTTACACAGACTTAACGAGTCTTTACTGGGCCCGAAATTACAATGCCTCTTTAGAGTTAAGGAAACTTAAGTTAAGTATTGATTTTTCAGGATGCGAAATATAACGTTTAAAACTGATTAAAATGAAAATAGTTGTAACTTTTCTGAAGATCACAATGACATCTTTGACCACCAATACCACATCGATCCAGGCAATTTATTTAGCATTTAATACAGCATGTTGAATTATCAATACTTAACTTAAGTCTTGCTTATCTTTAAGGAGGTATTGTAATTCCGGGCCCAGATCGCTAACTCATACTCAATTGAAAGTATCCGTAAATATGTCTTTTGCATGATTTTATCAGTCAAAATCGAGTTTTATGTGTACCTTTACTTCCAGATCCACGCCTTTACCCGGAGGACACAACTTGCAGTCGACGCATTGGCCCCTTGTTGTTAACTTCTGGTCTTCCAAGCAGGCATTTTCTCCATTTGTTGATTTAATACAAAGAAAAAATCCTACGATAGCCGCCAAGTAAACCATCCGCTCTACTAACAATGAAACGTTAACGGCCATGGCACTCAGCACTCTTTAGTATAGGGTCACCTAAAACCTGGTTGCTCGGCTTGCTTACCGTCCCTGAAACAAAGGGGACACATTTTAACCCGTTTTGCACAAACGAATTCTTGCATCTGGTTTGCTATGGTCTATTATACATATCGAGGGGTCGAAAATTAATAATATATATTTCCAAATAAAATTTTTATTTCTTTCTCTGACTTAGCAAACAGCTAAAAACCCTAATTTTGCGGCATTTCATCTGGATCCTCGCCACTTTTGCTTCTTCTCGCGCCTTGAGTAGCCCTGTCAGCCCTTGCAGTCAGTACCTTATTGATTCGGTATAGAGAAGGACAATTAATCAGTTGATATAGACTGTCCCTCGTTTTGATTACTGCTCAATAATATTCATAAAGGATTTTTCTGACACGCACGCACACACACTTGAAACTTGAATTAAGTAGTTTAATTCGAACCAATCCGTTTAAAACGACCATTAACGTGTATGTTAATGCTTTTGAACATTTCACTCCAATCAAAAATAAATATTATATTATGTACATGTAGTGATGTTTCCACAGATCATTCCTTCACCTGCTAAATTAATTACAGCAGTATGTATTGCTTTTATCTAAACATCTGGGGGCAGACATCTTATGGTAATCGACATTAAACAGAAGGACACCTATGTATCTCTCAGCTACATGATTCATGGTAGCACCTTATGTGTTGAGATTTCTAGTGGTTCCATACATTGCTTCATTTCAATATTGGATACTGGATGTTCCATTAACAATCTGATCAGTGCAAATTAGAACAGTAACAGCTATTAGAACTGTAACAGCTATTAAAAGACATTTTTAGAATATTTTGGTTTTCCATAATTTTTTTAAAGTTTGCTATGCCTTTTTGTACGCAAAATGAAGAAAGTTGTTACAAAATATGCCGTCTGCTACAGTAATAATAAGTGCTTTAAGTAAGGGTTAAATTTTAGAAATAATTATTCAAAATCGGCCCAGGTTTCAAAATATTCTCATCAATTTACACACTGCTTAAAATATTTCTCTGAATTTACGAGTCTGCTCTGATAGTGTGAAAGCAGGTCAAAGTGCTTTCAGTCCACACGTTTGAAGCCATGGTAAGCGAAGGTTCACAAAAAATAATGAAGGATCATATTCCCTTCATAATAAATGCTTGAAAAAAAGTGTGAATATTCACTCTTACCTAATTAAACAGGAGTATTTCAGCATATGTCGGCCCTTATAAATCCCTCCATTCAATTCGAAAGGACACTACAATCACTAAACAAAGAACTACTTTTATAGTATATCTACGTCGTAGTATTTTGATTGCATGCTTCGTCTGCGCTAAATCTAATTAACTGCTTCGTGATGTGAGAGTGTTATCGTAACAGTCTAGGGACAAGATAACCCTGTACTTTAAAACAATTATAGTCCGACCAGTTAAGAGAGACTGGGCGGTTCTTAGCAAAGACACACCCTCGGACATTTCCATATTAAAATCGGTAAGACAGAGTGTATTTATTCATCCGTGAAACGTTTTACAGCTGTATACCTGTATATATACCTGAGGCGAGTTCAATAATGCGAGTGCTCGCCGAGCGCTCGTTGATTGGTACCTATCTTTATTCATAATGTGTAAAGCCGGACATCAGTATAACGAGCGCCCGAGAGCGCTCGCATTATTGAACTTGCCTCAGTTGTAGTTTTGAGCCCATTGTGAGAAAAGGGCATCTTGAATTAATTTGGATAACAAGAAGACTGACTAGTCTAGATAAATGCACTCTAACAATGTTTCGAAATTTTAACTATTCAAATTATAATACTGAATAAGAAAATATAATAATGGTCCGCAATGAAAAATTAATACCATAAATTGGTCAGCACACGAGATGATGGTTATTACATCGGCGTGTGTCGAAGGCGCCGACGAGCCTGCATGTAGGCATGTACTCGCCAGGGCTTTCGCTTCTCGCATAAACAAAGTATGCAAGCTGAAGAAGACTCCGAACAACTTTTAGACATCTAGTCTCTCTGGACACGCCAGAACGCTCTGGACACGCCAGAACGAGCAATTATAAGAGGCTTTTTCGGATATGCGATACGACCAAATCTCGTGATTATATGCCCTTTTCTCATGATCCAGATACTTAACCCTTGTCCCGCTTAATTCTAATTGGTGATTTATTATTATTGTATCAGGCTTAAAAATCAAACCAGTACTGCCATACAGACAGAATTTGAAGAAAGTGCAAACCTACCCTCCCCCAAAACTTTCACAACATATCCATCCCGGAAAATGAAATGCAGCAGGTCCCCAGCAGCATACTAAAGATAAACTTTTACCAGGCATGCTAACGTATAAAGTTGGTCACCCTTGTCGTCTGCGCTTCAGTTGGTTGCACGAGAAAAGCGTACATAGGCTATTACACCCGATTTACTGTAGACTAGTCTTATTTGACAGTGTATGACAGCGCTCTGTCTGACACGCCCAGTCTCTATTAGCTGGACGCACTATAGCCGAGACTGATACCTTTAACTGAAGCGTGACCAACTGAGACAGCATTACCCATTTAAGCAAAAGTGCAGAGGTTCAGTAAATCCATCCAAACCAAGTAGCAGATGGTGGGTCCCAGTCATGTACCGCGTGCCATAAAGCCACTGACGGACTTGAGTGTTTCTGCCATGTTCAGCAAACCCACACAAGCCAGACAGAATATGGTGGGTCTAAATGATGGACCAACGTGCCATTGCCCTGCTGACTGATCCGGGTGCATAACTGAACAGGGTTTAGGCATACCAGGTGGAATATGGTGGGCCTCAGTAATGTGCCATCGTGCCATCGCCACTGACTGGTATGAGTTTAGTCAGTGCTGTGTCATATCCAAATCAGAAGTCCTGAGACAGTATGGTGGGTTCAGTAGATGAACCTCGGCCATAGAAGACTGTATGATCCAGACTGGTTCGCCATGTTAAAAGGTAGATAAAGGATTTTGCTGATGACTTCTTTGGGTGAAAAAGTATATTGATTTGTATGAAATTAAATGAAGAATCCCTGATACCTTTAACTGAAGCGTGACCAACTGAGACAGCATTACCCATTTAAGCAAAAGTGCAGAGGTTCAGTAAATCCATCCAAACCAAGTAGCAGATGGTGGGTCCCAGTCATGTACCGCGTGCCATAAAGCCACTGACGGACTTGAGTGTTTCTGCCATGTTCAGCAAACCCACACAAGCCAGACAGAACATGGTGGGTCTAAATGATGGACCAACGTGCCATTGCCCCGCTGACTGATCCGGGTGCATAACTGATCAGGGTTTAGGCATACCAGGTGGAATATGGTGGGCCTCAGTAATGTGCCATCGTGCCATCGCCACTGACTGGTATGAGTTTAGTCAGTGCTGTGTCATATCCAAATCAGAAGTCCTGCGACAGTATGGTTGGTTCAGTAGATGAACCTCGGCCATAGAAGCCTCGAGGACTGTATGATCAAGACTGGTTCGCCATGTTAAAAGTCCTGAGACACCTGAAAATAATAGCACATATTATATACAAAAATGTTTTACTAGATCATGTGACTAGTGCTGAAGTTGGTGGTTGACAGGGGTGGATAACTGGTGGGATAGGCAAGAACTGATCTCTGTGAAAGCAGAAAACAAACTGAATGGGCAGCCTCCAATCAACTGACCTTTCTATGACCAAAACATTGGTGACCTTAAAGAACCTTTCTCTAGAGTTCAATGCCTTTAGACAACATTCTTGGAAAGTAGCTACTAACCTAAACATGAAATATTCTGGTGTTGGTTGCCAGTTGATAATTATGCAAAGTGTGTCAGACTAATTGTGACAGTAGAAATTAAAGCCTCATATAAACCATATTTAAATTTATAAATAACCATTTATATGAGGCCTCAAATAAAGAAAAGAGCTAATTCTGATTATGATTTATTCTAAATATATTTCATCTACACAACACTATTTGGCAAAATAACCAACCCAGCCGAGACTGATACCTTTAACTGAAGCGTGACCAACTGAGACAGCATGACCCATTTAAGCAAAAGTGCAGAGGTTCAGTAAATCCATCCAAACCAAGTAGCAGATGGTGGGTCCCAGTCATGTACCGCGTGCCATAAAGCCACTGACGGACTTGAGTGTTTCTGCCATGTTCAGCAAACCCACACAAGCCAGACAGAATATGGTGGGTCTAAATGATGGACCAACGTGCCATTGCCCTGCTGACTGATCCGGGTGCATAACTGAACAGGGTTTAGGCATACCAGGTGGAATATGGTGGGCCTCAGTAATGTGCCATCGTGCCATCGCCACTGACTGGAATGAGTTTAGTCAGTGCTGTGTCATATCCAAATCAGAAGTCCTGAGACAGTATGGTGGGTTCAGTAGATGAACCTCGGCCATAGAAGACTGTATGATCCAGACTGGTTCGCCATGTTAAAAGGTAGATAAAGGATTTTGCTGATGACTTCTTTGGGTGAAAAAGTATATTGATTTGTATGAAATTAAATGAATCCCCAAAAATATATAATGTGAATTGCATCCGAATGTTCACATTAGGTTGATTTTCCCCAAAGAAGAATAGGTAGGTATATGTTTAATTTTGTTCAGCCCAGTCACATGAAAGAATTATGAAACTAAGTATAAGTTTCTGAAGGATAGGTAGAACAAATTTGTTATTCCTGAGTTTGAACGTAGAATCTATGACAAACACAACATGTAAGTGACTATATACAGTGAGAGTCCAACTTTCAAATCTATCTATTAGTTCTCAGGTCAAGGAAAGTTCACAAAGCATCCAGAATCTATACATGTGTCTGTACCAGTAAAACATGAGCATTAGAGCAGTATGATTAACATGTTTAATCATAACATTCTCTGCTGCCACTACCAGCCTTGATTGACATGCAAAATTGATTTACACTTTTAGGTTGTTTGAAAAGTAAGAAATTAGGTTGCTTGGTACAGATCAGTACCTTTGGCTCATTGTCAAAATTAAAATGATGCTCTAGTTTAGAATTGTCAGAAAACAATACACACATATTTTACAGTGAAAGAAAATAAATGACAAATAATCTATGTTGTGATGAAATTTTGCAAACTTATGAAATAACATACATGTGAAAGCAAATAGTACCATGTATATACATAATAAGCAGATTATCAAGGAGGCCTCATCTAGAATAAATCAAATAACTTATTCCAATAAGTTGGGTAGGAAAATGACCTTGTAAAGGTGTAAATTCTACACATCTTGTCAATGAATTAATTACATATTTCCTATAAATTAGGAGGGTTGCTGCACTGCATGTACTATATTTTGAAATTCGAGGTTACAGACTGAATGCAATAAATTGTTAAGGTCATGAGGTCAGAAGTCCATATGGGTGAAAGGTTATCCATGGCATTGAGATAAAACTGGTATGCAGGATGGCAGATAGGTCAAAAGTGATATTGCAGAAACATTAATGATGCTATGACGCTGGTTCCAGATAAAGCCTCCCTTTGGCAAATGGGACTTATCAAAAACACAAATTTATTGTCCATAACCCATAAAAAGTACATCAGTATCATCAAGCATACAGTTTCAAAGCTCAGATCACTCATAATTCCCAACATCAGACAGTGTTGGGTCTATAGTTCATTATTAGCTAATATGTGTGAACAATGAAAGAAATACTGGGGAAGACAACAGTGCAGACCCCGATCAGATGGCTCCATGACACTCTCTGTTTGTTATTATCTTATCTGCTTAATCATTGCTATCCCAACACTGGAGAGAGAGGCTGTGCGCCAATGTCACTGGGAGTGCAAAGTACAGCCACCTCAGGCAGACAACTATTTCGAAATTATTGAAAGGGAGTGTTTCCCTAGTTAAGATTCAATTCTACAGAACCTAACCTAGTTAACTGGGCATCTGTCAAACTGTGATAAATGTATCTTTTAATCTCTCTAGTTAACCCCTTGACTGCCAGTGGCAAACTTTTATGTCTGTGAAAACAGCCCCGCTCCAGACCATGAACGATGGGGATCAGCCCCCATCCCATTCCCAACCGTTTTACACTCCACTGATAAGCTTGCAAACAGCCAGATTCCAGACGAGGACCGACCAAAACCGGCCCCGATTCGAATCCACACCATATTACACTCTGTTGATAAGCCTGCAGACAGCCAGATCCAAGATCAGGGTTCCAACTATTTACACTCCATAAAGTCAGCAGATGACAAAAGCATGAAAAAATTCTCAGTTAACAAGATAACAGTACTTTATACAGACACCATTAACCCTTGTTCTGCTCTATCTGACAAAACAATGATATCATTACAAACTTAGGCCCATAGCCAGAAGATGAGCTAACACCATCAGTGTTAGCTCACCTTGGTCTACACCGTTGATCAATATTAACCCATTGCAGACTTCCAACATAAAAGGGGTCAATGCTGCATAGCCATGATAACCATTTTTATTCTAATGGATTTTTCATGCATGGTAGAAGAGTATAGATCAAGAAAACTAGGTCAGCCATGTTTAAAAGGCAGATGAAGTAACCATAACAAGATCCGTTGTGCTGGGTAGTCCAGGTCACGGACATAGTCGATAGTCAAGAGGAGCTAAGAACCCCCAAAGTCTGGCAGGGGACTCCAGACTGATCAATCAAGTAGTTAGAAAAGATGTCATGTTTGGGGGAATTCATATTCAATCTCATAAGAAATGTAATTAAATCCTCGGAGGATTAGATTTGACCTCATAACAAATGAAATGCACATTTTCAATTTATAAGAAATGAAAAGAAAATTTCTTAAATGGTGTACCTGTCCCTGAAGATTGTTTCATCTAAGCAAACAGTACAGACCCCTATGAAATGATACCTTAGATATCACCTCACCTGGGTCCCCATTATTTGCAAAAAACACATTTCTGGTATCCAGAAAGAAAAGGGTTAGGTTATCAATAATAATTTAGCATACCAGACTTGCAAGACCAAACAGTTCACAGACAGTCAAACCTTGATCACCTGTACATTATGATATAGACTTAGTAAAATGGGAAACAAAATTAATTGATGATAGTTGCACCAAATTCTTTTGAATTGCTACACATTTGTCTGAATATTAAGGCTATAGATTCATTGTAAATTAATTCAGATATATAGTAAGAGATCCTTTAGATTTAATCACTAAAGTAAATCTGGTTTGGAATAGCTGAGTTATAATCCTTGACTAATTATAAGGCTTTCACAACAGTTCAGCATGGGCATTCAATCCATTCACTGTAGATGACATGCATCAAAGTAAGTATCACTAAAATGTATCACTAGACTGATGAAGTCTACACTTTGTAATTTTCCAAAAATAGGCTTTCCACAATATCTTTGAAAACAGTGACAAACTGTAGTGCGATAAAGCGTCGTTAATGCAGTTTAATCCTTGCACAGAAAATAAAAGGAAAATCTGGCAATACAAAGGGAAATATAATGCCTGCCACCCAGTCAACAAAACAGTCTGGAATGTAAGTCCTTGCACATAGCATACTATCTTTGAGCAAAAGGGATGCGGATCAAACTATAATAATCCATACAAAAATCTATGAGACACAGTGATGTTCTGGGTCGTTGTTGTTCACATAAATTCTGCCTGTTTCGGCACGTCACCTCACATAGTAAGTTACAATTCTATAAAATAGATGGATAGTTTACATTCCATCACTAGTTACGTAACATCACTGCCATCGCGGCCAGTCTATTTTCCGCATATTTAGTTCCTTTGTGACCGAGCCCATGGCCAAGGGCACGTAAAATCTGCGCAAATCAGTATTTCCGCTAGCTTGTGGCACTGTAGTACTGTAGTATCTGCGCAGACCCCAAGAAACATGAACCATTTAAACCATCAAGTTCTGGAATTTTAGTCCATGGAAACATTGAACATTCTGAAATTGTTTTTCTTGCCATCGCAGCTGACCCTCAAAAGTTACCTGTAAATAAAGCCCCAAACCCCCAATGCAGACAAATCCTGGCGGAAGTAGATAGCCTATGGGATGATTTTACCAAAATTAGGGCAGTTACCATTAATGAAAGTGCTAACTCACTATGATATGATTGAGTTGGCAAATAATTCCATGGAAAGGCATCTAAGAACAGAAATTATGACAAGGTCTGAGGGATGCCACACTACCTAAAGCAAACTCAATTAGCTCTCTGTCCTTAACTTATATCTGCTTAAAATTGAATCAGAAATTAGGGCATAAAGCAATCTGAACAGACCTAAATCTCGAGTTGCCACATTCAGCAAAGAATACTGTCAATACTCATTCCAAGAGCATGAGGGCAAACAAGACAATTGGTGACAAGTCTAAACCCAACTTAGTTTTGGGTAAATATTGCTAATTCCAATCAGGGTTAATTGATAGGAAAGAAACTTATACTAAATGGCAGGCGGCAATAGACCAACTAAAAGATACAACTGAACTAACTGAAGATCAGAAATGATCAGGCAATCCAAGCGCATGAGAAAGGAAAGTGCACTATGTAACAAAATGATAAAACAATTAGCATTAGTATTATAAGATCCAAAATTTGTCTGCAAAGGGTACACTGAGGAGCTTAGTGCCTTCAGACACCAAGCCACTATAACAATATCCATTTTTTTGATCTATTACTTCCACAATCAGTTCTAAACTTCCATATGTCATGAATGAATATCACAAGCATGTGCATAAATTATAGCTTTCTGCTGGAGTAAACATTGAATGATTAACAAATTCATAGTTGAAGGAAATGTTTTAGTAATAGGCAAGAACTGATCTCTGTGAAAGCAGAAAACAAACTGAATGGGCAGCCTCCAATCAACTGACCTTTCTATGACCAAAACATTGGTGACCTTAAAGAACCTTTCTCTAGAGTTCAATGCCTTTAGACAACATTCTTGGAAAGTAGCTACTAACCTAAACATGAAATATTCTGGTGTTGGTTGCCAGTTGATAATTATGCAAAGTGTGTCAGACTAATTGTGACAGTAGAAATTAAAGCCTCATATAAACCATATTTAAATTTATAAATAACCAATATCAACACTCTGTCAGATTTGCTTTCAAAATAAACAGCCTAGATAAAATCGTAAGCTTGTCGTATCTCCATGCATGTAAAACTTGAGGCCAGTGATTAGCTTTGGATACAAGTAAACTTCATTTAACATTGAAGACCCAGATGAAATGCTACATCTGGCGACATTTGATCAGCGTCTGCACTGTTACCCATTGAAGGGCCAGCAAAACACATCTGAAAATGTCGTCTGCTAAAGTTGTTTGCTGTAACATCCCATGTAGATGGAAGATTCAATTGGAACATGAAGGGTCAATAGACTTACCTCTTTTATGTATGTGGCTGTTTGTCGCATACTTTGCTGTTTTTATACAGTAGGAACTTATTAAAATTAAGTTAATTTCTGGAACAGTCTAGTCTGGGTTTTGATAGATAAAATAGATTCAACAAAAACAAGGCAATGATGTATATATTATGTTTTGCTGTATGCATGGGGCTATCTTATAACAGAGTAATGTCTAAATCCAGATGCTGAGCCCAGTTAAATAAACAATTAATCTCAGAGTGTTGATAACACAATTACTGGCGAAATTTATGAACTCGGATCCGAGTTCCTCAAAAGCGCTTGTCTCTAGACTGGTAAGGGGAATCCCCGACTTTGAAACACATACCGAAATTTAATAAGGACAAGGAAAGAGAGGTTGAACAGGGGGCGGGGGTACGGGGATAAGGGGGGCGAGAAGCGGGGTAAGAGGGGCGGGTAGCGGGGGTAGAGGGGGCGGGGTAGAGGGGACGGGGAGCGGCGTAGAGGGGGCGGGGAGCGGGTATGGAGGGGCGGGATAGGGGTCGGCAGAGACAACTAAAGCATGAAAAAATACCAAGTATGCAAGTAGTTTATCGATACTAAACTTTTAAAAGCAGGACAAAGCATGCAGTATTTATTGTTTAGAATATGCATTTGTGGGAGTTGAACTATTGGATTTCTTTTGTTTTGGTATTCAGCTGTATGTATTGTTGAGTCCTCCTCTCTGTTTTATCTCCTTTTTATATCTTGATTTGTATGTACTGGGATAATGATGCATCGATAAGTTAGGGATCTTTCATGCAAACCACACATCTATGTGTCCTGATCCTAATCATAATTAAGTGTGAGGATGGCGCCGTTAAACATGTTTACGCCCTCCAGTGTTTTTCAATGACCGTTTCAAGGCGGTGCTTCTTTGTTATTTATAATTCATAGTTGTCTTTGTTATACTGTATCGTCTGTGCCTTGCAGCCTTGTGATCACCTGTTGGGAAAGGGCTGACATCTGTTTCCTGATCTTTGCATTATTCAGTACTTTTTTGTAAGTAAGGCCAAAATATATCAATATGTGTCTTGTTTCCAATGATGTCTTCAATATTGTAAAGGAAAAAGTAAAGTGCATTTATTATAGAGCTTACAATATGGCAGGAATAATCCCTCATTAAATGTTTGTGAATGCTCTTCAATTAGCCTGTAATTAAATACTTTTGCTTGTCGATTGGGGTCTGGACATTTTCAGGTCAATGAGCTCTACACAGGAAAACTGGAAGCACTACCACCTGCTTACACACTACTCAAGCAGAATTATAAATCCTTGTAATGGCAAAAAAATAACAATGTTTCAGAGAAATATTTTAGCAGTGTGTGCATTGATGAGTATGTTTTGATACCTGGTCGATATTTAATATTTATTTCTAAAATTTAAGCCGTAAAGCACTTATTAATTCTATAGCAGACGACATATTTTGTAATAATTTTCTTCAATTTAGGTACAAAAAGATAGATTAAAATCAAACGGCACTTATTGAAAAATAAGATACTTTTCTTTTGACAGTTGTAGCATTCTAATTTGCATTGTTTTGACTGTTGATTGTAATTTAAACGGAATATCTATTATCCAATACTGAAATTAAGAAAATGTGCTGATTCAATCATTTAGCTTACCTGCATAAAGAGGTATGTATATGTTGCTTTAAGATGGCTGCTCCCAGATGTTTACATAAAGCCAATAAACAGTCATGTAATTAACTTCGAAGATAAATAAATGATCCGTGAAAATTAAATCAGTACGTAATGAAATATTTGTTTTTGATTCAAGTAAAATGTTAAAAGTCTAGAACATACACTTTAAGGGTTTTTAGATAGGCACAATATTTTATAAAACTTTTTTGTTAGAAAAAAGTAAAAAAAAAAATAACAACTTAAAAGTTTAAAATAGACTTTAGTGTCCCAAAAGGCTTAATAGAGTAGGCCCCAAAATAGTTGGGTCATTATGGTAACCGGAAGCAAGAGGGTTTATTTTCTGCTTAATATTAATGCTCCAGAAGAGACATTCACCTGGTGAAAGTATGATTTTTAGAAAGTATGATTTTTAACTCTTTGCCCACTGGGTAATTTTGCATGAACATGCAACTGGGTCTATGGTAAACTGCTTTTAGAATTCATTTGGTTATTGACTAATATATATATATATACGCTTTAGTTCTTAAAAAAAAGAACAAAATTTATCAGGGGAGTGAAAAACCTGATAGGGGAGGGAAGTGGGGGTAGAGGGGGAGGGAAGTGAGGGGGGAGGGGGAAGAGGAGAGAAGTAGGGATTGGGTACCCCCTGTCCACTACTCAGGTACATTATGGAATATTATTAGTAAATAATGGCCGGCTGAGTATGGCATTATCCATATTTGTTTAATTTGATTCTTTTCATCCCAGTCAACAAGTTTTCAGTTTTGTTGGGGCAGGTCCAGTACTAATGAAAGGATTAATTATGAGCAATGCATATGTCCTGATAAATAGTGTTAGCATTTTCAGTCTACAAGCTATCTAGCTAAAGTGTAATACAATCTCTTTTCCCACAAAATGCATGAATCAACCCCATCTCTCAGCTGTACTTGAAGTAGGTGAAATATTCAATTAACCTACCAAGTGGGAGCGCAGTGGCTCATGGTAGAGTGCTTGACTCGAGACCGAGAGGCCGCGGGTTCGAGCCTCGCCGGCGTCACTGCGTTGTGGTCCTTGAGCAAGACACATTTATCCTAGTTCAACCCAGGAAGACCCGTTCCTGTTTAACTGAAAGATTGTTGATGCGACGTAAAGAATCAAATCAAACAAACAAACAAAAACCTACTAAGCTCAACAGAAAATTCTTGAGCAGACGACACACTTTTTCTATTAAATTCTTAAAGTAAAGAAAGTATATCATCACTTGTCACTTATTAATACCTGCATTGTTTGCTATCGAAAAGGTCCCACTCGAAGCAATATAAACTACAATATAATCTCTGCTCTGTAAGCGTAGAGTGATGAAACAGATTTACAGTTAGAAGTATACTTTACTTATTTATCAATGATCGGACTTAACACACTCTAGGGACAAGCGCTTTTGAGGAACTCAGAGTGGAGTTCATAAATTTCCCCTGTAATTGTGTTATCAACACTCTGAGATTGATTTTTTATCTAACTGGGTTCAGCATCTGAATTTATTCATTATTCTGTCATAAGTTAGCTCCATGCTTACAGCAAGACATAATATACTTATCATTGCCTCGTTTTTGTCGAATCTATTTTATCTATCAAAACCCAGACTAGACTGTTCCAGAACTAGCTTAATTTTAATAAGTTCCTACTGTATAAAACAGCAAAGTATGTGACAAACAGCCACATACATCAAAAGAGGTAAGTTACAGACCCTTCATGTTCCAATTGAATCTTCCATCTACATGGGATGGTTCATTGTATATTGAGGGACCACATATCATAATTTCCAAATCAAATTCTAGTTTTTTTTTATTTCACATTGTTTTAGCAAATAATGGAGACCCTGATCATAAGTCCGGTATATAGCATTTCATCTATGTCTTCACTGTTTGGCAATTAAGCACTTAATAGGAGTCACCAGTACCAGTATACATTGTGTTTAGTAGTTCTTCAACCATCTCATAACATGTCTGTTTTATCGTCTGCTTGGGAGTCTCCTATCCTGCTCCTGGAAAGTGCCTCTTTACTAACGAGGCCCTCCCAGGGGTTTTGGGGAACAGGAGAAAAAGGGTATTTATTTCAGGGGAACAGGGGAACAAAGGCCAAATTTTGAGGGGAACAGGGGAACAAAGACAATATTGAGGATCAGGGAACATAAGAAAACATTTTTTTTGATTTTTGGGGAACAAAGGCACAAGCCAATTTATTTCAGGGGAACAAGGGAATATGTATCCACCCCCAACCCCCTCGGAGGGCCTCACTAACATTTAGTCAGTAATGTTAGTACTAAATATACAGCAAACAACTTTAGCAGACGACATTTTCAGATGTGTTTTGCTGGTCCTTCAATGGGTAACAGTGCAGACGCTGATCAAATGTCGCCAGATGTAGCATTACATCTGGGTCTTCACAGTTAAATGAAGTTTACTTATATCCAAAACTGATCACTGGCCTCACGTTTTACATGCATGGAGATAAGGCAAGCTTACAAATTTTGAACAAAATGTTTATTTAGAAAAGCAAATCTGACAGAGTGTTGATATAGGTAATTTTGCTGCAGTAATTGTTTTAAAGTACAGGGGCATCTTGTCCCTAAAGTGTAACATACCAATTCAAAGCATTATCCTTCTTGACTGAAAATCGTAAACAAACTGAATGATGATTAATGAATGAAAGCCATGTGACGTCACGAATAGGACGCCGTTTAGTACTTACTTCGTAAACGCAGTAAGTAAACAAGGTAACCTTTCTTAAAAAGCTAAGAACCATCGTATACTAGAGAATCTTTATAGTGTTATAATTTTGCATTTGCTGAAACCACTCTTTTTCATTTCTTTCATGCATTTCAAACTCTGGGTATTTTTTTGTTTTAGTTAACTCTTTGTATGTACTAAGTACTACTAAGTTCTGAATAGTTGATCCATTGGAAGCAAATATAACACAGGAAATATGCTTATTCCTTACGACTCTATTCATGCAAACACTGAATAGTGGTAGAGGAAACCCCCACCTCCCACAAGCAGACATTTTAGCAGTATGTATCCCTATTCCTCAATCTAAGTAAGCAAGAAGGCAAATATCAGGAATCGATATAATCAAGTACCACACTTGAACCAGGACGCCACATAAGAAAGTGACAAAAACACAAGAAAACATCACCCTTATTAACGAGAAAGGCGAATAAAACCTTGAGGCATTATTGAAACGGATCCATCTTAATCTGAGAATTTCGTCGCACTCAGCCAAGAATATCCAAAGGCTCCATGTCTCCAGGTTTAGATGTTGAAAAATAAAACAAGAAATATCTTTAAAAAAGATATTCAGCGGCATACAAAGGAGAACATACATCTAAAGTCCTGTTGTAATTGTAAGATATTTTATGCACAATATATTGGTGTTAGATGTTGATTGATTGGATGAGATGAAAATTGAAGGTTGCCAACGTAAAAGTTTGACTCAAAGTATGTGAACGATGTCTTTTGCAGATCAAAGGGATACAGTGTACTGTAAGCCTGTTGTAGGGACACGGTGAAAATTTGTAATTAGTCTGGAAAGTCAGTTGGCGGAGGAGTTGCATTGTAAAAGAGAAGTGCAAGTTTAAGCATTGATCTGGCTGCGTAGGTTTAAAAGCCCCTGTTACACTATTGCAGTATTATAAGTAGTTCATATCTGAGAATGTTTAGAGTTATGGTATATTTTGTATATTTCATGTTTACTATTAAATATAGGGATTAAAAGTAGAATGTGAAGTGGGAAAAACTTTTAATACAAATGGTAACTGGAAGTCACTAACTATGAAAGCACCTGATATGCGGTTTAACAAATACAACATTACTTGAGATCATTGTCTAAATAAGTAAATTGTAAACACTTGAAAATAATACAGTTTTAGTCTCATTAATAATGATATTAATCTGGCATAGATCGTTGTAATTATCTACATGCGTAGGCTATTTATAGTTACTTCAAATAAACTTGGTGGCAGAACATACCGAAATATACCTGAAAGTCGCCGACGGGGACACGTTTTTTTGAGACAACTCGTCGACAGATTTTGAGACAATTCGGCGACACTTTATGAGACAACGCGACGACACCTTTATTCTAAGTGAGGCACTGGAAGGGTTTTTAAGGATACAGATATATTGGCCAAAGCCTTAAAGGGATATAAAGAAAATCACATACCTATAATCAATAGGTTAAAAAAGTGAACATTCGGTAAGTTTGGTAGGTTCGGCCGAATTCGGTTCGGTTACAGCTTTTAGACACAACCGGGTGAAATGGGCAACCAGGGCTGAGCCAGATACTACAAAACAAATAGCCACAACATCTTTCAAACAAAAGATGTTTATGTTGAACATGCAGTTCCAGACAGAATGGAATTCTTTTAGACAGGACCCAAAGAAAACTGCTGCGATTTTCTTGAAATGTGACGCCGTTGAGGTTCGAACCCGCGGCCCTTCGGTCTCGAGTCCAGCAGTCTACCACTGAGCCACTGCGCTCCCCTTCCTTAATCATTTTCTAGAAAGAAGTTTGTGAACTTCAATAAGGCGACATTACTTTGTGTTACTCAGAATCCTATCAAACCTATATGCATAGTCTCGTCATAGCATCTACTGCTGGTTTATACAAGATGATAAAATACTAAATACGTCGCTCATCTAATGAAACTAGCTAGAATATTGTTATATTACAAGATAGATAGCGTTCGTACATCATAAAGAATTTCTAGCGATAAGGCGAGCAATCTCCCTAAACGAGACGTTCGCTTTATTTTGTTGAAATAACGACTGGAGAAACTAGGCACAATCAAAAAATATATATAGACGAGCCGTCGATGCACCATTGCCCCCGAATTTGTATATTTAAAACGGGGTTTCCTTCGTGCATGTAATAAGTCTACTTCTTATTGAATGAGAATTTATTTTGATCATCAACTGTGCTTGTTATTCAGTAACATATATGGGAACTAGACCGTTAAACAAGGACCCACACTATGTACAGTAAAACTATTTATACAGTTGATGTACAATAAAAACGACCATTTTGCAAAGTGGTCTATTTTTGTCAGATATTTGATGTCTTCTTTCGCTTATACAAGCCCTTTCCCCCCCTAGACCCAAGACGCCCTTTACATATGTTATATATTTGTATAGGGACATTTAATTAACCAAAGGGCATCTTAGGTCTAGGGGGGGGTGGGAAGCATCTAAAAACAAACTGAAAGACGCCAGTTTCATCTTTTCAATGACAGACGTCACAATTTTAAGTATATTTCGTACGCATGCGTATTTATGGTTTTGGCCGAAACGTCCACCTTCGGCATTTTCCGTGGCCGAAACGTCCGTGGACGAAATGTCCAGGCCGAAACGTCCTAGGCCGAAATGTCCGTGGCCGAAACGTTTCGGCCAAAACCATAAATTTTCGGTTTGGGATGTGTTCATGCATAAATGTGTAATGCATTTCATAATCTTATGAAATCAAATATGCATGTGAATACTTAAAGTTGATTCAAAGATGCATGATAATAAGAGTATGCTATTTTTCATAGTAACAGGTAAATTATGGTGTATATTATACAGAAGTAAATGATATATACCTGTATAAAGTACTCATTACCTGAATTAGCTTCATATTTTTTGTTTACAACAATTCTCGTGTATCTTTGCATCTATACTTCTACCACGACCGCTAAGTAATGACCCTCGATTCATTCAATGCATTTACCGTTACAATCACGCCTCAAAGCGCTTTGTGGAAGTATACTGTGAATAACAATTGATGAATGTTAACTACTTTCATGCTGAACCTGGGTTTATCTTTTTTCTTCAAAACACTGCAGATCCAGATCAGCAAGCTCCCTACCTGATCAGGATCCGCCTTTTTTTTCATCTCTGCTTGTAAATACATCATCGCGGCAGTTTAATAACTGATAAAAATTTGGGAGAAATACAATGTATAGTATATAAGATTATTCATTCAATTATTTCCTAAGAAATGCATCACACATTAATGCATGCACACACCCCAACCCACAATTAATGGTTTTGGCCGAAACGTCCACCTTTGGCATTTTCCGTGGCCGAAACGTCCGTGGCCGAAATGTCCGGGCCGAAACGTCCTAGGCCGAAATGTCCGTGGCCGAAATGTCCTACATTCACAGTCTCACCAGAGCCTTTACTGCTTGTTTATTGAAGTTAGAAAATTAAGCACACCTTCCTCGAAAGATGTAGATTGTATCCTCGCGAGCTATATAGCCTACAGGAGTTCGAATAAAACTCAGTTCTGTTCAATGATCATGCATGTACATCATAAGTCAGATCTCAGTGAAGGCTCAGACGAGTTTGCACATTTTGGGCGGATCCAGAAAGTTTTGCCAGAGGGAGTCCGACTTTGACAACGTTTTTTTGTTGTTTTTTCTTAGTTGATGAAGGGAGAGACTGTCGTACCAATGATGGCCCAACATTTAATGCTGTCTTGGTAACCTTGTGATTTTTTCAGGAGATCCATACCAGTATTGCTAGAAAACCCTGTAGTTTTGTGATTTTTCAGGGGGGGGGGGTCCAGACCCCATGTCCCCCCTCTGAATCCGCCCATGCGCTTACGCACAGTCTGGGTCCAGACCCCATGTCCCCCCTCTGAATCCGCCCATGCGCATACGCACAGTCTCGCCAGAGCCTTTACTGCTTGTTTACTGAAGGTAGTGGATATGCAAGTTAGAAAATTAAGCACGCCTTCTCCGAAAGATGTAGATTGTATTCCTTGCGAGCTCTATAGCCTACAGGATCTCGAATAAAACTCAGTTCTGTTCAATGGTCATACATGTACATTAGACAGTTCACAGTTAAGACTCAGACGATCTTGCACATATGCGCAGTCTCGCTAGAACCTTTACAGTATATTGTTTGTATACAATATAACATGGTTTCTATCACATCACAAGACATGAAGGGTACATAGGACTCAGAAAAAATAGAGTTCAGTTAAATAATAGAAAAAATCCTTCGGGCTTCACAGACATTAAAAAGCTTAATGTTTTGCATCATCCAATGCAAGCTAAAAATCTGCATTTCAATCCTTAAATATAACCATATTCTAGCTAGTTTCATTAGATGAGCGACGTGGTTAATGTATAAAGTTTATCATCTTGTATAAACCAGCAGTAGAGGCTATGGCGAGACTGTGCATATGCGCAGACTCGTCTTGGCCGACACTGTGAAACATATGACGAAAAACCGTTGCTAATGTTGTGGGTGTTTGCAAAAAAAACAAAGGCGCAGACCAGCCGACGCATCGGCGCATTAGCTATGCTTAAATAAATAAATACTAGATTCTGAGTAACACAAATTAATGTTGAGCTCATTGAAGTTCACAAACTTCTTGTTCCAAATTCTTTCGGCACTAATTGATCAGATTAGATTCTTTAATGAGCTTGTTCGGTTCTATTATTGATCAAATTCAAGAATATTATTCATTTAATGATGGTCCCTTGATTGGATCCGTGACACTTCGTCTAAAACCACATCGTCTAATGCCATTTCGTCGAGAGAGCCACATTGCCAAAAAACCATTTCATCGAAAGAACCACATCGTCGAATTATAGTTTCGTCGAAAATGGTCTAACTTCGTCGAAAACGGTCTAAAATTCGACCAAAAATTTGAACATTGTTTTTCTTATTTACGTCTCGATTTTTGTACCCCTGTTTCGAATTGGCATGGTCCATGTGTTGTCTGAGCTGACACTTTAACAAGATTTTCTCCATTCATAACAATCCAACCTTTACACTTCCTATCTTCGCAACGCCAGTATATTTTGCCTTCAACGGTTCTATCTTTATTGTACACGAATCCCTTTAATTCCAATTTTGTTCCACCTCTGTTACTGGAATATTAAACTGGCGTAGAATTATCACAAGTTTCAGCTTCAGCCATCACTTTCAACACTTCAAATATAATTCAGAAAAGAGATATAAATGAATTTTCTAACGGAATAAAACTAACCTTAAATGGAACTCAAAAATGTTTAAAACGCTCATGCTTTTACACCGACGTACTATAAAGATTTGCAAACAAGCATGCCCATAATGCTAAAAACATGGATGTAATGGCCAATTGAGTGTATGCGTTATTATTATTGATATATTCCACTGCATGCCTAAAACACCCACTAAGAATCATCAGTGCCATGGATTCTAGTAAAAATGCATCCATGACAAATGTTCCAGTAATCGACTGTTAAAAAATATGGTAAACTGCTACTAACGCAAGTGGCAAGGCACGGCACGGCACGGCAGGGGCTTTCTTACCCCTGACACATGTCAAATCGCCATTAAAATCATTATTTTGGTAAAAAATAATGTATTTTTGTATTGGCAATTGTTAATAATACTATTTGCAGATGACAGAGCGAAAAAATACGGAATTACACCTCTTAGTGCTTCGGGAAAGGAAAAATATATTTCTGGCGCGGCAGTTTTCGGCGCGGTAGCTCGGCACGGTCCTGGCTTTCATACCCAACAAATTATAGTCCATTTCAATGATCATAGATAGCAGACTTGCAGATGTAAGATTGTTTCGGATTGGTGGATAATTTAGATAGTCCGTTTCAATGAGCATAGATAGCAGACTTGCAGATGTAAGATTGTTTCTGATTGGTGGATAATTTAGGGTAAAGTCGATTATAGACAGCTCCCGCTGAAAAAGCTTAGAACTATCGCATAGCGCAATGTTGTTACTAGACAACAAATTAATAATTTTAAATTTGCATTTTCTAAAGCCATTTTTTAATCATGCATTTCAAGCTCAGTAGTTTTTTGGTTTAACAATAGCGTTTCGAACACACGTCGTTATTCGCTCTTGCACTGTTGAACCAATATGTTACGCTTATACCCAATTTTCCACCATTTGTGTTGCAAAGTAGGCTATCAGGTTGTATGGTTGATTTAAAGGCAGAGTGGTAAACAGATGATTCTGATCAGTTACTTTCTGAGAAGCCGGCTGATATGGACTTACATTGTATTCAAAACCGGGCATTAAAGGGATTCATACGATCCTAACAACACTTATTAAGAAAGCTTCCGCGTAAAATAGTTCCAACTTGTTTAGTGTTTTTTATTGTCCTTGTTGTTTTTGTCTTTTAAAAATAGGTCTAGATCTACAGTATTTGAGATTTATCTGCACGATTTCAAAATATATAATGTTCTTAACCAATCATAAATATATGTAATTATTATCGCGCAATAATAAATTTATATAATTAGTGACCGCGGGTCGGGTATGAAAGCCATGACCGCGCCGCGCTGCGGTTCCAAAATCAGCCGCGCCAGGATTATATTTTTCCTTTCCTTAAGCACAGAGAGGTGTAATTCCATATTTTTTTTATCTATCATCATCAAATGGTATGATTAACAATTGCCAATAAAAAAATACATTAGATTTCCCGAAATAATGATTTTAATGACGATTTGACATGTGTCAGGGGTATGAAAGCCCCTGCCGCGCCGTGCCGTGCCACTTGCATTAGTTAGTATATATCCCAGTTATCTGAAAATTAGCTGCCCGTTTTTTAACTAGAAACGTGGATGACAACGAATAACGTTCTTTATTTGTACTGTTTGTTTTGATTCTTTACGTCCACTCAACAATCTTTCAGTTATGCGGGACGGGTCTTCCAGGGTTGAACCAGTACTAAGCTAGGATAAATGTGTCTTGCTCAAGGATCACAACGCAGTGACGCCGGTGAGGCTCGAACGAATAACGTTCTTTACATGATTTGGGAAATATTACTGTGTTTATAGTACATGTACATCCATGTATGATGTCGTTGATGCAAGTGCTCAAACAAGACGATTACCTGCACAAATACAGGATTATTTTTATTATTTAACTGCACTCTTTTTTTCTGAGTCCTATGTGCGCTTCATGTCTTGTCATGTGACAGAAACCATGTTATATTGTATACAAACAATATACTACAAAGGCTCTGGCGAGACTGTGCATATGTGCAATCTCGCCTGAGTCTTCACTGTGAACTGACTTATGGTGTACATGTATGACCATTGAACAGAATTGAGTTTAATTTGAACTCCGGTAGGCTATATAGCTCGCGAGGATACAATGTACATCTTTCAGAGAAGGTGTGCTTAATTTTCTAATTTGTATATCCACTACCTTCAGTAAACAAGCAGTAAAGGCCTTGGCGAGACCGTGCGTATGCACATGGGCGGATCCAGAGGGGGGGGGGACAGGGGGTCCGCCCCCCCCCCTGACACGTGAAAAATCACAAAAATATAGGGTTTCTTAGCAATACTCGTCCGGATCCCTTGAAAAATCATAAGGTTACCAAGCCAGCATTACAAATTTATGATGTACGAACGTTATATATCTTTTAATATAACAATATTCTAGCTAGTTTCGTTATATGAGCGACGTGGTTAATATTTTATCATCTTGTATAAACCAGCAGTAGAAGCTATGACGAGACTGTACATATAGGTTTTATGGGATTCTGAGTAACACAAACTAATGTTGCGCTTATTGAAGTTCACAAACTTCTTAATTTCTAGAAAATGATTAAACATAACATATCTTTTTAACATAAAGTTTATTCAGGCTTAAGCATAAAACATCTCATCACCAATCGAGCAAATGTACAATCAGCATGAAATAATCATTACATACAAGCAGCCACATTAAAGAATGTGTTAGAATCTGTTAATCACTCTAATTGATAAGATTAAAGGCATGCGCATACGTCTTTAATGAGCTTGTTGCGTTCTATTACTGATCAAGAATATATAGGTTTCTTGATTATAAATTCAATGATAGGCCCGTGAATACATTATGATGCAAGCGGACCGTGAACACAATTTTAACTGACCAGTCAATTGTCCAGCTGTAACAACGCATGAAAAGGGCCTATTGAGTGTGTGCGTTATTATTATTCATGATTAGTATTAATATATTCCATTGCATGCCGAAAACACCCACTAAGAATCACCCTTGCCCACATTTCTAGTAAAGATACACCCAGGATAATGTTTCAGTAAACAAATGTTAAAAAAAATACAGTAAAACTGCCACTAACGCAACTGGCACATGTCAAATCGCCATTAAAATCATTATTTCGGGAAAACTAATGTATTTTATTATTTGCAATTGTTAATAATACTATTTGCAGATGATAGAGCGAAAAAAATATGGAATTACACATCTTTGTGAATCGGGAAAGGGAAAATTTATTTCTGGCGCGGCAGATTTCGGCGCAGCAGCGCAGCTCGGCGCGGTCATGGCTTTCATACCCGACCGCGACTGCGTGAGCAGGGAACCAGTTGATACTTATACAAGAATTGGCTTTTAAAAAAAGTTAGCGGTCGTTTAGCGATATGATTGTACTACATACTTGTGTTTGAACCTCTCAGACTTGTCCAATTGCATTAATATTTGTTCTAAGTTTTGATTATTAATATCCAAGCTTTGATTTTATATTTTTTTTACAATTTAATACACTTTCCCGTTTAATGCACCCTGGAAAATGCTAAAGCCGAAAGGTAACCAAAATCTAAAACTTTTGACTGTACAATGTGCAGACTTCTCGGAGCCTTCGTTTTTAGCATAAATGTGAACCATATCACCATTTGAGTCAACACGACCTTTTGGTACTTAACGCATTGTCCAGTGACGAAGACTCGGGCGACTCCGCGCAAACTTGTGCAGACTCGCCTTCGCAGTCGCATTGTTGAGTGTCTCAGGCAAATGTGCAGACTCGTTATGCATTCGCTGCTCGTATTAGCGTCAACCCAATCACCATTTGATCAAACACGCGACATTTTTATACTGTTGCGAAGGCTGAGACGAATCAGTCAGCGCAAATATGCAGACTCGCCAAAGCCAAAGTCACTTCACAATGCGATAAGTGTCAAACAAATGGCTATTTCGGTGTCATTTTTGCAAGCAGAAAATGCTCTAGAGAACATGCTCACCTAATGATTCGTCACAGTTCCAAAATATCATGTGGTGGCTCAAATGGAAATCTGTGTTCCAGAAGAGAAGGTTCTGGTGAGTCTGCACATTTGCACAGGCTAGCTTGAGCCTTCGTAACAGTATCAGTGTGCATGCTCGATTGGCGGCGTGTGTGTCATTTATGCGAGTAGCAAATTAAGGCTCTGATGAATATTCACAAGGCTGCACAGATTCACCTGAGCCTTTAGTCACTCGACAATCTAATAAGTACCAATTAAACTCTCTTACTGGCCCGAAATGCGCTTTTCGCTGACATATATGACTTCAGTGAATGCTCTGGCGAGTCTGCACATTCGCACAGGCTCAACTGAGCCTTCGTCACTGTACCAAAATTTTATGCATTGACTCAAGTGACGACTTGTGTCCTATTTATACGATTAGCGAAGGCTCTGGCGAGTCTGCACCAGTAAATACAACAACGGGGTGCAACCATCGTTGCGTTATTTCAATGCTCAATTCAAGGTTATGAAAATTCTCAATAAAACTAATTGATTTTATCAAGAAAATGTCATTTCATGAGAGTATAATACTACCTATGCTTTCATCAATATAGGCCGTTAACTGACTCCAGGGCCGTTGTCGACTTTTGAAAAGCGATACGACCTTGAAATGTAGTATGCATCTTTCGAGTGTCAAAGGCACGTGCGTGTGCGCGCGTGTATGTGTGTCTGTGTGTGTGTGTGTGTGTGTGTGTGTGTGTGTGTGTGTGTGTGTGTGTGTAGGTGTGGGAGGGGGGAGCACGAGAGAAATGACCCCTCTTGTTGGGGGATAGGGCCTCCCGAAAGAAATATTTCTAATTCAAAATGTCTGTAAAAGCGATTTTAATGCATTTTGAGGTCATACCAAGTTTATTTTTTACAAGCATTAGCTTTTTTTAAAATGCATTTGACAGCTTTTTGAACCCTAACCATCAATGCATTAACATATATTTCGGCCCAACGGCCGTGGACAGTTTCTATTTCTCATCTCAAACACAGTTGCGGGTACTCAAAGAATTGTCTCAATAAGACGGTTCTTTTAAGCACCCAAACATATGTTTTAATCTCTACCAAGGCATATGTTGTGGATAATCAAAATGGAACTGTCTCATCTTTTTAGTACCCCAAAAAATATTAAAACTGATGGACAAAAAAACATTCTCACTATTACGCTGGAATTGTTTGCTAATCTGGACCTATGATTCTATATCAAGAGAAGACTCAAATCAGGTTGCGCATCTACAACATTACTACGGGTTAACACGAAATCATATTTGATTTGAAACAGCATAATTTTATATTATTTTTTCTGTTCCTTCTCAGCTCACAGGGGTCGGCAATGATGATTTAAGACCACTTTGATGCACGCTCACTATTATACTTTAATTGTAATTGATGTCACTTTCTTAATCTTATTTTTGTTACGTCCGCTTTTCACACCCTGACGCCCCAAGAATGTGTGTGTGTGTGTGTGTGGGGGGGGGGGGGGGGGGGGGGGTACTCTGATATTTTCATATACATACGTAGGCTTGGACCATTTTGGGGGGTTCAAAATCTTGAATTTCAATATTTTATTGGGGGGGGGTTCAGAAATATCATTATTTTTGGGGGTATGAAGATTTTGTGGATATATCATTACAAAACTTGACTGGTTTTAGGGGTCATTTCTATACATTTCAGGGTTTTTTCTTAAGGTCAATGTGCAGGATGGGGATAGCCCAAAATTACAAATATTTTTTGGGGTTTGGCTGATATTCCCAAAATATTTTGGGGGTACAGTAGATGCTGGGTCTAAGCCTACGTACGAAGAAAACATGAGAGTACATAAAAATGTCTAAGTTCAAAACTCCCAAATATATTATCAAATGTGCACAAAATATAGGGTGCAAAATCAGAGATGCACATCTTCAATCGTATCATCATGCAAAGTTTTCATATAAAGGAATGAAAACTGTTGGATTTACAGATTACACAAACTATACACCCCAAGTCATTTCAAAGTGAAAAAAAGACTAAGTTCAACACCCGTCAAAAATTGAGAAAATGTCTATCAAATGTACACAAAATAAGAGATGCACATCTTCAATGTGTGAACAATCATTATGCAAAGTTTGAATATAAAGGAATGAAAAGTGTTTGAGTTACAGATTACACAGACCAGACACCATCTTAGCATTCTGGACAGAAACTATGTCTAAGTGCAAGGCCCCTAAAAAATAAGAAACTTGATATTCATGAATTGTGCACAAAATAGACGGTGCACATCTTCGATATGTGAACAATCACTATGCAAAGTTTTAATAAAAATGAATGAAAACTTTTGGAGTTACAGATTACAAAAACTAGGCGCCCCAAAAGTATTGCTGATGGATGGACAGACAGACAGACTCTGTTACAAATGGATTCTTGTTGGTAGCCAATAAAGCGTAAGTACCCAACAAATCCCAGAAAAGTTTAACGGAATAAACCTCATTTTGAGTTTATTAGCTCCCTTTATATGCAAATGAGGTTTATTCCATAATTGATTTTGGAAATTGAAAGTACCAAGAAATTTCGGAAATTTAAAGTACCCAATGAGAGTCCATTCGTGAGTACGAATGGACGGAGTGGCAAGTATTAGCTTTCAAAAAAGCTGGCGGTCGTTTAACCTGATCATAATATGTATTCATGCACACTGCATGTTTCAATTTTGAACCTCTCGAGCTTGTCCATTTACAATGGTTCGAAGCTCTGAGATATAAACGTCAGAGCTGTAATTATTTACCATTTAAAACGTGCTTCCATCGCGCATAGGTCTACTCTTTTTATGTGGCTGGATTTTAAGTACCCGGCTTATGCATGGCCATTTATAGTCTATAGTGAACAAGATATGTTATGATAATGGATATAGTATGCGACATATTTATGGAACGTTATTTGACAACACTGGACAGCCCATTATTACAATATTTTTTCTAAAACTGAGGCCAGAAAGCAAGGTAACAGTGACACTGAATGATATTCGACACTCCGTGACCCCCAAGATGTGTCCACAAACCAAATTTGGGATTCCTATATCAAATAATATAGGCTTTATGCTCGTGACACGATTTTTCTAGATCTGAGGGCATATGTTAAGGTAGGGTACGCGACGCTCCGTGACCCCAAGACGCATGAATTCACGAATTTTGGCATTCCTACTTCAAATACAGGAGATATGATCCCGAAATTATGTCAACACTGAAACACTGTCTCAGAACTGACAGCAGCAGAAACCACTCGGTGCCTAAATTAATTTTACTGGACAGATCTTCACTCTTGATTCTGCTGAAGCCAAAAGCTAAGAAAGAATAGTATCTTAATTTGACCATATGTACATGCAAATCGACGGTGAAACTAAAGTATGAGAGTAAGTCCTGTTCCTTCAGCAATTAAGTACCTATACTCTTATATTGTAAATACGTATGCATAATCATTAATAGTCTATAGTAAAACTGTTTACCGTGTCCGTTATATGGCAGTACATCAAGTCATATTTAATTCCGTGTGATGTAGATACAATTAAGAAATGACAATTTATATAGGAACCAAGTGGTTCCAAATTCTGATGCTGCCAGTTCTAAGGAAGTGGTTTTGGTGTTGATTAATTGTTTATTGTTTCTTCAATTTTTTTCTTGGTCGTTGTTTGGCTTTTTTGTTGAAAGGTTTTAGTTAACCATTCTTGTTAGCTATATAGCAGGTTGTACAAAAGGTATCAAACTAAAAATCTCCCTATTTGAAGACTTGCACGCTTAAATCAGCCGTACCCATCAGTACTCTCAGTGCTTTGATTGTTTAAGTTTCGACCACACGTCGTTATTCGCTCTTGCACTGTTGAACACATCAATATGTTACACTTAAACCCAATTTTCCAGCATATGTGTTGCAAAGTATCAGGTTGTATGGTTTATTTAGAGGCAGAGTGGTAAACAGTTGATTCTGATCAGTTACTTTCTGAGAGGCCGGCTGATATGGATCTACATTGTATTCAAAACAGGGCATTACCAAGCCGCATGATAAGGGATTAATACGATCCTAACAACACCTATTAAGAAAGCTTTTGCGTAAAAATAGTTCCAATTTGTTTCGTGTTTTTATATTGTCGTTGTTGTTTTTGTCTTTTAAAAATAGGTCTAGATCTACAGTATTTGAGATTTATCTGCTCGATTTCAAAATATATAATGTTCTTAGCCAATCATAAATATGTAAATTATTATCGCGCATAATAAATTTATATAATTAGCGACCGCGTGAGCAGGGAACCAGTTGATACATATACAAGAATTGGCTTTTAAAAAAAGTTAGCGGTCGTTTAGCGATATGATTGTAAGTCGTCTTACGCACTACATACTTGTGTTTGAACCTCTCAGACTTGTCCAATTGCATTAATATTTGTTCTAAGTTTTGATTATTAATATCCCAGCTGTGATTTTATATTTTTTTACAATTTAATATATTTTCCTATTTAATGCACCCTGGAAAATGCAAAAGGTAACCGAAATCTAAACCTGTTGACTGTACAATGTGCAGACTTCTCGGAGCCTTCGTTTCTAGCATAAATGTGAACCATATCACCATTTGAGTCAACACTTGACTTGGTACTTAACCCATTAAGACTCGGGCGACTCCGCGCAAACTTGTGCAGACTCGCCTTCACAGTCGCATTTTGAGTGTCTCAGGCAAATGTGCAGACTCATCATGCATTTGCTGCTCGTATTAGCGTCAACCCAATCACCATTTGATCAAACACGCGACATTCTAATATTGTTGCGAAGGCTCAGACGAAACTGTCAGCGCAAATATGCAGACTTGCCAAAGCCGTAGTCACTTCACAATGCGATAAGTGTCAAAATCTCGTGCTCTCTCAAATGGCGTTTTCGGTGTTATTTTTGCAAGCAGAAAACGCTCTAGAGAACAGGCTCACCTAATGATTCGTCAAAGTTCCAAAATATAACTTAAGTCTTCCTTAACTTTAAGGGTGCATTGTAAGTCTTGGCCCAGATTGTCTTGCTTTTTAGTAAAAATATATAAACACTGTGAGCCGCGGCATGTTATTTGCAACAGTGTGGTATCTTGAGAAGTGTAGACTCAGACAAGCCTGTGCAGTCCCCATTCAAGCTAAGAAATTCTAAATGTTGTTCGGTCAGTAGCTTAAGAGTCAAATAATAATCAAGCGAGTAGCAAAGGCTCTGATCAGACTGCGCCTAGGCGCAGGCTGATCTGAGGTTTTGCTGTTGGCACATACCACAATGTTGAAAAATCAGGCATACCGAAGGTCTTCATCGCGCACAGTTTATCACGGTGGAAACCAGGATGTTCCCGGAATGCGCCGGTATTGCCCCAACGCTGTCCCGGTGGAGAGACGGTAGCTCCCGGCGTCGTCCCGGTTTACCACGGTATTTGACAGCCTTCCCGGTTACTCCTGGTGAGTCTCGGTTTAAACATTTTAAAACAACCGGGGACATGAGCCGGTTCAACACGGTTCATCCCGGATCTCCAAGGTTGTCCACGGTGCCTCCACGATTGTGACACGGTTCATCACGGTTCATCCCGGATCATCAAACCGGGATGAACCGGCACCTTAAACCGGGACAGTGAGAACGGGGCTTAACCGAGGCATAAAGAAAGCTCTTAGGAAATGGCTCCCTGCTCAAATTTTGATGTTTCACTTCAAGAGGTTTAAATTTTACTACCAAGAAAACTAATTTGGACACCCTGGTATGAAATAGCTAAAACAGTTGAAATTAATTGTAAAACGGTGCCTCATACAGTTATTGACGTAAATGTGTATTGGTTCTCTGTTCCGCTTAACTAACATGTAACAGGTAAACGGGAAACATATAATATTGTCGTATTTTTTTGACCCTGAAGTTCAAAGGTTGTGACCTATGCTAATTTTATCTCAGACCACTCATCGATAGTTTTCGCCAAATATACGGGAATAAATTAGGTTTTCTGAAATTCAATGTATCATAACTCTAGAAATATGACTATATCGTCCGCTCTGGTGTAATTGGCTAAGCCCAGGACTCCTAATACAGAGGAGGCTAGTTCGAATCCCGCAAGGAGTTTTATTTTTTTCTCAATAAAAAAGTTTCTATGTACTGACATGACTGAAAACTCTAGAAAAAACGTGAAAATGCTTTGTTGCAGTTGCGTATTTGTACACATGTACACGTGATCACACGTGTAGTCGCTACTATAGTAAATCGAGACTGTTTGGCCTAAGAGCGAATATTCTTGGTTTACGAGCAACTGCAGTGTTATCATGTGAATGTTTACATTTACTCGCACGCGCGCAAAAAATACAAACACATATCATTTTCACGCTTTCTTGTTTTTCAGCGCATACAAACCTTTCTTACAGGAAAATAAAAATAAAAAGAATCCGCCTCGTGAGATTCGAACATACATTATACCTTTTATATGCTATCGGTCCTACACCTTAACCGCTACACTACAGCTGACGATATTGACCAATGCTACTCACATCGAACATTCCATTTCAAATAACCTAATTAGTTCGTATATTCGGCGAAAAACTAGCGAAAACTACCGATAACAGATCGGAGATAAAATTAGCATATGCCACGCCCTTTGAACTTCAGGGTCAAAAAAATACGACAATAGCTACGTTAGAAAGTACTTTATATTAAACAGAACAAGGAGGTCACAAATTGTATCTTTTAATTTAAGTTTTTTTACTTTTTGGCATACGATTTTATCTAAGTACAACGTCTGTGTGCCTATATACTCAGTATGAGCTAGCACTGTAGGGTCTGACGAGAACCTCGGGCCGCCATCAGCCCACCAGGGGAATGGCGTTTCGCTGGCGGGACGAAAGTGTCCCGACCCCCAATGCTTACTGGGCCAGTGCTGAGGGTCTGGATTAATGATGACCTTATTTATAATGATTTGAAAATAACGAAGATTAGAGAATAATAAGGGGGTCTTACACCGAGGTCTTGCATAAGTGCTCATGTATTATTGAATTTATTAAACGGGTTGAGGAAAAGCGATAAATACGAGGCTTGTCGTACAGTTTAATGCTTTTTCGCAACGACAATTTTTATCTATTTTTCATGTGACATTAAAATTATTCTGAAATCTCATTTTTTACGTGAAAATGTTAGGTTTTTCGTCACACGTGTGACGTTAAAAGCTTCATTTCTTAGCATTACCCGGAAATCTGTAACCCATTAGTGGTTTATATAAAGAATAATTCTATTTTAATGAACAGAAGAAAAAATATGAATACTGACTAAACAGTTTTAAAAGAAAAGAAAAAAGAGTCCAAGAATAAAATTAAACTATCAAAAATGTTAAAGAATAATTAATGGATTTGGTTAATGAACTAGTAAAAACTGATTAGCCCCATCCAGACCCTTAGTACAATCTTGCCTAAAAATCACTTATGGCATAAAGACTTTCAGTGAATTGCGCTTTTCGTCCGGTACATGTAATTAGAAATACGATTTAACAGAGCATGGAAATTTACTCATTTCGCAGGAAAATTCCGTTAATCCTTCCTTCCCTGTAATTGCGAAATATCAAAGAAACAATAAACAATGTTATTGATCTTATATCAGATCATGTCGCTAAAATTTGCACTGTAGACAAATGATTTGTGCAGCGCTACAAATGTCGTCTGCTAAAGTCGCCTGCTGCACATATTTGCAAACTTTATTGACTAATGTAAGTATATAATTAATAGTGTGGACCCAGATCAGATTGCTCTTACATGAGCAATCTGGTCTGATTCTGCACTGTTTGATCAAGAGGCTTCTAAAACATTTTAGGATACGTCTTTTGTTGTGATGATATATACGAGTATATATGATATGAGTGTTTAGAACAAGGTGTACTACACTATAGAAATATTGGTAAAATATACGTCACAGGTGATTTCAACGGTCGTTGCGCAGGAGAAACGGACTTACTACAATTTGACAAATACTTGGACGATGAAGCATTTTCCGAGTTGGCAGATAGAAACACGTGGCTTACTAATAGAGTAAACGCTGACAATACCATTGACAGCTATGGGCGCAGACTTCTGTTATTTTGTCAGACAACAAACTTATTTATAGCAAATGGGCGCTTAGGCGATGATCGCAAAGTAGGTCAATTTACCTTTTCTTCACATAATGGACTCAGCGTGGTTGATTATCTTTTATGCAATTTTACAGACAGCCAGATAATAGCAGACTTCAAAATATTAGATTTTAACGAATTTTCTGATCACTCACCCGTATATTATACGTTGTCATCAAAACCAATACACAGTGAGGTAATCCATGATGATGAACACAGAACAGACTGTTCGCAAAAACTCGTTTATGACGAAGCACGATTGCCTATTTTTAGAAATCAATTACTTATTGTTCGATTTTATTAACCTGACACAGGTGCATAATTTCACGGTTAGTGCACAAGATAGTTTTACCTTCCGTCGACTTTCGGTATTTACCGTAAGTTTTACAGGAATTTTGCAAGTACTAATGAGATAATGAAACGTTTTGCACTGTCCTACTGACTAGTCAAGTGGTTATGGTACAGAGTTTACAACCAAAAGGTCGTGAGGTCGAGTCAACGTATGTTCTTGTTTTTTTTGTTTTGTTTTTTTTTTGTATTTTTACCTTTAATCGATTCGTTTAACTTTATTTATTATAGATGTACCTCGACCTCTGATTAATATTCTATGGATCATTATATTCAAAAGGTTGATGCGTAACGCATACACTGGAACATCTACGTGCTTCAAAATAGAATAGTATACGTAATAAAACGCCTTAAACCCCTATTTCTAGATCCTTATTTTCAATTTTGTAAATATAGACCCTCTTCAAAGCTATTTGCTTATCTATACTTGCATTTGTTTTTGTTATTTTTGTAGGATCCTCACCGAGAACTGTTACCATACGCTGGATATGTGAAATTGAATCTCTGTACTTTTGACATATTTTTTTAAAGTAATCGCAGATATTTAAAAAAATATCTGCTTTGCCTTAGTGCCAAGACTTGCTGCATACTTTTCATCAGACTTTTTCCCACTGGCTGAAGTTCAAACAACATGCATAGTGAATAATTTTCAACCGTATGTTTTGGCTATAATATGGACGTGAATCTCTGAAGATGTTTCAGGCAGACTGGCTCATTTTATACGTCACGCATCAACCTTTTGAAATAGAATGATCCAAAATTTCATTCTTCAAAGGTCGTGGCACATCTCTATAATAAATGAAGTTAAACGAATCGAATAAAGGTATAAAAAACGAACACGTGTGGACTCGAACTCACGACCTTTTGGTTGTAAACTCTGTATCATAACCACTTGACTAGTCAGTAGGACGGTACAAAACATTTCATTATCTGCATAAGTACTTGCAAAATTCCTGTAAATCTTACGGTAAACACCGAAAGTCGACGGAAGATAAAAATATCTTGTGCACTAACCGTGAAATTATGCACCTGTGTCAGGTTAATAAAATCGAGATAAACAAAGTTAAACAGGCACTCATTAATCTTCGACATCATTCGGTCACGTTCGGTACATCATTCGGCCACGTTCGGTGTGTATTAGCTGTTTTAATTGAATAATGTATGAAACAAGTATCTTTTAGCAAGTTGATCTGACAATGCTGAGGCAGTGGTGTAGTGGTAAGACGATTAACTCATATTCCGGATTGCGAGGGTTCGATTCCCACTGGGTATAATTATTTTAGGTATCATTTTTAAATTTATATACTTTTTGAGTTATGATCATATTGTTTCTTGTTTATTTTAATTTTGATGGACAGTTGACATGATGTCTTTTTTCAAGACTGATAAGAGATTATTTATGGTCGGGAGGTGACGGCGGTGGGGTTAAAACTCCTGCACATTGTTTCTGATAACAACCTTATCAAAGTCGTCCACAGGTTTGTATTGTCCCTGTTTCGAACTTTGATGCGACGAAAGTAAACCGGTTTCTCGAAGTTCTTTTCATACTCGGAAACGGTTCTTCTGCTGACCCAAGTTGCCCGAACAGATGTTGAATATATGAAGAGCTGCCCCGCCCTGAGTGTTTCTCGAAATAGTTTGAAACATTAGCTATGAGAAATTCGTCTTTAGATTTTAAATGTTTTAAAGATTTCTCAGAAGACATCATAGTTCCTAACTAATATAATGCTTTAAAATGAATTCTATCACATTTACTTTTACACGTAATAAGTCTTGCAAAAATCGTGCAAGTCATGATTTATGATAAAAAATGAAAATAGTTTTTAAAAAGATATATATTCGAGTCGTGTGACTCGAACCCACGATCTCAACCTTGACAGCTATGCCCTCTATCCAAATGGCTAAGCGGGACAGTGATGGATACAGGATTAGAAAATACTTCTGTCTGAAATCAATACTTTTCATAATGTTTGCAAATCTAAAATTAGTTTTACGGAGTTATACGAGTTTATACGGCATATTCATGAGTGCCAGTTTAATTTTGTAAAGCTATACAGCTGTTTTGAATGAGCTGACAGAAAACGTAAATAATAACCAAATTGATAGTGTGGTTCAATCTTTTACAAACGTATTGTTCGATTGCACCTCTGCTGCGTTCAGCAGAAGTGCACATCCAACAAATAAAGCTAAGGCCAAAAATGCGTGGTTTGATAATAATTGTGCCGAAGCAAGCAATAACTTTAAGCAGGTCAGAAACCAGTTTTTGCGCAACAAATCTGATGCGAACAGAAGGAATTTTGTTTCAATGAGAACCAGGTACAACAGAATTAAAAAGATTGCAAAGAAAAAACAAAAGCAAAAAGAAGGCAGGGAGGTTTCTGCATTGGCAAAAAAACAACCCAAAAAATTTTGGAAAACCATCAAAAAAAACTTAAGAAAAAAGCAAAACAGTCTGAAAAAATAACAATCACTGATTTGTTTGATCATTTTAAATCCATTTACGGCGAAGATGAGAAGTCAACAGGCCAAGAGGACCGAGACCTACATGTAAACCCTGAACAGGTAGTTAACGAAGAGCTTGATGCAGAAATATCCCTAACCGAAATAAAAAATGCTATTTTTGCTCAAAAAAATAATAAAAGTACAGGTACAGACCAGATTTGCGCAGAGATACTCAAAGCCTCTTTTGATATTGTTTCACCTTTTTTATTCAAATTGTATAACAGATTGTTTTTAAATGCAGAATATCCACGTCTATGGGGAGAAGGTATTATTGTACCAATTTTCAAAGGCGGATGTCAGGATGAAGCTAGCAATTATAGGGGTATAACATTAATTAACATAATGGGGAAGATTTATTCTCAAATTCTACTTAACCGGTTAAATAAATGGGCAGAAGAGGAAGAAAAATATTAGATAATCAATTTGGATTCCAGAAAGGTAAATCTACGGTAGATTGCATTTTTACATTTTATTCAATCATAGCAAAAACTTTGGGCTCAAAAGAAAAATTATACTGTGTTTTTATTGATTACGAAAAAGCATTTGATAAAGTAGATAGATCTTTCCTATGGCAAAAACTTATACTTGAAAAAGTAAGTTCTAAATTGGTCAAGACACTAAATGCCATGTATTCAGTGGTAAAATCGTGCGTACGACATAGATCTGCCTATTCACGCTTTTTCCATTCGTATATTGGCCTAAAACAAGGGGATCCATGTTCACCAATACTTTTCATGTTGTTCATTAACGATATTGTACAAAATATTAAGTCCGATTCCAATGATATATTCACTGTGGATGATATGCAATTATTTTTACTATTGTACTGTGATGATGCTGTAGTCTTTGCCAAATCACCAGAAGTTTTACAATCTATGCTTTTTGATATCAAAACATATTGTACACAATGGGGCTTGAAAATTAACACGAAAAAAACAAAAGCAATGATATTTGAAAAAGGGAGACATAGTCATTTCGATTTTTACCTCAATAACACAAAACTAGAACTTGTTACATCCTTTAAATATTTGGGAATTCATTTTTTCAAAAACGGTAACTGGTACAGAACTCAAAAACTGTTAGCTCAACATGCATCTTTTGCTTTACATAACCTGTTTTCACTATTTGGGGAACTTGAATTACCAGTGTCAGAAAAATGTAAAATGTTCGATATACTCGTCGGTTCCATACTCGGATACGGTGCAGAGGTCTGGGGTATACACGAGGCAAAAGACATCGAAATCTTGCACACGAAATTTTGCAGATGGGTACTTAAAGCTGCATACTCTGTAACGGAGAACATTTTTCGAAAAATTTTATTTTCTTTTTAAATCATTTGTAAAAGTAGAATTAAGCTATGTTTTCACAATAAAAAATGTTCACTACAGATGAAAACTGCATGGAAAAGTGAATTATTTTACCAAAAGGTGTATTTTTCTCTTGTTGGTAATTATTTGCGTCCCTCCAATAATTCTAGACCGTTGAATTTCAACATAAATGCAGTTGTTTTGATAGTGATAATTTGTTAAGATTTACGAAAATGGTAAAATGTTTACCTGAATTTGAGTATTTTTACTGTGTTCTTGAAAAATAAAAACATTATTTTAAAAATTAGAAGATCAAAAGTTACAGATTATGCAGCTTTAATGTAAGAAAATCTACAAATTTATCTGGCCTTTATGGAGAACTGGGCAGGGTACCACTCTTAATCTACAGAAAAATCAGTATGATCCGATATTGGATAAAGCTTCTTATATCTGGTGATAATTTCATACCAAAGAAAGTATATATTATGTTAAAGAATGATGCAGATAATAATATAACATATAATGGCTTAAACTGGGCGTATCAAATTAAATGCATTTTAGATAGTATCGGACTCAGCTATATTTGGAATAGATACAGTGCCATTCACGTTAATAAAAAAAGATTAATCGATATGTACCAGCAGACCTGGTACGCATCTATTAATAATTCAAACAGACTAGAAACGTATGCACGCTTTAAACACGAATTTTGTCATGAAAAATATTTAAACATTGTTACTGAAAATAAATATAGAAAGGCATTAACCCAGTTTAGGCTCTCTTCACATGATTTGGCGATTGAACGAGGTCGATATCAAAATATAGATCGACAGGAAAGAATTTGCAATTTCTGTACGGGCAAACTTGTAGAGAGTGAGTATCACTTTCTACTAGTTTGCCCGCTCTACAGGGAACTACGACAGAAATATATGAAGTCATATAACTGCCGTTGGCCAACACTTTATAAATTTGACAGTTTGATGCCAGCAGATAATAAAAGAACAATTTTGAGTCTTGCAAAATATATATATTATGCTTCTGAGCTAAGGAGAAATAGCCAAGTGACATGATTATCCCTGATGTTTACTAATTCTACATCAAAATAGCATGGCGATATCAGCAGCTGATAAGGGACAATGTCCCTCAGGAGTTTCTGAAATCATTTGTTACACCAGGCTGTTTGTCTATAAAGCTCCTTGATAACTGTATGTATTGTCCTCACTACTCTATATATGTTATTGTAGGCTATAAGCATTGATATGTATGTGCTTAATGCTGAAATAAAAGTATAGTATATACAACTACGTTTAATTTGTAAACACATCCATTTCGGACGACCTTCTTACGTAATAAAGTACAGAATGAATAATCAAACGCAGCGGCGGTGCTGGCGTGAAGTCAGATGACAGCGATTGGGAATATGGGGGAAACAAAAACATGTTTAATCAATTGTTTAGCTTTCAAAATCAAGAAAAACGCAAACAAACTCTGAAATTGAATTAATTAATTTTGTGTCACGAAATTAACAACCAATTTCCCCAATCAACTGACCGTACTTTACACGACCCGTGGTGGACGTAGATTAATCAGTACCTCGTCACCATTTTGCATACCAGTGGCCGGACAATGTTAACTAAATAAGTATGCAAAATTTTATCCAAATATACCGCGTGGTGCACTGAAGATCGCCCTGACTGATGCTCAGCAAAACCGCGCCTATCAAGAACAGCTGTAACGCGTGTCAGTGGCAATGTTGGTATGCATAAGTATGCAAAATGCGATCAAAGTACACTGTGGGCCAAGAGTTATGGGCATTTTCACTAACTGCTAACGAAAGGACAGACATGCATCCCTGTGGGTCGTGTAATTTTGACGTCTATGTCTTGCTAAACTGTATTCCCTAAACCTATTTCTGTCTGAGGCATACCTATATGTTAAAATGAAGATTTTCAGTAAAACATCTCGTTTATTAGGCATGAGCCAAAGTCTGAGTCTAACGTCACCGCAATTTCTTTTTCTTTCAAGCTTAGCTCAATCAGATCTGTCAGCTTTAATAAGCAATGGATGCACAGGCCACACAAACCTCAAAATGTTTTTTTTTTTTTTTGCATTGCTTTCAATGGATCTGAGTTTTACCTACAAGTACCTGTCTGCAGTTCTTGCATATTCAAAATGCCTATTTAAAGAATGACGTCTGTAAACTCCTGGAATCATTAGCTTTAGTCGTTGCAATAACAAGTTGGCTGCTTTTAAAAAGCCGCCAATAGGTTAGGCTTGGCAAATAGGTTGTTTTTATGACAGCATTCCTAAAAATATTTTTATTATTCTTATAACAGGTCGTATTTAACAAAATTTAGAGTCAGCAGAATAGTCGCAAATATAGTGAGTATGATCAGCGAATACCACAATCGTAAACTGCAGACTGTGAGGAAGAGCCAGGCAACAATCACGAGACACCAGGAAGACAAACTTAGCAAAGCAACCAGCTCTCTCTTCCCTATCAAGATAATTGCAGAACTAGAAGGGACATAAAGTAACGTACAGCAAGACAAAGAACAATTACATACTCCAAAAATGGGAGCAAGAATAAACAACAAGTCAACAACAACAGAACCACCGCCTCAGGACGGACATCAAGTTCCACAAGCTCTCCCTTATATGAGAATCGGGGTCAGTGCTCTCTCTGAAAGTGTGCTGTTTGTGGAGACTTGCAATAGGTGTTTGAAAAGATGTACGAGATATTGGTTCAGATAGCTTTATTGAGCATGGGCCTTTGCGAATGAGCCTTCGCTACTAGATGAAAACTCAGACCGAAAGCCACTGACTAGGTTTATAAAGTTTTCCTAAACAAGATTAGTACCAAATTTTTGCGTGCTCCCTAACAATATAGATGTTTATCAATAAACGACATAACGGACTAATATGCCTATGGTAGAGTAGACTCATCAGCCACTCACATTAGCCAAAGGCCAATAATCTATCTCTTATTTCACAGACAAAAATTGAATAATATAGGGTTTGTGCTTGTTTCTAACCTGCACTGCTTGGTTCTGTACAAATGTGTGTTTCTTGCAGTTTTGGTGAGAACTTAACAAAGAAAAAATGTAGCGAACATGTGCCACGTTTTATAAAGCCATAATGAAATTTGCGCATTTGGACAGTGCATGCTCAGCAGATCCAACTTATTTTCAAAAAGGTCCATTCATAAGTTTCCGATGAGAATTTTAGTAAGTTTTCCCAATCTATACAGACGAAAAACTCTGGCTGCAAAGTTTTCATTGAACCAATATGATTTGAAGAATCTTGGCCAATATCATCAAATAAAATATGTGCCAAATTATTTAACTTGTCTCCTTGAAATTGGTTCCTGTTGTAAATTTAGTTTAGACCACAGAGAAAAAATCAGAGCTGGTCAAATCAGTTTATAGTTCTTTGTAAGAAGGACACTAGAAAAAAGCAAGAATGCATGCAACGATCAGTTGCATGAAAAAATATGTTCTATTTCTTCTGATAACAATTGCCTTGTTTATCCAGATATAAGATCATATAAGTAACTTAGAAGTTATCACATCTACAATAAAACAAAAAAAAATCATTGTTGGTTAAGACAAGTGTGCTTTCAAATGGTCAGTCAATCTTTAAAATGCTGAGAGACAGTTGAAACCTTATCACCTTATCTCCTTTCATTTGCAACAGCAGGAATGTGTTCCACGATTGACTCCGGGGGAAAAGGGGCACAAGTTGCCTGAACAATTTTTTATTCAATGTTCTGGCTTTATATTCTACACTGTATAAGCCTTATGTACCTTTTATGAGACGTTATAGGCAAACAGCACAGACCCGGATCAGATGCCGCACAATGGTGCATCTGATCAGGGTCTCCTCTATTTGCTGAACTGAATGTTCTATTAAAACAGAAACCAAAAATACCACAACCCCTAACATTGGAAATATGATAATCCCTCTGATAAAGGTTGGAAAGTCCATTCTGCTTAATTGGGTAAATATATGTATATTTGGTCCGTTTAAATGACATCGAAGTGAGAATGTTTTTACATAATATGTAATGGATGAGGCCATCAAAATTACGTTTACTAATTGGCGATAAGAAGGGAGGAAAATTGCGATCAATGACATTCAACTAAAAAGTCATTGTTTAAAAAGGGAGTTGGCCAAACTATTTTTTTTCTTTTGCGCTTGGAAAAGTCGTCATTATTGCTTATTTGCTCTGAATATTATTCTCTTCAGCAGAGTAGTGGCTAAATGTCATACCAGGTCAGCCAAGGTCAATCTTTGAAGAACATGATACGATAGACTGGGATACCAGAAATCTATATTTACAAATGGCAAATCTATATTTACAAATGACATCAGTTTAATTTTAGACAGAAAGTCCCCTGATTGGTTACATTTGGTCACATGCTCCTCTATGTATATTGTGGTTAGGTACCCATTGACCTAAAACCAATTATTTAAATATTGCTATAAACGAGGGGAGTTCAATAGGTTCGTAGAACATGGTATTTTTCTATACAGTTCATTTTGACAACATCCGTTCAGTCAATACAATACAATACAATACCATACAAATCTCTTTATTTCACTCAGGTCATACATAAATGGCATAATAATATTGTAAGGCGGCATATATGTATTAGGCATGTATAAAAGAGAGAAGGGGGAGTGAAGGTCAAGTAAAGAGATATTGACATGAAGATATCAACATACAGCAGCAGAATATGAAATATCCACGCAAGATTGCTACACATAGGCTATTTGCTCAGCTTTTCAAACACCTATGTGCTGCACTCTTCCGCGTTTCGGCAGTCTGGATGAAACAATCATATGAATAAAAATATTGGGTGCGTTTCTTTGGCTTCGTCGGGCGTAAGCCTGTTGTAGTCTATAACAGGCGGGGCGCTAGATTGATTTGGATCACGTGGCCGCTCACCCGATAGTTGCACTACCGACGTCTCGCAGAATTTCAACCATGGAGTGGAAGGGACGAGGCTAGTTTCGCCTCTTAACGGTTCATGCCACAAAGTAAGTACTGTTGCACCATTTTTGCTCGATTTCAGAGGCTTACTACCCATCCCTGGTCATGTGATCGGCGTACGCCGATCTCGCCGAATTCAACCAAGGCGTGAAAGTGGAGAGGCCTGTTTCGCCTCTTAACGGTTTGTACCACAAAGTAGTTTAAGCTCGATTGCAGCGGCTTACTACCCATCCCAGGTCATGTGATCGACGTAAGCCAGAGGCGCAGGCCATTTTGGTGCCAAAGAAATACAGCCATTGTTTGTACAGCAAACTAAGTAAAGAAGGCAAAGATCAGGAATCGATACAATTAAAGAGGAAAGAAAAAGTTGCCAACCGTGATTGGACTGGCCACCAAGATACAGTCTGCTGCAATACACTATTAATGTAAAAATCAAACATTTGTGGGAGCAGAAGCATTTTAAGGGCGTTTTATGTTGAAACGAAACCATCAGTCAACACGTACACTTTTTGGTCTTACTTTTTGTTTGAAAACCTATACGCATAGGCAAAGATAGAAAATTAGAAGGTTGAGTTCAAAGCAGTCATAAGTTTATCACTAAGGAGGGTGCAAACGCCAAAGAACTCCATCGTAGCATGGCTGATGTGTATGGATATAGTGTCCTAAAGTATTTCAGGGTGGCAAAGTGGTCAGTAGAATTTAGATTTGGGCAAGACTCCTTTGAAGAAGACCCAAGGCCAGGTCACCCTGATGATGGCATCACCCAGGAGATGATCGATCGTGTTGCGAGGCTTGTGCAAAGCTATAGCCGAATCAAAGTTGCCAAACTTGCTTCAGAATGTGGTATTTCTAATGGAAGTGTACACTATAATCGACATAAAGTATCTGCCAGGTGGGTACCCAAAAACCAAAACACACAACATCGTCAGCAAAGGGCGGGGTTAAGTCAGGAATTTCTGGAAGTATATAATGCAAGTCCAGAAGACTATCACCCATGTCTTGTAACAGGAGATGATACTTGGATTCACCACTGTGACCCAGATACTAAAAAAGAGTCCATGTAATGAAAGCGCCCTGGCTCACCACCACCTAAGAAAGTTCGTACCCAACTATCAGCCGGCAAGGTAATTGCCACAGGTGTCGGGAATTCTAAAGGGAATATAACCTGCTGGTATTTCAATTACAGAGCCAACTAAGGGTTGCTATTAATGAAAAACGAAGGGGAAAGCTAGACCGCTAATGCCCGCTTTTGATCGTGCACAAGTTCAGAGTTGCACAAGCGGCTATTCGTGAGTGCAAGTTTGAGCATCACCCGCCATAAATAAGTCCAGACCGAAGTGATTATTATTTGTTTCAAGAGTTTGAAGTCCCACTTGCGTGGAACGATATTCCGGGAAGATAATGAGCTCACGGCTGCTATAGGGGCTTGGTTTGGGGACCAAACAGACGACTTTTATTCCAACGGCATAAACTGCTTAAAAGAAAAGTGGGCAAAATGCATTAAAGAAAACGTTTTTTTATTGAAAATAATGTTGAATCTGTCGAGTTCTACGAACTTATTGAACTCCCCTCGTATAGTCATATGAAGTCATTAAGGATAGGTTTTGTTCGCGCGTTCCAGAAATTAAACTCGTTCAGTAAGATTATAAAGTACTAGTATATTGTTTAAACAAGTTGGCTGCTTTTAAAAAGCCGCCAATAGTTTAGGTTTGGCAAATAGGTTGTTTTTATGACAGCATTCCTTTACTTTTATTATTATTATAATAGGTCTTGTTTAACAAATCTTAGAGTCAGCAGAATCTCGGACCCAATTAAACTGGGTCCGAGGCAGAATAGGTGTTTGAAAAGATTATTTGTACAGATTATATTATCGAGCATGAGCTCTTGCGAATGAACCTTCGCTACTACATGTAGAAAATGTCTGACCAAAATCTAGACCTTTAAGCCGCTGGGTAGGTCTTATAGGGTTTTACCAAACATTAAAGTACCAAAATTTTGTGTGCTCCCTAAAAATATTGATGTTTTTGTTTTCAATAAACCACACATCAATTTTCCATGTTTTGATTTTACCCATTGAATTTTCTCGGACGGTACAGAGGTCCAGATAAGCTTTCAGTTCAATTGGGTATTTACCCCACATGATTTTTATGAATTGCTTTTTTCCAAAAACAATTGCTTAAAATATTTTTTTACCCCACATAGATTTTTGAAATTGCTTATTTATAAGTTATAATTAAAGTGCCTAATAATCTTAGTTAATAATTTAAATAATAATCTTAGTTTTCGTAATGGAAGAAACATACAGATTGAGTGACTTTAAGTACTTTGTGCAAATACTTTAGCCAGTAACTGACAAATGACTTGCTTAATGTATCAAACTTCAAAGGAGACTTAATAACATCACAACAAAAGAAAGGCTTGAACTGGCTACCACACTAAGTGTGCTAACATGGGATATATTCATATTTAGATCAGTTTGTTTTTTTCTTTTGCTTTTCCAAAATTTAATTGCTTTTCGCTACCCCTTCATTTATAAAACCATTGCTTTTTCCAAAATTTAATTCCTTTTTGTTACCCCTTCATTTGAAAACAATTGCTTTTTTCACAAATTTAATTGCTTAAATACCCCCAAAAAGCGGCTTATCTGTTCCTCTGCGGTACATTTTGAGGTACAACATTAACATGCATTTAAAAGTAAAAAATAATCATAATTTACATTTATTACCTAATGTATAAACATTGATGTGACATGGCTTTGAATTTTACCTATAGCGTTTCTTTTGTCAGTCAGTATATATTGATGACACTGATGATGAACAGACGCATAAAGAAAGTCCTAACCTAGGTTAGCTAAAAGAGGATTATCTTTTGTTTTAAAATAACTTCAGAGAAATATATTAGGATCCTCAAAATGCCTGTTACCAAAATTATACAAACTGTTCCATTCCACTGAACAAATTAGTCATTATAATTGTATCTGTTAGCACACTCAAAAGGTTGCAATCATTTAGTAAGAGTGCTTGAATGGAAAATTGGGATTTTTCTGTCTTGACTGGGGCCAATCTAATACCTCCAACTAAAAATAAAAGATACTCTTATTTTTTCTGGTGTATCAATTTGTTTTCAGGACTGATGCCAGTCTAGACTTTAAGTACCACCCAATACCATAAGTATGTCGAACAGTTTGGATTTGGATGACAACCAACATTTTGCTAGTCTGATTAGGGTCTGAAAGGTTAATAATAGGACTAACATGCAAAGGGTCCATACATTTCATCTGGTACATGACCTAAGAGATGTCAGACTTTATGCATTTATGCATTCGCAAATCATCTCTGGGTTAGGCACCACATAAAGAATCTACTTGACTAATCCATGCATCATGTAACTTGCATGATTTCATGTTATCTGTGCTTTAATAAGCTCCCTTTTTACTTTGGATTTTTGACTGACCAACTGTCTTATTATTCTCTTCAGCAGAATAGTGGCTAATTGTCATACCAGGTCGGCCTAGGTCAATCTTTGAAGAACATGATGCAATCAGAATTTCAAGATAGACTGGGAAACCAGAAAATGACTATTCTATATTTACAAATGACATCAGTTTAATCTTAGACAGAGGTCCCATGATTGGTTACATTTGGTCACATGCTCCTCCATGGTACAGCTCTAATTCTGACCTTATATATTGTGTTTAGGTGCTCATGCATGCACCTAAACAATAAATCTTTACCTGCTAGTGGGGAAATTTGTCGTCTTCTTATAATGTTTGCTAAATCAGGCCCAACCTGATCTCGATCCAAAATTAGTTGACACTCTGGTGGTATTAATGAAAGATTTTTTCGCAACATTAAATTTTGAAACAAACCAGTAGATGACAAAGGCATGCAAAAATATTCCAGCATGCAAAACGTTACAAATGAGTCACTTTGGGAAACCACCCGTCTTTACTGTTTACTACGACAGTTACTGTACTTTGGGAAACCACCCGTTTATTTTCTCCCTCTCGTTGATCGTCCGAAAATAAATATTGTCTTTTCTAACACTCTAAAGGTTAGATCATGCATTGCAAACCAGATTTACAATTCAAAAACTATTCTTTAGAAAAAAAAAGAAACAAAACACAGGTTTTGTTTGGAATGCCACTTCTGCTTCAGATTTTTGACATTACTTTTATTTACTTATGATAAGTACAAAAACAAAATTCACATATTACCTATAGGACAGAGACCAAATGCCTTACTAGATTCTAGTAAGCCAGTTTAATATTAAGTCAACATCCCCAGCAGCAACTGTTTATTTATGTCAACGCTCTTCAAAATAGCAATATGAATTGTTTATACAGTGTGCTCCCTGGGAAACTGGAAGTTATAATACTTATCACATTAATAAACAGTGGTGGAACGACTCCCCTGCGCATAAAAGTAGTTCTACTTTCTAGAACTGAAAGTCACTGGATTTTTTAATCTCATATTGCTTTTTAGTACGAATATACCAAAAGGAATGGCAGTTCAGCTGCCACCTATAAAAAAGTAGAATGCTAAGGATTTGTCCCCTGAAAATGTTTACCTCATATTGTTTTTGTACGAAAATAAGTGTAAGTTTATACCAAAAGGTATGGCAGTTCAGCTGCCACCTAATAATAGGTAAAATGATAAGGGGTTTCGTGTGCGGATCCAGAGGGGGGCAGGGGTTCCTGACCCCCCCATCCCCCCCCCCCCCCCAGAAAATTACAAAAATATAGGGTTTCTTAGCAATACTGGTCCTGATCCCCTGAAAATCACAAAGCTACCAAGCCAGCATTCAGTGTGGGGCATCACCAGCACACCAGCGAAACGCCATTTAAATTTAAATGGCGTTTCGCTGGCGGGCTGATGATGGAATTGAATATAGAAGCAAACAGCATGGACCCAGAACAGACTGCTCCTATAGGAGCAGTCTGAACTGGGTCCACACTGTTTGTCATAGAGGCTTCTTAAACGATTCAGTAGACGAGAAAAGCAGACGACTTTTGTTGCTATTGTCGCTTTAAGGGTAAACAAACAGTTTTCGTACCTGTAGTCATGCATCAGCAATACATCTATTGAAATACGCCATGTCTGACAGCTGACAACTCGAAATTATTTTCACTTTGAATCAAGAGTTTTAAATTTTAGTCCTGCAATGTATTATTTTTACGATGTCAGGTTTGTTTGGACAACTTCTCCCCAAGCATGGACAGTAAAAACAAGGTCAGAAATAAATTAAGCTACACCGTTACTTAATGTAGTCTTTGTTGCAGAAAAAAATTATGCGGCTCCAGAAAACTTTACCGTTTTGTACCTTTTAAAAGATGAGGCTGATAAATGATAGATTTAATTATAACTCTTAGAATATTTTATAGAAAATAATTCTACTTTCTACATATATAAAAGCTTTTAGAAATTTAATTCACTAAAGTAAGTAAGGGTGCAAATCAGCCAATTTTTGATGTTTTAAGCAGTAGGGATAGATTTTCATGTTTCCATCAATTGGGCCTCGACGCGAGAAAACCCGTCTTCAAGTGTGTGCGAACAACACAGGCGCAGACCAGCCTGCGCATCCGCGCAGTCTGATCAGCACCTTTTTCATTCGCTTTTTTGAAAGTACCATATATGAACTTGCTACAAGTGAAATTTCAATTTTCCGCTTAGTCACTGTAGCTAATGAGACTGGTTTGAGACTCGCTTTGTCAGAAACCCCGAAGACAGGTTTTGTCGCGTCGAGGCCCAATTATTATACGGTAAAATGTAGGATTTTGTGAGAGAATGTTGGAAACTTGATTGTGGGAAAGAGGAGGTATATAAAGGCCTTCATGGGAATGTGTGGGAGGCATACCATTTGGGCCTCGCCGCAAGAAAACCTGTGTTCAAAGCGGGACTCAAACCAGTCTAATCTGCTACAGAGATTAGCTAGAAAATTGAAATATCGCTTATAGCAAGCTTAGATATGGTGCTTTTCAAAACGCGAATAACAAATGCGCTGATCAGACTGCGCGGATGCGCAGGCTGGTCTGCCCCTTTGTTATTCGAAAACGTAGGAAGACAGGTTTTCACGCGACGAGGCCCATTTAACATCAGAGAGGTCACTTATATTTTAAGGTGCTTACGGGCTTCTGTTCAGTTTTATTTAGTTTTTAATCTGAGTTTAAGAGTTTTAGAACAAAAGCAATTGTAACGATCTGAATTGTTATAGCCCTTAGTATAGTGCTGTATTTTAGCCATTTATTTTACTGGCGTTTGTAAGCCGAGCTAGAGTATTATGCGTACATGTAATTTTTTATTTAACCTGCATGCATAAAAATAAACTGAGGCTTAAGATAATCCCAATTTATAAAATAAGAATAATTTCAGAAAAAAAGGTATATAAAACATAATATTATAATAGTAAATTGATATGGCGTTCAGTATCTCGTCTGGTGGACGAGTATACAATCGGATCACCAGATATGCGATCTAATAGTATTGTCCTCATCCACTCAACGCGACGTGAAACAGTACGCCAGAGCAATTTATTATTATAATAATGTGTTTTGGTCCTTATTGTGTAATCGGTGTTGATTGACTCAATGAGGAAGAGAGAGTTGGTTGTTTTGTTGAATTGTGTTTCGGTAGTCATGTGGCTGTCTGATACAGTTAACCTATTTAAGCCGAATGAAATTCCCTACATTTATCAGTACGACGAATCCATTTCCAATGTTAGGGGGTGCTGGGAGGTATTTTTCTTTTAATAGAATATGCTGTAAGCAAACAGTGGAGATCCTGATTAGACACCGCATTATGAGGTGTCTGATCTGGGTCTTCACTGTTTGCTTACATCCCATAATAAAAAGAGCGCTAGATTTATATGGATAAATCTATGGGGTCGCTGTTATTGAATAACAAACCAAAAGCTTCCACATTTTATTATTACATTTAGCATAAGCAACTTAACACAAGATCAGTGAGCATACGAGGGCTGTTCAAATATGAATGCAAGTGGCTTCATAACTTTCTTCACAGATACGCTACGACAAAATGGTATACCTTTCTGGAAAGAACTATTTGTCGCCTTTAAAATGGCACCAAACATAAAGAAATACTCACTATATTTCTCAAGTTACAGACCCTTATATAAAAGCCATTCCTGTATACTGAAGTTTTTCTAAAGCAAATTGCAATGCACGTTTTGGTACATCTGCGATATAGTGTCATATCTTTGTAAGTTTTAGACAAAATGGCACCAAATTTTAAATGCAAGTTTAAGTAACAATCCAAAAGTTGCTTGCAGGAAAAAGTTTATATAATCCTGTTTCAATCTGGAGTAAACATGCACGTTTGTGACGTCAGTAATTTTATGATAAACGTCATTTTGAGTCATCTCCTGGTGATGGAATAATAAACATCGCTGTGTGTTTTCTTTGCGTTTTGCTGAAAACATGCTAAATATGTCATAAGGAAGTTTTCAAAATAATCCGTCCTCTATTTACAGAGTTATCCCATTTTATATAATTTTTCAAGCATTTTTCTGCTTCTTAATGACGTGTTTACATTAATTAGAATATGTTCAATCTGTCTAGTCCTCAAGACCAGGTGAGTAATTTTATTGTAAATAATGCCTATAGTGGTCAAACTTAAAGTTTACGTTCAAATTTAGAATAAAGCCACAAAGTAATGACAAAAATATTATTATAAATTCTATAACCCCTTTCACTTCAGGCATTTTTGACTTAATAAAAATGCTTTTCAGCGTATAAAAATTACCCACTATCCATGAATAATTTGTAGCAATAGCTCAGTATGAGCGATCAACATATTGTCTTTGAGTTAAAACTAGTTTAAATGTTGCTTCGTGCATTTTGTTATAGATAAGTTTAACTGAAAACTGAAAGGTGATGTTTTGTTTAACATTTATTTGCAAACATAAAGAGACTTTAGTGAAAACGATTCGTTGTAATTTAACAAAAGCATGTCGGATTTTCGCAACTTTCACAGAATCATTATGTAAGAATATAGGGATGCTTCCTTAAAAATTTCAAGAAATTTCACCTGTTTTTCGAAGAATTATACGCTCGTCTCTATCACTGGTATATGTTCGAAGCATTGAGCTTGTTAGTATACACACGTGACCCTCATTCAAAGGGCTATAACTCGATAAGTATAAAACATTTTTCTTTAGGTCTGGTGCCACTTTAAAGGTGACATATAGTCCTTTATAGAAACGTTTACCATTTTGTCGTAGCATATATGTGAAGAAAGTTATGAAGCCACTTGCATTCATATATGAACAGCCCTCGTATACATTTGGATTTCATTTGTTTTTGGTGAGCATAATAAACTAGTTAAGCCAGCTCTTGCAAGCTTGGAACTGTCAATAGAAGTAAAATTCATTTTTAATAATATACATACTGAGCCAAATGGGCTCATCATGAGCCTTCAACTACATTTCTATTATTTTTGTGCGGACAGCCAATGCTCTGAAGAGGCTGCAATGATACACACATTAATCTAAGTCTTCCTACTTATCCACTAATCCAATTAGTAACGAATGTATAAATCATTGCCATCGACCGGAAGCATTTTATCAAATACTGACCTGTCTGATTTGAGCACTGTGGATACATGTGACATATTTGTTTACCAAATGCGTCACAGAGTCATGTGATTCGCCCGATTGGCTGATTCAATATTGTTTATCAAGCGCGTCATCACGTGTCACTGAAACGTGATGAAACACAAACCGACTTTTCAGTCGTGATGTCCCATAGCAGACAGGTCGATCCTTAAGTATCGCGCCTGCGCAAGATAATGATGTATAAATTGCTTAATTTTTGCACACAATATAAGCCTTAACTCGTTGGCTACTGGGAAAGTTTGCATTTTCTTTCGTCTATTGAATTTTTTTTCAATAATCAACTTTTTCGAAAAAAAAGTTTTAGAAAACCATCATAGTGTCCATACAGTTTGGATCCAAATCAGGCCCATTTTCGGGCCTGATCTGGACCCAAACTGTTTGTAAAGGTTATCTTCAGACGACACTAGCAGGCAAAAAGTTTGAATAGCATTGACTGCTGGCTTGTTCCATTGGAATGTTTTACACTGCTATTTAACATAGAAAAGAGCAAATGTAATGTTATAAAACAGGGGAATGTAAGTCTCTCATCAGATGTATTTGCTCATAGATAACCTCAAAAATACACATGCAATAATTCAATTAACATCACTGTGTTGAACTCTAGTTTCATTACGATCAAAGAGAAAAATCTCTTACATTTATTGATAGTATAGTATACGTTGAGTTATGTAACAATATTATTGAAGGGAATTAATCCATTCTGACAAACTGGAACTCTTCTAATAAAAGTCTAATAAAGAGTACAAATGATAAGAAAGCATAGTTGTATATTACAATCAACTGACTGATTTCTAGCGTTTTTATTGCGTTAAACAATAGTAGCAGAGCGAGTTTCAGTGTCTAGTTTTTAAAGTAGCAAAGTGACTTGATTAACAATTAAGTGCTGACTTTTCATAGCATAATTTGATCAAAAACAGTGAAAAATGACAACAAAAATTAACCCACCCACTTATGGTAATGCATAATCATATTAACTATATAAACAGGAGGTATTAGCATGGCATGAGATTACTGACATAACGAAAGAGAAACGAGGTGTGTTGATTGCCTTGTCATTACCAGCAGATGACGAAAGACAAATCTGAGAGAAGCAATTCAATCAGGTTAAACTAGATGATCTGAAAAAGGAGGATGGTCGACCACCTTGATAACTTTTCTTGACAAACACCTGGCTAAAGATGACCTAACAGACAGATTAGAGAAATTTGACAGTTTTGATTATTTTGAGCGAAAGGGAGATCAGAGTATGACTGAATTTATAGCCACCTTTGATGCAAAATAAAGAAAAATAGAAAAGAAAGAAATGACACTCCCTTCAGAAATACTAGTTTTAAAACTTTAAAGCTAAGATGATAAATGAAATGAAAAAAGTCAATAAGCAATGCTTATTAGATACCCCCGCACAGTAAGAGTCAGTGAAAAAACTTGGCAAGTTATAGTTCAAACCAGCAGACCTTAGTTTTGAAAAGAAGATTTCAGTAGAATCTGTGCAAACAAAAATTATAAACTCCTTCATGCATATGTTCAATGTGTCTACATTGTATCCGCAAAGTATCAAATTGCTCCATCAAAAGCTGTGGTAGGAGCTGATCGGCCCATAAAGGCACTATCCATGCATATACAAAAGCCATATAAGGGAATAATCGTCTAAGTTCAACAAAATTATAAACTCCTTCATGCATATGTTCAATATGTCTACATTGTATAGGCAAAGTATCAAATTGTTCCATCAAAACCTGTAGTAGGAGTTGATCGGCCCATGAAGGCACCATCTATGCATAAACAAAGGCCTTATTAGGGAAAAATTGTCTATGTTCTCACAGCTGTTATTTTGTCAAAAATTATTTTTTTCTAAACCAAACTCCTTCATGCATATGTTCAATGTGTTTCTCAATTGTATAGGCAAAGTATCAAAATGCTCCATCAAAAGCTGTAGTAGCAGTCGATTGGCCCATGAAGGCATCATCTATGCATATACAAAAGCCTTATTAGTGAAAAACTATCTATGTTCTCACAGCTGTTATTTTGTCAAAAATTATTTTTTCTGAACCAAACTCCTTCATGCATATGTTCAATGTGTCTACATTGTATAGGAAAAGTATCAAATTGTTCCATAAAAAGCTGTTGTAGGAGTTGATTGGCCCGTGTATGGCCTATAATAGCATAAGCATATAACCCTATATTAAAAGCCATTTAGAACTACAAAGGGAAATAACTCTAATAGAATTGGCCCCTAGCCCTTACTGTTTTGTCTAAAGCATTTGTCTTGCATATATGAACATATTTGCAAGGTTTGATGAAAATCCAGCAATGACTCTTAGAGTTATTAAGGAAACAAAACGTTATGGACGGATGGACGCACATACGGACGGATGGACGGACAGACAACGTGAAAACAGTATACCCACCAAAAAGTTTGCGGGGGGTATAAAAACACTTAGTATTGACTGGCAAGGACTTTGCAAAGAAAGACACTTTATATGAAGAGGCAAAGAAGTCCTTAAGAAAATTTAAAGGTGGTGCATGTGACACGGCAGGCGCAACTGGGGGTCCAAGTACAAGTAGTATCAAGCTAAAGCCTGCTTTTATAGTAGAGAATTAGGAAGCCCTTTTAGCTGCAGGCTACACAAAAACTAAGCCTAGCAGTTATGGATGGAGAAGATGATTGCGCAGTGGTTGTGGGGGTCAAGTACAGGCTCCAAGCTGGAACGGCAGTTTGAGAAATGGTGGGGGAAGCAGAGAAAACCAACAAAATTCAAGGAAGGATGTAAACCCAACCGGCCCTTATGGCCGTTTGCTTACATGCAAGTCATGTGGATCCTTCAGAAACTTAGTTGTAAACTGTCCAGACAGCTGGGAAAATTTAGCCAAAGTGAATATATCAGAAAGTGATGACAATACACAAGAGCATGTGGTGTTTTTTACGGGTGTCGATAAAACAGAGATAAGCCTGATGGGTACAGATGCGAGAAATTGTGCTGTATTGGACAGCACATGCAATCGTACATTGTGTGGTGAAACTTGGATTAATGATTACATGGAACACTTAGATGAAACTGATAGGTCCAAAATTAAGTATGAGCAAGGGGAAAGAATTTTAAAGTTTGGAGGAGGTACCTATTTATATTCAAAAGGACCATATAGTTTGCCAGCATGTATGGCTGGTAAAGCAGTGACAATTAAAATGGATGCAGTGGAATCAGACATTCCACTTTTGTTATCAAGGAGCGCAATGAAGATGGCTGCAGTGAAAATGAACTTAGAAAATGACACAGCAGTTATTATCGGGAATACAGTGGCCTTGAATTTACATTCTTCTGGGCACTATTGTATTCCAATTGATCAGAATGAAAGAATACCAGTAGAAAAGGTGTGTGCAGTGAATCCTCAAGAAATGGATTGCAAAATTCAACATGGAATATTACTGTAACTATATAGACATTTTGCACAATCCACCAAAGAAACAGCTAATTGCACTATTGAAAGATGCTAGAATATGGAGGGATGATTATGAACCAACAATATCTGACATTGAGCAGAAATGTGAAATGTGCAAAAAAGTATGCTAAAACTCCTCCAAACTCTATGCCCATGGCAAAAGAATTCAATAAGAAAGTAGCCATGGGTCTAAAGCAGTGGAATGGTTTATGGATTTCGGACATAATATATATGTGGTCCAGATACACAGTGTCAGTATTTATCTCGAGGAAGAGACCATCAGATGTAATTGACAGTCTTATGACTAACTGGCTAGGAGTCTTTGGAATAATGGGGCTAAACTGACAAACAACGGAGGAGAATTCAATTTGGAAGAAATCAGAGAAGTTGCTTCTATTTTGAAAGTTAAGGTGTGTGCAATGGAGCTAAAAGCCCTTTCCAAAATGGCCTATGTGAAAGGGTCTATGCCATTACTGATTCGATGTTAATGAAATTAGCGCTGATTATGGGAAAGTTGGGCTAATATGGATAATAATAGCTTGCAGATGTGGAAAGGTTTCAGCAGTCATCAGCTTGTGTTTGGGGTGAGCTCTAAATTGACAAATATTATGCAGGACGGTTTCCCTGCTCTTGAAGGCTCGACAACTAGGGAACCTTTTGTGAAACATATAAATGCTTAACATGCTGAAAGGAGGGCATTTATTGAATGTAAATCTGACGAACGTTTAAGAAGGGCGCTTAGAAGTAAAGTAAGGGCATCAGAACAGATTTTTTGAGAATGGTGACAACGTGTTTTACAAGCGTGAACAAAAGGACATGTGGTTGGGTCCTTGATAAGTTGTATTTCAGGATGGAAAGGTTGTTTTTGGTAGACATGGCGGGATATTTAGGCGTGTCTCATAAAAAAAGTGTGCAAAATTAACCATGATAGTGTGACTGGAGAGGGGGAGAATGAAGAGAAAATTTTAGGCGCAAAAATAGAGAAAGATGAGCTTTAGAGACAAAATGTTGAAGAACTGATTGAAAACCAGCGATTTCAGAAATGCTTGGTAACTGGAATCCAAATTGCATTGATCTAAGCAATGAAGGACAACAAAACCAAACAGATTTAATTAAAGCTTTACAGTCTAATGATAGAATTCAGTATAAAATGCCACAGTTAAATGATTGGATACAAGCTACATTTATAAGTTGGGCAGGAAAAGTGACAGGGTAGTATAAGAACTTGCTTAATGTGATGGATGAAGAAAATGATACAAAAAGTGTTGACCTTGGCAGTCTGGCTTGAGAAAAACTTGACAATATTGACACAATAAATGAAACTGTGGCCCTTACAGGCACGTGGGAAGAGAAATTAAAGGAAAAGAAAACATATGAGGTTAGGCAGAAAGAATTGCAAAAACTGCATTTCTTCAGCACTTGGAGACAACCGACAAGATGTTATTTCAACAAAACGGGTCATTACTGAGAAAAATGGTGAAACTATGGCTAGACCTGTAGCGCGTGGTATTGATGAGGACTTTCCTCTTCAAAGAGACAGCCCCACTGTGGGTAAAAGAGTCATGTGAATATTTCTAACGATTGGTGCAAGCTAAAACTGATGCGTCAAAACTGCTGACATTAAATCTGCATTTTTGCAAGGGAAGGAATTAGAGCGTGATATATACCTTCACCCACCAAACGAAAATAAACGCAGTATGGAAAAATATGGAAGCTTCAACACTGCCTTTATGATCTTAAGGATGGGACAAGGCAGTTTTTTATGAGTGTCAGAGAGGAATTTCCAAAGTGGGGCTGCATACAGTGTGACCTAGATCCTGAAATGTTTCATCTTAAGAAAAATGGTCAACTGTTGTCATGTTGATGATTTTCTACATGCAGGAGAGGAACATTTATACAGTGTAATGTCAAAGCTGAGGAAACGTTTTTCAGCAAGGAAAGTAGAGGAGAAATATTTTGACTCTGTAGGTTTCAAGGTCATTCAAGACAGTGGCAGTATAAGAATTACTCACAGTACCGTGGGTTGGTCTGCAGTGTGTGATTGTGGTATTTCCTGGTCATACTCACTTACTTTTTGATCATTCAGGCTATATGCAAAAACTTTGACAATAAAGTCATAGACCCCAAAAGAGCTAATATGAAACATGATGTGCTGAATTCCAAAGAGCAAACTGCCTTCAGGCAAATGGTTGGGTAACTCAACTGGGCAGTCCAAGGGTCAAGGCCAGATATGGCTTTTGAGATGATAAGTCCGAGCATAAAAATTAAAGGAAGAAACTGTGGGAGATTTACTGAGAGCCACAAAAGCAATCAATAGGCTAAAAGAAATTGAAATCTTGTTTTACCAAGCTTTAATCCAGATACTCAAGACTGGAAAATAGTTACATTCACTGATGCCTTGTTTGGCAATTTAATGAACGAAGCAGGCAGCACAGAAGATTTCATTATTTGGCTTATGAGCAGTATCAATAGCTGCTGCCCTTTATCTTGGAAAGTGAATATGATAAAAAAAAAGGTGTAAGGTTAACAACAGTGGCTGAAGCGCTCAGTTTACAGGAAGGGCCAGAATGTAGCTACTATAACCGTAAAATAGTCAAGGATATCACAGGAGTGCCACCAACAACAATTCCTATAGTGGCTTACATTGACAAGAAACGTGTCATTGAGGCGCTTCACTCAACTAAATTAGTTGATGATAAAGTGCTTCGTGTAAATATAGCTGCAAAACAAGAGTCACTGCAGACAAATGACATTAGGGAAATTAAATGGTGTCCTGGAAATAAGCAGTTAGCAAATTGTATGACTAACCATGGAGCATGTGCATGTGGATATGAATTGATGAATATTCTGCAGTGTGGCAAAATGATTGAGGATTTCATATAAGCATTAATGAAATTTGTTTTGATCAACCAATCTAGAGTATTCAGTGACACAAAATTGTGTTTTTATGGTCTTGTTCTATATGAGGCAGATTAATCTGAATGAAAGTAAGTAGGGGTTGAACTCTATTTTCATTATGATAAAAGCGAAATAACTCTTACGTTTATTGATAGCATAGTATCAGTTAAGTTATGTAACAATATTATCCAACGGAATAAATCCATTCTAACATACTAGAACTCTTCTAATTAAAGACTCATAAAGTGTACAAATGATAAGAAAGCATGGTTGCATTTTGAAATCAACTGAGTGATTTCTAGCAGTTTTTTTTGTAATCAACACACTGGGTCTCAGAATTATATACCACTGGGACTCACAAATATATATACCGTGATACCAAAAACAAGCTTGTGAAAAATAAACGTTTTTCTTATGAGATTGAGGTTGTGGGATATGTTGACTTGAAGAGGCTTGTTATTTGAACCACATGATGATTATAATGAAACAATACACAAAAGTGCAAAAAATGGCTGATAATGATCTTGATAAATGGTAAAGATGATGATGATGATGATGATGATGATGATGATGAAGATGATGATGATGATGATCATAATAATGATGATGATGATGATAGAGATAATGATTTTAAGGCAATGATATAGGTAAAGGTGATAGACAAAGAAGTTGATGATAATAGTGGACAACAATAATGGTGTTGGAATGATGATAAAAAATGATGGTGATGAATAAAATGGAGATACAAAGGTATTGTAAATGACACTGACGATGAAAAGGGTATGGGCAAAATGATGATGATGATGATGATGATCATCATCATCATCATCATCATCATCATCATCATCATCATCATCATCATCATCATCATGGAGCAATTAAACAATTAAATGTCATGATGACTTCGATGACCAGAATGGACAAATTATAATGAATGTGATGATTAAAGCATAGCCATGATTGAAGGAGAGACACAAGTTATGATGATAAAAACATGCTTATGGTAATAATGATGATGATGATGTGATAAAGAAGCAGTGAAAATATAATGGTAATGATGATTTCGATGACCAATATGGACAAAAATTATGATGAATGTAAGGTCTCAAGCATAGCCACGATTAAAGGAGAGACACAACTAAAGATGATAAAACATGTTAACGGTTATAATAAAGTTACTGATGATGATGATGATGATGATGATGATGATGATGATGATGATGATGATGATAGAAGCTGAGTTTGGATGAAAGCGGATAGAAAAATAATGATAATGATGATTTCGATGACCAGAATTGACAAAAATTATGATGAATATGAGGATTAAAGCATAGTCACGATTGCAGGAGAGACACAACTAAAGATGATAAAACATGCTAACGGTAATAATAAAGTTACTGATGATGATGATTATGATTATGATGATGATGATGATGATGATGATGATGATGATGATGATGATGAGCTTGGTTTAAAGCATAGAATAAAAAAAGTTATGATGATTTAGATGACCAGAATGGACAAAAATTATAAAGAATGTGAGGATTAAAGCATAGCCACTATTCAAGAAGAGACACAACTAATGATGATAATAACATGCTTAAGGTAATCATAAAGTTACTGATGATAATGATGATGATGATGATGATGATGATGATGATGATGATGATGATGATGATGGATGGATGGAAGCTGAGCTTGGAGAAAAGCAGAAAAAATGATGGTAATGATGATTTCGATGGCCAGAATGTACAAAAAAAAAGATAAATGTGACGATTAAAGCATAACCACAATTAAAGGAGAGACACAACTAATGATGATAAAACATGCTAAAGGTAATCATAAAGTTACTGATGATGATGATGATGATGATGATGATGATGATGATGATGACGATGATGATGATGATGATGATAGAAGCTGAGCTTGGATCAAAGTGGAGAAAAAATAAATGGTAATGATGATTTCGATGACCAAAATGGACAAAAATTATGATAAATGTGAGGCACGCTTAAAGGAGAGACACAACTAATGATGATAAAACATGCTTAAGGTAATGCTAACGTTACTGCTTGAACGTGTACAGATTAATAAGCAGGTGACACCATCATTGTGACTAAAAACGATCAAACTTACTTCCAGAAGCTATTGTAGCCTGTTATCCATTTCACCAGACAAAATATGAAAAACTATTGTTATTTGGTAGTTATACTAATAAAATATAAGCCGAAATTTAACAGAAAAACCCAAGCAAATAGTGTAGGCCCAGATCAAACTAATCTTATTTGCATACTGACCAGGACCCAAGGTTATAACTTTTTTCATGGTCAACTCAACTGAGCATGAAATTCAATCAGCTCATAAATGTTAAAATGTCAACAAATCTTGGCATTTTAACATTTATTAGCACCACGAATACAACATCTGAGTATTTTTAGCAGGCAATCAGTTTTATTTTTCGACATTTAAGTTTTATTGAACAGTTGTGATATTATGCTCCGTGGAATTGAGCATGAAATAAGTTTTATAACCTCAGGCCAGGACCTACTTTGTTTACCATTTAGTCAGCGTTTTAGATCACATGATCAATAAGACGAAAATACTATTTCAAAAATTGTATACATTCTAATAATCTAATTTAATAAAAATAGACTTTAAAACACAATATTTTATTGCTCTATATCTTAAAAATGACGGTGTGAAATAATTATCATCTGTTACATCTGTTATTAAATTGTCAGCATGGACAACCAATACCTTTTGAACTAATACATTTTATGAGGGGCATCTGGAATTGAAATCTTTGAAAGAGGGAGCCTGAAAATTATTCCCTTAAAGTTTGGTAAAATTCCAAGAGTGTTATAGGAGAAGATGTCGTTTGAAGTTATTGTTAACAGAAATATGATGGATGACAGATGGGCAGACATATATCCAATGATCACAATGTTCATATTCATCCCTGTATTTGATCTGAAGCATACAGTCCATAATATTTTGTTTACCTTGGCACATGCGTTTTGGCAGAAAGTAAAAAGTTGTATGTACTGCTGAGTCCTTAACTTTGTTTTATCTCCTTTTATACTTTGATGTGTATGTACTTGGAGATGATGCATCATGAGTTAGGGATCTTTGATGCTAACCAAGCATCTATGTGTATTTATCCATATCAGCATTAAGGGTAAGGTTGGTATCGTTAAACATGTTTAAGCCCTCCAGTATTTAAATTACTGACCGTTCCAAGGCGGTGCTTCTTTTGTGGATCATTTTTGTTATTTATGTATCATGTTTGTTTTGTTATGCAATCTTGTCTGTTCCTTGCTGCCTTTTGATCACCTACTGGGAAAGGGCCAACTTCTTGGCTCTCTTGTGTGTTAATGGTTTCTTGTGTTTTTGTCACTTTCTCATATGGTGCACCGGGTCAGGTGTGGTACTTGATTGTACTGATTCCTGATATTTGTCTTCCTCTTTACTTTAATGTTGAAATATGTTTTGTGATTGTTTGCTACCATGGCTTAAGCCTGCAAGTTACCTTAACAGACAATTGATTGAACTGGCGTTTAGCACACTGTATAATCAGGTTTTAAAAGCTTTTTTGTTTATTGTTACTCTCATTGTGGGAGTCTGTAATTGTTGTATGTTTTGTTGTATGTTACTTTATGTCCTTTCTAGTATTGCAATCATCTTGATGGGGAAGAGAGAGCTGGTTGCTTTGCTTGGTTTGTCTTCCTGGTGTCTCGTGATTGTTGAGCGGCCACGGGGTTGTCTGCGGTTTGTGATTGTGGTATTTCCTGATCATACTCACTATTTTTAAAGCATGCTTGTCAAGGAGTTGTATCTTATTAAACAGCTGACTATAACAGGATCTATTAAAGAATTTCCGCCAAAACACAAATGCACGGGTAAACAGTGCTGTAGGTAATCGTTACAGACTGTATGCTACAGTTTAAATACTGGGGGTGATATAAGGCAGGATGTGCTCATGTTAGCTAACATACACTGAACCGAAGTTATAAGTAGCCACCATACAATTTTTGCTCCTGTTCAGAAAGTAAAAATCGCTCTCACAAAATTTAAATTCTATTAGAAGGTCCAAGGCTTTGTTGAGACTCTGCAAATTATGTCATTTCAAAATGTTTGGTAGACCTTGCACAGACGAGGTCCGAGTAAAGGTACCATCATTTCAAAAAGTCACACTTTTTAATGTGATATAAACTAATCATCAGAAACGATATCCATTTATATTCTAATTAGTTTGAAAATGTTTATAACAGCTGTGATATAAGATGAAAAGTATCAAAGGTTTTTTTTGACAATTGAACACTCCATTTCTCGTCTACGTTAACACGAAGACAGCCATGGTCAACAACTTAATCAAAGGATTTTAGCTTAACCATGCATTTTGCATACACACTTTACATTGCTCTGTACGCTTTATTATCTGTGGCATAGTAGTGCAATTTTCAGGGGTTCTTTATTATGAATTGGCGTCACTGTTCTGTTTAAAAATTTAAAGAAATCTTTAACAAATGCCATTTAAATGACCTTTAAAATTTCACGTTAAAAGCGGAAGTAGATACCAAATTAGTAAAATATATCATTAGAAAATGGGCTCATCAAGTTGTCTTGTGTTTTGTCAAATATATTAACATAAAATAAAACACATACAATGATTTTTGTATGTGCAGCTGATGATTTCGGAAAATTTCGGAAAATTCGGAAAATTATCAATTTTTAAAAATTCATAAAAAAATCTGTCATATGCAAAATGTCAAGTGTTTGATGTTTTTCAAGTCGACTAGGCTGGTTTGCAATCACCTGTACTTGAATTAGATAAAAACTGCACTCAAAACGCTTATTTTCTTCAAAAATTTGACTTTTGCGTTTTGAACCCAAAAATCGTGAAGTGATAGAAAACTCTTCCAAAACACCGCTTAACGTTAGTTCATTACAATACACACACTTGGGCAAAAAATTATTTCAATATCACTAGGGCTTAGTCAGAAAAAAAGAAATTAAAAAGTGGCTACTTAGAACTTCGGTTCAGTGTATACACCAAGCCTCACCAGATAATCACCCATGTACGTTAAAAGACTATGCATATGAACCCCACATGAGAAAAACCAACACTGTGGCTGTGTATGCGCGGATCCAGAGGGGGGCAGGGGGTGCGGACCCCACCTCTGGAAAATCACAAAAATATAGGGTTTTTAGAAATACCAGGTCCCGATCCCTTGGAAATCACAAAGCTACCGAGCCAGCATTCAATGTCAGGCTATCATTGGCCCGCTAGCAAAACGCCATTTCAATGGCGTTTTGCTGGTGGACCGATGATGGCCCCCTTTTACTGTTATATGGTTATATGATTCCTCTGTCCTCCCCTCATCAACTATAAGAAACGTTGTCAGAGACCCCCTCTGACAACTTTTTCTGGATTTGTGCATGCTGTGCATCACAAGAAGATCAGCCTAGGCATCAGTTCAGTTTGATCAGAGTAGTTGTAGTCCACATGTAGAAAGCTTGGGTTCTAAGTTACCCACTGAGTGTACAACAGAGACTCTGATCAGACTGGGAGAATGCGCATGTTGACCTGAGTCATCGCTGGGTGCACCCACATTTTGTTGGTATTGTCATGTCAGTGTATACGTACTGTTGTAGGTAGATTGCTCTTCAAACCTCTGTGAAGTATACCAGGGCCCGGAATTACAATGCCTCCTTAAAGTTAAGCAAGACTTAAGTTAAGTATTGATATCTTAACATGCTATTTTAAATGCTAAATAAATTGCCTGGATCGATGTGGTATTTGTGGTCAAAGATATCATTGAAATCTTCAGAAAATCAAAACTATTTTGATTTTAATCAGTTTTAAACGTTATTTTTCGCATCCTGAAAAATCAATACTTAACTTAAGTCCCAGGTATCTATTTTACATATTATTAAAATAGATACATTTATCATATGACGTTGCGCCTGGGAGTAAAATAATGCCATGCAATAAAATCGATAAACCACTAGTGGTTTACAGATGTTTGGTAAACGTTATGAAGTCCATAACCACGTTGTGTACATAATGGCAAATTTATAACTTTTTTACGCCAGAAATAAGATTTCAAAGTTATCTTGACGTTATGTGATAAATCTAATCTAACATTCGTGCTTCTGTATTATTTAATTTATTAAACTCGTTGCTAAAAAGTGATAAAATGCTCGGCAAGTGTCGCACCCAACTCGTTTGATAAATTCAATAAAACATGAGCACTCATGTTAGATTCTTGCATTTGGGTTATACAGTTGTGTGTTATAAATTTAGTAATATACGTTTCAATTATTATTGAGGATTTAAGTGTAAGCTATGGTAAATGTTCTAAAATTTCGAGCAATAGTTTCCTGGGCAAAAGGCCTATGCAAACAGTACAGACTCAGATCAGACTGCATCTAAAGAAGCAGTCTGATAAGGGTCTTCCCTGTTTGCTATTCTAACAAGCAATTTTGAGTTTTAGCCCTAATAACCAACATTTTAGTTGAAAAAAAAAGAAGGAGTAAAATTTTAGAAATTTTAGAATATTTACCGTAATTGCTCAAACTATGTGACCTACTTGTACATGATGTATGAATAACATAACATAACAGTAAATGAAAGACACTGGTTTGATCACATTGATAACAGTATAAAATGAGCCGTGACATGTGATTTCCAACAATATGGCATTTTGACAAGTGGAGACTCAGACGAGTCAGTGCAGCCTTCTTTTAAGCTTATTTCCTCCAAATGCTGTTCGGCCAGTAGCTTAATAGTCATAGAATGCTCAAGCAACTTGCAAAGCTCTGATCAGACTGCGCATATGCGCAGGCTGGTCTGAGCCTTTGCTGGTCGCAAATACCACATTGTTGGTAATCTCATGTCATGGCTCAAATATGAAATTCAACAATGAATAAAACATATTTATTTAAAGACATATGGATTGGCTCCTGAGATATTGGTACTTATCACTAAGGCCAAATAAAAAATTATGTTGTGTTTCAGGTTACACCCTGATAAAAATTGGGGTATGTGGGAAGGATACTATCTTTTTGGGAAAACCTTTTTTCTTGGAATACTCAAACCTGCTTGGAAATGTATTAAAACTGATACAAAAGGGTCTATTTTGATGATCTAACATTTTAATCCTTTTACTTACAATACCAAAGACTGAATGCATAGAAATTAAGATTTTCATTTCAGATGGTCATTTTGAAATGTATTTCTGTACCAAATTCTGAAGTTGGAAGAGAATTGCAGAACAAAATAATGTTGTTCTGCTATTCTCTTCCAACTTCAAAATTTGGAGAAAAAATTTAGGATAGAGGGTAAATATTTAGGGTAGGTCGGGTAACCTGAAACACACATATTTTTTCATTGCCTAATGCAAATGCCCATGTGTACAGTATCATTTGAGCAATTGTTGATGACACACCTACAGTAGAGAGTAGCAAAATATAATTATGCAAAAGTCTATGGTTCACTCCCTGCTGAATCGCTCTATATCCATATTTGAAGGATGACTTCACACATTTGCCATGAGTATCAAGATCTTGTTTGCCCGCCCATACATGTAATGAAACATAAATTTTAAAAAATCAAAATTAAACAACTTATCCTGTGACCAAACGAGTCTTATATATATATATATATATATATATATATATATATATATATATATATATATATATATATATATATATATATATATATATATATATATATATATATATATATATATATATAAATGTCTCTAATGCAGAGAAAATATCAACAAAATCAGATTGTGCCAAAACACCTTAAAGCAAAATCATTCATATATGCTTATGTACACTTCAATAGCTCATATAACATTGCATTGGGCCCTTTAGATGCCTAAATAAATCTTCCATTTCAATATCAACAGATGACTTATTTGTATAATGTATTTTCCTGTTTTGAAAAACGGGCTACTATAGGTCAATATATCATAAAAAATGGTCTGATGTCTGTGTATTATTCTCCAAAATCAGATCACAAGTTAGAAACATTTTACATGCCTACATTGATTACAGTATAAAATATGAAATTCAACAATGAATAAAAAATATTTATTTACAAATATTATATTGGTTGGCTCTCAAGATATTGGTACTTATCGGTAAGGCCAAATAAAAAAACATGTATGTGGTTCAGGTTACACCCTGATAAATGTGGGGTAGGTAGGAAGGATACTTTCTTTTTGAAAACTTTTTTCTTGGAATATTCAGACCTGCTTGGAAATGTATTAAATAAGACAAAACTGATAGAAAAGTGTCTTTTTTTTGATGATGTAACATTTTAATCCTTTTACTTCCAATACCAAAGTCTGAATGCATAGAAATTTAGATTTTCATTTCAGATGGTCATTTTGAAATATATGTCTTTACCAAATTCTGAAGTTGGAAGAGAATTGCAGAACAAAATAATTTTGTTCTGTTATTCTTGTCCAACATCAGTATTTGGAGAGAAAATTAAGGTTAGGGGGTAAATATTTAGGGTAGGTCGGGTAACCTGAAACACACATATTTTTTTTTCTTTGCATACTGCAAAGGCGCCTGTATATGTAGTATAATTAGAGCATTTGTTGATCACACAACCACAGAAAAGAGTAGCAAAAAATAAAAATGCAAAAATGTAATGTTCACTCCCTACTGAATAGCTCGGTATCCATATTTGAAGGATGACTTTACACATTTGCCATGAGTGCCAAAATCTTGATTGCTCGCCCATATATGTAATGAAACATAAATTTAAAAACAAAATCAAAATAAAACAACTTATCCTTTGACCTAACGAGTCTTATACTATATATATATGTAACAAATGACTCTAAGCCAGAAAAATATCAACAAAATCAGATTGTGCCAAAACATCTAAAAGCATATGCTTATGTACACTCCAATAGCTCATATAACATTGCATGGGACCTTTAGATGCCTAAAATAATAATCCCCAAAATTTCCATCTCAAGATCAACAGATGGCGCTTTTCCTATTGTGAAAAGGTACATGCTGTCAATGGTCTGCTGCTATTTGATTTCTCCTAACCCTTGAAAGCGACAACCATGACCGCAACAGATGACATATTTTGTGGCATCTTTCCTAATTTTCAGAAAAATAAGGCATTATATTTCACGAGAATCGTCTGTCAGCAGACGATTCTCATGAAATGTCATGCCTTTTTTTTATTTTTGAAAAAGCAGCAAAATTTTAAATTGTCGTCTGCTGCAAATGATGGGTGATGCTTTATTTGGCTTAAATATCACCCATTCATCACTGAAAGGGATTGGCTTTTTTTCAAAAAAAATAAGATTACAATGTTATTTGGATGCTTTCTACTACTGTAAAAATGATTTAGATTGGGGTCCAATAGTGCTGACTCATTGGTCAATGGCAAACTAGGCAATGTTAGCTTTGGAAACTACGCCTAATGATAAATTGAGCAAAGATTCCCTATTGGTGTACTGAGCACTGTCTGGTTCAGGGACATCGACCATTGGTAAATTGAGCAATGTTTGGCGATGACCTTTGAGCATTGCTTTTATGAGCAATGCTTTATGCCCTCATTTTTATCATTGGTCTGTTGAGCAATTTCAGTGCTGACATTTTAAATATTGATCTACTAAGAAATTGAACGTAAAACCTCTTTGCTCTCTTGGAAATTGTTCATGCTTTTTGTTGTCTGCTGATGTTTTTCAAGCTCAATTTTTTCGATAAACTCTTTCAGGAATAATATCTAAGTAAAGTATCTGAGTGTATCTGAGTGTCAATAAGGTTGGATCCAGATCAGGTCCAACGTTTGTTGGGCCTGATCTTGGTCAAAAACAGTAAGTGAGTATGATCAGGAAATACCACAATCACGAAAAACTATCAGCAGATAACACTAGGAGACAAAGAGTTAAAACAGTGTGCTTGTGTACAGACAAAGAAATAGAAAAATAACATAGGAATATCAACCATTTATATTTGAGCCTCATCGTGAGAAAACCTGTCTTCGGTGCTTTGCAAACAACAAAGGCCCAGACCACCCTGCATATCCGGCAGTCTGATCAGCGCCTTTGTCATTTGCATATTGTAAAGTATCATATCTATACTTGCCACCAGCTAAATTTTGATTTTCTAGCTAGTCTCTGTAGCTGAGGAGACTAGTGTGAGCCCCGCTTTGTCAGAAGCCCCGAAGACAGATTTTGTCACGACTAGGCCCATTTTATGTTGGCAGCCTAAACAGTTTTATATTACTATCTATGACAACATCTTACTTATTATGCACCGAATTCAAAAGTGAAATAAGCCATAGCAAGAAATATCATTAAAAAGATTAACCTTTTGTATACTGGAAACTTTGGTAAATACTGAAGGCCCATATGGAATGTTACAAAATACCTCTTTTCATCAGGGCCTGCACTAATTGCTAAGATAAATAAAATCTTCATGGACTGAAATTCATAATTATTTGAAAAATTCTAGCCGTGAACCCTAAAAAAATATAATGGACAATCCCATCCTTATTTTTGTATCAGTAGGGGAAAATCCATCAGAATAGAAAAGTGTTTTTTGGTATTTATATTTCTCATTATAGTGTTTTATTTGCATGGCCCATTTTTTCCTTGCAGTACCACCTGTTATAATTTTGCTTCAAACATGCCATTATATTTAAGATTTATGTAGATATGATTGAGTTTAAAATAACTTTTTGTTAAACTTTTGTTATACGATACAAGATACATTCTAATGCACTTGCTTTTGTAACGTGATGTCTGATTGCATGTCAAAAATTTGCGATAGTATATCCTGCAATATACTGTCAGAAGTAGTTTGACGTCATTAATTACGTCACATTTCGTTGGATGACAGGCAGTGTTATGCGGCTTGAAATGCTCCAATTTTATACAAAACTGCCAAACTTCATTAGAACGGCTTTAACCATATCCAAAGAGAGATATATTGTTGAATATACTTTCCGAAATCACGTTTAATGGCTTCGCTTGAGCGTTGTCATAAAACTAAATTTCCAACCGTATATCCAACGATATACCTCTCCAAATGAAAATTTTGAATACGGTTATCCCCTAATTTTTAAGAAAAGTCATAAAGGGTGATATTATTGCAGAACAGAATAATCAACAATGAGTGAAAGAGAATAAACAACAAAGAAAAAATGCAAATATTAAAAATGGCTTGTAATGTAATTGCTAGATCTGCAGAAGCACCTATGCGCTGAAGAAATCGTATTCAAACTATTGATAATCCGCAGTAAATAAATCTTTCATAAAGAAACACCATGCAGCGAAAAAGTAGATGAGTTTTACATAAAACTGTTTCCAGATCAATCACATACACATAACAATTTTTCTTCCACACAGATCATGTCAGCTTTAGACAAAAATAAAAAGTATATGACTTGGTCGAAAACCAAGCCAAAGAGTAATTTATTTATGCCATGATTAATTACTAAATTTTCTAATAAATCTATGGCATAGGTTTTTCACCAATAATTAAGTAGCTGTAAGCCAAAAATATATCATATAAATTTAACCCTTAAAGCAACAATCACGACTGCAGTAGACAATAAATTTTGCAACATATTTCCTAATTTTTGGGAAAAAAATAAGGTATGACATTTCATGAGCATTGTCTGCCAGGAGACGATTCTTATGAAAAAACATGCCTTATTTTGTTGTTTTTTCTTGTGTTTTGTTATAACAATAAATAAAAAAAAAACAGCAAATTTTGGAATTGACGTCTGCTGCAAATGATAGGTGAAACTTTATGGGTTAAATGGCTGGCAAATCAATTTCAATTAGATTTGCAGCTATACAAACATACATGTATAATGCACCAATCAGGATATAAATAACAATAAAACATGCACCAAAAAATACCACTATAACAAAACAACTGTGTAGACAAAAATACATACTATATCTAGAATTAATGACTGATACTTGAAAATTATACTGAAAGGGTGTTTGAAAAATTGATAAAAGATGTGTTCATCTGACTAACAGTATTGTTTTAACCAGTGTCTTTTGTGGTTTTGAACTAAATTTTACCCAACACATACGTGTACGTGGGTCATCAAATAAATAGCCTGAATTTCCTTGTAAAATTAAAAGTTTGTACCTTTTAAACGTAAAAATGTAGCCATTACGTGACATAACTAATTGACCATGCATTGGCATATCCAAAAAGTTTGATTTAAAGTAATGTCACTTCAAATGTTATTAAAGCTCACCTAGTTGGACGCCTTCAAACGGTTGCCATAATTACTGGCAAGTGCAGATCAGTTCTACAAAGGACTTCGTTTATCAACTACAACATGAAGTAACTCTTCTGTAGAACTCATTGAATTATTTTGAAAAATATCAAATTTGCAGGTATGTTTAGCATAAAAAACGACAAAAATGCAAAATTGTGGCATCAGAAATGGTAGTAGGAGTCATGAAATTGCTCTTATATTATCGTTGGTTGGTGTAAAAACTATCAATAATCCTACAATATATGAGCCAGTGCATGAGATTTCCAACAATGTGACATTTTGACACGTGTAGACTTGGACGAGCCTCTGCAGCCCCCTTTTAAGCTTAGAAACTCAAAATGGTGTTCAGTCAGTAGCTTAACAATCATAGAATACTCAAGCAACTAGCAAAGGCTCTGATCAGACTGCGCATATGCGCAGGCTGGTCTGAGCCTTTGCTGGTCGCACATACCACATTGTTGCAAATCTCATGTCCCGGCTCATATTATCGTTGGTTGGTGTAAAAATTATCAATAACCCTACAATATATTCAATATTTTGAAACAGTATCTTTAAAAAGCGTGTATCAAATGTGTCTCATGTTGCCTTACAACAGAATTATATAGACCATATAAATAAAATAAAATTTTCCACAATTTCATGACTGCTAGGCAATTGTGACGTCACTTGTACACATGTATGGCCATATTCTATACATAGTATTGAGAAGAATTATTTAAGAGTGAAGTAAAGGAAAAACAATGTTCAAATACATGATGATAGTGAAATGTCAGACTACGTGTCTTTAGTATGAGATTTTTAATGAGGCAAACCCGGCCAGGTTAGCTTTGATATTGTGCTTTTTTGGGTGCTAAGCAACAAGCAAACTCACTATCCATCATTGAAATGGATATGTTCTTGCATGTCCAGCAAGTTATGCCACCTGATGGTTACATTTGTAATATAAAAAAGTGTACAAAGACTTACATCATTATGAAAATCCCGCTATTTTTTGAATGTCCCTCATACCTTACGTGAACTCCTACCTAGCTAGTGTTTTTTTGTTCCATGATATCCTTGCAAACAGTTTGTACCAAGACAAGGTATTTGCTATCACATAATTTGGCCGCAATGCAAGCAAACCTATCTTTGGGGTTTCCAAAAAAGCAAGATTTAAACCAGTCTCTATTCAGCTGCAGAAACTTACTAGAGAAATTAAATTTAACATGTAGCAAGTTTAGATGTGATACTTTCCAAAAAAAATGAATAACAAAGGTGCTGATCATCTTGCATGGATGGACAAGATGGTATGTACCTTCGTTGTTTGCAAACCCCAAAGAGAGGTCACTGATGAAGCCTAAATGGCAGAAATTAACTAGTCTGTCCAAGGAAATATGCACACTCTAGTTTCAGTTCTTTGGTGCAGTCTTTGCTTCCAAAGTATACCCTTTTAAGAACATATTTGACTTCACTACAGCTGGCGACTGGGACTGTGTGGTGGCGGTAGAACATTCCCTGCCCTTCACTATAGTGTAGATTTTATTTTCTTGTCCTTTGGGATCATGGGTTTCATTGTGGAACTTTGAAACTATTTGAGGGTCACTGATGAAGCCTAAATGGCAGAAACTAACTAGTCTGGCCCAGAAAATATGCACACTCTAGTTTCGGTTCTTTGGTACAGTCCTTGCTTCCAAAGGATACCCTTTTAAGAACATATTTCTCCTGTCAAGGCCTATATATTGGAGAGGACACAAGATTTTGGTACTTCTCACATCTGGCCCTGAGGTTATATACTTTTTTCATACTCAACTTAGCTGTGCGCAAAATTTATCCTGCTCATTAATGTTAAAATGCCAACAATTGTTGGCATTTTAACATTTATTAGCATGATAAATACAACATCTGAGAGACTTCAAGCAAGATACGTCTTTATTCGTTGGTATTTTAGTTTTATTACGTGCTCAGTTGAGTTGAGCATGGAAAAAGTTTTATAGCCTCGAGGCCAGTCAGCAGCAAAGGCTCATATGTGCACTCTAGCAAGATTCTTCGCTTCTTAAACACACAAGGTATGGATACTGAGATAGCCCTACACCTGAATATTAGACCCCTAGCCAAGCTGGATTCTCTGGCCTTAACTTTTAAAGGAATCTCAAGTGATGATCCATTTATTTGTTCTAGTCTATTCCCCTATCACTTTCCGACTTCGTTAATGTTGTTCATTCCAGATGGCAAGAAGTTCTATTGTAACTGGGTAAAATCCATGTTGTTTTAACATTTGACATAACACATCTAGAGTTGCACCCCGGCCTGCTCTTCTTACCCAGTTTTGTAGAAGATGTAAAACCATATCATGATACGTTTGTTTTTTATGTAGATAAAGGTCGTTTTGTTCATATATAAATTGCCCAGAAGCACCTAATTCTCTGAACATAGGGTTTATTTTTTCTTCACCATATATGTTTTTACTTGTGTGATTGATAAACTTGTCATTCTCTTTGAGGAGCAGCTGAGGGTACTCAACTACTGGGTGTATGCCTTCTGAAGTGAAAAGCAAAACAAAAACATATACTTGAGCTGCAACATGTGATTTCCAACGATGTGGCATTTTGACAAGTGTAGACTTAGATGAGCCTGTGCAGCCTCCTTTCAAGCTTAGAAACTCCAAATGATAATCAGTCAGTAGCTTATAAATCATATAATATTCAAGAGACTATCAAAGGCTCTGATCAGACTGTGCTTATGCACAGGCTGATCTGAAATTTTGCTGGTCGCACATACCAAATTGTTGGAATTCTCGTGTTGTGCCTTTTTAGTTAGATAAGCTTTTATTTTCCACCAAATTCACAGTATATACCTGTATTGTACTTTGACATTTTGATCCCAGGTAAGACTGCTCCTGAAGAAGCAATCTGAATAGGGTTGTTCATGTTTGCAATATAAGCTGGTTAAGTACATCAGCAGATGAGAGAGCAGACGATAACGGCCCTATAGTATTTTGTGCAGACAATTTGCAACATCTCAACTGGGTCTATATAAATATATTGAAAATGGACCAGTTATAAATAGCTAAATGATGCATCCACGTTATACAAGGTAAGTTATTGTATGGTTAATATGCAGAATATAATGTTTTGAAATTATGTACATTTTATATCCTTAATTCATCTCTCTCTCTCTCTCTCTCTCTCTCTCTCTCTCTCTCTCTCTCTCTCTCTCTCTCTCTCTTTTCTTTCTTTTCTGCATACTAGTTAAGTGTTAAAAAGAATATTATTTTATATTAGAGCAAAAATAGTCTTGTAATAGAAGTGTGTAGTAGATTTCATGTGAAAAAAATGATTATGATGTATATATATATATAAAGTAAAGTAAGTAAGGGTGCAAAGATCAGGAATCGATACAATCAAGTACCACACCTGACCCAGGATACCAATGGGAAAGTGACAAACTCACAGTTGGACACCACAAACGAGAGCCAAGAGGTCAGCGCTTTCCCAGCAGGTGACCACAAGGCACATATAAACAGACGCTCACAAAGGCATAGCAGACACAAGACAGAAAAAAAAACATAAAAGATCCACAATAGAAGTACTGTCTTGGAACGGTCAGTTAAATATTTTACTGGAGGGCTTAAACCTGTTAAACGGCGAAAACCTCACCCTTAATTCAGATGTGGATCAAGAAACATAAATAATTTGTTTGCATGAAAGACCCCTAACTTATCAATGCATCATTTCCCAGAACATATAAATCAAGATATAACAAGGAGATGAAGCAAAGATAAGGACTCAACAGTAAATAAAACTGAATACCAGAGCAAAAGAAATCCAACGTGGGCCAACAGCCAAAGTGCTAAATACTAAATGCTGATAAAGAATTATAAAACAACAAACAACAAAAACATTTATTGTATGGTTTGTGCGAATGAATGGGAAGATAATCCACAAGATTCAGCAAATGGATTATCTCCCAAACAGACACACAATCCATACAATAGCTTTCTAAATTGCCTCTAAATTGCACTTGCACTTTGTGCATTATAAGTCACTGGATACTAATAAAATGGTGCCATAATACCAATCCATGGGTGAAAGTTCAAAATTTTCAAAATCCTGAACTTAGAAATTCAAATTTTTAAACGTGCATGATGCCTACAAAAATGAATAAATTCATGTTTAAATAGTTATTTATATTTAGTTAATCTGAAAATTAATCATAGAAGCTATTATAATCTCTCTAATTCAGCATTTTGAGGCTGACTTTTTATAAAATCCTGAATTCAGGATTAATCCTGAAAACTTTCACCCATGCCAATCCTCAAGATTGAGTGTACAATCATCTTCCATTAGTCTTGTTTTTCTTATGTTTTTGTGTCTGTTCATTGCTGCCTTGTGGTCACCTGCTGGGAAAGGGCTGTCCTCTTGGCTTTTGTAGGTGATGTTTAATGTTTTGTTACTTTCCTTTGTGGTATCCTGGGTCAGGCGTGGTACTTGATTATATTGTTTCCTAATCTTTGCCATCTTACTTACTTTTAACATGATTATAATAAACAACTCCACTGATCTTTTCAAAGAATGTCAATATCTAAGTTTTGGTATAAATTCCAATAATACAAATATCAAAAGGTTTAAAATGTGAATAAATCTTTAACACCTAATTATTGATTAGTGTAAGTTTTTGTATGGCTTGTGCATCTGTATGTAAGGATAATCCATGAGCTTATTTACTTAGCTTAAGCAAGTGGATTATTGGCCAGACAGACCCAAAACATGCACAACGCATGAGCCCTCTGGTAATTTTCTTACTGACCGTTCCAAGGAGGTGTTTCTTTTGTATTTTGTGTTTGTCTTTGTCATACTGTGATGTCTGTTTCTTATAGCCTTGTGGTCATCTGTTGGGAAAGGACTGACCTCTTGACTTTCTTGTATGTTAGGTTTTCTTGTGTTTTTGTCAATTCCCATTGGGAGTCATGGGTCAGGTGTGGTACTTGATTGTATCGTTTCCTGATCTTTGGCTTCGTCCTTCCTTTGCTTATTGCGCCAGCATGCATTTTCATTTTGTGCATTGCAAGATATTTGACATTATCACATGACATCGTGTCTGAGAGTGAAATATGGCCAAGCAATAAAATCGATAGACCACTAGTGGCTTACATATTTTCCAGAAACGTTATGAAAAGATCCTTTTAACATCACGCATATGGCAAAACCATAACGTTTCCGCTAAAAAAGGATTTAAAAAATTTAATGTCATATGAAATATAGAATCTAACATTCATGCTCCAATATTATTGAATTTATTAAACTTATTGCAGAAAAAACGAGAACAGGAAAGAGAGGGAGCAAATTCTTTCCTTTAAGAGCAGTTTCTCAAGGTATGGAAAATCACTTTTGCTACATTAGGTGAGCTGCCTTGAGTTTACAATTTTATGACGCAAGTGCGTATACTTCATAATGGGAGCTACGCTTATGATAAAGTATGATTTTTCTACAAAAATTCAATGCACAAAGTATACGTCCGAAACGTTTTTATTTGTTTTCTATAAAGCCAAAGAGCCTGAAACAATTTCACAAGCAAATACATTTGCAACGAGAGTTAGGCTAGACACTAGTCAGATAAATGTCTGATTTTTTTTTCTGTAAACGTTAGAAACTGTTTGACCTTTTTTAATAGAAATTAAGTCTACTTCTCATTGCATTTATGTTTAGATTTAAAACTTACACAAAAGTGTACACTAGCCATAGCATGTACATCCCAGATTTTACAGATTTTACCTTTATTGTAGACATTTTCATTTTAACGCATGGAGACCAGGCTAAGCCAGAGTGTCTATAAATTTGGCAAACAAATACATTTTCCCAAGATCTACTTTTTGAACTATTTATCTGTTTCCTGTGCAATCAATTGAATTGATTCTTTAATATCTTATGTTCAGGAATTCAAGCTGCCTTATTCCTGGTTTCACTATACGACTACTTTTTAAAGGATAACAATGCGGTTCCAGATCAGCTTGCTTCCAAAGAAGCCCCCCAATCTGGATCTACACTATTTTCAAAGGGGAACATTTCCTTGCTCAGGCTAAGCAGAGACAGATTTGATGGCACATACCTGGACCTGAGCTTCTTAGACCAGCTGACAAGGATAGTTCTTGATGAGGCCCTGAGTTGGTAGCACCTGTATGCCTAACTGTCATGCCTGACATAAGGCCATCTGTCTCAAGATCAGTGTCATCATTCAGGTCCCGTCTACTGTTTAGATTGCTCACCCCACCACCACTAGTGATGTCACTCAGGATTGACATACCTGAAGAGGCTTGGTATGCTGAAACGTAAAATACATGTGAGCCGCAACATGTGATTTCAAACAATGTGGCATTTTGACCAGTGTAGACTCAGGCGAGCCTGTGCAGCCTCATGTTAAGCTTATCAACTCCAAATGCTGTTCTGTCAGTAGCTTAACAGTCATAGAATATTTAAGCGACTAGCAAAGGCTCTGATCAGTCTGCACGTATGCGCAGGCTGGTCTGAGCCTTTGCTGGTCGCACACACCACATTGTTGGAAATCCTATGTTATGGCTCATATGTATATTTAAGAAATGAATTCCATTTTTGGTATGTTCATGGAATCATTTATACTTCGGGTCTCTTGCAAAGTAAGTTAACTTTGTATGTTCATGGAATCATGAACACTTCGGGTCTCTTACAAGACTTTACGTTAATTTTGCAAGAGACCTGAAGTATTCATGATTCCATGAACATACAAAAAATTGAATTTATTACTTATATTTACATTTAATATAATCAGTCAAGTATCAATTTTCAATTTTCACCTAACTTGGCTTGTTTTCCAGATATTTTGAAGTAAATCAGACATAACCTAGGGTTTGGAATAACCAAAACGCCAAAATTCCACGCTTCACATCATGGCGAGACGTGTTTAAAGTCACCCAAAAGTCAGTAAAAAAGCAACGTTATTGGATGGACTTGACTTAAGCACGCTCAAATGGCGTGTTTGTGGCGGTGCTTAAATTGATTTGTTCATGAAGGTATGAACGACATCTCAAATGTAAAGGTTTATTTAAAGACTTGCAGTGGAAATGTAAATATTCATCTATATTCGTGTAGAAGAGACTATTAAATATCACACTGTATCTATTGATAAAAGTGATATGGTATTTTATGCAATAATTATGGATTGGAGAATGAATGAACTTACCAACAAAGTTTAGGTACACAATGAAGAGTACACTAATTTCAACACAGATCTACTAGCACCAAACATGCGCACCCATTATACACTAATGTGGTCATATAACATGTAATATTAATTGAAGGGCTGCATGTTGTAAGTCAGCCTCAAAATCATCGATTCAAGAGCAAGCTTGAAAGCTTTAGCCAATTAGGATAGTACTCGAAATCACTATTTTTATGGGATTTATTTGATAATACATAAACCTATGTATAACATAAAATGACAACCAACAAAAAGATATGAGCAAAATATTGACATTAACTAAATATTTAGTAAAAGAGTTCAGCCTGCTCCACGACGAGCAGTGAAAAATTAAGTGATATTTGATGAATCTGTAATAACATTTGTGTGACTATATTGCTAGAAAAATAAATATGTGTATTTAACAACAAATTATTCATTACCCTCTTTACATGGTGTTGGTACAATTGGTTCTATGACCAAGGTTCTGTTGTGTTGCTAACTCATGATTTGGTAACTTCTTTGTGCTGTAATATTGCGTTTGGCACTGGTATATATAGAACACTGGATGAGTGTCTCACCAGGCAAGGCTTTGAGAACGCTTGTTGACATGTATAGCTTGCCGAGATATAGAGAATACTAGGTAAATGTCTTTTGAAATCAACTGTACCAGGCAAGGCTTTGAGGACGTGTGTTGACATTGCCAGGCTTGCCTAGATATATACAATACTGAGGCTTGTATAGGGGGGTACCAAATATCCCATATCCCTTGAAGTAAACAGGCAAGTATCCCTTATAAATTGGCAAATATCCCCATAATTAATTTTCCTAAATGCTCAATATCCCTGAAAGTAACCAAAATATTGAACACAGTATCCCATATCCCTGGAAGAAAAAATGGATAGTATTCTATATCCCTGGAAGTAAAATGGCAAATATCCTGTATCCCTAAAACCCCTATACAAGCCTCAATACTAGGTGAGTGTCTTTTAATACCAAGTTTACCAGGCAATGCTTTGAGAATGCCTCTTGACATTGTGAGGCTTGCAGAGTATAGAGAATACTAGGTGAGTATCTTTTGATAAAAAGTTTAACATTTAAGGCATTGAGCACGCTTGTTGACATCGCAAGGCATGCCGAGATACAGAGAATACCAGGTGAGTGTCTTTTGATATCAAGTCTACCAGGCAAGGCTTTGAGAACGCTTGTTGACATCATGAGGCTTTCCAACTTATAGAGAATACTAGAGTGTCTTTTGATATCTTGTTTACCAGGCAAGGCGTTGAGAACGCATGTTGACTTCACAAGGTTGTCGAGATATAGGGGGTACTTGGTGTCTTTTGATATCAAGCTTACCAGGCAAGGCAGGAGAATGCTTTTTGACATCGCGAGGTACCGAGATGTAGAGAATACTAGGTGAGTGTCTTTTGATATCAAGTTTACCAGGCAAGGCTTTGAGAATGCTTGTTGACATCTCGAGGCGTGTGGAGATATAGAGAATACTAGGTGAGTGTCCTTTGATATCAATTTTACCAGGCAATGCTTTGAGAACGCTTGTCGACATTGCAAAGCTTGCCGAGATATAGAGAATAATAGATGAGTGTCTATGATATCAAGTTTACCAGGCAAGGCTTTGAGAATGCTTGATGACATCTGGAGGTTTGCTGAGCGATTCAACATGCCTTCTCAAAGCCGAGCCTGGTAAACTTGATATAAAAATACGCAAACCTTGTATTCTATTTATCAGTTTATTCACTGTTTCACACTTCAAACTAGCGATTATGACTTAACTATTGATTTTCGTGTCAATTCAGGGTCATCGACGACGTTTTTCAAAAAGTGCAACGTCATGATGACCTGATAAAGGCACATAACGTGATATAGGCAACGTTTATCAGGTCAACGTGCAACAATGCAATTAATATGATAGGACACTGGTATGTACTGTATAGCATTGTTCAGTGTTTTATGACATTTTCATTACTATGGAAATGAAAGGATCTTCCTTTGCTTATCAAGAAGGAGTATACGCTTTAGAATTATCAAGTGAACTCAAAATGAGTGTCACATTTTTTATATTTAAAGTGTACCTACTATTTCATGATTCCACACTACCTACCTAATTTTGGATGCCTGGTGTGTCTAGGACGACGTGGTCTTCTCCTGTTTCCTACATAACGTATAGTAAAAGCAATGACTGCAATAACAGCAATTCCTGAGATAACAATTATAAGTGAGATCCATTCAATGGACAGCCCTGAGGAATGTCTTTCATGAAAGGTGACAGGATTGGCAGCATAGGAACCTGTAATAATAATAATAATGATAATAATAATATTGATAATAAAATAATAATAAGGATAAATAGAGGATTTATACATGTTCTTGTGTTTATTGAATAATTTAGTAATGTCTTGAGGAAAAAAGATGAATTGGGAGGCTTGATCATACAGAAGCATGAATGTTAGATTCCATTTATCACAGACATGAAAATAGCGTAAAAGACGCATTTTTGGCGTGAAAAAGTAAAGATTTTGCCTCATTTAACACAACATTAAAAATAGATGCCATTACATTATGTTACTTAATCTGTAAACTTTAGTGGTGGTTTATCGATTTTATTGCATGGTATTATACCACTCCCAAACGTGACGTCATGTGATAATAATAATAATAATAATAAACAATGGGAGAGGTGCTAAATTTAGTTTATGCTTAACCTTGACGTTCAGGCAAGCTATGTGAAGCCTGTTTAATTGCCATTGGCGTAGTTCCCATTACGCAGTTACGCACATGCGTAATAAAAATAGTAGCATTCAAGGGAGGTCACCCAAATGTGGTAAAATGGATTTATCATACAATAAGGAACTGCTAAGAAAGGAAAGAATTCGCTCTCCCTGGGAGCAAATTCTTTCCATTAAGAGAAGTTCCCATTTTGAAAAGAACGCAATTGAAGAGAATCACTGCTTGATCCAATAGTCTTGAACTGCTGATACTTTTTACTAGACAATTATAAAATAGGGAAAATACCATGCTTGATAGTTGTGTCTGAATCAAAGAGGCATTTTATAGATAAGATGATTATTTGCAGACATACACTTGTATGGTCAACAAATAAGCATATAGGACTGGAGCCACGTGAATAGGCAAGATTAAAGCGTGAAGTGAATCTGATCTTTTAGTAAGGTTTGCAATCAGGTAGTGTTTGGGACTACCAGCTCAGCTGCAAAGACTAGCTAGGAAACTTGAAAGTATGGATTGTCTAAATTTAGTTACTTTCAAAGATGTGAATAACCAAATTACTACAGTCTGCTTAGCTTATTTGCTTTTTGAGTGCAACAAAAAGTATTTCTAGATCTCGTGCCAGGGTTGGTACCAGTAAAATACATTAAGATCCCACCCCCTCCCCCTGGCGGCTTAGGCTGCTGTCCGTTATAAGGCGGTGGCTCTATTGTTGTTAATCTGTTAATTTGTTTAATGTTATTCCCGTTGTGGGAGTCTGTAATTGTTCTATGTTTTGTTGTATGGTACTTTTATGTCCATTCTAGTTTTGCAAGCATCTTGATGGGGAAGAGAGTGCTGGTTGCTTGGCTTAATTTGTCTTTATAGTGTCTCATGATTGTTGTGTGGCTCTACCTCGCGGTACCATGAGACTGTCTGCAAGTTGTGATTGTGGTATTTCCTGATCATACTCACTATTTTTGAAATAAAGGCCACTGAAAGAGAGAGATTAAGAGAACAAAATACAGTAAAACCTGTCTTAAGCGGCCCCTCAAAAAAGCAAAAATTGGTTTTCAAGACCAATTCTTGCTTAACGCATGTCAAAAGTATTGCAGAATACTTTCGACCTTCATTAAGCTACCATTCGTCACTAAGATCATTGTTTTGTCTATTTTTGAGTGGCCGCTTAAGACAGGTTAATTCTGTATGGAGGTGTGGGTGCATGTTTATTACCATCTTTTGGGGGGTTTCCTGAGTTTCTTCTGATTTCTGGGCGTATTATATCAGCAGTTCTTTTTGTGCAAGGGCTGTCCATGTTCTGATCCTTGTCCTCATAGTCACTGAAATACACATATCATTAATGTTAGTTTTTGACAGCGCAATGAAGCCCCAACTTAACTTTTCTTAAGACTGGCCACCCTTAAATGGGTAATTTTGCAAACAGTGAAGATCCAGATGGGATACCACATAATGCGGGATTTCATCAGGATCTGTAATGTTAAGATGTAACCGATGCTAAGAGGAAGAAAAACATATTTTTTTAATTATAACCTGTGGCACCTCAGTATATACAATGGATCATCTTGGTTTAACTGTATCAAACTTTATCAACTAGAATTGTCACTCTCTGACAAAGGGCCCCGCATAATGCCCTGCTGTGAACAACGGGGTATCCAGCCGTTTGGCGACAAATTACTGTTCATCAGACAAAACCCATATTCAGACATGAACAATAGTTTGATGAAGGTAGTCCATTTATGAAATTCGGAAGAAGTTTGGTGACAAATGACCAAGTTAGACACTTGGTTGACATTTAAGCCGACATCTTGGTTATCCGACAAAGTCCATATTCGACATTGGGTGAGGATTTGATAAAAGTAATTCATATATGAAAGATGGAAGCAATCGGATTACAAGTGTCTACTAGAGCAAGCCCTTTTGCGGCCATCTTGTTAATTGTTCGTTTGATGTAACCCGTATTCCAACTTGAAAGAGAGGTTGATGGAAGTCATCCATATATTTAATTTGAAAGAAATCTGATTAAAATTATGGAGTTAGGGTGACCACAACAGCGTTCAAAAGTGCAAACTAAAAGGCAGCCACCATTGTGTCGGCCATCCTGGTTATCATTCGCTGGACAAAACTGGTATTCGAACTTGAACGAGAGTTTGATGGAAGCAATCCATATTGGAAGAAATCAGATTAAAAATGACTTAGTAATAGTGGCCACGACACCATACACAAGCGCAAACTCATAGGTGGTGGCCATTTTGTCAGCCATCTTGGTTACCGTTCATCAAACACAACCAGTATTCAAACTTGAACGAGAGTTTGATAGAAGCAATCCATATGTGAAATGTGTTAGAATCCGATTAAAAATGACTGATTTAGAGTGACCACAAGAGCAAACTGATAAGTGGTGGCCATTTTGTCGGCCATCTTGGTAAACCTTCATTGGACAAACCCGTATTCGAACTTGAACAAGAGTTTGATAGAAGAAATCGATATATTAAATTTAAAAGAAATCTGATTAAAAAGAATTGACTGCGTTTGGATGACCGCGACACCGTTAACAAGTGCCAAGTGATTGGCGGCGGCCATTTTGTCGACATCTTGGTAATCGTTCATCAGACAAAACTCATATTCAAACTTAAATAAGATTTCGATAGAAGCAATCCATACATGAAATTTGGAAGAAATCTGATTAAAATGACTGAGTTAGAGTGACCATAACACCGTACACATAGGCGACGGCCATTTGTCTGGCGACATATGGCAAGCAATAACTCTGTTTCTAACGATTTTTGATTATCGTTTGTCGATAGTATTAACGTTTTCGATTGGCGCCTATTTCCTCTATTTTGTTTTGTTTTTTGCTATGCAATGACAGATAAAGATTTTTATGACAGAATTGATAAGGCCTGATCATTGTTTATATCACGTGAAGCCGTGGCGGTTATTGCCACGATATTCCCAAGGATGCTCAAGGATACATCTACTTACCTGTTGATACAAGCTCCACACCGGCCAGGCCTAGATCCACCACATGACTCACGTTGTTTCCGGTTTTGAAGAAGACAATTCTTGCACCTCCCACAGACCATCTGACCAGTTCTCGGATGATTCCAGTAACCTGGCTTACATGGCTTACAAGGAAGACATTCTAAAGGCGTGCCTTCTTCATTAACTTGAATCTGAAAGTGAGTGTATATCTTAGGTCAAGGTCAACAAAATATAATCAATTCTTTAACCCCTCCTAACAATGTTACAACATACTATATAAGTTTGGCGAAAGCCTATCCATTGTTTCAGAAGAAAGAGCTTGTGAAAAGGCCTACTTTTAAAGTCTTTATAGGATGGTGACCTTGAAAATTAGATCAATGTCATCAAAATCTAATCAACTCTTCACTTTGTCACAGTGGTACCATATATAAAGTTTGGCTAGAGTCCATTATTCCGTCGGTTTAAACAATATTAATTTCTTTATATATATATGCAAATATTTGACATTATTCAGTTTAAGAGGTGACATGCGGAAACCCTATTTTGGTTAAAATTTGACATTTCAAAGTGCTGGTAGAATCATAAAAAAGGTCAAGGTCACCAAAAACTAATCAACAAACAATTGGCGCATGCAATTTGGTCAAAATCCACCCACTGGTTCAGAAGAAAGTGTTCCGAAAAGGCTGATGTTTTAGTCTTTATAGGTAGTGACCTTAGGAATTAGGTCAATGTCACCAAAATCTAATCAAGTCTTCATTGTGCCACAATGATACAATACATAAAGTTGGTTTAGAATACATAGTTCGGTTCAAGAGATATTGTGCGGAAATCATATATTGGTAATATTTTTACATTTCAAAGCGCCGGAGTGACCTTGAAAATAAGGTCAAAGTCACCAACCTGATCAACTCTTTACCCTCTCCTAACAATGTACAAGTACCTATGGAAGTTTGGTCAAAATCAACCCACCGGTTCAGGAGTTAGTGTGAGGAAATGGCTGATTTTGACTGAATTTACAGAATGTTAACCCTGAAAATTAGGTAAATGTCACCAAGATCTTATAACTCTTTCGGCCCTCCAAACAAGTAAATATGCAAGTTCGATCAAAATCCACCTACTGGTTCAGTAGATAAAGCAAGCAAACGACGCTACGCGGCCCGTTCTACGCCGAGTCCGGAATCCGCACCAAAAACCAATATGCCAATGTATGGGTTGGGGACATGACGATGAATGGAAATATCCCCGGAATATATTTCATACTCCCTTCACCACACCGGGTAGGCGGCAATCAAAAATACTCTTAACAATCGATGAACGCGGATCAAAAATCGCTAAAACAGTGTTTTCGATTGCTATGTGTCGCAAATTGGGCGACAAATGACCATCAAAAACTCTGTTTCTAACGATTTTTGATCTACGTATGTCGATAGTATTAACGTTTTCGATTGCCGCCTACCCGGTGTGTTCGCTTACACAGAATTAACGAGATTTTACAGCTCAGTTGAAAGCATAAAAATGCATGATTTTATCAGTCAAAATCGAGTTTTGAGTTTACCTTTACTTCCAGATCCACGCCTTTACCCGGGGGACACAACTTGCAGTCAACGCATTGGCCCCTTGTCGTTAACTTCTGGTCTTCCAAGCAGGCATTTTCTCCCTTTGTTGTTTTAATACAAAGAAAAGATCCTACGATAGCCACCAAGTATATCATCCGCATTACGTTGACGGCCATGGCACTCAGCACTCTTAAATCGTTTAGATTTTATAGGGTCACATACAACCTGGCTGCTCGGCTAATTTACCGACCCTGAAACAAAGTGGACACATTTTAACCCATAATGCACTAATTAGATTCTTCAATTTTGCTTGCTATGTCGAGGGGCCGAAAATTATACATTTGACTTAGCAAACAGTGTAGATCCTAATGACATGCCGCATAGTGCGGCCTTTCATCTTGGTCTTCACTACGTTTGCTTCTTCTCCTATGCAAGAACACAAATCAGCCCTTGCAGTCAGCACATAATTGATTCGGTATAGACAAGGACATTCAATCAGTTGATATAAAATATCCCTGGTATATAATCATGGGTCGGACTTGATTCAACCTCAAGAATCTTCGGAAGTAAGTGGCGAAAGGCTCTGTTGAACCGCAAATTTCACACAGCGCAAATTTCACAAGTGAAGATTTGGTACCAAAACTTCACTTTTGGTAAATATGAAAGTTGCGTATGGTCAATTTCGATAATTTGGGGGTCTAAAATCTGTGCTCAAATTTCACATTTTTATATTTTTAACGTGTGAAAAATCGGTACTTATTATTTTTATCTGTGATGAACTGGTTCGATTTTTCTCAGATGTGAAGAATTGGTACTCAATTTTCACAAATGTGAAGAATCGGTACCAAATCCTCGCACATGTTAAAAATTGGTTCCAAATGCTCACACATGTGCAACATTGGTGCCAAATTATCACAGATATGAAGAATTGGTACTTAATCTTCACAAAAGTCAATGAAATAATTTGTAATATCTAGTCACATGTGACAGATTCTATTTATCACATGACTAGCGGCTGCAAGCGATTGGATGACTACATCTCTCTCTCTCGTTCTCTCTCTCTCTCTCTCTCTCACACACACACACACACACACACACACACACACACACACACACACACAGAGTTCCAAAACAATTTTAAGTGGATGTCTTAGAAACAGCTTCATACGTAGATCAGCGGGAACACATCTCAAAAGTGTAAATACTCGAGTTATGGCTGTTGCGTTCTGCAGGTCTTCAAATGTTGGTTAATAATTGCATGAAGTTTCATGTATGTACCTTGAGTCCTTGCTATCTGTGTTTTCCTTCCAGATTTCGAGTGACAGAGTGGACATGTTTTTGTAACTGATGACAAAGGCCAACTCAATATGTCTCTCAGGAACACGATTCATTATATAGAAACAAGAGGGCCAGGGGTCGCTCGCCTGAGAATGACTGTTTATAAGGACAATAGCAAATAGCTTCTCCCTAATCCCAGCAATGTTTTACAGATCAGCGGTTTCATTATAAAGCTTTACACGGAAAAGTGTCCATTAATTATGCTGTCAAAATTAACAGGGTGCTGATACTCTGAGCGGGGCCATTTTTTGTCCCAAGGGAGCCATTTTTTGCCCCATCGTCTTATTGTGAACAAACATGGTAGAAGGTCACTAGCTGATGCTACTACCAAATATCAAGGCTCTAGATCAAGTGATGTCAGAATCCTTACTAGGCCTTGCGATTTCAGATAAAAAAAATAAAGTTGCCCCAATATTGACATAGGAGAAACGGGCCACGCCACCTGGTGGGTGGATGGGTGGGCGGGTGGATTTGTGGGGATTGGATGGGTGGGTGGTTTTGGGGTTGGTGGGTTAGGTGGTGGGTTTTGGGTGGGTGGGTAGGTGGGTGGATTGGGTGGGTAGGTGGATTTATGGGTGCGTCGCGCAAAATAGTAATTGCATCCCTATTGCACTATCTAGAAAGTATATCGCAATGCGTAATGGACCACTCGATATCTAGTTTAATTGAATCATTTTAGTAAAAAATGGCCCATTCTATAAACCGATGGGACACAGGCCAGTAATGTTATAGGTTTCTCTAAACAGGCCCTGGTTAGTACCGCGCCAGTTGAAAAATCATGCCATTCATGAAGAATTGGAATCGAATACAAAAAGCAGCAGATTTGGGGCGTATTATATCAATGTGAAGAATACGTATGTTTGCTATACTGGTGTTACTAATTACCGGTGTACTTACTGTTTAAGACAGTCTATAAAACAAGCTATTTCACAGAAACTAATAAATTACGTCTTGTTCAACCAGTTATTCATTCCTCCAATGGAAACAAGCGATATATGCTTCAAAACAAAGTTAAACTTACTGAAAACATTATTTATATTGGGCTACCCTAGCCGATATTTTGAATGTCCGTTGTTACTTAATAACGGTGTGTATGTAAATAAATGCTCTAGAAAAATATCTGGGTAGAAATCTCTACAGGTGTTGGGTTTCTGTATTGAAACAATTAGTGGTTTTCAAAATGGTAGCAGTAAAGGGCCTGTTTGAAATCTTCCTACGCTATATTTGCCTATTTTTGGAAGGTATGCCATTTTTTTTAATGTTAATGATAACAATAAATAATGTATTATATTATAATGTAACATATAATGGTAGTGTAATAGGCTCAGGCTGGGTCGGGCTTGGATTGAGCGTCTAGCCTCAGACCGACAGCCAGGCTTGAATATATAGTATACCACAGCCCATGGGAAAACATGAGACAGAGACTTCGCGTTGTGTTTTTGTGCTAAAATATGGCTGTTTTCCCAAGAGCCAAGGTAATAGGGTGGTTACTACAGGTTCTAATCACTGGATTTGAGGCCTGATGGAGTTGTGGAAAAATGAATACAAGTGGTATTTGATAATGGCAATTTATTAACATACAAATGCAAATACTATAAAATAGTACAATGCTCTGATTCATATGATTTTAGAAATACTCTGAATTATATGATTTTAGCAATGCTACTTTGTAAATAGAATGGGCATTTACACTATTGGAGTCCCACTAAGGACTTTGTAAGATTTAAGATTTTTTTAAGATTTCAAGATTTTATTTCAATCCTCAGGTTTACATAAGTAAACAACACAAGGTGCAATATTAAACAAAGTAATTGTAACAGCATGACGGTAGTAAACAAACAGCTCAATTTACCCTTCTTATTTTGGTGTAAGTCCCAAATACATGGATACAATTAGTGTGAGATAGTCTACTTTATTATTTGGGATGGCACAGGTCGAAATTTCTAATTACGGTGCATTTATATCCATAATGATTTAACAAACAGTGCTGATCCTGATGTAATGCCGTCTCATGATGTGGCACTTCATCTGGGTCCTTCCTGTTTGCCAGGTTACCTGCTGACCGGCAACCAGAATAAAGAAAGGCTTAACTAAAGAATGAAACATAATCTATCATACATGTAGCAGTTCTTCGACGCTTGTACCGCACCACTTGGATACATCAGCGTCGAAGACAGGTCTCTCTTTTGGTAATGTTCTAGTGCTGATGTGGCGGGAAACACACCATAATTTTCACCAATTCTGAATTAGAAATAGCCTAGAGGCTAACTCACAGCGCACACTGCACTTAGCCTTATTTAAGAAACAAGACTACAGTGCAGCGTACTGTTTATTAAACACAATGAAGTGGACTTACATTATCCCTAGACCTGCCTTGCCCGAAAAGCGAAATACAAAACAGATCTTAGGAAATCAAAGCACAACATTGTGGTAATTGGCTGTCTTCGGAGTGCAAAATAATAGAAGCAAAGTTTAAAAATACAATCACTATTTCCAACCCTTGTTAATTTTGTAAGCCATTAAAATTGTCTTTTTGGCAATTTTCCAAAATTAAGTTTCAGATTAGTTAAGGCGACCAGCACAGGTCCTGATCAAATGCAGCATTCTGCTACATTTTATCTGGGCCGGTACTTTTCTCTTACCTGCCAAATATCACACTCTATGCAAATGGGGCCAATTCGGGTTATGTATACGAATCCACGACACACAAGACATGTCACGATGAACAGTGCCCATCATGGCATGTCCTGTATGCAATGCGATCAAACAATTATATGGCCAGGAAAATATTACATAATTCACCCACCGATACACACGTGTACCCAGAAAGCCCGCACATGTTATTATTTGGGGAAAATAAACCAAATACCTGGAAGTTTGCAAGCATGCGTATGTAGGGTAATGCCAAGTAATCATAACATAACATAAATCCATTTTGAAAAGAATAATACATGGCTTGCCAGGTGTCCGTTCTAGATAAGTGATAGTTATACCATGGAATGTCCGCCTGTACGTGGAGATAATCCACGAGCTTTAGCGAGTGGATTATCTTACGTACAGGTGGACAAACATGGTATAACTATTTTATACCACCTACATCAGTGTAGACCATGCACATCACGAGATATATTGTGCTAAAGTTGGTAAGGGTGGTATAAATAAAGCTATAATATGTACATGTTTGTAGTGATGCTTTTAACATCAAGTATCAGCTTTCATTATGATATCAACGAATCGACACAGATTATTAAGTTGTGCTTTGTTGTTGCAATTCATCAAATCTTTGTATTTCAGGACATTTGGTCGAGTGTAATAGTAAGGCTTGATGAATTGCTTACGTTGGCTAAGAAAATATGGACAAATTAATAAATAGTGGTATTCATCACCAATATCAGATGAACATCTGTTACACTTCCTCTCGTGTAATGGAATTCCAGACCACCGACCGACCTCTACTGGGAGTCTGTGGTTACGTGTTCTATATGAAAGAAAACGTTTTGACAAATATTCTGAAACTAATTCAAAATACTTACTTTTAACAAAATCTATTTTGAATAGTTTATAGTTGCTACTACTACTTGAAGCTACGCCATTCAAAGATAGCCATTTTTGTATATACTGGTCAATTAATTTTTGTCTTAAAGCTTTTTTAAGCCAAATCATATTGTGACAGGATTGTGACCGCCATATTCCAGAGAAGCCAAGCTCGTTCAAGCATTTTTCTACATTTGAAAGCAATTCTGATTTAATATTTCGTTTACCATACATGATATAAATAGCTTTGTATAGCAAAGATGACAGTTTTGGATTTTCATCACTTTCAGTTAGATTACACCAGAAATTCAATACGCGTGACTGGATTTCTACCGTAATTGGGACAATACCAAGCTCTCCATATATCATATATGTGGGTGTTGATTTTTTCAAATTAAAAAGGTATTTTAGAAATTTCAAGTGAATTCGCTCAATCATATCAAGTTTCCCAATTCCCCACACCTCAGCACCATACAGCAAAATTGGTTTGACTGTTTTGTCAAATAAATCTAATTGCAGATCAGAGGGTAATCCTAATGTTTTACTTTTCTTAAGGAGAGCGTAGAGAGCTTTATTGGCTTGCTCTGCAATATGGCGTTTAGCTGCAACGAATGATCCAGTTTTTGATAAATATATACCAAGATACTTGTATTCTTCTACAATCTCTAAAATATGTCCACTAATCTTAAACTCTGGTAGCCTGCCTCTAATATTACCAAATACAATAACTTTAGATTTAGAAACATTAATATTTAATTTCCAGTCTTTACAATAGGTCTCAAAAATATCGAGAGAGTACTGAAAGTCTGATTCTGAGTTGCTAAACAAAACTGTATCATCCGCATACAATAATATGAGTAATCTAAGATATACTAGTAATTCGTCTGAATTCTCATTAACTGTTATCCCATTTACATTTCTAGATCTAAGGAAACTATGAAGATCATTAAGATAAAGAGCAAAAAGTATAGGTGACAAATTTTCGCCCTGACGTACACCACTGAAGGAAGGAAAGAATGCAGACGATTCATTATTTGCTACTATTTTTGATTTAATGTTGCTATAAAGACTTTGTATAACCTTTAGACATTTACCATTGATATTAAAGGTGTTTAGTTTTAACCATAGCCCATCCCTCCAAACTGAATCGAAAGCCTGCTTAAAATCTATGAAACAACAAAATAGTTTTGCTTTATTCGAGCGTGCAATGTCTATTAAACTTTTGATTATGAATAAATTGTCTGCAGTTGAGTAATTTTCTCTGAAACCAGCCTGGTAGGAGTCTATGACCTGAAAATTTTCTGTGAATGTTTTTAATCTATTATTAATTATAAGTGTAAAAAGTTTCCCCAGACAGCTCAAGATAGTAATAGGCCTATAATTTTCGGGTTTTTTGGGATCTCCTTTATTTTTGTAAATTGGTTTTATGACTCCTACCGTCCAGCTCTCTGGTATGATAGCAGTGTCAAAGACAACATTAAATAGTTTAGTGTAAATAGAGGTCATTGCAGCTGATGTTTGTTTAATATGTTCATTCCTTATGTTGTCAATCCCTGCTGCTTTGTTGTTTTTTAAATGTCTAATTGCATTCGTTACTTCCTTCTCCGTTATTGGTCCATTGATTTCCTCATTAACTGTGTAAGTATTTGAGTCATATGGATTGCTCTCAGTACTATGAGAATGTTGTGCATTTATATTTTTAAAAAAGTCATGAAGTTCATTGAGTGGTGCTTTGCAGTTGCTTTTTTTGTTTTCTGAATTTAAAATTTTCCAGTAATCTCGTGTGTTGGTTGTTTTCAGCTTCCGTAGTTTATCAACACGTGTTGACCTTGTAAGATTGATGCTACGTTTGACAGTGTCCTTATATGCTTTACTTACATTTTTCAGGAAAAGTTTTGTATGATTTGATTTAAGATTATGATAGAGTCTTCGTGCATAGTGAAATAGGTTTCGTGCTCGTCTGCATTCCCTATTGAACCAAGGTTTACCTGTTGAAGTGCTTTTTGCTTGTTGTGAAAGTGTATGGCCAAATGTAACCTCAGCGGTTGATTGGAATAAATTGCCTATATCTTGAACTATGTTGTCGATTTCCGCTGATTTTATGGCATCAATGCTTTTGTTTTGCAGAGTATTTATTTTTTGGTCGATTTCTCTAACTAAAAGGGGATCAAATTCCGTTCAAACTGCTCCGATTTATCCGTATCCCACAGCTTGATATTTTCAGAAATCGGTCTTTGATTATACCTTGTGTTTGAATGTTCTTTGGCAGCCAAGTCAGTTTTGATATCTAGTGACAATGGGCTGTGCACGTCTGAAAACAGGTTATTAAAATCCAATATTTCAAAATTTTGTATAATATTCAGGGCATGCATTGTACTAACACAGTAGTCGATATTGCTTCTATCCTTACAGGTAAATTTGGAGTTTTGTACATTATCCCCAAAACGACCATTTAAAATAAAGAGATTTGTTGCTTTACAAAATTCTATCATTTGGGCACCATATGTGTTCACTACCTTATCTGCATTGACTCTATGCAAAGGGACATTATTGGCAGAAAATAGCTCTACTATGGCATTGTTTTCATCTACTAACTCATCCAGGCCACATTGATCGCTAATGAGTTCGTCAATGAAAACATAGTCTGTTTTTTCTCCTGACCGTGAATTAAAATCTCCCAACAAAATTATTTGTTTAGAATTTGGGCAATATCTTAGGATTTCCCTTTGCAATTCCGAATATGGGTCGTCGCTTGCATATTTCGAATTTACTGGGGGAATGTACACTACTCCAAAATTCATGTCATTATCTGATTGTAAGATTCTATGACTCAACGTAAACCAAAGTACTAGCTTTGAGTATTTGTGGCTATCTACCTTAACATATTCGGAAATCTCGGATTTTATCATAAGTGCAATACCCCCAGATCTCCGTCTGGCCAATTTTGTCCTATTATGATAAAACACGTGATATCCCGGCATTTGTATATCATCCGTATCGTCCGTTTTGCTTTCTTGGATAGCTTATATATCAAACGAATTCACAAATTCTATGAATTCAGGTAATACGCATTTCGCTGCTAAGCCACAAACATTCAATCATCCTATCTTAAGAGGGCGATTTCTACTGTTAACAGTTGGAAAATTAAGATCATTGTCAGATACAAACGCTCGTGAATTAACGGGACATCTATAATTACTGGAGCGTGTGTCTCCCCAATGTCCTAGCTGACGTCTACCTGTCCACTTTTGCACGTGCCAGTACTTATTTGTTGGTTTTGTGTATTTAGTGTTACATTTTGAGGCACCTGGTTTGGACCGTAATATAATTCTGCGGTGCTATAGCTAAACAAAGTTAAACGGGCACTCATTAATCTCCGACATCATTCGGTCACGTTCAGTGTGTAGTAGCTATTTTAATTGATTAATGTATGGAACGATTATCTTTCAGCAAGGTGGTATAACAATGCTGAGGCATTAGCGTTAACTCGTATTCCGGATTGCGAGGGTTCGATTCCCACTGGATATAGTTATTTCATCAAAGTAGTCCACAGGTTTGTAACGTTGCGGCGACGAAAGTGTACCCGTTTCGTGTAGTTCTTTTCGTACTCAGAAAACGGTTCTTCTGCTGACCCCAGTTGCCCGAGCAGACTGTTGAATATATGATGAGCTGTCCCGCCCTGAGTATTTCTCGAAATAGTTTGAAGCATCAGCTATGAGAAATTTGTCTTTAGATTTTAAATGTTTTAAAGATTTATCAGTTGACATCACAGTTCCAAACTAATGTGAGCCGTGACATGTGATTTCCAACAATGTGGCATTTTGACAAGTGTAGACACATACAAGCCTGTGTGGCCTCATTTTAAGCTTAGAAAACTCCAAATGATATTCAGTCAGAAGCTTAAAAGTCATGGAATACTCAAGCGGCTAGCAAAGGCTCTGATCAGACTGCGCGTATGCGCAGGCTGGTCTGAGCCTTTGTTGATTGAACATGCCACATGTTGGAAATCGCATGTCGCAACTCAATTATAATGCTTTAAAATGGATTCTATTACATTTACTTTTATACGTAAGTCTTGTAAAAATCGTGCAAGTCATAGACATGATTTATGATAAGAAATGAAAATATTTTTTTAAAAATATACCTTATGTTGTGTGTCTCGAACCCACGATCTCAACCTTGACAGTAATACGCTCTATCCAAAGCGCTAAACGGGACAGTGATGGATACATGATTTGAAAATGCATCAGTCCGAAATCAAAACTTTTCATAATGTTTGCAAATCTAAATTTAGTTTTACGGAGTTATACGAGTTTATAGGCATATTCATAAGTGCCAGTTTAACTTTGTTTATCTATAACGGAGTGTGGCATTTGGATTTGTTTATTTTCACAAGGTAAGTATAGCTCTATGTTCTCTGTCGGTTCAATTCGGGCTACTCCTTGGGGATTTGTTGTGTTTGTATATGGCGACACGCCTTCGCCTGAACACATTTTGTCCGTCTGTACGCGTGTTACCAGATTTTTCGAGAAATTGCGTTCGTTCGATGATAATGCGGAGGAACAAACGCTCTGAACCTGGCTATTGTTTATATCACTAACACTGGTCGCGGTTTGAGTACCAGAAATGGAATTGCTGTTCGCTGGTGCTTCGAGTCGTCATAAGCGCCCCATGATTTCTGTGGCGCCTCACTGTGTGATTCGTGTCCCGACTTCGTATTTGTTACATTACTTTCTTCACGTGTCACTTTGCAAGGTCCCTTCTCACTATTCTCATTGCATTCTGTCCACGATTTCGTAAGTGGGTTGCATTGATCGAATTGCAACTCTGTGTATGATTCACTATCACTGCTCTCATTAATCTGCTGAGTATCCATCGGTGTTTCTGATACAGGGCGTTTATACTGATTGCCTCTACGTTTTTTGGCTGAATATTCAGAGTCAATGGGGGATATCGTTTTTTTCTTGCCAGAGGTAGTGTATGGAGTCGCAATTAGGCCAGATTCGTCGCCTAACCCGGATAGCGGTTGAAATGGGTTTTTGATTGGTAGCTGCCATGAGACGTGGTTATTTTTATTATCCTTAAAATGAACTGACTGTCTGTTTCTAAGTCTCTGATCCTCTAAATTTACATGGTTAGTAGCTTTATCTTGCTGTTGAAAGCCACTACGTATCGACGACTTGGGTGACTGTATCCTCCTGTTTGTGTTGGTGTCTTCTGACGTTGCGTAACGCCATCCCACTGGATGCCGTGTGATATTAGATGACCGTCTATCTGTTCCTCTATATCTATTTTCATTTACCCCAATGTTTTTCTCTGGCGCCCTTTGGTCTGCCAATACTTCTTTCCCATTGACATAAAGTTTATCTCGTACTAATCTGACAACATTATTTCTGTTCTGCCTAAATTCTTTAGCTATGGGGTAAAGCTCCTTTCTTTTTTCTTCGATTTCTGGTGGAAATTGTTCTCGTACACCATAGTGAGTTCTATACAGGCTTTTCGGGGCTGCTAAACGTATTTCCTCTTTATCTCTGTATCGCTGAAATTTAGCGATAATCGGGCGTGGAAAGCGCTGGTTATATCTTGGTCTACCTAGTCTATGTACTCTTTCAATCTCTATATCACAATCGAAATGAATCTGTTCTCTTAAGAATCGTCTCAACGTGTAACCTACATCTTTATACTCCCCTACGGGTAACTCAGGTTCACTGATACCAGTAAATAGAATGGGCATTTACACTATTGGAGTCCCACTAAGGACTCGAGTGTCAGTCTAGTTTTATGTTGTCCCGTGAGGCCAAAGGGCTCAACACTATGGTTGGCCCCAGTACAAATGATTCCCATTGATAAAGATCACATTATGTTTCAATATAATGTGGTGATATCAATGCTGGAATAATACTGGGGTATAAATATCATATTAGTGTCCAACAAAATAAAGTATTTCTTAGTCAAAGGATATATACAAATATATCTGATGAAGAAAGCTAATTAAACAGCAAATACATTACAAACATAATGAAATCTGGTACAAATAGTAAGTCACTCAAGGGAAGTTACTACTTTTTCAACAAGTTTGAGCTTTTTAAAGGGAGCATAACTACTCTTCAACAAGTTTTAGCTTCCTAAAGTATCTACCAAAAAGGTTTCTATCACAGTAGAATTAATCTATTTTAATTTTTATTTTTCACTACAGATTGGAAAATTGTAGCTTAAAGACTTCTTCTTGAGTATCTTATGTATTGTTTGAAGAGTTAAACGTTTGTTTATTCACAATGAGGGCAAAGGAAGACACTGCCTCTCCTCATACATCTCACTTTTGAACAAAATTTCAAGTGGGTCCAGTGATCACAGCGGCTGCACTGTCCCCAAGACACAATTTCAAGAATATAAATTAGATTCAAGTCATCAGGCTGGTACTTATGACATACACAGCACAGTTCACCACCGCCAGCTTCAGAATAATCGCTGCCTTGAGAGTCCTCTGTAGCTAAGCACTTCTGAATTCCTGAGGTGCTAGGCCTTGGTGAACATATATAATTTTACTACGTACGCATTTTTCACAAAATGGGTAATATTGGTATGAAATACGTAACATATTGGTACCAATTTTTACGCGCTGTGAGGAATTGGTACCAATTTTTCACGATGTGAAATTTGCGAAGTGTGAAATTTGTGGTTCAACAGTTGGGTGATTGGGGATGATCACGTGTTTAATCAATGGCGAAAAATTTCTGGACGATCTGACTTTCGTAATTATGGAGGTCGAATCAAGTCCCAACCAGAAATGATAACGTAAAAATAGTTTTATTTATTTACTTAATTCTATTGAGCGCAGGGTATCTTGACTCGAGACCAGGGGCCACGGGTTCGAGCCTCGCCAGCGTCACTGCGTTGTGTGCTATCTTAGTACTGGTTCAACCCAGGAAAACCCGTCCCTTTATAGGACATAAAGAATCAAATCAAACAAACAAAAATCAGACACGTCGGCCTTCATTTTTCGAAATTACACTAGCTTCAATAAACAAAGAACTATTTTATCCCTCTGCGCACCTCGTAGTGAAATAGTTTGATTACATGCTTCAACTGCGCTAAATCATAACACTGCCTCGTGATGTGGGGGTGTTGTCTTAAGGGGAATCCCCGCCCTGTAAAAACGCTGAAAAGGTAATAAAAAACAATGATCCGGGCAAGCGCGGGTATAGAAAAAAAGTTCTCAGGTCGGCTGAGCATGTCATGGGCCTATGTCTCTGATTTGATCCTTTACGTCCCAGTCAACAAATTTTCAGCGGTATATGGGGAGGGTCTTCCTGGGTTAAACCAGTATTAAGCGAGGATTTAATGATGAGCATGGCATATGTCCTGCACTTTAATATCTAAGAGATAAATGTTAACGAAATTCTGACATGAGTCAAGGATGATTTATCTATCAACCTTCCTAAAACATAAGACTGAAACGACCCAGGGCCGAGGCAAAACGACACAGGGACGAAACAACCCGTGTATTGATTCACTGTACCATGTGAAAAAAAAAAAAAAAGTCAAACAGTCTATCCGAGTAGGAAAATGAAGAATTCTAGACATTTTAGTATTTTCTGGTCAGCAGTTAACAAAGTATAAAAAAGGATACATGCTCCTGCCCGAGGCCTCAGCAGGAACCACCTCCCTTGCCAATATCTCTACCCAATGGTTTGAGGCCAACAGAAGACAATGTAGATGCATTGAAAGAATGGTTACTGGACTACTATGGTTCGACAACGTTTAATGTGTGGGAACATAAACCTTTATCGCTTATGAAGTGTGAGCCTCTCAGACAGGGCACAAAAAAACTATGACTGATGCGTGCCAATCTGTGAAGAGGATAGACATGTTACCACATTCATTACACCGTGGGGTGCTACAGGTACAAGGTGGCTCCTCATGGGTTCTTGGCCAGTGGGGATGCATATAATCAGAGCTTTGATGCCATCATCTCAGACCTCAAAAACAAAGTAAAGTGTGTAGATGAAACATGCATAAGGGCGAACTCCAATGAAGCATCATTCTTCTAGGCGTGTGAATAGCTCGACATGTGTGCTTGTAAAGGGATTAATCTCAATTCTCAGAAATTCCAGTTTGCTCTAGATAAAGTGGATTTGCTGGGCTTACCATTACACCTACAAACATACGACCATGTGCAAAGTTCCTGGATACAATCAGAGACTGGCATTACTGGTGCAAGAGCATGGTTTTGGCTCAATATGCGTTTGCCATGGCAAGACAGGTGAAGCCCTTCCTTGCCCTTCTGAAGCCGTCTACTGTGTTTCAATGGACAGATAAGGTGGATAGGTTGTTTCATGAGTCCTAGGAGTTCATAATCAAGGAAATGAAAGGTGTGCATCTGTCTGGTCCCACTCGCCCCAAATGCCTTGCCACAAATTGGTCGACGGATGGACTAGGATTCTTTCTGATGCAGAAATACTGTCAGTGTCTCAAAAAGACTCCTGACTGCTGTCAAAATGGTTGGAAGCTGTGTCTAGTTGGAAGCAGGTTCAATCTTCCCGCTGAAAGCTGGTATGCTCCCATTGAAGGTGAGACCTTTGCAGTGGTGTATGCACTTCATCAAACACGCTATTATGTTCTTGGATGTTAAGATCTCATCATACCTACAAACCACAAGCCACTTCTTCAAATCTTTAACGACAGTTCACTCACATACATTACTAATGGAAGGATTCTCAACCTCAAGGAAAAGACTCTGGGTTACAGATTCACAGTTGTTCATGTACCTGCTAGGAAGAACCTTGGATCAGATGCAGCTTTGAGACATCCTGCTGCTTCGAGACATCTGATGCCAACACACAAGCTGATACACCTACATCTTGTCGTTAAACATTGCCAGACTTATACCAACGTGCAGAAGACATTGACATAGCTAATGCCATTTTTACTGTTTCAGCTGCAACTTGCGCATTAAATGCAGCTGTTTCAGTAGTCACGTTGGACATGATCAGTGAGGCAACAGCTTCAGACCCCATGTTTGTGAGCCTTATCAAGTACCTGGAGTCTGGGTTTCCTGACGAGTGCAGGGAACTTCCAACAGACATACGCTCTTAGCATCGCTTTGTACCAAGCCTATGTGTTGTGGACGGCGTGATTCTTATGGGTCAGAAAATAGTTGTTCCCCCATCACTTCAGCAGCCAATGCTCAATGCACTTCATGCAGCTCGCCAAAGAGTTAAGTGTGATGCGTGCACGGGCTATGGACCCCAGATATTACAACTGACATTGTGAGGATAAGAGATCAGTGCACACATTGCCGTTGGATGGCCAAGTCAAACGCTATGCATCCCAGTCAGACCTTATCCTGCCAGATTATCGGTTTCAGATGATAAGCAGTGATTATTTCACCTACAACAGTAAATAATATGTAGTCATCGTAGACAGGTACTCTAACTCGCCTATGGTATACAGGTCAGAATCTGGTGCAGAGGTCCTTATCAAACGACTACCGAAATACTTGTAACATTTGGCATTCCAGAGGAGTTGACCTCAGATGGGGGACAACAGTACACAGCTGGAAAGACCAAATATTTCCTTAATGCGGGTTGTCACGGGATCTCATCTGTTGCAAATCCATACGCCAACTGCAGGGCAGAGTTGGCTGTTAAAACCGTTAAGTGCATGCTCATGGACAATATTACCGCAACCGGGTCCATGGATGTAGACAAATTCCAGCGAGCCCTATTGATGCACCGAAACTGTTGACACAGAGATAAAAGATATTGTTTGGACGTCCAATCTATGAGATCATCCCAATACCACTGATTAGATACCATCCTCATGAAAAGTGGAATGAGTTGATGTCTCATCGAGAGTTTGCTCCTGCTCAACGACACTCAAGGGACCATGAGCGATGGAATAAACACACTCGCAGGTTGCCACCAATACAAGTGGGAGATCATGTGTACCTAAAGAACTTGGTTGGCAAACACCCTAGAAGATGGGAGCGCACTGGAATTGTGGCGAAAAATCAGGAAGTACTACCAGTATGTTGTTCGAGTGGATGGTACAGGCAGGGTAACTATAAGAAACCGCCAACATGTTTGAAAATTTACTCCTTTCCACGCCCCCTATACACCAAGCTTGTCAGTGACACCCACTGTAGGGCGATCAGTAGATTCGTTCACCAACTGCCTGTCTCCTTCTGAGGCTTTTCGTCACAGATAAAGCTATCACTGCAACCAGCCTATCAGTATTTTTATGTTTAAACTGTGGCGTGTATGATACCATATCAGCAAAAGAGTTTAAAGACTTTTTTCTAAGTAAAAGTAATTGATAACTTCAATATTTCGAAAACTAACAACAATTCCTTTTAAGAAACATCTCCATAAGTTACCTTTATGCACGCTTACATTACATAAAGACTACATACACTGACAGTCATGTGAGGAAGACGTTTTGATGTAAATCATGGCATCAGATTTGCTGTCATGTGGTCGAGAACATCTTAAAAATTACGTTAACGTCACTTGCACTATACAAAAGACACGTGATACACGCGTTATTTATGCATAATCTGTCATTTGTGTATTCCCTAAGCCTCTTACAACAAAGCCGGACGTAAAAACGAAACTTTGAAGGCTTAAGACTTTGAATTTAATTACTAGACTATAGTAATCAGGATGGGTGGGGTATGTCGGTTTCTTTAAAGGTGTGTAATTTTGAGCAAACCGAATTGCCAATTCATTTCGAATCGATCAATGGTGAATGTGCAATCGTGAAAGAAGTTAAGGACGCAGATCTGTTGAGTCAGGAATCAAAGCTAACGCGATTAACTTGCAGCTGAATTTGTGTCCTTCGAAATCGACCACCCCTGTCTTAAAACGGATATTTTTTCAATACCTTAAAGTAAATTTACAACCATGAATTTTATAGGACACACTACAAGCCGGTCAGACTATGATATGCAATAACAAGAAACGTCACAACGTGACGAATTCCCCCCTCCCCACAAAAGGATTTGGTCTAGCATAAGACACTTTTGAGTAAAGTTATCTGTAATATAGGAGACAATATGCTCCAGACACGAAAAACATAGAAATGAGGCTAGAAGTCAATGTCAAGGTCAAAGTGACCCAAAATGGTATGCACCACTCCGCCACCCCAAGAGGAATCAACACCCCAAATTTGGGATTCTTATATCAAATAATATAGGAGAGATGCTCCAGACACAAACATTCCTGAAACTAGGTCATAGGTCAAGATCACAGTGACCTAAAAATGGTATGCGGCATATCGGCATCCAAAGATGTATCCATACAGCAAATTTGGGATACCTCCCTCAAATAATATATGAGACATGCTCCTGACACGATTATTGTATAAATTAAGTCAAGGTCACAGAACTGATACATGACACTCTGCCATCCCAAAATGCAACCACACTCCAAACTTGGGATTCCTAGCTCAAATAATATAGAAAAAAATGCTCCAAACATGATAATTTTAAAACTAGGTCAGAGGTCAAGGCCACATTGACCTAAAACTGGTATGCAACACTTGGCCATCCAAAGATGCATCCACACACACAAAATTTGGAACTCCTACCTCAAAGAATATAGAAGTTATGCACCAGACTCAATGTCGATTCTAGAAACTAGGTCAAAGGTCAAGGTCACAGTGACCAGAAAATGAAATGGGACAATTCGCCATTTTAAGATGCATTCACACACCAAATTTGGGATTCTTACCTAAAATAATAAAAGAGATATGCTCTGGACACGAATATTCTACAAACTAGGTCAGAGGTCAAGGTCAAAGTGACCCAAATGGTATGTGAAACTCCACAATCCAAATCCACACACCAAAGTTGGGATTCCTACCTTCAATAATATAAGAGATATGCTCTGGACATGATTATTCTAAAATCTCGGTCAGATGTCACGGTCAAAGTGACCAGTAAATGGTACATGACACTCCACCATCTCAAGATGCATCAGCACACTAAATTTGGGATTCCTATCTCAAATAATATAAGATATATGCTCTGGACACAATAATTATTAAGTCTAGGTCAGAGGTCAAGGTCACAGTGACCAGAAAATGGTATGTGTGACACTCGGCCATCCCAAGATGCATATAAACACCAAATTTGGAATTCCTACTTCAAAGAATATAAGAGATATGCTCCGGATACGATTATTCTAAAAACTAGGTCAGAGGTCAAGGTCACAGTGACCCAAAAATGGTACATGACACTCCGCTATCCAAAGATGCATCCACACACCAAATTTGGAATTCCTACCTCAAAGAATATAAGAGATATGCTCTGGACACAATAATTCTTAAAACTAGGTCAGAGGTCAAGATCACTGTGACCCGAAAATGGTATGTGATACTCCATCATTCCAAGATGCGTTTACACACCAAATTTGAAATTCCTATCTCAAAGAATATTGGAAATATGCACCAGACTCAATGCAGTTTCTAGAAACTAGGTCAGAGGTCAAGTTTAAGGTCACAGAAACCTAATTATGGTACGTGAAACTTCGTCATCCCAAGATGCATCCAAACACCAAATTTGAGATTCCTGCCTCAAATGATATGAGATATGCTCCGGACACGATTACTCTGAAAACTAGGTCAGAGGTCAAGGTCACCATGACCTGTAAATGGTATGTGGCATTCGGTCATTCCAAAAAGCATTTACACAAACAAATTTGGAATGCCGATCTCGAAGAATATAGGAGATATGCACCAGACTCAATGCAGTTTCTAAAAACTAGATCAGAGGTCAAGTTCAAGGTCACAGTGACCCAATTGTAGTACGCGACACTTTTTCATCCCAAAAAGCATCCACACACCAAATTTGAGATTCCTTCCTCAAAGAATATAAGAGATATGCTCCGGACACGATTATTCTAAAAACTTATTCAGAGGTCAAGATCAAAGTCACAGTGACCCGAAAATGGTACGCGACACTCTGCCATCCCAAGATGCATCCACAAACCAAATTTGGAATTCCTACCTCAAAGAATGTAAGAGATAGACCTCAAAGAATGTAAGAGATAGGCTCAGGACACAACTAGGTCAGATGTCAAGGTCAAAGTCACAGTGACCAGAAAATGATAAGTGACACTCCATCATCCAAAGATGCATTTACACACCAAATTTGGAATACCGATCTCAAAGAATATAGGAGATATGCACCAGACTCAATGCAGTTTATAGAAACTAGGTCAGAGGTCAAGTTCAATGTCACAGTGACCCAATTATGGTACGTGACACTTCGTCATCCCAAGATGCATCCACACACCAAAATTGAGATTCCTAACTCAAATAAAATAAGAGATATGCTCCGGACACGATTATTCTAAAAACTAGGTCAAAGGTCAAGTTCAAGGTCACAATGTCTTGAAAATGGTATGCGACACTCCGCCATCCCAAGATGTATCCACACACCAAATTTGGAATTTCTACCTTAAAGAATAAAGGAGATATGAACCGGACACGAAGCGCAACGGGCGGACTGACGGATGGATGGACGAACAATGCGATTACTACATTCCTCCCAAAGTTCCTTTGGGGGCATAAAAATTATCTCGCTGACGTTCACAGGGTTTTTAAAATAAAGGATTTAATCTGGGTGATGCGTTTTCAAAGTCCTTAAGTATATATTACATTTATAAACTCGTGAACGTTTTATCTTGTCTGGAATGACACACTGAAGTCAAAGCTGAGAGTTTCAGAGAGAGTATTTTCAACATAGCAAAAGGTTTGTACCCTGTTGAAATACCGCTTTCGGTTTATCTGGATATTCATTGTTTGCAAGAAAACTCCGTTTTGAGGTTTCCAGTCTTCAAAGGGTTAAGCCTAGTATCCAGCGCAAAAGTCATCAGCAAACAGTGATGACCCAGAGAGATGCATCTCAAATTTATTGCCCATATAACCATATAGCCTAAAACTATCAAATTCATAAACTCAATTTTGGGGTGAAAAACACTGTTTTTTACAAATTTTAAAATGACAAATTTTTCAAAAAAAATATTTCAACTCAATTAATTCAACATGTTCCCAGAAATATTTTCAAAAATCTTTTGATTTGTTTGAAATTTAGTTCAGTGGAAATCATATATTTTTTTTATTTTTTTTTTATTTATTATTTTATTATTTTTTTGTTGAGTATACGCAACGGAAATTTACCGTAATGCAAATTATAAGGTGAATCTCCTAACCATTCTCATGGTAAATATGCGAGGGTAACAATTGTAAATATTTGCCCTTGTGTACGCGCGGTCGAAGCCCCAACCCACCTCATCAGTACCATTTATCAATGGCAGTGCGACAGTCTTGCTGTGAACTCACTTAACGCTTCTGAAAACTTTTTAATTCAAAGTTATTAATTTTGTTCTTTTATTTGATATTTAGCCAACTCCCTTTGTGCCCCCCTAGTGTAGCCGTATGACGTAGTGTTTTGATTTGATGCCCCAGTTACGCTCATTCATAACACGGTCACGAGTGCCAACCACGAGTGTTGGGGAATCCCCCTTTTAGCCGTTCGATCAGTTAACTAATTACATGCAAACATACAAAATCGCTTCGGTGATATCAAAATTTTTATTTTGTAGCTTCAGAATTCATGTAGAAAGTTGTTTTAAACGAGTAATATGAGTTTAAATACAGTGATAATGGCAAGATAATGTTCATTCAAAAATCACAACGATACACTACAAATCCTAAAATCCGCAAACCGTTCCCTCTGTCATATCAAATAAACATACATTAGAAGGGCTAGTAGCGGGAATGTAGGGATGTACCCGAGCAACATTCGTTAGCCCATGACCCGCCCACTTCCTTTTGTTTTCTGCCAATCAGTAGCAAGAAAAGGACCATATTCAGCGTGGTATATTTTCCATACCCCACACTTTTGTGAGACTCATTCCCATAACTTGATGAGAGGAAATTGCTGTCCAAAATGTTAATTTCACCAAATTTAGTTTTATTTTGAGAACCCTAAATAAAACTGTGAGAAGAATATTGACACAAAATGGTGTAAATTTCAAATGTTAGCTGTTTAACAGAAAAGAGGCGACGGCAGAAAACACTGACCAGGCTGCACATGTACATTGAAGCCTGGTCAGAAATTACACTACTTGCCCCAAAATGCTTTTGATAAAGACAGCATGACCAAACGGCACATGAATAAACATGCTGATCTGAGTGTCTCCACTGTTTGAGAATCAGGGTAGAATGCACAAACAGTAGGGACTGATCAGCCTATACATCTGTAACGTGTGATCAATGAAATACTTCCCAGATAATTTTGCAAAAAAAATCTCACAAAAATGCTGCTAATAAAATCCAATTGTCCCATGTGAACGCATCAAGGGCTAAATAAGAAATGAGAGACTCCTAAACGTGATGCAGCAAAATGCTACATAATGTGTATATTTCAGGATGTGAAACCAACACAGGACGGCATATGCTAAAACCTGGAGTGGAGTGGAGCTATGGAGTGGAGCCATGGAGTGGAGTGGTTTTTTGGAGTGGTTTTTTTTGGAGTGGAATTTTGGAGTGGTTTTTTGGAGTCTAATTTTGGAGTGAGTTTTGCTGACTTCAGTTTGGATAATCAGACAGAGAGCACAAACAGACATACAGACAGACAGGCAGGCAGACAGACAGACAGACAGACAGCCATACAGACAGACAGACGCAATAACATACAGAGATGCAGGTTAGTGCTTACAGACAGATAAATATAAACACACAGACTAATGTACAGACAGACAAGCAAACAAAAAGAGACGGGGACACACAGACATACACACCCAGACATACAAAAGATACACAGACAGACACAGATGAACAGACAGGCAGATAGACAAACACACACTAGTGAGTATATTATGAGTAACAATGACAGTATTTTTCCAATTAAACACATTTTGGCATATAAACTTTAAAATTAATGAAAGCCCATTAAAATTGCTGTAATAAGATGATGCAAAAACGTCCTTTCAGTTGTAAACCTTAACTGTTTGCCTGCTAGTGACCATCAAGTTTCATTGTCTGCTGACAACCTTGCAAACAGCTTGGATCTAGACCAAGCCCGAGAACATGTCAGGCCTATATGGATCTGAACAGTTTGACATTCTGAAGATATTCATCAATTTTTTTATAAGGAAAATCAGCAGACAATATAATGAACCGTACAAAATTACCGAGCATGCAAATAGTGATCTGCAAAGGGCCATCTGGAATAACAGGAAAATAATGTATGATTCTGTTGGCAAATGAATTGGTAACTAAGCATTCTGACACTTCCTCTCTGGAGACTTCTAAATGGTCAACACTGCAGGTCAATGTGTAGGGTGTTCACCTGAACTGAACCCAGTCTGTACATAAGCACATAAAAATTGCTATAAAAAGATGCTGCATAAACAGAATTAAGGCAGCCAAATTACCTTTCAGTTGTGAGACTTAACTGTTTGCTTGCTTGTGACGATGATAACCTTGCAAACAGCTTGGATCTACACCAGGCCTGAAAAAATGTCAGGTCTGATATAGATCCAAACTGTTTGACACTCTGATGACATTCATGGAAGTTTTTTTGTTAAAAAGAAAAACAGCAGAGGATGAATCATACAAAATTGCCCAGCATGCAAAAGGTGAACACCTGGTTTAACTGGTAACTCAGCATTCTGACACTGCCTCTCTGGGGACTTCTTGATAATTAGATGACCAACACTACAGGTCACTGGGTTTGATGTTCACCTTAAATGACATTATGCCCACCTTGAACCCTGCCTAGCAGAACCCATTGACCGAATTTTATGGTGATTAGACCAGTTGTTTGGGAGAATGTTGTAGATGTTTAATGTGTCTTTTTCCTTTTCGTTCTGGACACAGGTAAATAGGTACTTTGGCAAACAGTGAAGACCCATATGAGATTTAGCATACGGCAGCATCTCATCAGGGTCTGCACTGTTTGATTAGATAAAACAAATCTTCAAGCTAGTGACATAAACTATTGACGTCTTTTGTAGTCTGCTGCTAGCTAATCTTTTCAAACAGTTTGTACCCAGATCAGACCCGAAATGTTAGGGTCTGATATGGATCTTAACTGTTTGATACTCTGGTCTGGTGGTTTTTCCAATTGATTTACCTTTTTAATCTGGAAAAAAACGCTAAATCGCTCATATGATATTATCGCTTTCGATTGCAAGTCAGATTGAAAATCTTACTTCTTTGGACTACAAAAGAGTTTGAATCTGATCTGGCAACATACTTTCATAGATATTATTCTCTCTCCATCGCCAGAAACTTAGAAGTGATGAGTTTTCTAGGCACTGAATAAGGGAATTAGCTTGAGTAATGTCCCGCCAACGGCTAAGGTCATATTGAGATGGTGTCATGACTTAGTTCAACCCGACAGACTGGAGGATCCCTGGATCAAACTATGGAACTCTGGGTACAAAGCGAGTGGTTCAGTGGCTACACCCTTGTTATTAAGAAATATCTCCGGCGAAAACTTGAAGAACAGTTCAAGAAAAATTCTTCACTGTTCAAGAACCGGTTAAAGTATTCAAGAACTGTGCTTGAACTATTCAACAACCGTTTTAAGAACTTCTCAAGAACAATTCTTCATAACAAATTGTCCAAATTTAACTTCATAGAATTGACTTGAACTCATCTTGAATATTTTAGAGCAGTTTCTGTCCAGTTCTTGAACACTGAAAGAACATTTCGAAAATAATGTTATATCGTCATTGTTATATACCTTCCATTCAAGAACAAGCAGTCCCAAATAATTTTATTCAATTGTATACCGTAACATCATGAAGCTTACAACGAAAACGAATTCAAACTGGATAGGCGGCAATCGAAAACGTCAATATTATCGACGAACATGGACCAAAAATAGTAAAAAACAGAGTTTTCGATTGCCATAAGTCGTCCGACTGGCGATAATTGGCAATCAAAAGCACTGGTTGTAGCGATTTCTGACCTGCGTTCATCGATTGTTCGTCAAGAGTTTTCGATTGCCACATATCCGGTATGGAAACTTTTTTTAAAACAGGAGCAGGAAAAATGTAATTTTAAATCTGATTTCAGCTCTTGCCAGCGTACTGGGTATTGTCTAACCACCAACAGTTGAATTCATATCATGTATACAGATGGCATAGAAGGGGGCTAAATGTATATACCTGGTCAATTAACGCTTAAACATATAGAAATGCTGATTTTTTATGTTCGTAACCTATTGATGTATAGCTGGCTAGACAAAAAAAGCATGTTTGAGCTTATATTTATAGCTCGATAAAAAATTATGAGGGTACAGTGGCTCAGTGCTAGAGTGGTCAACTTGAGATCGAGTGGTTGCTGGGTTGAGCCTCTGGTGAGGTATTGTATTGCATACTAGAGTAGGACACTTTATCCTGTACTTACTAAAATACTGGCTCAACACAGGGAACGTGCCGACTTGACTGAAATGTTGTTGACTTAAACTAAAAATTCGACAGATAACATTCTTAAGCTCAGGTGAGGGATTGAAGGTTATTTAGTTCCTTTGTTAAAAAAAGATATAAAAAACGGACAACCATCAGAATGTCAAAAAGTTTGGATCCAGACCAGACCTAGTTGGGCCTGATCTGGGTTCAAACTGTTTGCAAAGGTGTCACGCATATGATTCTGGCATCTTCCAAATAGATCCCTTGGGGTTCGATGGGTGTATGTTTACATTGGTAATGTTTCTGAGCAATCTGCGAGTGGCGAGTTGCAAAGTACACCTTGCAAGTTGCAAATATATACACTTAAAATCTAATATAGCTTCAAAAAGATGGAAAAACAATCTTCAATGTTAATAACTTGGGATCTTATGTAAATGGGGGCATGTAAGGTGAAGGGTAAATTAAGTTCAATGCCCCTGCTAAAAAGAAATACTGCTCACCAGATGTCCCATGGGAAGAAGCTCAGAAGTTAATGGTCATTAAGCTTTCTTAAATGGGGGTTAGTGTTAAACACTGAACCTAATTTGTCTTACATAATACTGTCATTAATGTTTTGCCTGCTAATGGCGACTTTTGCTGTCTGCTTATAACCTTTGCAAACGTTCTGGGCCCAGTTTAGCACCGACAGAACGTCGGTCCTGATCTGGATCCAAATCGTTTGACACTCTGATAAGTGATAATGTTCCTGAAAGATATATTTGAAAAAGTTAATTTTGAAAAAAAACACACCAGCAGACGACATCAAAAGCATGAAAAGGGTTATCCAGCATGCAAAGAGTTAAAGCAGATTCATAACCTCTTAGAGTAATAATGCCAGCATCTGAAAACCTTAAAAATGATTGTAAGAATATGTTTTGATTTGCAACTCGCAACTTGCAACTCGTAACTCGCACTTTACCTTGTCTCATCTGCATGCTGCGTAATTTTGGGTGAATTATCTGTCATTACTGATATTTTATCAAATCTATTTAAATATGCTTTCGTGAATAACACCATGATTCAGGCTAGTTACAGAGATTAAAGTTTCCTTTTTGCAAGTTTTGCTATTACTCTTTCCAGAGAGCGAAGAAAAGAGGCACTGACCAGACTGCGTGGATGCACAGGCTGGTCAGCGCCTTTGTTGTTCGCATGCTGCTATGTCAGGTTTGAGTCTTGCATGGTCAGAAACCCCGAAGACAGATTTTCTGGCGGCATGGGCCATTTATCAAAGTCATGATACTGTAAATATAATCCAGTAGTATCAAGTTCTCTCAAATTGACTTTTTTCAATAACCTATCAGACGACAAAATATACTTAAGACGCATCGTGGGCTGTTAAATGTATACGGATATACAAGTCCCTAAAGAAGCCTGAGCAGAGAAGTGTTTAGCCTCCGTGGATCGACAGAAGGCGCTGGCTTTGTTACGATAACAAGCAAAATGCGCAGCCAAAAAGACAAACCCTGCATCCTAAACTGGTGTTCTAATTGAAAGGCACCAGTGTATATCTTTACGAAAACCTGACGCAAGGATCAGTGCTATAAGTACTTTGCCAAAAATGTAAAAAAAACATACTGAAGAAAAAAGTGAAAATCGTGGCTATCTTTCAGCAATATTGTCCAGCCTTCGGTTTCTCACTCGACAAGGAATATCTTTTCTAGCAAAAAAATAGCCTGTCTTCAGGCCATGTATTAAGACATCTAACTGAAAGTTCTATAACTACTACAGAGAAAAAATGATACTTTATTACTTCCCGGTTGCTCAGAATACAGGAAATAAGACAGTCTGTGATTTTTTTCAGAGATGTATATGCTTGTATATGTATGTGCACACATTTGACTATTTTTCTATTTACTGGTCTGATACCAGTCTAGCAAAAAATTAAAAAACAAAACAAATAAAAAAACTCCAGCTGTTAAGTTTTTAGAACTAATTTTTCGCAATAACTTTTTTATCTTCAATTTTAGCAAAATGTGTTCGCGATGAAAAGTATTCAGGAAGATCTCCGCCAACTTCTTCAAATGGTTTCAACATCCTAGATGTTGCAGGTTCCTCTGTGCTTAGATGCACTCTTTGAACATTTTAAGCAAAGCGCAAATAAACCAAGTCCAAGATGTCAGTCAAAAAGTTACATTGAACCACCCTATTTAAATTATTAAAGCGATGGATGGCTGGTTCAAATATATTAGAAATCGCGCCTGATTCGCCCGTGCGTTAAGCTACTGTACTGCCAGCCAAGAATGGCAGTGATGTCATGTTTTGTTTACAAAGTTATCAGGGACTTAGAATAGATAGATCTTTTGTGTATTAATCCTATCCACAGGATAGGATTAATACACAAGTGATCTGTCGATTCGCGCATGCTCAAGTGAAGTATACACGTAAGTATTTTACTTAGCAATTGTAAACAAAGTATTACGTCACTGTCACTCTTGGTTGGCACGACAATAGTAGGGTCATCTCAAAACCGTTCATTCCATAACAGGTGCATAAGAGAAAAATTGCACGTCATACGATAACCCAGCCTTTGTTCCTACAAAAATTAATGAGCCTACTTTAAGTTGATTCTGCATATGCACGGTAAATTCTGAGTATTTTAACGGCATTTTTTTTGTTATGCACAACCTTTGAAGAACGGGATATGCACCGCTTCCGAATATTTTTTGAAACTACCCCTTTCTGTCACGCCTATAAGGATTATACCTGTCATTAAAAGACTAAGAAAAGGACGAATTCAATTTGTTGCAAAATCTTCATCTATATACACAAAAATCTGTTTGCGCCACAAGCACAAGACCTTTTGGAGAAGTTGGCTGAAATTCTTCTCAACAACACATTTTGGTAAAATTGAAGGCAAAAAAGTTATTGCGAAAAATTAGTTCTAAAACTTAACAGCTGGAGTTTAGTGACCTAAACGACTGAAATCTAGTCCCCCCATTAAAACGCATATAGAGGGCTCAAAATTTTAAAAATCTCAGGGGAGACCGCCTAGCCCCAGTAACAAGCGGCGGAAATAATCCCCCCTGCCTTTGGCACTCGATGGATTCCTCCACCGGACCACTTTTGACTAATTGACGACTGTCCTGTTTGTTGGTGGGGCCCTACAAATTTGACCAGCAACCCCTTAACTGTCATTGCCCAATTCCATATAATACCAAGTAAAAGTGTCGCTGAAGATACTATGCTGAATTCATAGAATTTTAATAAGATAATAAATAGTGTGATCAAAAATATTAATGTTATTTTTAATGCACATACAGCATGTAACAACACGAGTTTAAGAAACTATAGATGTACCACAACCTCTGACCAATGACCTTTGGGTCTTTCTATTTCAAACGATTGATGCAGAATGCGTAAAATGAGCCAGTCTGGATGGAACATATGTGTATGACAAAGCTTTTATAATGAATGTAAATAAATGCCTGAAACCCTTTTTTCTAGAACAACATATCGATATAGTAAATAGTCACGCTTCAAAGCTTTTGGTAGATCAGTACAATATGGTTCAATGTCTTGCACAGTGAACTATTGGTCTAATGTTATCTATTCTGTTATCCATTGGCCGGACTTTGGAGAAGTTGTGAGATGCGAGTAAATGCGCTTTTGGGAATTGCAAACATAAGACATCTAACTTCAAAATGGGAAAAATCTTTTGATAGATAGAATCATAATCAAATGGAAATGGGGTGGGGACATGTAAGGTGAAAGGTCTGTTAAGGTGACTGTTTAGCCAGCAGTGACCTTGTAATGCTATTTGCTCTACTATCACTAGACTAATGGTGCTGCACCTGCCTGTGAAAAATGTTGATACCAGCTGTACCATGGGAGGAGTGTCATAAATTAATGGTCATTTAACATTGAAAAATGGGGTACTGACCCTGATTTGTCTTCAGGATGGAATAACTTATAAAATACTGGCATTAACACTTTGCATGCTCGCAGCGAGTTTTGTCGTCTGCTGATAACCTTTGCAAACAGTTACAGAACGTTGGTCCTGATCTAGATCCAAATCGTTTGACACTCTGGTAGTGTTTTCTGAAAGAATTCTTTGCAAAATTTAGGCTAAATTTATAGACCTAATTGATCAATGTACAAACATATAGAAATATTGAATTTCATTACCTTTGGTTGTATAGATAGCCTGATAAAGTGGACTATTCCAGTGTCTGTGCTATATCATGATATTGAGTTACCCCTACCCCCATCCCCATCCTCGGTATTATTATCATGCTTATTGACATTGGCATTATCTGTATTAGAAAAGGGTTATGTTAATGGAAAAAGGCGGATTGTAGGTCAGTTAAATTATTTTTTCCCCAAAATTTAACTTTTATAAAAATGTTCTTGAACTGTTCTTGAATATGACCAGTTTTTGAACAGTAAAAGAGCATTTCTAGAACTGTCCTTAAAGTTTTCACATCGCAGTTTCCAGTTATTGTGTACTTTAGTGAAAATTCATACAACTGACAATTGCCTTATTGACAGCGTTAGGTATGCAGTCCATAGATCTGTCTCGTAATCAAATGCACTGCTTAGAATCTATTACTAAAAGTATGAGGAGTACAGAGGCTCTTGGTAGAGTGGTCAACTTGAGAACGAGGGGTCGCTGGATTCAGGCTCAAGTAAGGCGCTGTATTGTGTACTTGAGCAGAACATTTTATCCTCTGCTAAGGTTCAACCCAGGTGGCTTGTTGACTCAAACAAAACAATTTACCCAATAATATTTGGATGTTCAGGTGAGTGATTGGAGGCCATTTAGTTCCCCTAGTTGAACCTAATCTGGGTCCAAACTGTTTAGCCTTTTTGATGAAACCATGATTAAGCATATTATTCTGGCATCTTCAAAATTGGTCCCTTGGGATTTGTTCTGACATGCAATGGGTGTATGTTTACATTGGTAATGCTTCACTTTTTGCATGCTGTGTAATTTGATTCATCTTCATTCCTGATATTTTTCAAATCCATTTAAATATATATGCTCTCATGAACATCACCAGAGTGTAAAGCGGTTTTGATCCTGGTCAGGTACAAAACGTTGGGATAAGCTGTTTGCAAGGTTAATAGAAAACAATTTATCTGGTCATTTAGTGTTGTCTTAATTCACGCTAAAAGTCATTTAAGGTGAAAAATCAACAGCAGTCTGAACTTGACCCTGTCTGTAACACAGTTGGCATGTCATAATTATTAGATGCATGCAGTTTTCTAAATACATCCTGGTTTGAAGACAGAGAGTTGCCATATCAATTGAATGAGCCAACTGTGCAGAAACAACACTGCAGTTCATTTAGCATATGAGTGCATGACTATGCAGTACTCAAAACCGCAACTAGGCTGAAAATCAACACAGTCGTTGCAGGTTCAGCATGACTAGGGGTGAAGTAATTAAGCCAAGGAAATCAAGTTTGATTGGCAGTATCTATAATTTAATGATTTTTAATGGCATTAACTCCAGAGCATGTTTACATCTGGTATCCCCAGACACAGAAAGGTCATCACCTGACCTTAAAGGACCTCAGAGATGACTCCAAAATACCACTCCAAAAAACCACTCCAAAAAACCACACCACTCCATTACTCCACTCCATGGTTCCACTCCACTCCAGGTTTTAGCATATGCCACAGGAAACAGCTTGGTCAGGGCTAAATAGGTTATACAATGTTTTGTGTTTGTTATGAAATATACACTCGGGAGCTTCGCTCCCCCGTATATATTCCATAACCAACACAAAACATTGAATAACCTATACATAATTTTTCCAATTGGTCAGATAAGATCCTCCGGCGCTAAACCTCCGTGGTCACGGATGAGTAAATACAATGAATCTCAAACAAACAAATAAGTCCAAAATATTTCTGTACTTAAATTTATTGCATTCGTGTATCAAAACAGGAGCTTTGCCTGTTTTTAGTGTTCTGTGAATTAAATTATATAGGGCTTTACTTACCAAATCAGAGCATAAATTTTATTCCAAATCAAAATATCCTTTCTAAAACTGTAAACAAACTCAGTCTGATGAGTAATGAATGAAATGACATGTGACTTGCATACGTCACATGTTATGACGGAATAGGACGCCGTTCATTCTCTATTCAGGTACTGGCTCGCTCAACCAGGGAAGTGGCATTTCTTTTTTTTTTTTTTTTTTTTTTTGTTTTAATCATTTCTGTACTGCAACGTACACTTTCTAGAACCTTAACGTTCAGGGTAACACGGTGCAAATTTTAGCTACGTGCATCCCCCACCACCACCTATTAGGCTCAATTTTTTATAAGTTTATTAGAACAATAGCCCAAGTGTAAAAGTCCAGTTTTAATTTGACTTTTCCCGTTGCTATGGTAACAAAAATGGCCGTCCAAATAGGCTGAAAATAGGTAAGTGAGTTTTGGAGCAAATCAGAGACATTTCCAAAACTAACAGATGATAGGAATTATCACGACACACAACATATTAAAAGGGGTTTTTTTGTATTTAGCCGTGTTGCTATCTAATTCTTGAAAATTTAGCCTCCCAAAACCTTAAATTTGGTTCAAAATGTCAATTTCTCTATTTTAAGCTTATCATGTTCGCCATTTTTGTTACCATAGCAACGACAAATGGTAAATGAATGCCAGAATTTTACGCATGGGTTATTCTTATAATAATGCAATCCGACTAAAATTTCAGTTTTTGACACCATATGGGACACAATTAGACCCTTAATGCTAGTAGCTGTCTGTGAAAAAAGCAAAAAAAAAAAGTAGAATAAAAGCATTTAAGCCCCCTGTGGCTTAGACTGCTGTCCGTTCTTAGGCGGTGATTCTGTTGTTGTTGACTTGTTGTTTATTGCTACCCCCAATGTATGAGTCTGTAATTGTCCTATGTTTTGTTGTACGTTACTTTATGTCCAATTTAGATTTGCAATCATCTTGATGGGGGAGAGAGGGCTGGTTGCTTTGCTTCGTTTGTCTTCCTGGTGTCTCATGGTTGTTGCGTGGCTCCTCCTCGCGATGCCATGGGTTTGTCTGCAGTTTGTCATTGTGGTATTTCGTGATCGTAGTCACTATTTTTTGCTGCATTAGAATGCTCAGTTCAGCATCTTACTTGGACCGTACTGCAACAGGAGACAGCGTTATATATATATATATATATATATATATATATATATATATATATATATATATATATATATATATATATATATATATATATATATACAGAGGGATATAGTGAATCAACTGAGCCGATAGATGCTGCAAATATTTTGCCTCTAGCGAGATTCGAACACCGCATATATATATATACTATGTATTTATCTACTGTCTGAATCTGCATCAGTTTCTGATCCTGTGTAGCTCGAAAGCAATGATGTTTGTGAAATTATATTTCCGCACTTCTGATATTTATCTAATTTCACTTGTATCCTTGGATCCATCAGGCTTTCACTTGCGAACGAAATAGATGCCATGCATTGAAAAGGAACCAATATACGACATGTACTGCATCAGACGTCGTCAATATCAGCGCTTCCTGAACATCCTTTTTTGGGGATGTCTCAGTGGCGCAGTTGGTAGCGTCAATGTCTGGTGTAGTGCTAGGCGGTGTTGTCGAGGTCGTGGGTTCGAATCTCGCTAGAGGCAAAATATTTTTACAGCATCTATCGGCTCGGTTGATTCACTATATCCCTCTGTATTTATCTACTGTCTGAATCTGCATCAGTTTCTGATCCTGTGTAGCTCGAAAGCAATGATGTTTGTGAAATTATATTTCCGCACTTCTGATATTTATCTAATTTCACTTGTATCCTTGGATCCATCAGGCTTTCACTTGCGAACGAAATAGATGCCATGCATTGAAAAGGAACCAATATACGACATGTACTGCATCAGACGTCGTCAATATCAGCGCTTCCTGAACATCCTTTTTTGGGGATGTCTCAGTGGCGCAGTTGGTAGCGTCAATGTCTGGTGTAGTGCTAGGCGGTGTTGTCGAGGTCGTGGGTTCGAATCTCGCTAGAGGCAAAATATTTTTACAGCATCTATCGGCTCGGTTGATTCACTATATCCCTCTGTATTTATCTACTGTCTGAATCTGCATCAGTTTCTGATCCTGTGTAGCTCGAAAGCAATGATGTTTGTGAAATTATATTTCCGCACTTCTGATATTTATCTAATTTCACTTGTATCCTTGGATCCATCAGGCTTTCACTTGCGAACGAAATAGATGCCATGCATTGAAAAGGAACCAATATACGACATGTACTGCATCAGACGTCGTCAATATCAGCGCTTCCTGAACATCCTTTTTTGGGGATGTCTCAGTGGCGCAGTTGGTAGCGTCAATGTCTGGTGTAGTGCTAGGCGGTGTTGTCGAGGTCGTGGGTTCGAATCTCGCTAGAGGCAAAATATTTTTACAGCATCTATCGGCTCGGTTGATTCACTATATCCCTCTGTATTTATCTACTGTCTGAATCTGCATCAGTTTCTGATCCTGTGTAGCTCGAAAGCAATGATGTTTGTGAAATTATATTTCCGCACTTCTGATATTTATCTAATTTCACTTGTATCCTTGGATCCATCAGGCTTTCACTTGCGAACGAAATAGATGCCATGCATTGAAAAGGAACCAATATACGACATGTACTGCATCAGACGTCGTCAATATCAGCGCTTCCTGAACATCCTTTTTTGGGGATGTCTCAGTGGCGCAGTTGGTAGCGTCAATGTCTGGTGTAGTGCTAGGCGGTGTTGTCGAGGTCGTGGGTTCGAATCTCGCTAGAGGCAAAATATTTTTACAGCATCTATCGGCTCGGTTGATTCACTATATCCCTCTGTATTTATCTACTGTCTGAATCTGCATCAGTTTCTGATCCTGTGTAGCTCGAAAGCAATGATGTTTGTGAAATTATATTTCCGCACTTCTGATATTTATCTAATTTCACTTGTATCCTTGGATCCATCAGGCTTTCACTTGCGAACGAAATAGATGCCATGCATTGAAAAGGAACCAATATACGACATGTACTGCATCAGACGTCGTCAATATCAGCGCTTCCTGAACATCCTTTTTTGGGGATGTCTCAGTGGCGCAGTTGGTAGCGTCAATGTCTGGTGTAGTGCTAGGCGGTGTTGTCGAGGTCGTGGGTTCGAATCTCGCTAGAGGCAAAATATTTTTACAGCATCTATCGGCTCGGTTGATTCACTATATCCCTCTGTATATATATATATATATATATATATATATATATATATATACTGTTCACAAAAAGTAAGGGATATTTGAATATAAGAAATTATAGCACTTACAAAACTAATGTTGTGTATCTGAAACAGCTAGCATTAATTAGCCAAATCATCTCATCGACGATATGAATAAAAATATAGGATATTCTGGTCACGTGTTTCTCAGACAACCATATTTAGACCAGGGACAGTTTTTTCAATTTCAACACGTGAATAACACGGTGACGGATTATGCAATGGCTATGTTATTTTTTAAAAAGAAAATATCCGTTACTCATTATTTTTATGTGATCTCTTTGTTTTCAATTTCAGGAATACATGGCAAAAATCTGTATTTTTTTATTGAAGCATGTTACTCTTTTACATTTTGTCACCGCACTATCTCCTTTGGTACGCAAAAATATCTTAAAAAACAAAGATATCCAAAATGCACCTTTATTATTAATTATGCAAGAAAACTGGCTTACATATTGCTCTATGAAGGTCAAAATTATTTACGCGACAAATCAGGTTTCTAATTTCTAGATTTCTTTGTGTTCTGAAACTTTCCCAAATGATGTGAATAATATTGAAGTCTTTTCTTAACTTCTAACAAAGAAAACAAACACAGTTTGCATGTTGGCGCGCTTTAATGTGAGCAAATGAGCAGCGTGACATGGAAGGACGTTGTAGACCTTGATGAGATCTATTTAAGAAGTGCTTGTAAAAGCCCTGCCAGTAACACAGCTTACTTAACCCTCAGATCTTCTCATTGCCGAAGTACCTGCCGTCCAGCCCACATGACACCAAACTTTCTATTTTTTGTTTGGCGAAAACTTGCTGTGATTTTAAACAGTGCAGTATACCACATAGCAATGACGACGTGCAAATCAACACGGCAAGATCTCTTGCTCGAATCTATACAAAATTTTGTGTGTTGCTCACATCTGTGAAGCCGCCTTAGAACTGATTTTTCACGACACTTCGTTCACAAATACCTGATTATTCTCAGTCCGTGCATGACGACTGAGTAATAATATACTGCACAACCTTTGTTAATGCTAGTACCGACTAGACAAATATTCTGCTCTATTCGATGAAACGAGCAGAATGTTAAGTCTTTTCTTAACTTCTAACAAAGAAAACAAACACAGTTTGCATGTTGGCGCGCTTAGAAATTACAAATGTTAGAGAGCGACAAAATTTTGTATAGATTCTAATTACGTTTTCATGTTAAGTCACATCACAATGTCTCACATAGACTTGACCTCTGTAATGTTGAACATTTCGACTCCAAACTCTTCAACGTACATACCTGCAACAAATGAAAACAAATAGCCATATACAAATAGCCTTATTGTCAATACATATTATTCTTTTTTTTTCATTGCAATCATGCTGAAATCTAAAATTTATTTTCCAAAAATATCATTGTTTTCATGCCCATTTGCATATAATACTTTCATTAAAATGACTGTATCTGAAACTCATTTTATTTACTTATTTATTTACTTTTGTTTTGCTAAATGTACCACCTATTAAAAATTAGATAATCAGGTGCAAACGGCTGGTCTGAAACTCTTAAAAGTACAACAAACTGCCATATCTATTATACTCAACATTTTCCCTCTGCTAACTCTGATACTGAGCTAATAATCAGGCAACTTCTATACTGGGAACCCATCTGGAATTAACTTATTTGTATCTACGTTATAATATACACTGAACCTGTCATTTGTTTGTGATCCAATATATCAGTCAATTTAATTTTCTTCTTTCTCTGACTTAAATAAACGCATAGCTTTTTAGAAATATACCATATCCATTTTATTGCGATTTTAATTTTGATATTTCACGTAACTTACCACCATGGCGATATTTTGAAAATCACCTTTTCTACTCCCAATTTTTTTATGAGTGAATTCATTTTCTTGTTATTGTAATAAACATTGACCTCAATTTTTATCTTCTAAATACTGCTCTATACAACCATATTTACTCCTCCATCTTTGTTCATATGGAGGACATTTTCTCTCCCAAAACCATACTAAAACCAAATACTTCATTGTTTGAAAGTCTACCCTTATTTTCATCTGAGATTTTTTTTTTTTTTTTTTCATTGATTTTGCTCTCAGGGACTTTTGCACCTTTAGAAAATTAAAACCTTCAATCTGTATTTTCAACCTGACTTCCGCTTCCGGGGAAATCTCAGTTATTATCTGTTAACAGGTAAATAACTTTTTCCACTTCCTGGGAAATCTCAACTATTACCATCTACCAGGTAAATACCCTTTTCCACTTCTGAGAAATTTGTTTCCACTCCTGGGAAATCTCAATTGTTACCAGGTAAATACCATTTTCCACTTCCGGGGAACTCGTTTCCACTTCCTGGGAAATCTCAATTATTACCTCCTACCAGGTAAATACCATGTTCCACTTCCGGGGAACTCGTTTCCACTTCCTGGGAAATCTAAATTATTACTTTCTACCAGGTAAATACAACATTCCATTTCCGGGGAACTCTTTTCCACTTCCTTGGAAATCTCAATTATTACCTTTTACCAGGTAAATACCACGTTCCACTTCCGGGGAACTCGTTTCCACTTCCTTTGAAATCTCAATTGTTACCTTTTACCAGGTAAATACCCTTTTTCCACTTCTGGGGAACTCGCTTCCACTTCCTGGGAAATCTCAATTAGTACCTTATACCAGATAAATACCTTTTTCCACTTCTGGGGAACTTCATATTTCCATTTCTGGGGAATGGACATGTGACCTAGTCACCAACCGATTTTAAAGCTCTCTTATGAGGAAAGTTTGCTTTTTCCCACATAAATCTACTGCTACTATGTTATGTTTTCTTACCTTTGGAATTACCCTTCTACCAGGTAAATACCTTTTTCCAACTTCCGGGAACTCATTTCCACTTCCTGGGAAATCTCAATTTTTACCTTTTACCAGGTAAATACCCTTTTTCCACTTCCTGGGAAATCTCAATTAGTACCTTATACCAGATAAATACCTTTTTCCACTTCTGGGGAACTTCATGTTTCCACTTCTGGGGAATGGACATGTGACCTAGTCACTAACCGATTTTAAACTCTCTTATGAGGAAAGTTTGCTTTTCCCACATAAATCTACTGCTACTATGTTATGTTTTCTTACCTTTGGAATTACCCTTCTACCAGGTAAATACTTTTTTCCAACTTCCGGGGAAGTCATTTTCTCTTCCTGGGAAATCTCAATTTTTACCTTTTACCAGGTAAATACCCTTTTTCCACTTCATGGGAAATCTCAATTAGTACCTTATACCAGATAAATACCTTTTTCCACTTCTGGGGAACTTCATATTTCCACTTCTGGGGAACGGACATGTGACCTAGTCACCAACCGATTTTAAACTCTCGTATGAGGAAAGTTTGCTTTTCCCAGATAAATCTACTGCTACTGTGATATGTTTTCTTACCTTTGGAATTAACCTTCTACCTGGTAAATACCTTTTTCCCACTTCTGGAAGAACTCGTTTCTACTTCCTGGGCAATCTCAAGTATTACCTTATACCAGATGAATACCTTTTTCCACTTCAAAGGAACTTCGTGCTTCCTCTTCTTGGGAAATTACATGTAACCTAGTCATCAAACGATTTTTGAGCTCTCTTTTGAGGAAAGTTTGCTCTTCCAAACATAAATCTACAGCTCCTATGATATATATTCTTACCTTTGAAAATAACCTTCAATCAGGTAAATACTTTTCCCACTTCTGGGAAAATCGTTTCCTTCTCCTGGGCAATCTCAAAATTACCTTATACCAGATAAATATCTTTTTTCCACTTCTGGGGAATTTCTTGTTTCCTCTTCTGGGGAAATGACATGTGACCTAGTCAACAACCGATTTTTAGAGCTCTCTTATGAGGAAAATTTGCTCTTCCCACATAAATCTACTGCTCCTATGATATATATTCTTACCTTTGGAAATAACCTTTGAAATTCCACTTCTGGGAAAATCCATTACACTGCAAGTGTATTTGGATTTTTTAATTTTGTCTCACTACTTATAACATTCTCCATATCTGCATAGCCAACATAAGCATCACCGTTTTTCGTTTGCAAATAATTCAGAATTGAATGCAGTATTCTCTTTCAATACTCTGACATTAGCTTTTAACGACTACGCCTTTAAAACAACTGACCCCTTTTCAAAGGTGAATGACTCATTTTTATTCTAACAAGCATAACTTTAACTGACATGTCTCTAACATCTATTCTACTGTAGATGCAGCGATTTCTGCTCGTACGCTCTGATAACTTTATGTTTCTAATTGAAATCTCCTTTCTTTGATTATCTTTTACATTTTCTCCATCTTTCAGCATACATAAACCTACCCGTTTTCAAGCAGAAGAAATGTATGAATCATTTAACATGCACAAACGGTTCAATTGATAATTTTCTTCAAACAGAAGAAATCCAAATTTCATTAAATAAAGAAAACAAAATCGATATCAGGAATAAGGGCTGCCTATGAGCAAAATTTAAATACATACTGCGTTATAGCTTTGATTCCACATAAACAGTCATTTACAAATGCAGTTATTCTTTGACCGTTTACCACTGTAATAACATCACAGTTAAAACTTTCCGCAATATTTGACCAATGCTCGCCAATTCCAGTAAAGAATTCTGTATGTAAAATGCTTCCTTACCTGCGTCTGACCATGAGAAAGCTGAAACCCTTCCATTTGACTGAGCTTTATCCATGTAATTAAAATAAGACTCACCATTTTCAAAATAGCTCATGAAATATCATTTTGAAGTTGTTGTCATGTTATCTTGTAACTTTTTTTTTTTTTTTATATATATATATTTTAAACTTAGATTTATGCAAATTATTGCTTATGCTATTACAATCCAGTACTAATCTATGCTCTGTGCCTTGTTATTTTCACAGTATAGTATTAATAGCATGAGGCTACTTTTCAATTTTAAGAATTCATTTATAAGATAGTAATAAGTGGATCTATTTGTTGTCTTATTACTATAAGACCTCTTTACATGGCAGAAATTTCCATCTTTTTTTTTTTTTTTTTTAAGATAAACACTCTCTGGCAAAAAAACAACAGTATTGGTCGCGATCAGTACAGCAAATAAATAGATAAAGTGTAATACTCTTCTATAACCAACGTAAAGTACTAATATGACCATGCATCTATTTATATTTAATATTTTACCTATTTCATGGGAATTCATCTGTACTTTACTCTCTACGTTCGTTTTCGTCTCTCATGATCTAACTGATCTGTACTACCAACCTTAGTATAGCGCCAAGATTCACATCTTAAAAAAAATCTTTATATCTGAAATGTCTATCTGATGAAAACAAGAAAACTGCTTTCTGTACTTATCTTTACATTGTGCTTTAGATATGGACTTTCAAATTTCCAATGCCAACTTGGATTGAGCTTTTCAAATGTGTTTCTGATCCTCCTCATTACTGGCGACCTCCAGATGTAAATAACCGTCAACTACTTTCTAGCCAATGTGGGTTCTAATAACCTGTCGTTGTTTCAAATATTGGAAACTGAAATGTAAGAACCTTAGATGTAAAACTGTGATTGATTCCATCGTTGACTTAACAATTTTATTTTATTATTTTTATAACTATTATTATTACTATTAATTTATCTTCTTTGCAAAACCAGGAAATGCCGCCCAATTTATGAGGATGTATAGCCTGCTCTTGACGCCTATATTCGTAACTGTGTTTGAAACTATGATCGTGGTATCCCTGGTATAGTCTTTCATAATGTGTATGTAGTGTGTAGCGTTATTTTTTATTTGCTCTATATTTTACAACATTCTCCGCATCTAAGCGTTTCAGATAAACATGTGTAGCCTGCCCTTGACGTCTATATACGTGAACATGTTTGAAACTATGACAGTGATATCCTTGGTATATTCTTTCTAGTGTGTTGCGTTATTTTTTATTTGCTCTATATTATACACCATACTCCGCTTTTGAGCGTTTCAGATAAACTTTTATAGCCTGCTATTAACATCTGTATACATGAACGTGTTTGAAATATGATCGTGTTATCCCTGGTATATTCTTTCATAATATATATGAAGTGTGTTGTGTTATTTTTATTTGCTCTATAGTATACAACATTCTCCGCTTAAAGGCGTTTCAGATAAAAAATGTACCTTTCGCTAAATTCTTCATCTTCATATACCGTTTAATAATGGTTTAGATTTCTGTCACAATCATCTATTTTTGAACATGCCATCTTCTACACATTGAACGCATTTACCTTTTGAGTTATAATCTGCAGATGCGACAGACGCACTTTTGCTACCTAAAATTCACAAAATAAGTTTTTGAGTGTCACTTATCTTTTTAATTCTGTAGAAACCAACTTGTTCATCTCGTTCTGTCTGCTGTTAATACCCTAGGTCGATGCCATGCTATCTTCTTACTCCAGAAATATAGACAAACGTCCTTCGCTTTTTGTGTGTTGCTCACATCTGTGAAGCCGCCTTAGAACTGATTTTTCACGACACTTCGTTCACAAATACCTGATTATTCTCAGTCCGTGCATGACGACTGAGTAATAATATACTGCACAACCTTTGTTAATGCTAGTACCGACTAGACAAATATTCTGCTCTATTCGATGAAACGAGCAGAATGTTAATTATTATTTAACAACAGAATATTGATATTGTTTAACATAATTAAGCATCTGTAGTAAATTGTTTAATGTTAGCGTTGGAAGATTCCTTAAGTATAGACCTGCAGCCCTACTGGATATGTCAACATAAGCGTTTCAAGTAGGTTTTTGTGCATATGCTAATGAGGTTAATGGCCCTGTTTCCACGTATGACTAAACTGTTAGTTGGACCCAAGTTTTTTTTGTTTTGTTTTTTAAAAAAGCAAGTGAGTATGATCGGGAAATACCACGATCACACGCTGCAGACGAACCCATTGCGCAGCACCATGAAGCAGAGCCATAGAACAGTAACAATCACAAGACACCAGGAAGACAAAGAAAAGTAAAGCATTCGGAGGCTCACTTTTTGGGTATGAAGATTTGTGGATAATTTTTTTTTGGAGGGGGGAGGGCTGGTCTTAGGGGTCATCTCTATGTATTTAGGGTCTTTTCTTAAGGTCAATGAACAGAATGGGGATATTTTTTGTTGCTAAAATTTGAAATATTTTTGGGGGTATGCCTGATATTCCAAATGTTTGTTTGGTAAACACTAGGTGCAGGGTCCAAGCCAACGGATGAAGAAAAGTGAGAGTATCCTCCCCTGGGTCACAGACGTGGTTCACAGATAGTCTGAGCCAAAGAAAGTAAGTAAGGGTGCAAAGATCAGGAATCGATACAATCAAGTACCACACCTGACCCAAGACACCAATTGGAAAACCTCAAGTTGAGCCACGACGGGCCCAGCTAAAATCAAGTCTTTATTGTGTTGCATACAACCATGCAGTTACATAATTTTGTGATTGCACATTTTTTGACCATATAATAATGAAAATATAATCATAGTAGGGAGTATACGTAGTTTAAGCCCCTCAGTGGCTAAATATTGTTTCTGGGACTAATTTATCATGGATGCAAACACTTTGAAACCGTGATCAGTCAAATATCGAAAATATAACAGAAAATCTCTAGATCTACCCTTGTTTGTTATGTACCAGGCTCATTTTTAGGTTTTTGGGGGGACATTTTTTAGTTTGCCTTTATTCTCTGTGTTTGCTCGCAGTGTAATCATGAGGACTCAGCACACTATCTTGGGTCACAATAAATTTATCGCTAATGAAAATAATTGTAAAACGGCGCGTCATACAAAACATTTTAATAGTAAATTAATCACATATCAAAGGTACGAAAAAAATATCAGTGTTTTGTCACGGGCGGAGCGGGGGCGGAGACGGTTGGGACAAGGGGCCCGACCCCTGATGATAGCCAATTTTAGTTGTTTGAAACCCCGGGCCGCTGACTGCTGCCCCCTACCTGGTCCACCCCATTCTGCGAAAATCTCTGGATCCACCTTTGTTGGTTATGTACCAGGCTAATTTTCTAGTGTTTTGACATTTTTAATAAAGCCTAAACAAAATAGGAAGTCAAAATAAAAAGCTCTCAAAAGGATAAAGAATAATAGATAAAATATTTACTGAATAAGTACAAACATTTAGGAGAGTGAATAATGGACTAATACTTAAATGAGATTAGCCCCATCCAGACCCCCTAAAATCACTCTTAAAGTCTTTCAGTATTGTTCTTTGTGTGAATCGATTAAACAGAGCATGGAAATTTACATACTTCGCAGGAAAATTCCATTGATTCTTCCTTCGCTGTTATTGCGAAATAAACGAAACTTTTAATTATTATATTATCATATCCTGTCGCGCGACATCTTGCACTGTAAACAAAGCGCCACAAATGCCGTCTGCTTAAGTCGTATGCTGCACATACTTGAAAACTTTATTGACTAAGGTAAGTGTAGATGACCCAGATCAGATTGCTCCTACATGAGTAGTCTGATCTGGTTATGCACTGTTTTTATGCCCCCAAAGGAACTTTGGGAGGCATATAGTGATCGCACTGTCCGTCCGTCAGTCCGTCCGTCCCGCTTCGTGTCCGGTGCATATCTCCTATATTCTTTGAGGTAGGAATTCCAAATTTTGTGTGTGGATACATCTTGGGATGGCGGAGTGTCGCGTACCTTTTTCAGGTCACTGTGACATTGACCTTTGACCTAGTCTTTAATATAATCGTGTCCTGAGCATATCTCTTATATTATTCGAGGTAGGAATCTCAAATTTGGTGTGTGGATGCATCTTGGGATGACAAAGTGTCGCGTACCATAATTGGCTCACTGTGACCTTGAACTTGACCTCTGACCTAGTTTCTAGAAACTGCATTCAATCTGGTGCATATCTCCTGTATTCTTTGAGATAGGAATTCAAAAATTTGTGTGTAAATGCATCTTGGGATGAGAGAGTGTCAAATACCATTTTCCGGTCACTGTGACCTTGACCTCAGACCTAGTTTTAAGAATTATTGTGTCCAGAGCCCATCTCTTACATTATTTAAAGGAGGAATTCAAAATTTGGTGTGTGGATACATCTTGGGATGGCGGAGTGTCGCATACCATTTTCAAGACATTGTGACCTTGACCTCTGACCTATTTTTTTTATAAAATCCTCACCGGAGCATATCTCTTATATTATTTGAGGTAGGAATCTCAAATTCGGTGTGTGGATGCATCTTGTGATGACAAAGTGTCGCGTACCATAATTGGTTCACTTTGACCTTGAACTTGACCTCTGACCTAGTTTCTAGAAACTGCATTGAATCTGGTGCATATCTCCTGTATTCTTTGAGATAGGAATTCAAAATTTTGTGTGTAAATGCATCTTAGGTTTTGTTCGCACGTTCCAGAAATTAACCTCGTTGGCCGTTCAGTACTAAGATTGGAGTCATAAAGTATATTGTTTAGTTAATTATTTACCTGCTAGTTGGGAATTTTTTTCGTCTTCTTATATAATTTTTGCTAGATCAGGCCCCCTGATCTTGATCCAAATTAATTGACACTCTGGTGGTATTAATAAAAGATTTTTCGCAACATTAAATTTTGAAACAAACCAGTAGATGGCAAAGGCATGCAAAAATAGCCCAGCATGCAAAACGTTAAAAATGAGTCACTTTGTGAAACAGTTACTGTATTAACCCATATAAGCCAAGCGACCTTTTTGTAGTGCAGACCTAGATCAGATGCCACAGAACGCGGCGTCTGATCAGAGTCTCCACTATTTGCTTACAGAATAATCTATTAAAATTCGAATAAGAGAAAATAACACCCAAGAATCCTTAAAACTGAAATTAATTGATCCAATTAAAAATATTGGGATAAACGGGTTAATTGGGTTCGTTTTTTCTCGAAAGTTTAAAAGCTTAATCTGCCAAGTTGATAGCTAGTCTCTGTAGCTCAATTGATAGTGTTCCAAACAATATCTAACCATTAGGTGGCATGACTATTACATACTGTCGATTCTTTAGTATCGCGCCTGCACAGACAATGATTAGAAGGTAGACTTGGGTGTGGGTTTAATCTAGTGCGCCAAATCGGTCCCCAATGAATCTCGGGATATAATACAAGGCGCACCACTTATGATGTTCAAAGTAAGAAAGAGGGCAAAGATCAGGAATCGATATAATTAAGCACCACACCTGACCCAGGATACCAATGGGAAAGTGACAACGTCCCAAATAGACATCACAAATGAGAGCCTAGAGGTCAGCCTTTTTCCAGCAGGTGACCACAAGGCATCAACAAACAGACGTGCATGAAAACATAACAAAACAAGACAGAAATAACATAAATGATCCACAAAAGAAGCACCGCCCTGGAACGGTCAGTAAAAATATTTATATTTTACTGGAGGGCTTAAACCGGTTTAACGGTGCACCAACCTCACCCTTAGTTCAGATGTGGATCAAGACACATAGATGTTTGGTTTGCATGAAAGACCCCTAGCTTATCAATGCATCATCTCCTAGAACATATAAATCAAGATATTACAAGGAGATAAAGCAAAGACAAGGACTCCACAGTCAATAAAACTGAATACCGGAGCAAAAGAGATCCCACAGGTAAACCCCGGTGGGCCTAACAACAGCCAAAAGCATCAGGCCCCTACCATCTCATCAATAGATAAGTCTTTAAGTCGGAACCGTCATAGAGTCTGAAGTCCGACCCACCGGCGTGCAATTAAAGAGGAAAGCAAAGTTGCCAGCCAATATTGGGTTGACCACCAAGCATGCAGTCTGTTGCAATACGTTAATGTTATAGCCAATCTTTTTATAATGGGAAATTATTTTAATGAACTGGGCTTGAAAATTATAAGAGCCAACAATCTTCTTCAATTTATACACCAAATCATCATAGAATTCAGGTACAGGCGTAAGTCCCTGCTATCTGTCCGCCATCGGAATTTGTGCATTTTAGCTCACCTGGCGGCTCTCGGTGAGCGTATAGGAATTACTGACTCGGATCGGCGTCCGTGCGTCTACAGTACGTGCACCCATCCAAACTCTGGCCGATCGAAATTAAATTTCATCTGGGGCATCATTATATTGGGATGGGAGAAAGGTTACATTAGGTTTTAGGCCAAATCGGATCAGAATTTTGGTTTTCATGTCAACAGATAGCTCCCATAGGGCGAAGTTGGCACCATGAAACCGGTTTAAGCCCTCCAGTTAAATATTTTTACTGACCGTTCCAAGGTGGTACTTCTTTTGTTGATTATTTATGTTATTTATGTCTTCTGTTTATCATGTTTTCGCGTCTGTTCATTGCAGCCTTGTGGTCACCTGCTGGGAAAGGGCTGGCTCTCGTTTGTGATGTTTAATTGTGATTTTGTCACTTTCCCATGTGGTATCCTGGGTCAGGTGTAGTACTTGATTTTATTGATTCCTGATCTTTGCCATCTTTCTTACTTTGTAATGGGGAAAATCCTGTGACCACTCTAGTGCCTTCATATTTAATTGCATCTTCTTTATTTTTGCAGGTAACGAAGACAACTATAAAATCTTGAATGGGTTCGAAATTCGACAAAATATGACAAGGGGGTGCGGAGTTAGCTGGCCTTGTGGCTGTGGAAAAATCCTGATAGACTTATAATTGGATAAAAGTCGTGACCATTCTAGTGCCTTCATTTTTAATTGGGCCAGCTTAATTCTTGCAGGTAACAAGGACAGCTATAACAACTTTAACGAGTTTGAATTTCGGCTACATTCGATCACCTACTACGGAGTTATCTGCCCTTGAGTGTCTGAAAAATACATATTTAATGTAGTGAGCTCACTAATGCCTTCATTTTGATTGGATCTTCTTCATTCTTACAGGTAGCAAGGACAGTCATAAAATACTGGATTGATTCGAGATTCAGCAAGATCGGACCAGGGTCTACGAATTTAGCCGTGAAAAAATCCCATAGACCCATAATGGGAGAAATGTTGTGACCAATCTAGCGCCTTCATCTTTGCATTAATATACATCAATCTTGTAGGTGACAGTGGCAACTATAAAAACTTGGATAAGTATGGATGTCGGTCAGATCCCATCACCGAAAACAGAGTTAGCTGCCCTTGAACGCCTGAGAAATCAATGAATAATGTTGTGACTACTCTAGCGCCTTCAATTTTGATTGGTCTTCTTCATTCTTGCAGGTAATGAGGACAACAGTAATATCTTGGAGCGGTTTCAAAATCGGCAAGATCGGACTAGGTAGTTAGCTGCCCTTGAGCGTCTAAAAAATCGATGTATAATGTTGTGGCTACTCTAACGCCTTCATTTTTAATTGGATCTTCTTCATTCTTGCAGGTAACGAGGACATTTATAAAATCTTGGATAGGTTTGAAATTCGGCAAGATCCAACTAGGGGTTTCGGAGTTAGCTGCCATTGAGCGTCTGGAAAAGTACCATAGACTTACAATGGGATAAATGTTGTGGCCAGCCTAGTGCCTTCATTCTCGAATGGACCTTCCTCATTCTTGCAGGTAACAAGGACATGCACAAAAGCTTGAATGGGTTTGAACTTCGGCCACACCCCACCACCGACTACGGGGTTACCTGCATTTGAACATCTAAAATATAGATGTATAATGTATTGATCGCAGCTAGGAGCTTCAAACTTCGTCAGCTTATAGAAGATTATGAGTAGATCGCCTGGTGAAATTAAAAAAAAAATCGTTGTATTTTTTTTAGTTATTGCCCTTTGCAAATTTGGACAGAGAAGACTTGATATCTCAAAAACCGTTACAGCTAGGAGCTTCAAACTTGGTCAGCTTATAGAAGATAATGAGTAGACTACTTGGTGAAAATTAAAAAAAAATCATTTGATCTTCTTCATTTTTGTAGGTAACCGAGATATATATAAAAGCTTTGATGGGTTTGAATTTTGGTCTGATCCCACCACTGACTGCGGAGTTGGCTGCCCTCGAGCGTCTGAAAAATATAGTTTCTCCAGGTTTTCTCTTTCATTTTTATCCAGATCTTTTAACTACATGCAGATAACAATAAGTGTTTGGACTTTGATCTGATCGTTGATTCAAGTTTAGAGCTACCTTCCATTTGATTTCCAACAATGTGGTATGTGTGGCCAGTAAAGTAAGTAAGGATGAAAAGATCAGGGATCGATACATCAAGTATCACACCTGACCCAGGAAACAAATGGGAAAGTGACAAACTCACAGCCAGACACCACAAACGAGAGCCAAGAGGTCAGCCCTTTCCAAGCGAATGACCACAAGGCACATATAAATAGATGCACACAAAGGCATAGCAAACACAAGACAGAAAAAACACAAAAGATCCACAAAAGAAGCACCGCCCTGGAACGGTCAGTAAAATATTTTACTGGAGTGCTTAAACCGATTTCACGGCGCGCCAACCTCGACCTTAATTCGGATGCGGATCAAGACACATATATATTTGGTTTGCATGAAAGAGCCCTAACTTATCAAAGCATCATCTCCCAGAACATATAAATCAAGATATAGCAAGGAGATAATGCAAAGATAAGGACTCAACAGACTAAGTAAAACTGAATACCAGAGCAAAAGAAATCCAACAGGTAAACCTCGGTGGGACCGACAAACAGCCATAGCATCAGGCCCCTACCATCTTATCAATAGATAAGTCTTTAAGTCGGAACCGTCATAGAGTCTGAAGTCCAACCCACCGGCGTGCAATTAAAGAGGAAAGAAAAGTTGCCAGACATTATTGGGTTGACCACCAAGCATTCAGTCTGTTGCAATACGTTAATGTTATAGCCAATCTTTTTATAATGGGAAGTTATTTTAATGAACTGTGCTGAATATTATTTCTTCAATTTATACACCAAACCATAGAATTCAGGTTCGGAAAGTCCATGGCGCAGGAGAGATTTAAGTCCAAGTCTGATACTGAAGCTCCGTTTTTGGACTTGAACTTGTCTATAACAAATGGCATAGTTTCTTCTAAAATTTACGATAAACGGGGTGATTTTAATTTTGAAATAGTAAATTTCTTGATGGAGATGTTCCTCGATCTCCTTCCTATGGTGTATATATTTCTCAGCTTATTCGTTTTGCTAGAGTGTGTTCTAATGTTGATGACTTCAACAACAGAAACTTATTTTTAAACTGCAAAGTTATTAAAACAAGGTTATAGATATCATAAAAGTCGAAAAGCATTTTCTAAGTTCTACCACAGGCACTCAGATTTAATTGTTAAATACAACAATTGGTTAAACCTATATTTTATGGTGATTTAGTTTATAAATTCAACGAATTGTTGGAAAACCTAATTTTAGTGATCAATTCAAAAAGATAGTAAAACGTTATATAAGGGTTGGATATAACTTGGATATCATGCGACATTCTGCACGCCTAGTTTTAAAACCCAATCACGGTTTATAGCTATGGTTTCCTCTTTAATTGCACGACGGTGGGTCAGGCCTCAGACTCTATGACGGCTCTGACGTAAAGCTTTAATCGGTGGGTTGGTGCCTGATGCTTATCTGTAGCTGGACCCACCGTGGCTCAACTTGAGGTTTTCTTTAGCTCTGACTATCTGCGAGTCATGAGCCCTTTTCTTTGTTTCATCATGGTGTGTTAATTTGATTAGAGTGTTTCTCCATGATGATACATTGCATTAGTTAGATGGCCTCCATGCGAGCTGAACATTTCTTGTACTTCAACAACAGCAGAATCTAGGGCGAAGATTTGGTACCAGTAATGTGCATTTAAGCCCTCCGGTGGCTAAGGCTGCTGTCCGTTCTAAGGCGATGGTTCTGTTGTTGTTGACTTTTTGTTTATTGTTACTCCCATTGTGGGAGTCTGTAATTGTTCTATGTTTTGTTATACGTTACTTTATGTGCATTCTAGTATTGCAATCATCTTGATGGGAAAGAGAGAGCTGGTTGCTTTGCTTAATTTGTCTTCCTGGTGTCTCGTGGTCGTTGGGTGGCTCTTCCTCGCGGTGCCGTGGGTTGTCTGCAGTTTGTGATTGTGGTATTTCCTAATCATACTCACTTACTATATTTTGAATTTAGATATCAAATCATAGTATCGTCTATAAAATTTAGAAAAGGTTTTGCGAGGTTTATGATACCGTTAGGTTTTTCAAGAAGTTTCTTTGTTAACAATTTATTGCGAGTTGTGAAGACAGTAACATAGCTAGATGCTCTAGCAAAACGAATGAGTTGAGAGATATAGACTCCATAGGATGTAGAGCGAGGAACATCACCATCTAAAAATGGGAAATTGACAATTTCAAAATCAAAGTCGTCACGTTTATCATAAATTTTGGTAGAAACAATTTCATTAGAAATTGACAAATGCAAGTCTAAAAAGCGGCTTTGGTATCAGAGGTATTGGCTTTATTAAGTTTGAGCTCTAAAGCGTATATTTGATTTACCATATTGTCAAAAACATTAATGTTTTAAATATCGTCCAAATATCTGGATGTAGTGTTAAACGCATCAATAACATCTGCCTGCTTATCATCAGAAAGAGACATCATAAAGTCCCTGTTACGATGTCGAATACCAGGAACATCAGAATCAGTGATGGTTGCGTATATGCATAAATACGCAAAGAGTTAGGTATGCACCTAGTCACCTATATGAACTGAGATACGGTACCTTTTCTACTATTAGTCCAATATACGGGCGGTTTGTCTGAGATAGAGTTCACTGTTACTTAATTTAGTAACGCGATGATTTAGTGAAGCATGGTTTTCTTACCTTTCTCGCAAACTTTATGCATTTCTTTCTATATAAGGGCGGCGTAGTTTGAGGTCAACCATACAACCAGTGAGTTAATACAGCCACAAGCTAGAATCGCGAACTGATTATAGTGGTAAAATGACTTAAAGAGTCAAGATCGTGATCAAACATGGGGTTATAAAAGGAAGAACCCATAGGACGGTGTGACATAGATTCATTGACTCATCACAGAGCATATTGACTAAAAGTCAACATTTTGAAGCCAAGATGATGAAAATTTCGCGAATCGCGTAAAATACCAAATCAGATAAGAGTACCGCAGAACATAAGAATATAAGGGCCCATTTTTTTCCTAGATCTTAGATTTATACGTGAATTGTATTCTTAACGTTTCTTATTTCTGACTAGTTGACGTACGTCTAAAGCAGGACACTCTAAGATTGATTCTTATAGAAACTATCGTAGAGTGGAAACTTGCTCTATAGTGTTTCCAGAGTTTAAGTGACCCCCGTTTTTCTTTTTTTAAACACCTTTTAATTGAACGTAGAAGAACGGCACTTAGCGTGTGGATTTAAATGCACACCCCGTAACTAAAACTTATTTTTGGGAGACGCAAGTATTAGTAAATGAAGCCCAAACCTCCTGTACAAAAGAATAACTTATTGTTTTCCCTATTAATATACCCATGTGAACCCCTATAGATACACTTGGTATATTTGCATTGCTATGATGATATATACTAGCCTACAGGAATATCTATATCCGTTGATTCAACGCAAATCTATTCCACAAACCTCACTCGTCATCACTTTGACACACACACGCACCCACACACGCAATTGTAAAAGTCTATATGGGTCCTAGACCGTGCCGTTTTGAAAGCATTCAAATATAAGGCTTAAGTATGAAACCTGCAAGTACATGTAGTACCTTCCATTTCAATTCATCGACTCTTTTTGCCTATGAGGTAATTTGCCATGGTTTTGTCTTCTGCTGATATATTTTTTTTCAAAATCAATATTTTTGTTGCTGTTGTTTTTTCTAAAAAAAAATCGGTAATATCAGTAGAGTGTCAAGCAGTTTGGATCCAGATCATGCCTGTTGGGTCTGATCTGGGTCTAAATTGTTTGCAAAGGTTATCAGCAGACGACACTAGTAAGTAAAGAGTTTATGACGACAGTTCAAGCAAATTAGAGAGTTGACGAGAAATAGCGAATCGGGGATATACATTAAACTTCAAGCGCATCAAATATTTGCCTGCTTAAGATATTTCGCTGATAAACTTTGTCAACAGCCGAAGCCAAGTTCAGGCTAAAATGTTGGGCATTATCTGGATCCATACTGTTTGAAAAACTACTTGTATTTCTTAAAGACATATTTTTAGAAAATAATTATCTCGAAAGAAAATTCAGCAGAGGACAACAACAACCCAGCATTTAAGGTTAAACCGTTTAGCTTGAATCGCTTTTTAACACAGGCCATTTAAATGCATCGGTTTTAGATGTACAGTGAAGTTTATCAGTCAGTATAAGCAGTGAACCATAGCCTAATGCGCGAAGATTGGTCCAGTCAAGCAATTTTAGCGTGAAGCTGCGACTGTCTTCATCAGTTTAAACGCGTGTTTTGGGTGCTTAAAGGAACCGTATCATCGAGACGGTTGTTTTGAGTACACACCAAATATTTTTTGCAAATATTTTTTGGTTGAGAAATAGGGAAAATAATTTTCTGTTACGCACTCTTATCTGTAGGACTGACGAATTACCTCCACTGACCCGTATAAGCCATGTTTTATTTATATCGTTAGGTTCACTTGGGGACTAATTCAAAGAGACACACCAAAATTCCATCTAATCCCAGCCTATACAAAAACTCACATTTATGTGGAAAAAAATAATTCAACTACGCGGTCTATATCTGAATTCATTTCTCTAATTTATTTTTCAATTAAAATCACCATTAAAGAATAATTAGCAAAACACGGGGGTCACTTAAGTTCTGGAAACACTATAGTATAGAATGGTCAACTAGCCAGAAATAATAGCGTAGGTGGTGTCGTTGTATCATTAATGTGATGTCGATGTTTTTAGTGCATAAAGTACTGAAAGGTTATTACTAGTTGTGTGCATTATTTTTCCCTGATAGCATCGTCAACGCCTATAGGAATTTTCCAATAAAATTTCCCCTCTTCCCTCCTGACCGGCTTTATGTCGTAACAGTCCCTCTCATAACAAAAGAGGAATAAATCCGCAACCAGGGGAGCATAATTAGTGCCCATATGAAGCCCAACTACTTGTCTATACAGCTTGGCGCCAAATCGAATAAAAATGTTGTCCAACAAAAGATCAGCGCATCACATACATTTTGACATGACAAAGCATGACATTTTTAGGGTTTTTCGAAGTAAAAATGTATTTCTGTCATTATATGCAAGGTAAGTAGAGGGGAGCCTTCTCTCTGGAAGGTAATTTCAATAAGATCAATAAGTTTATCTTTAATTAAATTATGAGGTAAAGTAGTGTAAAGAGTAGAAAAATCATAAGTAGACAAACTGGTCGCATTGAAATCTCTAGATTTTAGTTTATCTGAGATTTCACCTGAATTTTTAATATACCAAAATAGGTTTTAAAGCCCCATAAGCGCAGTCTGACCAGAGACCTTGCTAGTTGCTTGAATATTCTATAAGTGTTAAGCTACTGACTGAACACCATTTGGAGTTTTTAAGGTTACAAGGAGGCTGCACAGCCTCTTCTGAGTCTCCATTTGTCAACATGCCACATTGGCGGAAATCACATGTCACGGCTCATTTAGCATCATAAAATATGGTGTTGGCTCTCAGGTAAGTGATCGTTGCCCATTGGACTGCCTGTATTACATAACCACTAGGTTTGTTTCAATTGCGACGAGACAATTAATGCTTTACTGTCCTGCCAGCCAAGAGTGACCTTGACGTCATGTTTTGTTAACAAAGTTATCAGGGACTTAGAATCGATAGATCACTTGTGTATTAATCATATCCACAGGATATGATTAATACACAAGTGATCTATCGATTCACATAAGCTCCAGTGGAGTGTACGTGTTTCTTTACAATTGAAAACAAAACACGACGTCACTGTCACTCTTGGCTGGCAGGGCAGTAGCAACTTGTAATTGTCCTTGCGTGATCGATTTCCTTATCACGAGTTTCCGTGGGTCGTCCAGTAAAAAGCGTTAGGGTTTGTTTTTTTGTTGTTGTTTTTTGCAAGGTTTGGCTAATCCTGCAAGTTGAACATGGATTTTGATAGTTTTTCTATCTAAAAAGTCCTAAGAAGTTTGAATTTATTTACTTGTAAATTAATGTTCAATTTCTCGGTCGTTTTGTTGCATTTGCTGCAGGACGTCACATTGAGGACATTGACCACTTCTGTGCTAGTCTGAAGGCAGGGTTAGAAGAGCTTGCTAAATTGTTCATACTTGTAGATGTGCGTTTTATGGTCTGCACTGTTCCCACATAACTACTCAGTCATGTTTGTAACTGTATAGTAAGGGTAAAATCTGAGTGGATGTGGTCACCGTCAATCGGGTTGCATGCTCAGGAATTTGTCTTGTAGGAGTGGTATACTATTGTTAATTGGACATTCCTGATTAAGAATAAAGATGTTAACACTCAATATCTTGGGTCCCACCCGCCATTTTGGATGGTTTCAAGATTGCCGCCATGAAAAAAGACAAAATGCCTATATAGTGTAATATCAGCCTCCTACCATCTGTTTTGCTTGCTTTTATGAGTGTACTAGCTATATTTAAGATCCTCGACTCCACTTATGATATATATATAGCTAAACATAAGGTATAAACATACTTTATTCAATATGGTGGCAAATTGGACATACAAATTCCGGATATTTTAGTTAATCTTAAAAAAGTTCCCATGATTATGTCAATACAATTTATATATGTTACAAGTTTCAGTCATTATTAATTTTGGATACATATTTATTGTCAGCATTTCTTTAGTCATGGAGTATTTCATTTTTCATAAAGTCACCATCTTCATGATAATATATAGGCACCATACAAGGTTACCACACCCCTTTTAATAAGTAGACACATTTTCCTGTAAGTAAACATAACTACACTTCTGTATGTATCTATCTCGCTGATATTGAAATGAAGTTTACTTGGTTATCTTCAGAATCATCACTTATTTATTTTCGAAGGTATATTTGGGTTCTTAAAGTGTAACATACGTTACATTTTACATCAAATTCAGCAAAATAAACATGATGAGACTGAGTACCAAGTAGCCTCTTCAGAATAGGTAAATGTATTCTCCTCACAACCGACTATGATACATTTTAATGTTTAATAAATATCTGTTATTTAAGAGTCCTATCAACATTTTAAATTGGGTTCCTTAGCAATACTAGTCCGGATCCCCTTAAAATCACAAAGCTACCAACCAATCCAGCATTCATTGTTGGGCCATCATTGGCCCGCTAATAGTGTTATTTGGATGCTTCCTCCACTCATCAAACTAAAAAAAAACGTTGTCAAAGTTGGATCCCCTCTGACAAAACTTTCTGGATCCGCGCATGTTGATTGTTATATTTCCTGGTCATTTTCATTTGCTGTTGCTTTTGGCTCTCGACGTGACTAATTTATAAATAGGCAAGGGCTTCCTCTGTATGCCATATGTTTGTCTGCAATTTCTGATTGTGACACATCCTTGTCATATTCACTTAATAATGCCATGTAGACTGGCTTGTTTAATGACAAAACTGTATCATCTTGTTGTTGTTGTTGTTGTTACTGTTGTTGTTGTTGTTGCTGTTGTTGTTGTTGTTGTTGTTGTTGTTGTTGTTGTTGTTGTCAAAACGCAGATTAATTCAAATTAATGAAAAAGGACCATTGCTCTCTCTTTGTTATAAATATGTAAACATTCAGATTTCTTGCAACAAAAATATGAGAAATAAAAAGAATTGTTTTATTAGCTAGTTGACACTAATTCTTGTCGTTCTTTTTGTTCTCCAGAACTGAATACCCTTTCAAAACAATCTAGGCACATATCAACTGATATCACAAAATAAACAACAAAAATATATGTAAATATCATGTCCATAATTCAGCCTCTGCTTTCATCTGACTTGTGACGTCATTCATCAACACTTTCTTAAACATTTCCCAGTCTTCCTTTATTTGAAAATTATCCTGAAACACATCCTCATCTGGGTAGGGACGTACCATCTGTCGCACGCGCTTCTTCACGGCCTCATTCGCGTTTTTGCCAAAGAAAGCTTTAGACAGCATCACACACTCTGCCCCTCGACTTATCTGGAAAAAAATGTTGTCATGCTGAATACTTTTATGAAATACACGCCTCCAATTATTATCAAACTAACTTACAGGATGTCATTTATTAGCATGTCTTTGATAGCAGAGTGAAAAACAGTGTGAATCCAGATCAGCTGGCTTCTAACTGATCCGTTAATGTTTGTTTGTTTTGTTGCTTTACGTCCCAAGTCAACAGCTATGGTCATTGCGGGACGGTCAGTTCACCTAACCACACTTTTTCCTGGGCAGGCTTGAACAAGCGGATAACCAGTAATTCGTGCACATACTTTCGCTTGTAACTGACAACAACCCTTCTTGAATGAATCAGCGGAAGGGAGGAGAATGACCGTAGAAATTATTTCATGATCAATCTCCACGAAAGTATGGGACCGGGCTGGGATCTAACTCGTGACCCCTGGAATTGCAGTCAGACACGCATCTGTAACCAGACACGTTACCGACTGCGCTACGCAGCTGGTCCAATAAAATAGGATATATACAGGTTAAGCAGGTCAAGGGTTTATGTTGATTGTGTGGTATGTTACAGTAACATATTTTAACCTTATATATTTGGGCATATTGATTTCTATTTTCAGGGAGTGGTCTGGTGTGTGAAAGATTAAAAAATGGAATTACAGAAGTTATAAACCTTACCTATTTGAGGCTCTCCAAGGTTGGTGATACCTGTTCCCATGTTAACATGAAATAAATTGGCTTGTTCTCCTGTTCCCCAAAATTCGTAAATTTGGTTTCATATGTTCCCTGTTCTCCGATATTGTCTTTGTTCTTCTGTTCCCCTCATAATTTGACCTTTGTTTCCCTGTTCACCTGATATAAATATTTTTTTCCCTGTACCCCAAAATCCCTGAGAGACCCTCCTGTTCGGTCAGTTGTTAAAATCAATGAGATGAGTTTCCTTTCAGGCTAAAAGTGCGTGCAGATCCAATAAGCAACAGCGTGGTAAAGTTTGTCTGAAGTTTTGTTAATAAATAAGTGAGTATAAAACTGCCACAATGCTGATATGATTTAGAAAGATCAAAGTTACTTTAACTATTTAGAATAGTATATTCATGTTGCTTCATAAAATGTTGTCCTGGTTTTGTGATGTATATGCTTTGCGTTATATATAATATTGCATTCTAACACCATCGCCTAAATAGCAATGGATAAAGTCAGTGATTCATTATTTGATAAATCACTGCATGTACAAGCGTGAAGTCGTTTGGTTGCAAGTTTGATTTTTATGACGCCATTCATCACATATAGTTTTGTTTGACGTCGTAACGTCGTTTTCACAACTAATGGGCGTCCAAACGTATCTAAAGAACATTTTTCAGTCCAAAAAAGGTTTGTGGGAATTTCTAATGCTCTGTTCAAGATGGCGGAATCAGTATTGAAACTGAAGAAGTCGTTCATACTTTTTAACCTTTTGTAAGTTAGATTCGAAATGCATTCGTGCTGGCAGTGATTTGTTGCATAATATATCACTGGCTGTTGGTCAGTTGTAAGTGTATAACCACTCGGTCTTTGGGCTCATGATTTATCTACTTTAACGATATCAATGGCATAGCTAGTTGGTTTACTTTAACTGCATTCTTTTATTATCTGTGTTACATACTTCTTTTATCTGTGTTTTGTTTTGTGTGTTAAGAACTGAAGGTTTGGACGTAAAATGTATTAATGACCTATGCCTCTTCCTTGCAGTGGCCTATGTTGGCCTGTGGTCTGTTGCTGTTACATTTCTTGGCCATAAATACTTACTTTTAGATTATAATTGCATTCAGATTCATACCTGTCCCATTTTCTACAGCAATACCTTTTGTTTAGTTTATATAGGAATGAGTACAAAATTATTATCCCCACGCTTTTTATAAAAAAGCGAAGGGGATATTGTAATCGCATCTGTCTGTCCGTCTGTCCGTTATGCTATCTACTCCTAAACCGTTTTATCGAAATTCAACCAAATTTGGTGTGTGAGTTTCTCACATAAATGGGGCGTGCAACAGCAAAAACAAATTTTGGCCCTGCCCCCTGGGGCCCTTGGGAGGGGTCAAAAGGTCAAATATCATTTAATTTCAATTACAAAGTCAATTTCAAAAATTGCTATACCAGACTTTGTGTTTGTTCTCACAAATGAAAGATACAAAACATATCAGATGGGATTTTAATTCTGTTGCCTGGGTCATGCCCAAGGGGTAGGACTTTGGGGCTCTGGGGGTGCCGAGGGGGTAAAAAAAATCAAACATTGTCATGTGGCATATCAAACCGACGGGGATGACGAGCAGGACAAAATGCAAGTAAAATTTCATCCTAGGGTCAAACAGGTGACCTTTAGGTGAGGTCAAAAGGTCAAATATCATTAAATTTTGGTTAACATGTCAATTTCAAAGGTTTTTATACCAAACTTTGTGTGTTGTTGTACAAGTGAAACATACAAAACATATCAGACTGGATTTTCATTCTGTCACCTTGAACATGCCCCAGGGGTGGGACTTTGGGGCGCTGGGGGTGCCAAGGGGGTCAAAAAATATTTTTTGAAATATGCTCATGTGGCATATCAAATCGACGGGGATGACGAGCAGAACCAAATGCAAGTAAACTTTTCATCCTAGGGTCAAACAGGTGACCTTGGGGTGAGGTCAAAATGTCAATTATCAATAAATTTTTGTTACCATGTCAATTTCAATTTTTATACCAAACTTTGCGTGTGTTCTCACAAATAAAAGATAGAAAACATATTGAACAGAATTTTCATTCTGTTGCCGGGATCATGCCCCAGGGGTGGGACTTGGTGATGCTGGGCCTCAAAAACTTTAGGGTGGGGACTTGCGATGGCGCCTCATCGACTGCGCGTTCTAGTTATTGTTTTTGTTACCTGGTTTAAGTTTTATTTGAAAATGTGCTTACATTTTGGAAAGCTGTAGGCGTATTTTCAATTTTAAAGGTGTACGGTTAGTAATATTTGAGCCATCACATTGTATTTTGGTGCTTTAATCGATAATGCCAGCAGCCAAAGCTTAGGCCAACATGCGCATTAATGAAACCACTTTGGAGCATTTGCTGCTCACTCCATTTATAAACCTCAGGCAAAAACTTGACTGGCTAGACCCAACATATAGCTGCATATCAACCTTGTATAAAGAGTGATTTAATCCTTTACTCCATAGGCTATATTAAGATCATGACATCATTTTCTATTTTAGACAACATTGAAAAGATTCAAGATAAATTTAAATTTGGCTTTGAATACTTTGGAAAATATTATGGAAAATGGAACATTTTCCATATTTTTTTTCTTTAAATACATGATATTTCAATGGCGTCAAAAGGCGTTATTATGGAGTTGAGGGTTAATGAATATGTGATTAGTACAGAATTCCCATGAACTATTTTTAAGACAGGGTTCATCGATATAGTGTTGATATATTTATATATTCTGCTCCTTCAGGAATATTGGGTTCTGATAGAGAGCAGAATACCGCTTAAGCCAGTGCTAGGGGGTGTGAGAATTTTTGGCACTTTCCAATAGTTTTCATGAATAGACTAGATAAAACCGAGCCTATTGTTTTCTTAATTAGTAGATTCTCTATATAGTTCCAGATTATTCATACTTTAATAATTTCAACTGCATCAAAGTACTGCCTTTTCATTGGCTGATGGGAGAGTTCTATACTTGAAGTGTTGTTTTTGAGCTCATACTCACATATTCGTTCCATAGAAATAACCATTTTTAATCATTATGTAGCCAAAACAAAAGGTAAGTTAGAATGATCAGGAAATACCACAATCACACACTGTAGACAAAGCCTTGGCACCATGAGGAAGAACCACAGAACTCTCTCTTCCTCATCCAGATGATTGCAAAACTAGAAAGGACACTAGTTTTAAATGGAAAGAATTTTCAAGATGGCTGAGCACTCCACTTTCTAGGCACAGCAGTTTTGAACAATTTTCCTTTGGCGAGCTATGAAATTTAAAATAGTGTAAATAGCCCTTTACAATCATGCTGCTTCGTTCCTAAGTTGAAATTATAAGGAGTACATTTTATTTTTGTAGATTCTATAGATGTATAACTCCACCAAATCGGACACAAATTTAACATTATCCCTTTTTAGCTTTATTCAGTTTGTGAGTGATTTGCCAGCATTTACACATCGATAAAAACAAAAAAATAAAGAAAATAGGGTAAGAAAAAGTTCATAATTTCATATGCGGATCCAGAGGGAGAATAGGGATCCTGACCCCCCTCCCTTGTAAAATCACAAGTTATAAGGGTTTTATAGAAATAAGCATTTGGACCCCCCTGGAAAAAGTTGGACCCCCCACCCCCCCCCCCCCCACCCCCTACCCCTGGAAAAAGTTGGACCCCTCTGAAACCTTGGAAAATAATAGTTTTCTTTGAAATAACCATTGCACACCCTCAGTAAAACTGTAAAAGTAAAATAAGTTGAGGACTAAATAAATAAATTAAAAAAACGTTGTCAGAGCTGTTTTCTGGCAGTCGGGCCTTGACCCCCTTGGCAAAAATCCCTGGATACGCGCATTGACTTTTATAAAATAGAGTAAGGTAAAGTCATACTTACAAGACTAACAGTTGTATTTGATCTTTCTATGTCATCATCAAACTCTACTGTATCAAGACCCTGGAGAAAAATGAAAAAATATACACTCATTGTGCCTTCGGTACTGTAAATTGGATTTATTTTTTCAAAAACTTGCGAATGCACGGTTTTGCAAAAATAAAACCATCACGAAATGTGAAATCACTCTGCTTTTTCTGCTGAAGGTATATCATGCTTAATTTACGAATTTTTAACGTTGGAAATAAGTCTTTTAACGCAATTCGCGAAATAAAAATGTTTACAATTGTTTTATTATTATTGCATCACGTTTATCAGATAAGACTGAATCTTGCATTTTCTGCCAAGACTAAGTAAGTCCGTATTTTTCGATTGAGCCTAAACTTGATGTCAAAAGACACTAATGGGATAGTCTACTTATATTACATGTGCTTTTGCTGAAGCAATTAAGTTAGTTTTGCTAAAGAACTAGGCTCCCAGGGGGGTACTCTGATATTTTCACACATACATAGGCTCGGCCCATTTTTTGGGGTTCAAAATTCTGAATTTCAATATTTTTTTGGGTTTTCAGAAAAATGAATCTTTTTTGGGGGTATGAAGATTTTGTGGATATTTTTTTGGGGTCATCACAAAATTGGGCTAGTTTGAGGGTCATTTCTATGCAATTTAGGGTCTTTTTTTAAGGTCAAGGTACAGAATTGGGATATTTTTTTGGGTTGCTAAAATTTCAAATATTTTTTTGGGGTGCTTGAAATTCCTGATATTTTTTTTGGTGAACAGTAGATGCTGGGTCCGATCCTACGTATGTGGAAAAAATTAGAGTACCCCCCCCCCCCCCCTGGGACTAGGCTTTTACTTTGATGTCATAGTCGCTAAAAAGAACTGGTATCGCAAGCTCTGGCTGATAATTATGAAAACAAACCAAAGTGTGAAATATAAACTTATGGATTAAAAGACGGCCAAAGAGACAGACTGATGGACAAGCAGCATAATATTACAAGCATGTATTACAAGGAAATTGCACAACTAGAGACCGACCCACGGCTCAGCGAGGAAGATACGCAGACCCCTGACGGCCACACGACAGCAAGAATACAATTAACGTGAATCAGGCCACGAGGTTATAAAACTTTTTATACTCAACTCCACTGAACACGAAATTTCAACTGCTCATAAAAACTAAAATACCGACAAACGGAGAAGTTTCTTGCTTCAAGTCACTCAGACGTTGTATTTATCATGCTAATAAATGTTAAAATGCCAACACTTGTTGGCATTTTAACATTTATAAGCAGGATAAATTTCGTGCTCAGCTGGGTTGAGCATGGAAAAAGTTTTATAACCTCGGGCCAGTGTTCTCTTTCTTGGTGAGATGAATGCAAATTTTAAAAAAAAATGATACCGCGTACTACGTAACAAATAAGGCCTCAAAAACCAATACTTAAAGTGGGAGCAACAACAAGTAATGAATTAATAACAACAAAACCACAACAACACAATGAGAAAAGGATATTCCACCAAATAAACAAAGGTTTCAGACATACAATAAGCATAGCTCATGGGCTTGTAGTCTTTGGATACATGTTTGGTCCTTGGAAAATCATTAAATTTCATTGATCTTTGTGTGCAGGAACACTTTAGAGATTAGATATTAAATGAATCTGTGTCCAGCAAAAGGTACAAGTTCGCACCAAGCAGACACATGGCGTCAAAATAACGTCGTATTGACGTCGATGCGACGTCATGACGTCGCATCGACGTTAAAATGACGTGGTTTTAAGGTTGTGTGCCTGCTGGGTATGTGTGCCCTTCAAAAACCCATATCAGTCAGAGCATCTATACTGTGCATAGCCTTAAATGAGTGCTTTTTTGGTAGCCAAAGGTCCAACGTTTTCTTCAAGGGAAAAACTAAGATTACAATCAAACTGTGTAAATGCACAGACTGATTTGAATCTTCCCTGTATGGACATGCCAACTTGTACCTTAGGCTGGATTCTGGCTCAGATACTGTTTACTTACAAAGACATCTCTTGGTTTCATGTTGGATACCTGTACGAAAACTGGCTGTGGTTTATTAGGAGCTGGTGGTTCCTTGGGTGGCTCAATCTTCTTGGGTTTTGACTTTTCTGGAGGATTATAATGTTTTCTTCTCGCAAAACTGCTATTGTCTATTGACTGTAAAACAAAGACTTCTGTATCATTCAATTGGATGACTATTGACTGGCTTGTTTATGATTTTTTCACTCAAACTCATTCACACATAATGTTTGTTAAAACTAAAGGTGACTAGAGTAAACCACTGTGATTCTTCATGCGCGGGTTCAGAAACTTTTTTTCATGAGGAGAGGTCAGGAGAAAGGATCCAAATAACATTAAAAGCAGGCCATCATCGACCAACCAGCGAAACGTCATTTAAATGGCGTTTCTTGGATGGGTCAATGATGGCCCAACATTAAATGCCGGCTTGGTAGCTTCGTTATTTTCCAGGGGATCCCAATCAGTACTGCTAAGAAATCCTAGAGCTTTGTGATTTTCCAGGGGGGTTCCTACCCCAAATCCCCCTCTGGATCCGCACGTGTACCTAAAATAGTAAACATAGTAAGGCTTGCTAGTCTTACATTTTTGTAACTTTAAAAGCTTCCCAACCATGATACCCTCAAACGAAGAATAATAATCAATTTCATTGGTTCTCTAGTTTTATTGATGGATCCAGAAAATTCCGTCCTAAGGGCCCAAACTCATCTCAAGGGAGGTCCGTACTAAGAAAACCTATATCTACTTGTAATTTCCAGGAGGGTCTAAAGCCCCCCACTCCTCCTCCGGATCCGCCCATGAGTTTTCACACTCTCAAGACAACCAGCATTCAAATTGCATGCGAGCATTTTCTTCTAAATCATTATTTCTCAAAAACAGAAATATTAAAATATAGTGCTTCATATATGTGTTGATTTTATAGTAAACATCAGCCAGCATGTGAAATTTGTTACTTATTGCATACTTAGAGCCAAAAAACTCAGTCCAGGCTACGCCAATGCCCTGAGTTGCAAGAACCTTTGCTGCATTTGGAAATAGATGAAGGCTCAGATCAAATTTTGGACCTCTAGCCCCGTGAAATGAGTCAGCACTTGGGTCTAAAGGAAGCTTTTGTGCAAATGTCTTAGATAACAAAGCTCTCATGTACTGGCTCATACACACTAAAAGATCACAATTTCTGGTGGAATACTTACAAAATAAACTTTCTTTGTAGGAGGGGTTTTACTGAACCTTTCTTTTGAAAACTTAGAATCTTCTGTAGTTTCTGTAGTATCAGAACCATCCTGTCAACCAGATACAAAAAAAAAATACGCATTTTATTTATAAATACAGTAAAAATAGTAATTGAGTATGATCAGGAAATACCACAATCAGCAACTGCAGACAACCCCATGGCACCGCGAGGAAGAGCCAACCAACCACCACGAGACACCAGGAAGACAAATTAAGCAAAGCAACCAGCTCTCTCTTCCCCATCAAGATGATTGCAATACTAAAATGGACATATACAGTGACGTACATCAAAGTATAGAACAATTACAGTCTCCCCCAATGGGAGTAGCAATAATCAAAAAGTCAACTACAACAGAAACACTAAAACCTGTCTTAAGCGGCCACTCAAGATGAAGACCAAAAATTTATTTTCAATGCCAATTATCGCTTAATGCAGGACAAAAAAATTGCAGAATGCTCTAAGAGAGCATTCTGCAATACTTTCGCCCTTCATTAAGCTGCCATCTGCCTCTAAGACATATGTTTTGTCTATTTTTGAGTGGTCACTTAAGACAGGTTTACTGTTGTACATGTTAGGCCCCAACACACATGTAATAGGGCTCTCGATGCAAGAATATCTGTCTTCTGTGCTGGCTAATGCTGAAACCAGCCTGCTGAGCTACAGAGATTAGCTAGAATATTGCATTATTGAAAGTTGTTTAAAATATCAAACCTTTCATAGAGTGAAAAACAAACGCTTCTATAAGACTGTGTGGATGCGAATGCTGGTTTGCACCTTTGTTGTTTGAATGCAATAATGGCAGAATTTACTCACGTTGAGGTGCAATTATAAATCCCAACTCAAATATTTTACAAAATGAACAAATCCTGGCCTTAAACAAAGTTTAAAATGTTTCAGCAGTTTTCCATCCATAGCCAATTTAAATGTCAGCGGCTATTAGCTTCCTATTTATCAAAAGAGGTCTTTCAAAATACGGGAGAAATCACCCAGTATTAAAAAATTAAAGAAAACGTCAGCTTTACCGTTCTTATATATATCTCATGTGACACCTACCTTTGATTCTTCTTCACTCTTGGAATCCTGTTTTCTTTTTCGGAGCCCTGAGTCAACTTTTGGTTCTAAAACAAAAACAACAAATAAGATCAAAGACTGCCCCGGTTTATCTGAATACTTTTTCACTGGCCACACATGACACTTTGATGATTTTGTCATGGAATAGCTAAACTCTTTCCTTACTAGCGGAGACTTTTGTGTCCTGCTGATAACCTTTGCATACAGTTTGTACCAAGATTAGGACAGACAGAACGTCAGTCATGATCGTGATTCAAACATGTTGACACTCTGATAGTGTTTATGAAAGAATTGTTTAAAAAGTGCTTATAAAAACTAAACTACTGAAAAACTTATTTTGCTTTAAAACTTTCAAATGTTGTATTTATCCAGCTTATATTTAAAATGTCAACAATTGTTGGCATTTTAAATTTTAGGAGCAGGATAAACGTAATGCGCGAGTATGATTTATAACATCAGGACCTGGTTTCACTAAAACAATCAAGCTAGTAAAAGTTAAGGAAAGAATGAAAAAGTGAGAAAAAAAATCTCATTCAAGTGACAGATGTTGTTGTTACATTTTTAAATAGAATTTCCCTTTTTGAGACATAAACGCCAAGATATGCCACAATGTCAGATCACTGACCAACCTATGGCACAATGAGGAAAAAACGCTAGAACACAAATTGAAACCAACAAATACAAGAATACAATGTAAATAAAGCGACCTATTCTATTCTCCTGGGCATTGATGGGTTGCCTACAAAAGCATAACTTTTTACAATACTTCTTCTTAAATGAATCCACACATGACAAAACTAGCATTTTGAGATTGCACTCATCACTAACTGAGATCAGCTTGGTCATCCATCCATTCAGAGTAGTTGGTTATCCTAGGACCTAGGTGTTCTTCCAGCATCCAGCGTGGACTCTTATCTGACTATTCTGACTCTATTATTTAAATAGAGGATCTTACATGAGTGATCATGTTTTATTGAAATTGAACGATTTGGGGAAAAGAGATAAAATGCGAGGCTTTCGAGCATTTTATCTCTTTTTCGCAACGAGTTTAATAAATTCAATAATACAAGAGTACGCATGTAAGATTCTATTTATCATATGACATTAAAATTACTTTGAAATCTCATTTCTGCCGTAACACATTTTTTTGTCACTATGTACGCAACGTTGTTATGGACAACATAAAGTTTCCCGAAAATCGATAAACCACTAGTGGTTTACAGATTTTATTGCATGGCGTTATTTCACTTCACGCCTGGCACCTTTTTATGAGCCATTATAAGGCAAACAGTGCAGATCCAGATCAGACACCACATAATGTAGTGTATGATAAAGATCTTCAGTTTGCTTGCATGATGTTCTTTGAAAATTTGGAAAAATAATACATGCCACACAACACCCCTTAATGGGAAATGGGCTCATCCTAATGAAATGGGTGGGCAATTTCATTAGGTTTAATGGTCACAACTTACGGAACACTATAGCTTTCATTTTAGCTGGCATCTGGAAGTCATCATCATGTTTCTGCTTGGAAGAAACCCCACACTTTGCTGTGACGCCTTTCAATTTCTTAAGAACTTGACAGGATCCCTGCAAATAACGCATACATTATTGCGTAACAAATATTGAAGAATCATATAATACGTTATAACGTAAACTTAATAATAGCTGTGTGATTAAACCTTAAAAGCGCCATAAATTTAAAAGCGCCATTTAGAATGCCATACGTCAATTATTACAGTTGTTATAAGCTTAAAGTTTGCGTCAACAATCTGCTGGAAGTGATATCTTTACCCGAATCTTACAAAAGATATAGAGGATCTTACATGAGTGCTCATGTTTTATTGAATTTATTAAACGAGTTGGGGGAAAAAGATAAAATGCGAGGCTTGCCGAGCATTTTATCTCTTTTTCGCAACGAGTTTAATAAATTCAATAATACAAGAGCACGAATGTTAGAATCTATTTATCATATGACATTAAGATTACTTTGAAATCTCATTTCTGCCGTAAAACGTTATAATATTTTCATCATTTACGCAACGTTGTTATGGACGTCATAACGTTTCCCGAAAATCTATAAACCACTAGTGGTTTTATCTATTTTATTGCATGGCGTTATTTTACTTCCAGACGCGACGTCATATGATAAAAAGCATTAATTGATAGATGTAACTCGTAATCTAGTATAATGTTTCTTCAAATTCAGACACATAAAATTTTGACAAACAACAAATAAATAATACATTTTGCACACTTTGAAGAAATTCATTTGTTCTTTAATATTTTAATAGTTTTACAGCCATGCTACATGAAAAAGAGTTCAAATTGTCCGTTACTTAATGAATGTTTCATTCTGTTTGTCAGGTGACTTGTTTATACATCATATATAATATATATATATATATATATATATATATATATACATTATGAATGGTCTCCAACTTATTAATTGCTGCAAGTTTTATCTTCATTACTATTCAAGATAATAGAGTTATTCATTCATTATGACATAATCCCCACTAAAACTGGAGCAACGAGGACCACTTATAAGAAACATCCAAAAATATACTCATGCATGTACTAGATAACACGCCAATCAAATCTGGCAAATTAAAGACTCATAGCTCCATCTATTTCTTTGACATTGGTTTCTTTTCATTCAAACAAATTGTATTTGATGACCTAACTTTATTGTCCTGTCATTTTTGATGTGTCATGCTAGATTAAGAGCAATGTATACATGCACATAAAAGGAGGAGTATTATGCCTATGTATTACTTGACTTTTTGCTTACTGTAAAGGCGACACCTCATGAATGCGTAATTAGGTCTGGTCAACCTTAGACATAGGTAAAAGCTGAAAATGAGGCGTGGTTTTATTCAAAAATACTGTATCATATTTCGCCATTACCTCAGTATAGACGCAAAACACATAATTTAGTCCTTAAAACGCCAGCAAAATAACTGCCTCTGACGATGTCTATTTAACATAAGCATACAGGCAAAAATTGTGGACCCATATCAGACTGCTCCTACAGGAGCAGTCTGATCTGAGTCCACACTGTTTGTCTATGAGGCTTCAAATATTTTAGTGGACGACAAAAAAAATAGATATTGTGATTTTGCGCTTGAAGGGTTAATAAATGTGATTTCATATTAGTATACGGTTAGGATTTTCATGCGCGGCCCAAGCAACTTCTTAATTCTTCACCAAATTATAAAAAGAACCTGATTTCCCTTGTTTATCAGATGAAATAGCCGAACAACGCCCAAATATGAGTATTAAAGTTGCCGCCTTTACAGTAAGCGAAAAGTCCAGTAATAACAAATTCTAGTATCTCCTAGGTCTGCCAACTTGATTATTTTAACATCTACAAAGACACGTACTTTCAATATATTTAACTATAAATCACCTTTAAATGGAATTAGACTTACTGATTTGACGATGTACATCCAAGGTGAATTATTGCTGTCAGGTACAATTGTTGTATTGCGTCTGAAAAGTAAGTTAAATCAATTTCATATAAATCAGGACACCCGTTCGAGTAGCGTAGTTGATAGCGATGCAGACTGCAGGTCGTGGTTTGATCCTGGCCCGGTCCCATACTTTCCAGGCGATTGATCGTGAAATAATTTCTACGGTCATTCTCCTCCTTCCCCTGATTCAAGAAGGTTGTTGTAAGTTGCTAGTGAAAGTATGTACACGAAGTACTTACTGGTTTGCTTGGTCAAGCTTGCTCAGGAAAAGGTGTGGTTATTGTGAACTGAATATCTCGAGTTGACCATAAATGTTGATTGAGACTTAAAGAATCAAAACATAAAAAAACAGATAAAAATATATATATATAAATCAGGATACTAGACCCTTTTCATGTTTATTTCTACAAATTTTAAATTGTCGTTACTCTTTTATTTCTCATTATATTTTGTAATAATTGATCCAGATATGTTAGACTGATCTCCAGAAATGCGCGGACACCAAAAAATAGCTCTTTACTTTATTCGCTGGTTTGAAATAGTCTCTGAAGATGAGTAGTCCAACTGTCAGCATTCAAAAATGCTGTCAAAAACGAAATGTTCTGAATTGTTCTCGAACGATTTTTCTTAAAAAGATGAAATTTTTCTCTAGAAACCTAATATAAATTGTACATAAACAATTAAAGTGTATTCTGTTAAAAATATGAAGTATTTCAGTTGGAATGGCTTAATGCATTAATGATAAGTATCATTATCACATATTTGGAACGCTATTTGCCGCGATAACCCAAAATCTGCATATGCGATAAGCCCTTTCCCGCCAACTAATTATCAGCCTGCCGTGATGATAACCGGAAGTCGTGTATTTTGAATGGAGAGAGGTTATCATGCCCGGCACGTAACGTCGATCATTTGATGACGTCAGATGTAAACAAGTGGCGTGACGTTACGCAAAATTTACGCCAGTCATCTGTTTTACTAACATTTTTGTACGTCAAACGCGCGTTAAAATAATGAAATGGAATATGTGATAAACAGATTATAACATGGGGTTTTGGTTATCGCCCTCAGTATCAACCCTCGCCCATTATCAGCCCTCGAGCTTAAGCTCTCGGGCTGATAATGGGGTCTCGGGTTGATACTTTGGGCGATAACCAAAACGCCATGAGATAATCTCTAATTATTATATACCTATAAATGATACAACGTTTAAACTGTCTGTTTTCTGTCCATCTGATACAGAAATCCGGATCAACGAACTGAGGTTTTCTGATTCCGTATCACTATCCTTTAGAACGAGGCTAACGTTGGTTACCTGTTTTTTTGGCGCCGTTACATAAAGCAAATTTCAAGCATGGAACCAGAGACGGAGACCTCAAGAAACGTAACGCTATGGCAAACGTTCCCGCAATTTTTCGGGATTAAAGACCAAAACTGGTTTTAAAATCAGAAAGAATGTCAGAAAAGGCCATATAATAAACATATTATCATAATAGTAACTTGATCTGGTGTACAGTATCACGTCTCGTGGACGAGGCCATACCATTGGATCACCCTCAACGCTACGCGTCTCGGGTGATCCGATGGTATGACATCCACTCGACGTGATACAGTACGCCAGATCAAATTACTATTATGATAATGTGTATTTATATCACGGGTAGTCCAAATATTCTATAGTAACACGACCAAGCAATACACCACTGAAGTTGTTTCTAAACACCACAACATCCAGTTATGTACTGTTTTTTTCTTATGTACAAACAAAACCGTTGTGAAATCCTTTATTTGCAAATTCACTTTACATGTAATTTACCGAAAAACAAACAATTTTTATCTGGTAATAACGTAAGGTGGTTAAATCGCAATAACATCATCAAGCTCTGCTTCTTTGATGCCAGTGGCTGACTTTATGGCTCACTTTCTGCTTTTGTAGAAAACAAGTAAGTTTACATGATTCAGTAGATTATATGAAGTACGGTTACACAATTTTTCATATAAGCCACAAAACTTAAGTATATATTATCATGAAGTCATTTTATATGTATTTTAATGTGTACTCATTTGGCTGCGAGCAATGTTTTTTATGAAACATTTCGTTACTATGCAGTTGGCAAGCAGCTTTGGTGCTTTGACTAACATCAAAAAACTAAAACTTATTGTCATAAAAACAAAGTATTAAAAGTGTGTTACATATTAATATAAAATCTCTAATATATTTAAGTAAAATCTTCAAAACTTTCTGGAAAGGGTCCAAACTAGCAGCATGTAACAATTACCGTCAGTTTGGTATGCTAGATGCATGACGTCATCAGTAAGATAATTAGTGCATAAGGGGATATATCGAAACACTCAGTTCAAGGCCTAGGTATTCTTTAAGAATTGATCGTCCTTAAATGCTGCTCATGGCATATTTGTTAATCAAAAGTGCAGGTTAGTATGCACATGCTTGACAGTCTTATTAGCGCGTCAATTGTGCGCTATCCAGCATATCATAAAAAATACTTACTACCTGTTTACCTAATATTTTAGAATAATAGCTTGCGTATTAAGGTTAGCAGACATATTAACGTAACATCAAAGACAGGTTACTTCTACTACTACTACTACTACTACTAATAATAATAATAATAATAATAATACTAATACTAATACTAAAGTTATACTATTACTACTATTTATAGTTCCACTTACTTATAAAAATGAAGTAGACAATGTTCCGGATGTTCCACTAGTAGGTGAATAGGCCAGTCTTTCATGAATTCCAAGTTACTGAAATAACAATAGCAGAGGATAAAATGATGTTGATTTTTGGAATCAACATTCGTTATCGCTGTTCAAATAATATTCGTCATTGAACTAAGGGTTTAGAGAAATGAGATTTATGTTTTGTGATTTACACGTTTCTCTAAAATAGCCCTTTGTTTTGTGATATAAATTCAATGAATTTGCCTTGTTTGACTTTGATTTTGCCAAGGGACACATCCGATTCTCAGAATTCTAGTTTTTTGTTAAACGTCCTACTTTAGGCAAACGCTCCGTCCCAAAATTTGAATTGACGAATGTCAGGGTACACAGTATGCCTGGTCTCACTTGAAATTTTGTGACAGAGTGTTTGTTCAAAGTAGAAACCGTTATTAATCAATATGGTATCAAATGATTCAAAATAAATGGAGCTAGCATGTGGTACATCACTAAATAAAATATTTTACTGACCGTTCCAAGGCGGTACTTCTTTTGTGGAACTTTTATGTTTTTGTTCTGTCTTGTGTTTGCTATGTCTTTGTGCGCGTCTGTTTATATGTGCTTTGTGGTCACCTGCTGGGAAAGGGCTGACCTCTTGGCTCTCGTTTGTGGTGTCTACTGTGAGTTTGTCACTTTCCCATGTGTATCCTGGGTCAGGTGTGGTACTTGATTGTATCGATTCCTGATCGTTTCACCCTTACTTAATTTGAATAAAATTAAAGAATATTAAATTTAATTATGGGAAGAAAATAATTGTCCACATATTGCACCATCCAAAAATACGTGTTTACTTAACCTGATTATGCTCGCTTACTTTTAGGTGCTCATTGCCTGTGCATTAAGTAATTATTTTAGCATGCATGTACTATTACTTATTGGGGCTTAAGGCCTGGATTTTGTTTTGTGTTTTTATCTGCAAAACTATATCTAGTATCCCATGTTAATTTCATATTCACTGATAATCTATTATGATAAGTACTTGTTTATACTCTCCACTGTGAAACAACATTAAGTAACGCCATGTGACCTCATAAGTGCAAACCATGACGACGTCTGAGGGAAGTGTTATCGTGTGCAAGCAATATAGAGTCACAATAATGAAGTAAGCTTAATTTAAGTGTTTGTGTATGTTTAACAATGGTAGCAATGCGAAACAATGAAAATCCTAGTGTGCTTAAAGTACATTGGTGTATATAGAGTAAAGAGTTTAAAAGAAATAGTGGAATACAGATGTCACTAACAATTAATCCTCCAACTTTAACAAAGGTGAAGACTAATGAGAGATTTAGATAAGAAACATTGACATGGACAGAGATCACAGATTTATGCAAAGAAAACAAGCCATACCGATAGCTTTATCACTTCCACATCAGGATGAGATCAAGATAAGAGAGAAAGTTTCATATCAACTTCCCCTGGAGGATCTCAACAGGGATAGCAGAATGAGCATTCTTTTTTTAGATAAGCATTTATCAAAGGACGATCTAACTGATAGTTTTGATTGTTTGAAAGCAATTTGATAGTAATGAAAGAAAAGAAGAGCAAAGCATTCAAGAATATATAGCTATGTTTGATTTAAAGTACAGAAAGATTCAAAAGAAACATATGACATTACGATCAGCAATTTTAGCGTTTATGTAAATCAAGCGAACAAATATATCTAGAGAAGGAAAAGTGCTTGTCTTAACTGGTATTAACATCATTGTATAATGAAGCTGTAAAAGCACGTAAGAAGTTTAAATGTGATATTAGTATTGAAATTACAATTGTGATGTCTGACATGAAGATAGAACCAATATTTTTTATAGCTAATGAAGAGGCAATGCTTGCTTCTGGTTGCATTAAAGCAAAACAGACTTCTATATTAAGTGAACAAAGAGAAAGAATTTTTAATAAAAGACGAAAATATTTTCAAGATAATAGAAAACACATCTCAAGACAGTCTAATAGAATTATGGGTAAAAGGAAGAAATTTAATCCAATTGGGATTTATGGTAGATTTCTTATTTATAAGTCATGTGGGTCCTATAGACATCTATTGGCAGAATGCCCTGACAGTTAGGAAAATATGACAAAGTTTTATACCGCTGAAAATGAACATGTGGTTTAGTACACGGAATGTAGAACAGATGAAAATGCTGAGATCATAACAAATAGTTTGCCTGTGCTAGTCTTGATAGTGGATGTAGTAGTAATGTGTGTGGAAAACCTTGGCTATAGATAATTATTTTAAGACATTAGACTAGGAGACAGAGTTGAAATAATCTATATAGAAATATTTACATTTGGATGCAGTACACAACTAAAATCCAAAAGAAAATATAACAATCCAGCATGTATTGCAGACAGATATGTGAAAATTAAAAATGATGTGGTTGATTCAGAGATTTCCCTACTGATTTCTAGGAATAAAGTGGAATAAATAAGGTGTAAAAATATATTTAAAGAATGACAAAGCTGAAATATTTGGAAATACTATTTGGTTTATGCGACATACTCAGGTAGCCCACTGTTGTTTGCTAGCATTGAATGGCGCATCACTGAAGGGCCGTTGGTAGGTCACTGTTATGTGCTACCTGGGTATTTTATCATAACCGATTTGATTACCTTATAAATCTCACGTGATCAGGCATATTGTCTTCACCCTGTCCTGCCATGAATATGTCAAAGAAGTCCTCTCTACCAATAGACAAGAGCTGAACTTGATCCTGGCTAGTTACCGTCGCCGTTCGTTTAGAGTGGTGCAATAATGCTAATTCCTGTATACATATAACATTGTTGGTGTTATTATGGGCGGATCATGAGGGGAATAGGGGGTCCGGACCCGCCCACCCCTGAAAAAATCACAAAATTATAGGGTTTCTTAGCAATACTGGTCCGGATCCCGCAACAAATCACAAAGCTACCAATCCAGCATTCAATGTTGGGCCATCATCGGCACGCCAGCGAAACACCATTTAAATGGCGTTTCGCTGGTGGGCCGATGATGACCCGCTTATAGGGGTATTTGGATCCTCTCTCTCCCCTTATCTACTTAGAAAACGTTGTCAAAGTGGGACCCACCCCCTTGACAAAACTTTCTGGATCCGTGCATTGTTACTATCGTAATTGGGCTTCATCTGTCTATCTTTCTGATCGAATAATTGCAAGTTATATAAAGCATCCTAGGATCTTTTCTAAGACTTTGAAGAATACATACTTTTGGTGAGGGAGACAAATATGATTTCACATTTAAAATAGTGATAATCTGATTCAGCAGAGTTGTTTGCTTTGATTCTTTCATCCGTAATTGTATCATGTGACTTGCCCTTCTACCTGTAGTCTTGTGTTTCCTCCTCTTGGTGTCATGAGGGTCTGGATGGGGTCTAATGATTAGTGAATAATGGCCCTTTTATATAATGAATAGTGAATAATGAGCCAAAAAAAATAATGAATAGTGATTAATGAGGGCCTTAAAATACTAAATAATCCTAATTTTTCAATGAACGAAGAAAAAATCAATGAATAGTGAATAATCAGATTTCTTTGCCACCTTTCTTACTTTTAATGAATAATTGATCTTATTTTAATGAATAAGCCAAAATTTTTATGATATGAATAATTGGCTAAATTTTTAATGAATAGTGAATACCAGACCCCCCTCATCCAAACCCTCTGCCATGGGCTGGATTGTGATCTGTGATTAGGGCATTTCCTGGTCATAACCGCTTATTTGAACATTAGGGTCAAATCACACAGAGTCAAACAAAATCAAACGAGTTTACTGCTAAAGTCATGACAAGCAGATTCAGTATTAATACAAATGTAGATGTTTTCAAAATTTGTAGCTTCTTGCTGTTTCAAAACATTTTTTAAGAATCTGTAAACGTTGCTGTAAACAAGCAAAGTTATGTATCTATTTCTAAATGTGAATAATATTTATATTTAGTAGCATTAAACACATTTGTCTCTTTCTCATTGTGCATTTGGTTGGTATGTGGTCTGTGATTGTGGTATCTCATTTGCTTTTGGGTATTTTAAAGCAACACTAAATCGCTCTGTGCAAACAGCAGTATCCTAGATGAACCTGTTTTGTTTAATGTATTATTTCTATGTTCTTTATTTAGTTTATTTGCTTGTACAGTAAAAAAATTGTAAAATGGCTACTCTCAAAATGTCCGAAAGTTGGTTCTCAAGATCAATTATTGCTTACTGTAGGTCAAGCGTATTGCAGAATGGGAGCATTCTGCAATACTTTCGACCTTCATTAAGCTACCATCTGTCAGTAAGGTCTTTGTTTTGTCTATTTTGAGTGGTCGTGTTACACAGGTTTTACTGGAAAAATAAGGAAAACAAAGATAAATGAGCCTGGACACAGCAAGCGATACAAGTTGGCATGTGGCATCCATGCAATCTAATCAGAATCTTTGGTGCGCCCTGTTACAACAGTGCCGTCTATGAGTAGTCAAGGGTCCAACGTTTCTTCAGGTGGAAAACCTAGATTCTCGTCAGACGTTGCAGATGTGTAGACTGATTAAAGTCTTTGCTGTACTCATATGCCTACTTGTAGGGTTAAGTCAGGTAAATTCGGACAGTCAGCTAAATTCGGATAGTGACCTGGTTTGTTTTGTCTTGTAATTAATAAGAAAAAAATAATTAACTAAGCAAACAGTGGAAATCCTGATGAGATGGCTCATAAGGAGCCGTCTCATCTGGATTTCCACTGTATGCAAATGTATGTCCGAATTTACCTAATGTACGAAGTTACCTGACTTTACCCTATGGTTGACGCCAGCCCATTAATTAAACCACACACTCACCCCAAAGCTCATGCCTTTCTTCATGACAGTGGCTGTCTTTACAAAGGAAGCCCCTGTCTTGGGATTACGTAGGAGAATGGTTACCACAGCTAAAACAGAAAACCATGCAAAAGCAAAATGTCCGAAAATAAACGTTTGGTTGTCTCTCAAACACCTGTGTTGGGGGTACTCAAAAGAACATAAATAGCTTCAAGCCTCGCATTTTATCGCTTTTCCTCAACTCGTTTAATAAATTCAATAAGACATAAACACTCATATAAGATCATCTATATAATATATGAACCAGCTCATGCTTTGCGAGCATCAAAGGTTTAGAAAAGTCTTTGCAAACTGGCAGTCTCAATGATTACACAATATGGTGGGGTAGTGGTACTTATGTAGCAGCTATAATGAGCTGGGTCAGTCGAATACATACTCAAGTTCCCAGTCATAAGTTACCTAGGGTATTTTAAATGCGTGAATGATAAGGGCCAAAAATTACAATGCTTCCTTAAAGGTTAGTACTACCTTAGTTTAGGATACGAAAAATACCACCGTTTCAACCTTCTTAAATCAAACATGTTTCATGTATACTGTTGATCAAAATGACGTCCTTGATCATATGTACTGCACCGAGCCTGGCAATTTATTAAACATTTTAAATATGCTGACATATCAATACTTAACTAAGGTAGCACATAACCTTAAAGAGGCGTTGTAATTCCGGGCCCAGGTCAAAATCTACATAATAGTCACAAGTGTAGTCCTATTTTATTATTACAGTAACTTGGTATGCAACACTATATTTTAGCACACAAAAGAATATGGGTAAACAGTGGGCTATATTTAAGACCAACCTTTCCCCTATCGGGTGCGTTTTGGTGCTATTGTTTCCTATGCAGTGATTATGTTATTGATCATTATTGAAGTTTATATAGAGCGCTCATGTATTATTGAATTTATTAAACGAGTTGAGGAAAAGAGATAAAATGCGAGGCTTACCGAGCATTTTATCTCTTTTTTGCAACGAGTTTAATAAATTCAATAATACAGGAGCACGAATGTAAGATTCTTTTTATCATATGACATTAAAATTATTTTGAAATCATATTTTTGGCGTCAAATGCGTGACGTTAAAAGCGTCTTTTCATAACGTTTCCCGAAAATCTGTATACCCTTAATTGATTTTAATACATGGCGCTATTTCACTCTCAGACGCGACGTCATAATAATTATGATAAACTAATTTCTTACCATTCCCTGAAAGTACGAAGTAGAAATTCTCGGCAACATGTCCTTGTCGAATTATTATTCTTCTTGGTGCCACACTATGGATAGAAAAAGAAAATATGCATTGAAAGTCACTTGTTGTTTTTACACTATCTAGGCTACAACTCTGTGTCTTTTGTAACATTTTCTTTATTGCAATTTGTTTCATAGCTCAATACAAAATTTATGAAAGATCACTGCTCCACATTATGACACAGTGCTTTAACTTTGATCGTTTTCCGCTTAAAACGTGTAACTGACAGGGGCCTGCATTGTATTGTTTTAAGTTTTAGAGACCTACGTCCCTAAAGCTTAAAAAATACGATACAGGCCATAAAACTTAAAAAATACGATACAGGCCCCTCCGGTGTAGCTTGTTAGATTTTCAAAAGGATTGTTGATGTTCTTTCACATACTGTCGTCAGAGTCGCAACACTAACGCGACGTATCGTAACTAAAATATGCAATTCATTTGTGGTTGATTTTAATGCGTCATGACGTTATATCTCTCCAAGACGCGGCGTCAAGTGATACATATTTATAAGCAACACAAAAGCATTACTTACACTTCATACCATGCCACCTTGGCAAGCTTCTCCTGCATGTGGAGTGGATATTCCGCATACGATCTCAGACTTTGTAGACCAAACATCGCCTGCAAAATAGGAGTGTGAAAAGATGATATTTTGTTCTTGATTACAAACCTTAGCTGGAATACAGGAGTGTGGTAAGATGATATTTTGTTCTTGATTACAAACCTTAGCTGGAATATAGGTGTGTGATAAGATGATATTTTGTTCTTGATTACAAATATTGACTAGAAAATAGGAGTGTGAAAAGATGATATTTTGTTCTTGATTACAAACCTTAGCTGGAATATAGGAGTGTGAACAGGTGATATTTTGTTCTTGATTACAAATTTGACTAGAAAATAGGAGTGTGAAAAGATGATATTTTGTTCTTGATTACAAACCTTAGCTGGAATAAAGGAGTGTGGTAAGATGATATTTTGTTCTTGATTACAAATATTGACTAGAAAATAGGAGTGTGAAAAGATGATATTTTGTTCTTGATTACAAACCTTAGCTGGAATAGAGGAGTGTGGTAAGATGATATTTTGTTCTTGATTACAAATATTGACTTGAAAAAAGGAGCGTGAAAAGATAATATTTTGTTCCTTAATAACAAATATTGACTGGAATATAGTAGTGTGAAAAGATGACATTGTCTTCCTGATTACAAACATTGACTGGAAGAAAAGAGTGTGAAAGGATGATATTTTTCCTTGATTGCAAACATAGACTGGAAAACAGGAGTGTAGCAAATAATACGTTGTTCTTGATATTATCAATTGGACGAATACGTTTGATATAAGTGTTGTTGGGTAGTAATGTAATTTACAATTTCATTCAATTACTAAAAGTATATCTAATAAGCAAACAGTGCATAACTTGATCAAACGCCACTTTCTACAGTGTCTGATCGGTTTCTGCGCTGTTTGCAGATGACCCATAGAATGGACACTAGGTCAATATGGGTGAATCCTTAACCCATTCAAGCCAAATGGAATTTCTCACTCTTATTAATTGGAACAGTCCATTTCTGTTTTAAGTGATGTTGGGTGGTATTTTTCATTTTTATTCAAATTTCAATAAAACATTCTGCCAGCAAACAGTGGAGACCCTGGTCAGACGCCACATTTTGCGGCGTCTGGTCTGGGTCTACGCTGTTTGCCTACGTCCCACAAAAAGGACGCTAGGCTCATATAGGTTAACATTAAATTGATTTATTATTGTGAAGATACTTATTTTATTATCTGAAAATTATTCAACGTATAGCCCAGTGGATGCTTTAATGATGCATATTGTGACTTCTGTTTATTTCAGAAAATTGCCAATCGTAAGATATGCTTTCAAACCTACTATGGCTGACTCCTTTGGTTTGTGTGCTAACCTCTTCATATGCAAGTTTTACATAATAAAGCTCACATGTGTCAGCACATGAGCTTTTCAGTGACAGGCCTCCAGATAAGAGTGCATATTGGAAAATTTATTTTTTATTTCTCATCCAAAACATATGTTGTGGGTACTCAAAAGAACCGTCTCAATGTGACGGTTCTTTTGAGCACCCAAAACACATGTTTAAATTAATGGGTGAGAAAATAATTTAACTTTTACGCAAATAAAATTTCCTTATCGGGACCTATGCAGTGATACTTATCGCATTGTCAGCAACAAAGGCTCAAAATTTAGACTTCTCGCCTGGCTGGACATGATGGCTTGAGCGCTTAAAGAATATTTTGCACATATGCGACAGGTATGAAAATCTCTCCTTGTATAATATAATACCCACTGTTTGTACTTGTTCTGGTGTCCTCAGCTCAGAAGGTGTGGTCAGAATTAGTTTGGTTTCAGAGCTCAATGATATCTATAAATAGAAAAAAAACCTACAATTACACATGTACTCTATAAATTTAGTCACGAGGTTATAAATCTTTTTCATGCATAGCTGAAATGAGCATAAAATTTATCCAGCTCATTAATGTTTAAAATGCCAACAATTGCTAGCAACGCCATGCATAATTTTGTAGCATGTGCTTATTTCTCCTAGTTTGGAGAGACTCCCAACCAAGTTCTATAAATAATCTTTCATTGCTGCCCAATTTCGTCGCTCCTGTGAAATCCGAATCGCTTCCACATGAACAACATCTAATATCGTTTTTGGATCAAAAGAGCAATTGTCCCAAACAGTATCGCTAGATTCCAAAAGAGGACGTATGTATGTAGAGTATACTCAGAAAAACAATTGAAGGATATTTAGATTCAGTTCCATCTCTTACATTCAATACAATAAAATCTAAACTAATTATGCATGCATTTCATAGTTCCAGATATCTGCAATAAAAAAATGAATGTTTGATTTAAGTCACGCTTCAATGATTAAAGTACAGTACAGGACCAAATGGTGCAACCCTCTATACTGAAAAGTCACAAACATTCAAAAATAATTGAACCCCATTTTTATCGTTTGTATTCCATAATGACTGGCTCCAAAATCATTACTGGCTCTCGGTCAAAAGTATGACACCTAATTTTGTAGTTGTTGTCAGTGTTTAACTTCCAATTTGTTGTCATACTGGCTGGGGTATGCCATATATCTGTGTAATTTTGTAGATATTAGGTGCAATTACTGACAAATGTGTGTGAACACTACCTGTAGTCGGAATTAGAACATAAACAAAGACCAGGTAAAGGTTGCAGCAAAAAAAACGCTAAATGTTTTGCTTGTGAACTTTGGGTAAAGAAGGTTGGTCAATTTGGTGTGGTCCTGTATCGTAACCATTGACCCGTAAATTTTATTTTGCATTTTGCGAAATTGCATATTAGTAGTTCTATCAGATACGAAAATACTTTGTTTGGAAATTATTTTCTTATGTAGTCAAAAGAATTTTAATATCCTTCAATTGTTTTTCTGAGTATATATTTTTCCAAAGATTTTCTAAAACTCTAAATTTGGGAGCTCTTAACAAATTTAGCCTTGACCAGGATTCTTTCTGAGATAGATTTGACATGACCATGCAGTGTTAGAAAAATTAAGACCAATGTGCTTTTGAAACGAAGCATTCTTGATCATTGTTCCATTCATAACCCCAATATTTAAACTACAAAATAACTGCTGCAATTAAAACACTTGTCTACAAGTTCATGCGCGGAACGAGAAAGTTTTGTCAGAGGGGGTCCAAATGATACCTTTTTTTGTTGGTGAGGGGATAGAGGACCCAAATATCGCTATAAATAGGCCATCATCGGCCCGCCAGCGAAACGCCATTTAAATGGCGTTTGGCTGGCGGGCCGATGATGGCCCAACATTAAATGCTGGCTTTGTAGCTTTGTGATTTTTCAGGGGATCCGGACAAGTAGTGCAAAGAAACCCTATACTTTTGTGATTTTTCAGGGGGGGGGTCCGGACCCCTGTCCCCCCCCCTCTGGATCCGCCTATGAAGTTTGCATTTTCTGTCGGACAAATACCTCTTTTTTGGCTTTGAAGTATGAAGGATCAAAGGAAAGCCCCTGACTCTTCATTTTGTCCTCTGTCGAGTCATCCCCTGCGATATCCATGAATGTTCTCATGTTCGATCCTGAAGTGCTTTGCCTGAAATACAAAAGGCATTCGAGTATTAGGGGTGCAAAGATGTCCGTGCTTCTTTCTTTTTCTGTCTTTTTTTTCTTTGAAACAGTTTAGCCAAATTACAATTAATATAAGAAATTAGGTCTTGACGTAAGCATTTTCATGCCGCAGACGACCTCAGCAGACGACATTTGCAGATGAATTTATTTCACAGCAGGGAAAGGATTAAATCAAGATAAATTCGTTGTAGCTGCTAACCTACAGAAACACCCATGTGGCTCACTAAAGTATCCCTGACTGAAAAGTCGTTTGCCTACTGATAAAATGCCTTACTCAACTATTTCACTAAACGCCCTGACATGACCGAAAATGTAAACAAACAAACACATGCGCGGATCCAGAAAGTATTATCAGTGGGGGTCCAACTCTGACAACGTTTTTTTCTTCTTTTTTTTTTTGTTTGAATTTTAGTTTAGTTTATGAGGGAAGAGAGGATCCAAATACCACTGTTTAAAAGGTGTTTCTCTGGCGGATCGATGATAGCCCAACATTGAATGCTGGCTTGGTAGCTTTTCTGATTTTTCAAGGGATCTGGACCAGTATTGCTAAGAAACCCTATATTTTTGTGATTTTTTCAGGGGGTCCGGACCCACTGTCCCCGATCTGGATCCGCGCATGAAACAAATGTAATACTTACTTGCCCCGGGCTGATGCTGCCAGTCTACAGATACACTTGATACCAACACATGCCTTCCTGAATTGTTCTTTCAGCTAAAACGAAACACGAACATGTCATCAATAATACTCCTTTGCATCAACTGTACGGAACTTGCGATTTGGTTTTGTACAGTCGCTTGCGGTTTTGGTGAGTTCGAGTTTTCAGTTTGGTATTTACTCAAACAGCAAATAATTATCTGGCATACATTTTCCTAATTAGAAGGAGCTATCTTTCAGCTAAATCAAAACATGAACAGTTCAGCAATACTCCTTTGCATTAACTGTACGGGACTTGCAATTTGGTTTTGTAAAGTCGCTTGCGGTTTTTGGTGAGTTCGAGTTTTCAGTTTGGTATTCACTCAAAAAGCAAATAATTAATAATATCTGATATACATTTTCTTAATTAGAAGTGACCATCTCTAAACGTATGCTTTGGGTCTGTGAAAGCACCGTTACAAGTTACTCAAAACGACATTTTCAGATTCGTTTTCGACTTGCAGTGAGTCCTTAACTGCAAGGGTCCATGTCTTAATCCTTTGTATGCTAAATACGCCCTTTTACAAACACTGAAGGCCAAGATGAAATGCCAAATAACGCTGCATTTCATAGGGGTCTACATTATTTGCTAAGACAAAAATGATCTTCAGAAAAATACAATTTTTATTTGGAAATTTTATACTTGTGACCACTGGATATATACAATGGACCATCCCAAGTTTATTTTTTTAAACCAGAAAGAAAAGCCCACCATTACATAAATGGTTACTGGCACTAACAGCCAACCCTTCAGACAATACTTTAAACAATGCTATTTTACCAGACTGTAGCCATTTTTATACCACCCTTACCAACTTTAGCGCGAAATAGCTCGTGATGTGCAAGGTTTATACTAATGTAGGTGGTATAGAATAGTTATATCATATTTGTCCACCTGTACGTAAGATAATCTACTCGCTACAGCTCGCGGAGTATCTCCACCCATAGTATAACTATTACTTAATTGACTTTTCATTGGTTGTATGCTTAGTATAATGTCACTGTACATTATTGTAGGCCATTTCATGAGAATCTACCGGACTCATTTAATTTCAAGTTTTAGAGATGAACAATGTCGACCATGCAACAACCCACCTACTCCAAACGCACCAAACAATTACATTTTCTTTATTTCCATGCAGGGGCGGATTAAGGATTTCTAGAAAGGGGGTTCATATGTATAAAGGTGAGGGGGTTCGCTTTGCTGATTTTATCTCATTTTCTTAAATATCATGTGAACATGAAATAATTTGGTCTCAATGAGACCAAATTATTTCATTTTCACGGGATATTTAAAAACGGGGGACGGGGATCCCCCTCTGGATCCGCCACTGCCATGGGCGTCTGTGATTTACGTACATACAAGTACGACACGTACATTTTATACTAAATTAACCCATCACTACTTTTGGAATTCCCCGCTCTTATCAGTTTATAATTCCATTCAAATTTTAGAACTAAATTCTGTAAGCTATCAATGCAGAACCTGATCAGACGCTGCGTTCTGTTGCGTCTGCTCTGGTTCTACATTGTTTGTCGATGTCCCATAAAATGGATGCTAGTCTTATATGGGTCAATTATTAAATGGATATATAGTTTCAAAATGGATTTAAGCAAATTATTTTAATCATGCTCGGATGCAGAAAGTTTTGTCAGAGGGGTCCAACTTTGACTTGTTTTTGTTGTTGTTTTTTTTTTTTTTTTTTTTTTTTTTTTTTTTTTTTTACTTGATGAGGACGGGAGGGAGGATCCAAGAACCACTTTAAGCGGGCCATCATCGGCCCGCCAGCGAAACGCCATTTCGCTGGCGTGCCGATGATGCCAGCGAAACGCCATTAAATGGCGTTTCGCTGGCGTGCCGATGATGACCCAACATTGAATGCTGGCTTGGTAGCTGCGATTTTTCAGGGGATCCATACCTGTATTGCTAGAACACCCTATATTTTTGTGATTTTTCATGGAGGGGTACGGACCCCCTGGCCCTCACTCTGGATCTGCACATGACTTTCTCACCTGTTTGGCCCTTATTTCTCTATTCATCTGATCCATCTTCGCTCTCTGTATGGCTGTAGACTGTCTTCCGCTCCCCGCTGCAAGAGACATTTTCTTGCCCCTGGGTGTCACAAACCCGGATGAATCCGGGGACTGAGATAACGTGTCATCATTATAGATATAACTTTCCTCTCTTGTCGCACTCCTGTCCTCGGAAGAGAGGATTGATGCCCGGCTCTTCTGTTCAGACGTTCTGTCAAAATCCAATCTGCTAGGGACCAATTCTCCTAAAAAGTACAAGAAAAGCAATTTCAGTTCGTAGTTCTGTGTGAAGTTTGAACACTTTATCTAAAGGTAATGAATAAAATATGAAAACTGCAATTTTGCAGAGGTTTACATATAGTATATTTCATGCGTTTGTAACAGCAAAAAACAACAACATCAAGGACTTTAGTTAAGAGTGCGTAATGAAAATTTAATTTTTTTATTTCTCAAACTAAACATGTGCATGTGTTGTGGGTACTCAAAAGAACCGTCTCAATGAGACGGTTCTTTTGAGCACCCAAAACATATGATAAAACTGGTGGGTGAGAAAATATACTAAAACCAACTGCTAATTGGTCACCTTACATTTTTACGCTAGTTCAGAAAGTGAAACATAGGGTATACAAAATTCATGTTTTTAAGTGAAGCAATACTTTGCCGAGACTCTGCAAGTTATTTCATTTAAAATTGACGTGTACTTTTTGCACGGACGAAGCTAGAGAAAAGGTACCCTCATTTCAAAAAGTCACACTTTTTCTACGATATAAACCATAACACAAATTAACGTTTTTGGTTGTTTGAAGATGTTACTGACTAGCGTGATATAAGAAGAATAAACCCCAAAAGTTTTGATTCCATCGGACTCGTCGTTTTTGCTACACAACAACATAAGACAAGCACTTTTAGCAGGTTAATCATTCAAATTCAGCTTTAAGCTTGCAATTTACATATAGAGACTTTGCACTGCTCTGTACGCTTTATTATCAGTGACACGGCATTGAAAATTTCAGCGATAACTAATTCATTACCACCAGACGTCACCGTCCTTCTTTGAGAATTGAAAAAAAAAAACTATTATGCTACCAAATCGATTTTTAATCTCCCACATTGAAACCGGAGGTGTACAGTAGTCGTAAAACAATAATCGCCAAAAATGAACCAATCAAGTTCTACTGTGTTTGGCCTACAGTGTTCAAGTAAAATTAAGTGAATTCAACAATTTTACCAGAAAATACTGGTGAATTTCAAAAATCTCGAAAAAATTTGAAAAATGCAACATTTGAAAAATGTGTAAAAATCAACCATAAGCAAAATTTCAATTGTTTGGTGTTTTTCAAGTCGGACAGACCAGTTTGTACGCACCTAAACGTCAATTTTATAAAAACTACTCTCAAAACCATTTTTTCTTTAAAAAGTCGATTTTTGCATTTTTAACCAAAAAACTTCTAAGTAAAAGAAAACTGTTCAAAAACACTGTTAACCGTTTGCCCATTAAAATGCACATATATAGGCAAAAAATCATTTCAATTTTATTAGCGTTTGGTCAGAAATAATGAGTTTGAAAAGTGACCAATTAGAACTTGGTTTTAGTATATTTACATTTTTACGCTGGAATTTTTGTTTATGCAGTTACCTTGTTTTTGGATTGAGCTGTTTTCTCTGTCATCGTTGTCCTCCTCTTCCTCCTCCTCCTCTGTAATTATATCCATGGCAACCGTTGGTGGTGCCGATTTATCTTTCTCCTTTCCACCATCAGGTGGCGCTGTCTTCTCTTCCTCGTCAGAATCACTCGATTCATCTCGTTCCCTGTCCAACAAGTCGGTAATGAAAATGACATCTTGAAGAATATGTTTGTATCTATTGAAGAAGTAGTACTTGGCGTCCTTCACCTTTTTCTCTTTCTTGACTACCTAATAATAATAATAATAATAATAATAATAATAATAATAATAATAATAATAATAATGAGGATGATGATGCCGAGTCACTCTCATAGAGTGACATTTGGCTACATTGAATTTGCTTTGCCAATCGGCTTCCCGTGAGGTCTTCTTGCAGGGAGCACACATGAAGTAGGGGTCATGTCTGAAATCTACGTCTTTTACATCTGAGCCGCGACATGTGATTTCCAAAAATGTGGCATTTTGACAAGTGTAGACCCCTACGAGCATGTGCAGCCTCCTTTTAAGCTTACTCCAAATGATGTTCGGTCAGTAGCTTAACAGTCATACAAGCAAATGCTCTGATCAGACTGCGCGTATGTGCAGGTTGGTCTGAGCCTTTGCTGGTCGCACAAACCACATTGTTGGAAATCTCATCTATGTTTTACGCGCTGTTCGTCACTCTTGACTGTTATAGCGCCGGGGTTGCGACTTTAGAAAAGAAAAATAAGAGAAGAATCAATAGGAAAGTTAAATACGGATGACTCGTGGAGATTATATAGACATCTAAGGAATGAATCCATTAAGACTATCAGGACAGCAAAACACGAGCATAAAACAAATTTGGCCAATAATTTAGTGGACAATAATATTTCAACAAAAGACTGTTAAAAATGACGCAAAAGAGAACATACCACCACTGCACTATCAGAACCAAGCAATAGATAATCCAAAGGATAAAGCAGATATATTTAATGCATTTTTCCATTCTAAATCTTTGTTAGATGAAACTTATAAAGATATACCAACTCTCAGGGGTCCATTGAAACACCCAAAACCACCCCAAAACACCCCAAACCGCCCCAAACCTCCACCAAACCACCCCAAACACACTCATACCAAATGTTTAAACAACTTTAAACGCATTTAATACTTTGTTATTACCATGCCAGGGTCAAAACCCCAATAAAACTGCCTAACTGCATGATCTATACTGGAAAAAATGTAATGGTTCGACAGTAAGCGATGGTCCCTAGACCACATATTACTACACCAAACCATCCCGAACATCCACATACCGTATGCCAAACCACTTTAAAACTCATTTTAAACTTTTTTATCACCACAAAACGCATCAAACTAAATAAGCATCGAGGTGTCTCACTATATATTGTTCATACTAAAGAGAAACCAAACACTTAATTGAATTCATTCTTGGTGCACATAGACCCATTAGAATCTGGAAAATTATACTACCATGCCCACGCAATGGTAATGTAATAGTATAGTTAATAACTTCAACTGTATGTAAATTATTTGACAGCACGAGACAGCACATTAATGAAAGAATTGCTGGCGTGAAGCGAAAAAGGGGGAATATAAAGGTTGTGGTTGTCTTGGTCCGGAGAGAGTGTAGGGGTAGGGGAGGGGTCGAAGGTGTACTTGTATATCCGGGGAGGCTAGACCTATGTGGTTTGGGGTGGTTTGATGGCGGTTTGGGGTGGTTTGGAGGTGGTTTGGGGTGGTTTGGTGGAGGTTTGGGGTGGTTTGGGGTGTTTCAATGGACCGAACTCTCAGTGAACCTATCAATACTCTTGACTCAATTCACTTGAAAATTGAAGAAGCTTGTTCCATTCTCAAATCACTCCAAGTAGGTAAAGCGTGCGGCCCTGATATGATAAATAATCGAATACTTAAGGAAATATCTGATTCTGTGTCGCCTGTTCTCACAGATGTATTTAACACTTCACTTTCATTAGCCCAAGTTCCCGATATATGGAAAAGATCCAATGTAAGCCCTGTTTATAAAACAAGATGATAAAGATAATGTTGCCAATTATAGGCCTATTTCTTTTATTAGCTCTGTTGGTAAGGCGTTCGAAAAAGCAATACGTAAACATGTTCGCAATTTTATACTAGCAAATCAGATCATTACACCTTTTCAATGGGGATTCAACGTTTAATCAGCTAACTGACATGTACACTACATTTTGTCAGGCACTGGACGAAAGCAAAGAAGTCCGTGTGGTATTTTGTGATATAAGCAAAGCCTTCGACAGGGTCTAGCATCGTGGTCTTCTTGCTAAATTGTACCATTATGGGATCACAGGTAACTTGCACAGATGGTTTGTAAGTTATTTGTCAAATAGATTTCAAAGAGTTACTACTCCAGGTGGTATCTTGGACTGGGTCGAAATCTTGGCAGGTGTTCCTCAGGCTCCATATTGGGACCTCTGCTATTCTTGCTTTTTATTAATGACATAGTTCGTGAAATTAACTCTAATATCCGATTGTTTGCGGATGATACTACTATCTATATAATTGTTGATTTTCCAGACTCAGCAGCTCACATTTTAAATATTGATCTTGAGCGTATAGCTCACTGGGCTGCCATGTGGCTTGTTAATTTTAATCCAAACAAAAATGAGGCAATGCTTATTTCATGAAAGATACATAGAATCAACCATCCAGCCCTGTATTTCAACATATTTCCCATAATGGAAGTTCAAACTCATAAACACCTAGGTGTATATATTTCAGATAAGTGTGAATGGTAGGCCCATCTTGAGTATATTCAGGCTAAAGCTTGGTCTCGTGTTCAGCTATTAAGATAACTCAAATTTGTTCTTGATCGGAAATCCCTCCAAACTATGTATTTCAGTTTTATAAGACCCATTTTGGAATATGCTGACGTTGTGTGGGACAATTGTACTCAACAGCAGATGAATGAGAAAATACAAGTTCAAGCAGGACGGATGGTTTCGGGTGCAACTAAGCTTGTTGCACTAAATCGACTTTATCAAGAATTCGGCTAGCTTAAACTCTGAAAGGAGAAAACTCCATAAACTTTTCTTATTTTATAAAATGGAGAATGGTCTGGCTCCTGTTTATTTGGCGTAACTGATTCCACCCCGTGTCAGGGACAAAACTTCTTACGGTTTACGTAGTGCCGACAATTTACGGCAAATCCATGCCTCGTCTCGATCATATTACGACCCATTACTCCCACCAACGATTCGAGAGTGGAAGGAACTCCCAGGTGATGTTAAATCAACACCATCCCTGCTATCTTTTAAGCATAAATTAGAAAAAGATACTTCTAAAACCCCAAAATATTACTATTGTGGTGATAGAATAAGTCAGACATTGCATACGAGATTAAGAACTGGTTGTAGCGCTTTAGGATACTACTTGTACAATAGAAATTTGGTCCCCGATGCTTTGTGTCAATGTGGAACCATAGAAAATAATTTTCATTTCTTGTTGGAATGTCGCAGGTATAATGTTATGCGTAGGGAAATGTTGCAAACAGTCAGTAGGTTTGCTGATGTATCTGAAACGGTTCTTTTATATGGTGATAGCAACCTTTCAGTTACAGATAACGAACTAGTATTTCTACATCTACATCTGTACGTTGAACCGTCAACTTTGACTGTTACTCAACGGGAAAGCTGTCCATAAATATATTCATCAAACTAAAAGGTTTTCATCTGGTTACTAATACCTTCAGTAGATATAACTGGAACTATTGCGCATTGAAGTAGTATTGCTTTCTTAGAACACGACAATGCCCATTCTTACAGCTAATAATATGTAGTACTTTCTTTTATATTTCCTTCCTCCCTTCTCTTCCTTCTTTCTTTCCCTCTTCTCTCTTTTCTTTCTTTGCAGCTATAACTATGCAACAAATATGTTTATCCTGAGTACTTAACGGTCTCGGGAAGGTAATGTCACTAACTCCATTCATAAAATATACTTGTATTACAGGAGATGATTTAAAAAAAAGCTTGATTGCTTGTTTTCAAATCCTGTTAAAAACTACAATTTTATACTGTGACTTTGTGCATGCAAATGTATTGAGTTATGAAATAAATATTGTTTAAACTAATAGGAAAGTTAGATGCAAATATAAGGCATGATAGAAATTCAAATGCCAACAAAACATTAACAATTTCAAGTTTGTACATGTATGAAGCCTTTATAATCTGCCTATGTCATTATTTTGAGGGTGTTTCCTACTGAATTCAGGAATAATCCTAAAACCTTTTTCCATAGTTCGGACGTGGATGAAAACACACGCCAAAATTTAGACCTATAGTCCCATTAGTTAGTTGCATGTGCATATTAACCCTTAAAGCGCCAATCACGACTGCAACAGACGACAAATTTTGCAACATTTTTCCTAATTTTTAGTCAAAATAAAGCATGATATTTCATGAGAATCGTCTGCCAGCAGACGATTCTCATGAAATATCATGCCTTATTTGTTATTTTTGAAAAAACAGCAAAATTTGAAATTGCCGTCTGCTGAAAATTGTAGGTGGCGCTTTATGGGTTAAAGGGATGAGCATATACGATAAGCATAGAAATCTCATCAGCTAACTTAATTATTTCAAGATTTTTATAAATTGACGACAAAACCCTGTCCACGTACCTGTTTTGATTTATCTTCTTTATCTTTGGCTACTTGGAATTTCTTAAAAGATTGCAGGTTCGATCCTTCATAATTCTCTGGCTTGGAATAGTAGTCCAGATCCGTCGCAGCAGGATCGTTCTTTCCCGACGTTTGTACTGTCGGTTCTCCCATCTTTTATGCCTTTATTTTCTTTTGTGTAACATGGTTTTGTCAGGTATTATCTCTTTCGTATTCCCGAGATCGTACATTACATTTTACGTTACTAACTAGCATAGCACGTTTAAGTTCCTGACGTCAAGCTGTCACCATAGCGACGTTGCAACGTCAAACGTTACTAGTATCTGATGACGTTGTGGAATAAGCCTTGCACTAAATCCTTACGAGGGTGTTGCACTTAAAGCTGTCAATATGAGATTTGGATCAGCCTTCGTAACCTAGCACGTTGATCAAGCATATAACGCCAATTTCAACAACGGCATGAAATCAGCTGTTTTATTAAATAGGATCAAGAAAATTGAGCCAGTGCATGAGATTTCCAACAATGTGGCATGTGCGACCAGCAAAGCCTCAGATCAGCCTGCGCATACGCGCAGTCTGATCAGAGCCTTTGTTAGTCGCTTGAATATTCTATGAGTGTAAAGCTACTGACTGAACAGCATTTGGAGTTTCTAAGCTTAAAAGAAGGCTGCACAGGCTCGGCTGAGTTTACACTTGTCAAATTGCCACATTGTTGGAAATCACGTGTCGCGGCTCAAATGTACAGATCAGCATGTTCTAAAGCCCAGTCGTATTAACACGCTTTGACGCAGTGTCTCTATAGTACTGTAAATTTGGAAATTTTCGCGAGAATTTTATTTTCGCGAATAGCGTTAAAAGACATATTTGCCACGATAAAAATTCGCGACTTTGGCATAATTAACCTACATCAGTAAAAGACAATGCTTTCGCTATTACGCGAGGGTTTATTTTCGCGAAACTTCGCAGTTTCGCGAAAATAAAACCCTCGCGAAAAAATCGAATTTACAGTATTCCTCCAAAATTTAAAGATTCTAACTAGTCTCTCTAGCTGAGCAGGTTGGCTTTAGAGCACCTGTTCAATGTTTCGTCAGCACATGTACTATTAATCCTGTTGCACTAGAAATAGACACAGTTTTATGGAGTTTTGATAGTTATGGGTACAATAAGTTTAAATAAAAAATATATCCAAACTCCATTACATACTCTAAGGATAGCATATATGAAAGAAGAGTGTATTCCTCAATTAATATTCAGCAGATGAGCACGGTCTATTCAGGTAGTTAATACATATACAAACAGCAAGCCTTCAAGTAGAAAAACTGTATATTCTTTCATAAAATTTGTATGAAATTTGCAAAAGAAGTTTCAATCCATTTTACGCATATCGCTATCCGAATAGGGTATTGATACATGGTCCACAATAGACTCCGATGGGACTTCAGTGTGGTTTTTTCAGGGTTTACACGGCTTGAAGACAAAGTGGAATTTTGAAAGTGTTAATCGAATGAAAAATGGGCAATTCCATTGAGTAAAAATAAAGGGGTAGAAGATGTTATTTGTGATGGTTGGATTGATAAAATGTGTGTTTTATGTGAGATTACTTGGGGATATTACTTGATACTGTTCATTTACATATTACCCTAAAATCATCATTACGTGTTCAGGAATGTTAAAATTAGATCCAAATTTAAGCCAGACCTTGTGAGAAGGGTACCTGTCAGATTGGTCATTCGCATCATGGTCTTCGTTGTTCGCATATATAGATGCACAAATGTCACACTTCCCAAATTACGACTCGATCTGTCTCATGATATCGTGGACTATACAGGTCGACGCGAGAAAACCTGTCTTCGGGGTTCCCGATCAGGTTTTACCAAAACCAGCCTGCTGAGCAACAGAGACTCGCTAGAATAGTAAAATTTTGCTTGTAGCAAGTCTTGACGTGATACTTTACGACAGACGAATTACAAAGGCGCTGATCAGACTGCGCAGTCTGGTCTGTGCCTTTGTTGTTCGCAAAGCCCGAAGACAGGTTTTCTCTCATAACAAACCGGGGTAAATACCGTAGTTTAACTGTCGAACGACACGCAGTTAAGTGCTTTATTTTCAAAGTTATTTTCGATCTACTTTCATGAAAAATATGTTTAAAATATTATTTTACGTATATAATGTGTTTGAATCTCTAATTTTATTCCTAATTAAGAATTTACTTTTGGTAAAATAGTCAAATGAATCGCCCATTCTGAGCTACATTCTAGCAAACTAGCCAATAGAACTTCATTTTATTCCACCCGTGACCACAACCACCACCACCACAACAATAAAATACTGAAAATAAATGATAATAATAAATAGTAAAATAAAATCAATGGGTTTCGCTCTAATTACACTGGACTAGAATTATAAGAGTATTTCCAATATATATAATTAATGAGCCAGAACATTCGATGGCGGTACTTATCGCATTGGCGACCAGCGATGGCTCAGACCAGCATGTGTATCTGTACAATACAATCGGGACCATTCCTGCTTACACACACAAAGTATAGATGTAGCTGCAGGCTCAGAACAAAATTTTAACCGGCAGGGTACAATCCAATCGGGACCATTCCTGCGTACACACACAAAGTATAGATGTAGCTGCAGGCTCAGAACAAAATTTTAACCGGTAGGGTAAGATTCAGGTAACTTCTGACATCAGACAAATTCGGACAGCGACCTTGTTTGTTTCATGTTTTAATTATTGGAATAAAAAAAAAAGGTTAATTAACTTAGCAAACAGTGAAAATCCTGATGAGATGACTCATAAGGTGTTATGAGCCGTCTCATCTGGAGTATTTTCAAATATATGTCCGAATTTACCTTATGTCCGAAGTTACCTGATTTTACCCTAGCCCACCAACAGAAATGTTGTGATCGTTTCAAATGTAACTTTACACATTTATTTGCGATAAATACCCTTTTGTCATGTACTGGCTGGCTCGTATGTACTTTCGGCGATTTTTTTCTCTAGACTCTTTCGATTTTTGACATGAAAAACAAATAGTTTTTTTTATCAATTATTTTACGGCTTCGTGAGAAAGTGACCATCTTGTAGACTGAATACCATTGTCTGGCTATACATGTACATTGGGCCCCATCTCCGCATTTGTTTTCTAGTCAAAACTTACGACCCCTGTTTACAGGGATTATCAGGTACACAATTACCCTATGTTTTATAAATTAATGAACTGAATGCTTTATGGTGAACAAATGTGAATTTGTTACTTACAAATGTATCGCATTTGCTGCTCGTATAAAAACAAAGTTAAGGGAATTATATGAAGCGTTGGTCAGATTTAACGTATGGGCTATTTTGGCCCCCTAAAAACAGTTGCTATTCACAAGTTTCTTCTTATTAGTTTATTAGAGCAATTGTCAAAGTGTAAAAGTCTGGCATTGATTTGACTTTTACGGTGGTTGCTATGGTAACAAAAATGGCCGCAAAATAGGCTGAAGATAGGAAAATTGCCATTTTGGAGTAAATTTGAGACATGTAACAGAGGAATTAATATAGCGTACAAACAAATACAAAAAAAGACAATTTAACAGATAATGAGAATTATTGCGGCACACAATATATTAAAAGGTTTTTATGGTATTCGCTTGTGCTCATATCTAATTCTTAAAAAACCGGTCTCCAAAAAACCTTAAATTTGGTCAAAAATGGCAATTTCTCCATTTTAAGCCTATTTCGTCCGCCATTTTTGTTACCATAGCAACGGTAAAAGTAAAATAAAAGCCATGATATTACACTTGGTTATTCAGTTGGATGAACTTGATGAAACACAACTTTCAATTTTTGGCCCCAGAGGGGCCCAAATTGCCCCTTAATGCACGTAGCTCGAAACTGATTTATTCGCCGTTTCTGAAACTGCGTCTGCAATCCACGTGTGTCAACGAGTAAAAATAGATAAATACAGTAAAAGACTACCGTGCGCACATACACATAAACCATGCAACAAGCAGCAACAGCTTCTGGTTAAGATCAGGGTCTTTCTTTACAAATATATAGAGTACAGAGAGTCCCTGTTAAGATTTAGATTTCACTTATTGGCTTGAATTATGGCTTTGTAAAACATGAGTTTCTAATGACGTGCCTCAACTATGATAATGATTCTTTTCGATTCGGACTTGGATAATATCATTGCTTTCTTTTTAAACATATATTTACATTAAACATTCGATTCTGGAAATATTGTATGTCAAACAGCTAGAAAACGGGCCTCGTCCATTGACAACAGGAAACGACTCCGTACGAACTGGTATGCAAAACGGTTCGACCCTACGCAGTGAAACTGTACTCAAGGAGAAAATACAAATGTATCGCCATTACATATTCAGTTATAACCAGTATGAGCCTAACTTCTTTTCAGTTATGGAACATAGGCAATCAGTGCAGATCCAGATCAGACGCCGCAGAACGCGGCGTCTGATCGAAGTCTCCACTGTTTGCTTACATGATGTTATGTCAAAATTTGAACAAAAATGACAAATACGTCCGAACAACCCTTAAGTGGAAATGGACTGATCAATTGATAAGAGTGTGAAAGTTTCATTCGGCTTAAATGATTTTTAATAAAAAGTCTATTAAAACATGATGAATTCATAAATACCGTAATCGACCTAAGAAGCGCGCTGTGTGTTCAACTTAACCTGTCTTCGCAATTGTGCACGTGTAGATCCGGTATACGTTCAGCCAGCATCTGAAGACCACGCAATAGTTTTCAGTTTATGAATACATGTATATAGTACGTTACTTTACATACTTTATACGCAATATATCCAAATTTAAGCCTTTCTCATTTTGACTTTGACGTTCGCTGTCCCATTTTATGACTTCAGTGATTCTCATTTTTCTCACAATGTTTTCTCACAATGGAGCACCGAAAGCACGTCACTATAGACATCCGGTCAAAAGTTCCGGTTTTTAAGAAATTCCATTTTCAAATGTTTAAGAGACGCAAACACTGCCTTGGCCGAACATTCAAACATCTTTTACATAATAACTTCATTTCTTTATATTATATTTCACGAATATAAAATATTGCTGTAATAACCTTTCGCCTGCCAGCATTTTCTGCTTTAAACTTTTGCAAACAATTTGGACCCGGGTCAGGCCCGACATTTAAAATGTCGGGCCTGATCTGGATCCAAATTGTTTGACACTCTGAAGCTATCCTTGAAAAAAAATGAAACAGTTAATTTTGAAGAAAATCCACAGATGACAAAAACCCGCCACGCAAAATTACCCAGCATGCAAAGAATTTACCTTGAAAATTTACGAAAAAAACGCAACAAACTTGCTTATGCCTGAACACCACACGGTGTGTCTGAACACATACATTCAATTTTGTAAGAACTGGCTACAAGCGTAGACTGATCTGAAAATGATTTTAGAATAGATGCGATGGTCATTGTTAAATTTGTTCATTCATAAGAAGTTTTCTCTCACGGTGACGTTTCTCAAGCCAGCCAGGACTTTACAAAATGTACCTGCGATCACATTCAGCCAATGGGAGGCACATCACAGCTTTGCGTGTATGCCCTGGCCCGAGGTTATAAAATATTTGATGCTCAACTCAGCTGAGGATGAAAATCCTGTTCATTAATGTTGAAATTTTAGCGTTTATTAGCAGAATAAATACAGTGTCTGAGAGTTTAAAAGCAAGAAAGCTTTATTTTCAGCATATTAGTTTTTATGAGCAGTTGAAATTTCACAAGTTTTATTATCCCGGGCCCAGGGCTATTCTGGGCATACTGTCTGGTGACTATTTGGAATCTCCATAAGTGATCATACACAAGTTATACTTGATACATCGATAATTTCTATCGGGTTACGATGCATGTACAGTAGTAATACTAAAAGGACCAGATTACGAAAAAAGAGACCATTATTGAGCGAGATGGTGATATTTCTATGTCATATGCGAAAATAATGTGCAGATATGCCAAGGTTCGAGTTACATGTATATAGTCTCTATAGCTGAGCAGGTCCGGTCTGAGTAAATACTAGAACCGCAGCTTAAGGACCACAGGGTTTGTGAATGACTTTCGGGTAGGGTTGGCATGAACAGCATGTCCTTTATAAGGCCCAGTAAGTTAGATACATAGGCGACTGCCGCGCCAACGCAAAGGCTGGGTCTCGCCAGAACATTCACTGTTCGAAAAACCAGAGTATGTCAGATCCAATATTAGACTTATAGCTTATCCCAGTCTGTTCGTAAACGCCTATGAAGCCCAATCATCTCATAGGCTGACCTATAAGGTGTTTTCTCAAGGCGCGGCTTATTGTTGTTCACCTTGCAAAAGTAAATAATTCATCCTTGTAAATTTTATTTCACTTTGGTAATACTGAAGTAGTGGAAGTGTCGTTTAGTCTCCTATAAGTGTATACACCCATTACCTGGTCAAAAAGCAACGGTTCCAAACTATTCTACCAAGCATCATGCAAAAAAAAGAAATGTCTTTCTATTGCAGCTTTAACTTTTCAGGAAAATTTGAAACGCCTGAAGAAAAACTTTGTATTATTTTCAGGGATATAGGATTTCTGATAAGCTTTCCTTAGATAGTTGTAATCCGAACTTAAGTTACATTAGAACATACGAGAGTAATTAAAATACGGGTGACGGCACATAACTTTTTTCTTGAAAACTAATTTTATTTTAGTCTACAAATATACTAGTCTCTTTTATAAATTGCACTACTGTCTTATTCATAGAACGCTAAAGTAGTTTTAGAAGTCAGATTTTTATGACCGTATAGGAGTATATGAAGGGTAACAGGAACTGTCGCTACTAGACGAAGCCGCACAATCAAAGAAATACAGTAGAACTTCAATAGCTTGAACAGGCTTGGGACCGCCAAAAATAGTTCTAGCCAAGGGTAGTTTCAACCATCCAGGGTGGACTACGCATAAAATGATCTGTAGGGACCATGGTAATAGTTCTAGCCACCCCAGGTGAATGAGCCATCAGTTTGAGCCATTGAAGTTCTTCTGTAGTGCCGTTTCATTCTATGGGGTATCATCATTGTCCGAAAAAGTTTGAAAAATAATCTAACATCAACCGCTTATAATAATTATGGAAAAGGCCATTCCATCGGGATAGAAACAAGAATGGTGCGATCCAGAAAGTAAACATTCACATAAGATTAGTAGGCCTTACTGGTGTATTAATATGAGTATGGAATTGTTCATTTTTAATTTAAGGGGCTGCTGGTCAAAAATTCTATAAAATAAGGGTCACTGATATAAACCTGTGTGGATCATGGATTTCTGGAAAGGGTCCCGGGGTTCAGATGTTTAAGGGGAGGGGGTACGCTTTTGCTGGTTTTATCTACTTTTTATTAAATATTCCATGAAAATGAAATAATTTGGTCTCACTGAGACCAAATCATTTCATTTTCATGGGATATTTAATAGGGGTGGGGGTCCTGCACCCTCCTCTGGATCCGCCACTGACTTTTTAACGTTTATGATATACATACGAACGGACCATTTTCAACCATATTTATTGACCATAATGATAAGCGATTACTCCCTATAGTTGTGAAAAAGTTGATTTATGAAAATGATATATTTATCCAACTTACATATTAAATGTATTCAAGGGTTTGACTATCAGCCGTGTCACAAAATAAAATCCCATGCAGAACGAAGGCACAACGTTTCATTTTCTGTAGTTCAAACTATTTCAACATGATGTTCCATTGCCTACTCTGGATATATACTTGTATTTTCACTTTTAATGACTGTTTTTAAAAGATTATACTTAGTCTGAAACTCTCAGCCAGATCATATCTAGTGTACCATTTGCAATTATGACATAACACTCACATGAAGATGCAGTATTAGTAATTAGTAGAAAATGTGCCATAACAAGATAGATCACTTTATGCCGACTCCAGGGGCGGATCCAGATGGGTTCAGGAGGTAAGCTTGACCCTCCCCTCTCTATCCCTTCTCCCACCCCCACCCCCGTTTTTAAATATTATAAAGTAGTCACTGGTTTCGTCTGTGAGGGTTCATAATAATTGTGAATTGCCTGTGGGTATTTACAATATTTGTGAATGCTTGGTTTGGGTAGGACGCAGGTGTTCAGCCAGGTGCGGTGTTGACATCTGTGATTGACATGTTTATGTTTTTATAGGGAATTCTGACACCAGTTTGTTATTGTTTTTCAAATGTCATATTTATTAGCCTGTCAATTTTGATGGGATGTTTTAACACTTTCAAAAGGTCATGATGACAGATGTTACTTAGTTTAGTAAAATTACATAAGCCCAATAAATAGATTGTGACAATTCTGACATTGATTGGCAGGATTGCGCAATACATTTAATCATATGACCTTTGGGTAATTGCGCAACTGGTGTGACTATGAGTCACTTTTGTATCTTCTGATTGGTTGATATAAATGGAAGCTTACCTATGTAGAGGGCGCTATATAGTAAACTTGAAATATGATTGGTTAGTGATGATGTCATTAGGTGGCGCTGTGGTCAGCTTCTATCGCGTGACTTCATGGTATATAAGATGAAACCCAGTGACAGAGCTTTAGGCCTTGGTTAACATTTGGATAAAGACTTTGGTTAGACTTTAGAGAGATTTCGGAACTTTGGTTTATAGTTAGTTTGTAGAAGTATTTTAGTTGGACTTAAGAAATTTTAATAAAAAATATAAAAATGTGAAAGTTGTTTGTGAAAATTTACAAGACTTAGAAATTCTAAAGAGACTTTGAAAACACAACGCGAACTTGAAGATTAGAATCAACTACTACCTTACATCTGGGACGTTTTTGGTGCCTACAAGACCAGGATATTGAACTTTGTTTTCGTGGACACATTGTGAAGAACAGAGAGGAACAGGAACACTTTGTGAACAGATTGTGATTGAAGAAATAGTTAACTAGTGATTGGTGGATTTTTCTTGACACGGTAGGACTTGTCATTGTATGCTTATTTAAGTAACAGTCAGCTAACCATTTTTAAAATCAATTACTATGGCAGTTTTGAATGACGCTGGTGCTGAGAATGTGTTTAAGCATTTGGCTTGGGAAATAACCGAGGTCTCATTTGCATTTTATGCACAGACTATCTCACAGACTGTGCAATGTTCTGGTTATAATTCAAAGTGTTTCAGAGATTGGGTAATTCAAATGAAACTTGGCACTCTGTTGGCTTATTGTTTGAGACAAACTTTTGTTGGTAGATTTTCATGTATATATGGAAATAAAGTTTCTTTTCATTTTTAGTTTTTATGTCTGCATTTTTATTTTTTTTTAATGAAAAATTCGTTGGAGAAAGATTATAATTTAATGGAAATTATGGATTAAGCTAAATTATTTTTGAAGAGTTTTCTAAATTTGTTTAGGATTTCAGTAATAATTCTACTATGTTGTGGGAGTATCTTCAGGCATAATTCAGATGTTTGTCATATTGTAGATGACGTGGGGTGTTATGGAAGAGTTATTATTCTCCCCTTTATTTTATTATTTGTGGAACTATGTGGTACGTATCTGAATTATGATGAAGACGTTGGCATTTTAGTAGAGTTTTACTTTATGTTTATGTAATTGTAATTGATAGGGTTTTAATGTATTTCATTAATTATTGTTTTTAAACGCCTTTGTTTTAATTCATGTTTAAAATTTATTTGAGAGAGTATAAAAAATGATTTGTTTTTCTTTTTAAAGACAAGCTAATTTTGAAAGTCTTCTGAAAATGTTGAAGATTTAATGATTGCAAAACGTGAGGTAGTTCTATGGATTGAGAATGTCTTCGGTCATGGTTTGGGTGTTTGTCATATTGTATATGGCGTTTGGGGTGGTTATAGAAGAGCTTTGCCCTTCTCCCCTTTTATTTTTATGTATGGTACCATTTGGTATGTATCTGAATTATGATGAAGACATTGGCATTTTGGTGGAGCTTGCATTATGTTTTGTTAATCAGAATTTAATGGTTTTATAATTAATAAGGTGTTTGAGTATCTAAATAATGCAGTAGGATTTTTTCAGTATTGTATGCAATTAAAAATTATTAATTTTGTAAGGTATTCATTGTGGATCAGACTGTGATCCATGTGTGGATGAATTTTGGGTTGTAAGGGTGTTTTATGTTTCCCTAACCCATGGGAAATTCTGATATTCACACTGCTTCACTGTCTGATAGATTTCTGAGGGCTTTCTAAAACTGATAAATAGATATTTTTGTATTTTGTATTTTTTATTGAGAAGATGAATTTTTAATGGATAAGATTCACAGCAGTGATTTGGTCTTTAGTTTTGTTAGACCAAAATTCAGGTTGTTAGAGTCTCGAAATGGTTGGATTGAATATAATGACTATGATTTTTGGATATTGATTAGTGTTGTGGAAAGACTTAAGGTTTTTGATGATTTAGAAAAGCTATTTTGTATAGCTTGCAAGGTGATTTTCCTTGTGTTGGGATGAAGAGGTGATGACCCAAGTTTACAGTTGGTAAATGTTATGAGAACTTGCTTGGGATCATGATGTATGAGCAATTTGTATATGTGGCTTTTATTGTAAAAGTCTTCAAGTTATTTTACTTGCAAGTTGCTAAGTAGGTGGTTTACGCTACCAATTTATGGATTTTATGTAGTGTTGTTGTAAGGGTGGTTACAACGTGGTTAAGCATTCTTATTTTGTTTAAGGTATCAATTAGCTGTTCCTCTTGTTTTGTAATGCATGAGATTATAATGTGTTTGAACCCTCGATTGCCAATTGTAGAGTTTGTACACTAAGGTGTGTGGATTATTGGAACTTCTGATGGTTGTTATTTATTATTGTTTGCCAAGATAAGTTAGGCATTCAAAGTGGAGTTGTATCCACCCTTAATGTTATAAGATTGAATATGACTTGTGGGACTGCAAATGGTTATTTGTGTTTATCCCTATGTTGTGAGTAAAGGTGAGAGGTCATATTTGGGATGCTTGGGGTTCACTGTTTAAATTGAGAAATATAACACACTTTTCTCTTTGGGAAAATTTTTACATCTAATTTCCCTAAACAGCAGGTCAATTTCTATTTGGGCATTTGTTGTAATGATTTTTGGCACGTATGTTTTTATTTTGATACTGCTTTTCATGTATAAGAAATGCTTTCATGAGAAGGTGAAAGTATATTTTGGTAAGAGGCTAGCTGATTGTTGTGGCAATAAGAATGTTGTGACGAGTTCCTTGTCAGTTGTTGAGAATGGGTTGGTGTCGTCGGAATATGACGAGATTGTTAGGAGCAAATCGGGAAGGTAACCTACTTCCGCACCAGACCAGAAGGAAGCGAAGGTGTTATTGGCTTCGTTGGAGAATATGAAGAAATAAGATGTATTTTGAGAGAGAGATGGCCATGAATAACATGGAGACAATATAACTTAAAGTGTACACAAAACTTACTATGAGTCCATGGTAGTGCCATGGTGAAGATATGATGATACAGAGATATGTAAATAGTTATTGATAATGTATGTAAGTCCAGTCATTTAATATGAAGTTTGGTGGCTGGTGAAGATATAAATATGCTAACTATGATGTGTACAAAAATATGCACTGTAAAGACTGATTAAAAGGATGTATATGACTTGAGATGTATAAGAAGGAATACAGTAAGGGACCTTTTCACCTCAAGTATCATTGAGTTTATTTGAAACATATTGACCTTTAAAATCCAACCAGTTTCCAAAGTGATGACAGATAACAGGTCAAATCAAGATTTTGTTGACTGCTTTGAAATGGTGACCTTTAAATGTCAAACAATTGATGACATTTATACAGTGAACTTTTGAAAACAACAGCTAATAAATTTTGGATTTTATACATTACTTACCAGTCAGTTATTCCAAACAAGAAAATTAACATTATACAGTTATGGATAAGCTATACAACATTCAGCAACTAAAGAGTGGACAGCAGACAAAATTCTCATACTGGATATCAGCAAAGCAATTAAACTTTTGAGCGAAATTGAACAGAGTTTAGACGACACCATAAAATGGAAATTTCAAGCAGAGAACAATATTCATTTGAAATATACTCCTATGGAGGAACCAACTGAATGTAACAGACAGGAGGATAACAACTTTGTATTTTACCATGGAACTGGGGAGCAGAATGATCCAATACAGATAGACTAGCCGCGGAGGAGTGAAGATGAACCTTATTGTATATTGACTGTATTACTTGATGGACGGAGAATAGGATTATTATATGTGTGGTGCATGTTTTTGATTTTGTATATGAGATTGTATGCATGGTGGGGTCTTCAAAGCAATTGTATGCTTTGTGGTCTGATCAACCATGTTGTAGGCATTGGGCTGTTTCATGATGTGCTCCATTGGAAAAGCTTGGCATGCATATGTCTGTCTCTGCAATTTGTAGGGAGGTATGTATATGTTAACGTGATGGGAAGATGCAGTGGAGTGACAGTTGACCCTATTGTGCATGAGATTCATAATGTGTATATATATAATTAGTTAAGATTTGACATTGTGTTGTGAATTCCATTGGGATTAATTGGATTGTAAATTTGCTTGTGGCGTATGCGTGCTCTTGAGAGTTTGGGACAACTGCACACTCGATGGGGTGGCCAACCATTGAGTGGACACAAGGTTCTCTTGGGTGCGCTGTCACATGCAGATGTTTGCTGTAAATAGTTTTATAAATGTTTTGGAAGTTGTACTTTGATGATGCATGTGTATTGATTATGTTTAGTAGTTTTAGGATGATTTGTGCATGCTAGTGTTTTATTTATATGTTTAGTATAGTGGTATGTATGTGAGTGAGTGTGAGAGTGTGTGTGGATGTATTTGTATATATGGTGTATGAGAGATGAGCTTGGAGAGTTTCACTTAATTGAAAAATTAAGTCAAACTCTTAAGGTTTGGGCGTGTATAAAGTAGTCACTGGTTTCGTCTGTGAGGGTTCATAATAATTGTGAATTGCCTGTGGGTATTTACAATATTTGTGAATGCTTGGTTTGGGTAGGACGCAGGTGTTCAGCCAGGTGCGGTGTTGACATCTGTGATTGACATGTTTATGTTTTATAGGGAATTCTGACACCAGTTTGTTATTGTTTTTCAAATGTCATATTTATTAGCCTGTCAATTTTGATGGGATGTTTTAACACTTTCAAAAGGTCATGATGACAGATGTTACTTAGTTTAGTAAAATTACATAAGCCCAATAAATAGATTGTGACAGTTCTGACATTGATTGGCAGGATTGCGCAATACATTTAATCATATGACCTTTGAGGAATTGCGCAACTGGTGTGACTATGAGTCACTTTTGTATCTTCTGATTGGTTGATATAAATGGAAGCTTACCTATGTAGAGGGCGCTATATAGTAAACTTGAAATATGATTGGTTAGTGATGATGTCACTAGGTGGCGCTGTGGTCAGCTTCTATCGCGTGACTTCATGGTATATAAGATGAAACCCAGTGACAGAGCTTTAGGCCTTGGTTAACATTTGGATAAAGACTTTGGTTAGACTTTAGAGAGATTTCGGAACTTTGGTTTATAGTTAGTTTGTAGAAGTATTTTAGTTGGACTTAAGAAATTTTAATAAAAAATATAAAAATGTGAAAGTTGTTTGTGAAAATTTACAAGACTTAGAAGTTCTAAAGAGACTTTGAAAACACAACGCGAACTTGAAGATTAGAATCAACTACTACCTTACAATATCCTATTAAAAGGAAATACATGTAATTTGGTCTCACTGAATGAAGTGTATAATTAGACAGGCAAATCCCTATTATAAACAAGAGGGCCCTAAGTCCTTGGGTTGCTCACCTGAGAATGAATGTTTATGAAGTTATATGAAAGCATAGCTTCATCTAAGTCCAGTTATAAATGTTGATAGATCAGCAGTTTCATTTAGACTTTACATAGGTTATGTTGACAAAACTAACAGGATGTAGAACATCAAAGAGTAAAACATGTGACATCCCTATATAAGCCTAAACATTTGACTCATTGGACTGGCCACTTTTGGCGCTAGGGGCATAACTTGATTGAACTCATCTGATAATGGGGAATAAACCCTTTGTATACTGATAATGCAATTTTCAGAGGCCGAAGTACATATTTATAAGTAAAGTCTATCTGTGACCCCTTAAAACATATAATGGACAATCCCATCCTTATTGTAGCTATCTGTATTGGAAAATCCATCTTCCAAGAATCAAGGGAAACAACTGTCTACAAACAAGACAGGCACATTTGTAAGATTTGTCTCCCTTACAAAGAAATGAAATTTCGAGCGGTTCAGTAGGAGAATTCGTTTAAAGACATTTCTCATCCAGAGCTCTGGCAGCCCATTTGATTGGTGCAGTGGAACCATTTGTGAAAATTTGGTAAAGTGCATTATGAGGAACAATTCTGTACTATTACTTTAAATTCTGGAGTAATGCTCATGTATGAGCGAACCAGAAACGAAAGAAAAGAAAGAAAGACCAGTGGTACAGGAGGAAATGCATTTTAACAACAGGTCTTATCTAGAGCTCTGGCAGCCCCTTTGTTATGTGAAGTGAAACCATTTGTGCAATTTTGGTAGAAGGCATCATGAGGAACAATTCTGTGAAATTATTTTGAATTTGGACCAGTGGTTCAGGAGGAAATACTATTCAAAGATATTTCTTGTCTACAGCTCTGGCAGCCCTTTTGTTTATCGGAGTGTAATCATTTATGCAATTTTGTTAGAGGGCATTATGAGGAACAATTCTGTGAAATCATTTTGAATTTTGACCAGTGGTTCAGATGTCGTTTAAAAGATTTTTTATCTGGAGCTCTGGCGGCCCTCTTGCTCAGTGGAGCGAATTATTTATGCAATTTTGGAAGAGGGCATCATGGAAAATATTCATGTGAAGTAATTTTAAATTTGAACCAGTGGTTCAGGAGGAGATGTTGTTTAAATAAAAGTTTACGGACGACGGACGAAGGATGGACGAAGACCGATCACAATAGCACCTTGAGCCTTCGGCTCAGGTGAGCTAAAAAGGAGACGCTTCCAAAAGGGCCGTGGGTAGGGGTTGCAAAAACTGACTTCCCTAAAACATATAGTACTCCCATTATTTTCATGTGTCACAGTTATATAACATCAATACTTGAGATATAGATCAGCTCTAGCAGTGTATTGTTGTGTAATAATTCAGTTTTGAGGTCAGTTGTAAAGAAGATCAAACCACATTCGCGTAGTGAAAATGATTTATCTTCGTACAACTTAGCGACAAAGAGTGAATAATTACTCTACAATTCACTCACTAGAGCTCGTCTATTTTGATTCTAACACACAATAAACGACGAAAACACATTTAGAGTCTACAGCTTCTTCCAACTTTCCGCCATTGCACTGAAGAAATCCCGGCAATAGTTGGACTGTGTGGCAAAAGTTTACATGTATTTGTAACGTCTTTCAAGCATAAAAATGAGGTTACACCATCAACGCCACGACTGACGTCATTTTACGTAACAACTGACATCAGCCAGTGTGTGCTTTCAACACCCTTTCAAACCTGTGACATTATCATTTGATATAACATGTTTTTTAGCACTGGCTCTATATGTGAGGTATATTAGAATTGATAACAAAGTCACATTAAAGGTCTTTTAAAGTCCAAAATCATGAATATTATGATGATAAATTGATTTTATTGCTGTTGCTTTTTTAAACTGCATGACTATTTACTTACTTACTTTATGTCATTGCTTCCTTATTCGGTAGTAATTGCATTTTATGGGTTTGGGCCCTGATTTTTGAATTGTGACAGGAAGCTATAAATATGAAACTGGGAGTATGATTGGCATTCTTGGACAATTCTAAATAAGAATACCTTAAGATAAGATGAACATTTATTGATTAGCCTTTTCATGTGTGAAAGTTAAAAAATTCCAAAATCCTGAACTTTAGAAAAACACATTTTTAAACTTGCAGGATGCCTACAAAAATGAATAATTTCATGTTTAAATGGTTAATTGTGTTTAAACAATCTGAAAATTAATCAGAGAAGCTATTATAATCTCCCTAATTCAGCATTTTGAGACTGACTTTCTATGGAAAGTCAGCCTCAAAATCATGAATTCAGGATTAATCCTGAAAACTTTCACCAATGCATACATTAATTATACTCATACTCTTTACAAAGGAGTAAAAAGCAAAGCCATTCTACCACCGGATGACCATAACCCTGTAACTCAGTGGTAGGAATCACCACTCAATGGCATTTCAGTCTCCTATTCCTGGCATAAATATGTGTAAATGCATTTGTTTTCCACAGACTATTAAGGATTGGAATGCGTTTCCAGAAGCTGTAATCTGCTCTAAAGTAATTGCATATGATTGTGTTGTTATATTACAATCACACACTGCAGACCAACCCACAGCACCATGAAGAAGAGCCACAGAACATTTACAGCACCCAGATACTAGCTTTGGGGAGTCAAACAGAAAACAGGGTCTGAATTTGTGTTGAACTCAAAGGTTGCCGAGATTGCCATGTAGCATATATGCTACTTTGGGCATTAAGTTTTCATGACAAGATTTTTAAAGGCGAATATTTCAAGTACCAATAATAATTTCAGGACACCTTTTTGGATGAAAATTTGGTGTATGAAAAAGAATTTATTAGCTTATATATATCAGGTATCTTCAAGCTGATTGCAAAACTAGAATGGTCACAAAGCAATGCATAACAAAACGAAGACAAACACAGAACTCCCCCAAACAATGGGAAGTACATATAACTGGTCTCATGTTGGGTAATTTTTCATGCCTTAATGGTCGTCTGCTGACTTTTTTTTATAAAATTTTCTTTTCAAAAAAATCTTTCAGGAATACGATCAGAGTGTCAAACAGTTTGGATCCAGATCAGGACTGATGTTATGTTGGTCGTGATCTAAATCCAAACTGTTTGCAAAGGTTATCAGCAGCCAACAAAAATCACTGCTGGTAATGAAAGAATTAAGTTTCTTCTGTGATGAGAGCAAGGGACTTTCCTTAAGCATAAGTTCTGGCTAATGATTGTGCTGCATCAAAAATTGTAAGGTAAACAAAGAAAACTATGGGTTTGTGAGACTCTTCCACAGTTCTATCTTTGTGGTCTGCTGCTAGAAAGTTAAACTCCTTCTTTTAATTTAATTCTGGAGCACAAAAACACATCTATTCATAGAATTCAAAATGAAAAATTAGATATTTTATATAATTGGTTTAATATATTTTATTTGGTTTCGAATTTGTTTGAACATGATAACAATAATTCCAAACAAGATAAGGATCAGAATGGAAACTTGTAGCTTATATATACTTCTTCTCCAAATATCTATACAGAGCAGTCCTTTATCTATGCTATATTTGCATGGTTGAAAGTTCAAAATTTTACAAAATGACCTATTATTTCTTTGTAAAATTTCATGGTAAAAAAAATGGGAGCCTCACTATGACCGTGTTATATCCAAATCTGTGTTATAATGAGGTATGTTATAGGGGGACTGTACTGTATACTTTGTATCTCAGTCCAACATCTATTCCTAAAATGGGTTTTAATATAGCCTTACAACTAAAAAGCCTTTCTCGCTGCTGGCAGAGTCACTGTGTTGCGTCCTTTAAACTTGTAGTATGCCCAATAATTATTCACAATTTCAAGTTTAAATGGTCAAACCTCTTTAGACAGACTGAAAATAAATCAGAAAAGCTATTATAATCTCCCTAATTCAGCATTTTGAGGCCAACTTTCTGTGGAAAGTCGGCCTCAAAAAGCTGAATTCAGGAGTAATCCTGAAAACTTTCACCCATGATAACCAAAATCATCCTGACATGACTGAAAAATTGTTGGCTGGGTTGTAAAGCATCAAATTAAGCAAAAAATGCCAACAGTGAGTGACAGAATAATTAGCCCTACCTGCCTTAGATAGTGGGGTTGGAGCTTTTAATCCAACTGGAGTTGAGATTCAGTGGTCCAGATTAGCATAAAATGTAATTATAATTTTTTTACCTTTTAGTTTTAACATAATGTTTTGGGTGCTCAAAAGAACCATTTCATTGAGACGCTTTTTTATGAGTACCCACAACATATGCTTTAGTTGAAAAATAAAATTTTCAATTAGGCACTCTTCTCTGGGGGCATGAGATTGTTACAGAACCAATATCTAATTCACCCTTTGCTACAGAGAACCTTTCATGTTTTTACTTCTTTATCATGATAAGACTGAAATGTGGTTTGATGGTCGTAAAACTCCTGATACATACAGCAATAATAATACTATTGCAACCCCATGTTACTGCCAGCGGAGTCACTGTGTTGTGTCCTTTATCCCCTGCTTTGTACTGGTTCAACCCAGGAAGACGCATCCCAATGTTACTGAAAAATTGTTGACTGGGATGTAAAAGAATGGAAAAAAACCAAAGCCACCCCATGCAAATGTTGCATTTTTACAATTTATTTGAATTTAAAAATATTTAATAAATTAAACATTCATAAATGTAGAATACGATGTATCACATGATTTAAGTAGTTATGGTAATCTTAAACACAAAATTATACATATTTATACCACACTAACCAACTTAAGCACGAAATATCTCGTGAGGTGCAAGGTCTACACTGATGCAGGTGGTATAAAATAGTTATACCATAGGTTGTCCACCTGTACGTTAGATAATTCACTCGCTAAAGTTTGTGGATTATCTCAACGTACAGGTGGACAACCCATGGTATAAATATTACTTATCACTTCTGATTTAACCCTTTTTGTACTAATGGATTCTTCTTTCTGGTTTGACACAATAAATCTTGGAATGGTCCATTGTATAAATCAAGGGGTCACAGGTTATAGTTTCCAAATCTCTGAATATTGTTTTCTCTATTTCTGAAGGATCGGTTCAGAGGTCCTAACAGCTGTCATTGTGCCATGTGGAGTTAGTAAAACTTCTCCACATACATTGTTATAGTGTTGATATTTTTCATATTCTGGTCCTTCAGGAATATTGGGTTCTGACAGAAAGCAGAATATCGCTTAAGCCGGTGCTAGGGGGTGTGAGAATTGTTACAATTTCCATTAGCTCTCACGAACAGACTCAATAAAACCTAGTCTGCTGTTTTTTTATATTGTAGGTTCTCTCTATTTCTGAAGGATCCGTTTTTCCAGATTATTTAGCAAAAAGAGAAGACCCTGATGAAATGCTGCAAAATTATCTGAACCAATCAATTCACTTCTTTTGCTTTATTTTTCTTTTTGCAGACATTTCACCAAGTTTGCTATCTAACTTCCTCTGTAGCTGAGCTTTCTTTGCCACATCTGGTTTCTTAGTAGGTACTCCACTGCCCCTGTTTAGAACTCCCTCCTTACTTATTCCAGCGCTAGCGTCAGCTCTAGCTGCGTCCCCACAGCCATGAAGCTTGCCGCATCAAAATTTGGCGATTTTAAAAGAATAACATACTGGTGTAGAATAGTTTTGGCGCTTTCTCAATTTAATGCCCTTTAAAGTTATTTTCTAATCTCATAGGCCTGGAGCTACTCTTAAAGGAAAGAATATGCTCCCTATGGGAGCATATTCTTTCCTTTAATAGTAGCCCCTTTTAAGATGTGGTTTCCTCTACCTTGAAATTCAAACATTTTCTTTTACGATACATATACCAACATACTAAGGATGTCTATGTAAGGTTTATTGTGTAACTGAAGAAGAAACTGTATTCCCTGTCTCATATGTTGCCAATTTTTTTTTTACCGCCAAAAGCGCTAATTAAAAATGCCCGCCAATTTTAAGTGTTCAGTTCATTGCAGCCTTGTGTTCACCTGCTGGCCTCTTGGCTCTCCTGAATGTGATGTTTTATTGTGTTTTTGTCACTTTCCCTGGTGGTGTCCTGGGTCAGGTGTGGTACTTGATTGTATCGATTCCTGATCTTTGCCTCCATACTTATTTTTACAGTAATCACAATTTTACTCTCAAAAAGTTGGCTTATCTCGACCAATCAATTCACTTCTTTTGCTTAATTTTTCTTTTTGCAGACATTTCACCAAGTTTGCTATCTAATTTCCTCTGCAGCTGCGCTTTCTTAGCCACATCCGGTTTCTTAGTAGGTACTCCGCTAACCCTATATAGAACTCCTTCCTTACTTATTCTAGCCCTAGCCTCAGCTCTTGCTGCGTCACCACAACCATGGATCTCCAGCATGTGATGACTCATGCAATATCTTCCCTGACAGAAATCACACACATTACATAAAGTTTGAACACTTATCTTACATTTCTTAAAACAACAAAAATTGTCCATCTTTTTAACTGTTGCTATCAATGCATCAATATCGTCCTCATCTACTGCGTTCACCTTCTTCTTGAGTTCCTTGTCAAATCTTCTAGACACTGATGACTCGGCTACTGATGGTTGTTTATTGCTTGTAGCTGAAGCGTAGAATAGTTTTGCCAGTTTCTCAATTTAATGTCCTTTAAAGATATCTTAAATTCTATTCTCATAGGGGATACTCTTAAAGGAAAGAATATGCTCCCTATGGGGAGCATATTCTTTCCTTTAAAAGTAGCCCCTATTAAGATGTGGTTTCCTCTACCTTGAAATTCAAACATTTTCTTTTACGATACATATACCAACATACTAAGGATGTCTATGTAAGGTTTATTGTGTAACTGAAGAAGAAACTGTATTCCCTGTCTCATATGTTGCCAATTTTTTTTTTACCGCCAAAAGCGCTAATTAAAAATGCCCGCCAATTTTAAGTGTTCAGTTCATTGCAGCCTTGTGTTCACCTGCTGGCCTCTTGGCTCTCCTGAATGTGATGTTTTATTGTGTTTTTGTCACTTTCCCTGGTGGTGTCCTGGGTCAGGTGTGGTACTTGATTGTATCGATTCCTGATCTTTGCCTCCATACTTATTTTTACAGTAATCACAATTTTACTCTCAAAAAGTTGGCTTAACTGGACCAATCAATTCACTTCTTTTGCTTAATTTTTCTTTTTGCAAACATTTCACAAAGTTTGCTATCTAATTTCCTCTGCATTTGAGCTTTCTTAGCCACGTCAGGTTTCTTAGTAGGTACTCCACTACCCCTGTATAGAACTCCTTCCTTACTTATTCTAGCCCTAGCCTCAGCTCTCGCTGCGTCCCCACAGCCATGAAGCTTGCTGCATCAAAATTTAGCGAATTTCAAAGAATGACATACTGGTGTAGAATAGTTTTGGCGCTTTCTCAATTTAATGCCCTTTAAAGTTATTTTCTAATCTCATAGGCCTGGAGCTACTCTTAAAGGAAAGAATATGCTCCCTATGGGAGCATATTCTTTCCTTTAATAGTAGCCCCTTTTAAGATGTGGTTTCCTCTACCTTGAAATTCAAACATTTTCTTTTACGATACATATACCAACATGCTAAGGATGTCTATGTAAGGTTTATTGTGTAACTGAAGAAGAAACTGTATTCCCTGTCTCATATGTTGCCAATTTTTTTTTTACCGCCAAAAGCGCTAATTAAAAATGCCCGCCAATTTTAAGTGTTCAGTTCATTGCAGCCTTGTGTTCACCTGCTGGCCTCTTGGCTCTCCTGAATGTGATGTTTTATTGTGTTTTTGTCACTTTCCCTGGTGGTGTCCTGGGTCAGGTGTGGTACTTGATTGTATCGATTCCTGATCTTTGCCTCCATACTTATTTTTACAGTAATCACAATTTTACTCTCAAAAAGTTGGCTTATCTCGACCAATCAATTCACTTCTTTTGCTTAATTTTTCTTTTTGCAGACATTTCACCTAGTTTGCTATCTAATTTCCTCTGTAGCTGAGCTTTCTTAGCCACATCTGGTTTCTTAGTAGGTACTCCACTACCCCTGTATAGAACTCCTTCCTTACTTATTCTAGCCCTAGCCTCAGCTCTTGCAGCTTCCCCACAGCCATGAATCTCTGGCATGTGATGACTCATACAATATCTTCCCTGACAGAAACTACACACATTACATAACGTCAGAACACTTATCTTACATTTCTTAAAACAACAAAAATTGTCCATCTTTTTAACTGTTGCTATCAATGCATCAATATCGTCATCATCCACTGCGTTCACTTTCTTCTTAAGTTCCTTGTCAAATCTTCTAGATGCTGACGACTCAGCTACTGATGGTTGTTTATTGGTTGGAGCTGAGCACGGTTTTCTGTTCCTATTAATGTTTTTGGGACAGCCTAGTTCATGAAGTTGAATGTTAGCTTTAATCACATCTTTCTTACACCATTTACAAGTAACTTTACCGGTGTCTTTCTCTATTTCTCCTATAGTGCTAACCAGATCTGCTTCACTTATCACTTTGGTTTGACTTAAGTTTTCTTTACCATTTTCAATCAAAGTATTTTCAGCAGTTCTTGTCTCAGATTTACTCTCTGGCTGAACTGATAAGGCATTTGATGGCGTTTTTGACCGAGAGTCCACTGCAGGTGCATTGCTTCCTGTATGAAAAGGTAGACTTTGACTTTCAGCCCAAGGTTTAAGCACTTCAATATGTCGCTCACTATCACTTCCTTTACTGATGTGTGCAAGGCCCATTTTTTCTGCAAGCTGAAAAACAAACAGAACCACGTCATAAGCAAACCTTCTCATATGAATTACCAAATGCATAATTTTAGATAATCACAATTTTTGAGCGTAAAATTGCAAATATTTTCTTACTCATCAGTTTTAACATATGTTTTGGGTGCTCAAAAGAATCGTCTCATTGAGACGGTTCTTTTGAGTTCCAACAACATATGTTTTAGTTGAGAAATAAAAAATATTTTCTGTTACACACTCTTAACTACTGTCCTGTACAAAATGCTCATATCAGCCTGTGCAAATACCCAGTCTGATGAATAACTATTTAATCTGCTGTCTGTAGAGAAACAACAAGAGTGCCTTGTGACGCTCACCTGAGAATTACTGTGTATAAGGTCACATGGGCGAAACTTCAAAATTTCAAAAATCCTGAACTTTCAAAATCATAATCTTAAAACTTGTTGTATCCCTACAAAGTGTTAACAATTTCATTTTTAAATGGTCAATTGCCCAATGATGAACTGGAAATAAATCAGTGAAGCTATTAAAATCTGTCTAATTCAGCATTTTGAGGCTGTATTCAGGAATAATCCTGAAAACTTTCACCCATAAGGGCAGAGAAAAGCATAATCCTGCCCAACATCTAGCTATGAATCATTGATGGATCAACAGTTTCAACTAGAATTGTTTTTCTACGAAAAAACAGATGTCTCCCCCCTTTAAATGTTGAAAGAATGAGTCATTAAATACAATTTCAAACAGAAACATTAAAAACAATTTCTAACGGAAATTCTAGTCATTTCATGCAGACAATCAGCTCGTATCTAGTAAAGATATCTGTCTATGTAGTTAACTATTGCACAATCATAACCTGGAATAAAATAGTCATAGATAATTGTTTTGTGATTGACAAAGTTCCAAGGGAAATAACTCAAAGAGTATAAATGACACAGTTTATATTCTTGCACTCTGCATGTCGACTCATGTTGGTTGATACTTGTATAAAGTTTTGTGAATATAGCTTAAGCGGTTTTCAATTTATAGAGGGGACATGCTTTTTGTGATGGACAAAGTTCCAATGAAAATAACTCAAAAAGTATAGAAGTCAGATTTACAATTCTTGCACTCTGCACGTCATCTCATGCTGATTGATGTTTGTATAAAGTTTCCTGAATATAGCTTAAGCAGTTGTCAAGTTATGGAGCGGACACGAATTTTGTGATGCACAAAGTTCCAAGGGAAATAACTCAAAAAGTATAAAAGGCAGGGCTACCATTCTTGCACTCTGCACATCATCTCATGCTAATTGATATTTGTACAAAGTTTCGTGAATATAGCTTAAGTGGTTTTCAAGTTATAGAGCGGACACGATTTTTGTGATGCACAAAGTTCAAAGGGAAATAACTCAAAAAGTATAAAAGGCAGAGTTACTATTCTTGCACTCTGCACGTCATCTCATGCTGATTGATATTTGTTTTAAGTTTCCTGAATGTAGCTTACGTGGTTTTCAAGTTATAGAGCGGACACGATTTTTTGTGATGCACAAAGTTCAAAGGGAAATAACTCCAAAAGTATAAAAGGCAGAGTTACCATTCTTGCACTCTGCACGTCATCTCATGCTGATTGATATTTGTATAAAGTTTCTTGAATAGAGCTTAAGCGGTTTTTAAGTTATAGAACAGACACGATTTGTTACAGACAGACAGACGGACAGACAGACGGACAGACAGACGGACAGACAGACAGACAGACAGACGGACAGACGGTCGCCCGGGGAAAAACAATATGTCTCCCGACCCTAAAGGGGGGAGACATAATTAAAAGTAAAGTTTAAGTAATGTTGAGGTAAATAAAAGGATGTAGAACTGAAATTGTCATTTAAACCAAGAGTGAATCAAATTTGATCAATGGCTAATAACTATGTTTTTCACAGCTCAAATTAATTTCAGCAATTTTGGTAGTGGGTCACCCAAGGACAATCTGTGCCAAATTATTTAATATTGTTAAATGACCTTTTTCAATGAAAGAACATATAAAAAAAAAATATGTGGTAAAGATTAATGTTCACAATAAAGATAAGAAATGCTCTGAATGTATGTATAAAAATTAGCTTTTTCTATTTTTGCAAGTGTCCCATAGTTTGGAGGCTAGACATAAATTGTTTAACTCTTTGAATGCTGGGTAATTTTTTCTAGCTTTTGTTGTTGTCTACTGACTTTTTTCAAAATAAGCTTTTTCAAAACACATTCGAGTGTCAAATGGTTTGGATCTAGATCAGGCCCCCGGGTTATAAAACTTTTTTCCATACTCAACTCAGCTGAACACGGAATTTATCCTGCTCGTAATGTTAAAATGGCAACAATTGCTGACATTTTAACATTTATTAGCATGGTAAATACAACATCTGAGAGACTTAAAGCAAGACACTTCTTTATTTGTCGGTATTTAAGTGCTAATGAGGAGTTGAAATTTCGTGCTCAGTTGAGTTGAGCATGAAAAAAGTTTTATAATCTCGGGCCCCACCTGGAATCCAAACCGTTTGACACTCTGATAGTGTACCTGAATTTTTTTTTCAAAAAAATGTCAGATGACAATAAAAGCATGAAAAATTATCCAAGATGCAGAGTTAAAAAGCAAATATAGTAAAACCTGTCTTAAGCGGCCATACAAAAATAGACGAAACAAAGATATTAATGACAAAGGTAGCTTAATGAAGGTTGAAATTATTGCAGAATGCTCCCCTTGGAGCATTCTGCAATACTTTTGACCTGCATTAAGCGATAATCTGTCTTAAAAACCAATTTTGGTCTTCTTTTTGAGTGACTGCTTAAAACAGTTTTTACTGTACCTCATGTACAAGAAATCTATCATGCGCTGATAAGGTGCTAGGGAATTCCAGGAGATCTGATTCCACGTTGGCAACAAAGTCATCCAGCTCTGCCTGTAACTCTTGTAGTCTCGTAGCACTTCTTTCTGACCTGGTAAAGATACACATATCAGCTGATTCTCAGATCTCTAATACAGTGCAATGGCTTAGCCAGAATGCTGAAAATGTGATGCACATCAAAGGGGGACTACTGGATCAAGCAATGATTCTCTTCAATTGCTTCCCTTTTCAAAATGGGAACTTCTCTTAAAGAAAAGAATTTGCTCCCAGAGGGAGCGAATTCTTTTCTTTATGAGCAGTTCCCTATAGTATGGAAAATCACTTGTCACATAAAGTGACATCCCTTGAATGTTACTATTTACCCATGTGCTTAACCTGCGTAATGGGTGCTATGCCAGTGCAGTGCTGCTCCTTTAGAACACTCCTTGTTATAACATGGATTTGGGTATAAAAAGCACAGTACTGTTGTGGCTCCCAGAATATTTTACCATGGAATTTTACAAAGGTATTATAGGAAAATGTCCATTTCTGAGGCTTCATCTGCATCCCTACTTTATGTATAAGGGCTGTTAAGGCTCTGGCAAGACCTTGAGGCTGTCTAGATGCCCAAGCTTGTCTTAGCTGTTGGTGGTCCCTTTAAGTACCTAAGCCTTAGTTTCTGGCCAAATTATTAATAAATGATTCCAAATAGTAATTCCAAAGGGAATAATTTACTGTAAAGTCAATGAATTTTATTCACACTTTCTCGAATTTTCGGCCATGGGCCTTCTTCAAGATATCAGAAACAACTTTTACTGCTAAGTAGCTTCCATGATGGCCAAATGGCATATGTCGACATAAGGCATATGGCCATTATGGATGCTACTTAGCTGTAAAAGTTGTTTCTAATATCATGAAGAAGGCCCATGGCCGAAAATATGAGAAAGAGTGAATAAAAATTATTAATAAATGGCCTTGTGATTTCCAATATTTGAAGCTAAGTTAACTCTTTGCCTACTGGGTAATTTGCATACATTTTTGTCGTCTGCTGATTTTTTCAAAATCAACTTTTTCGAAAAATTCTTTCAGGAATACCATCAGAGTGTCAAAAGGTTTGGATCCTGATCAGGCCCAACATTTTGTCGGGCCTGATCTGCGTCCAAACTGTTTGCAAAATGTAGCAGCAGATGACACTAGCAGGCAAAGTAAAGAGTTAATGAACTTGCTTTACCTATCTATCTTCTTGACTTTCTCATCTCTACTCTTCCCTATGGCAGGCTTTGCTTCTTTCATTTTCTGCTGTTTGGAAACCTTTGGTCTTGCCCCTTTGCCACCTGGCTTTGATTTAGAGATGGACAGAAGATCACCTAAATGTTCTGGTCTAGCAAACGACTCAAAAACAGACCCATCTGTAGAGAGAAATAGGTAGTTTTATCATATGACTTCCCGTCTGGGAGTGAAATAACGCTATGCAATAAAATCGATAAACCGCTAGTGCTTTTCAGATTTTCCGGAAACGTTATGACGTCCATAACAACGTTGCAATCATAATGACAACATTATAACGTTTCATGGCAGAAATGAGATTTCAAATTTATCTTAATGTCATATGATAAATAGAATCTAACATTCTTGCTCTTGTATTATTGAATTTATTAAACTCCTTGCGAAAAAGAGATAAAATGCTTGGCAAGCCTCGCATTTTATCTTCTTTTCCCCAACTCGTTTAATTAATTCAATAAAACATGAGCACTCATGTAAGATCCTCTATATAAAACACCAAGCCTCTCAATAAGAGTGCGAAATTAAAAAATAATTTTCTTATTTCTCAACCAAAACATGTGTTTTGGGTACTCAAATGAACTGTCTCAATGAGATGTTATTTACACTAATGTATTATGAATCTTTAATAAATAGAGGTTCCATCTACAGTATGACCCATCACCATAAATGTGAGAAAATGGCCTTTTTATGTGAAAAATCCTCTTATTAATAATTTTTAAGCCACCTACCTTATGGAAATCTTATACATTTGACGTACTGAGAATTAGCAAGTTAGCAACGCACTGCTCTATTTCACAAATGTCTTTCACAAATATAAACCTATTTTGGAAAAATATTAATTTTACAATATTTCCTATAAAAAATCTTATTGTGTTTTAACAAATAGTGCCTCAATGAGATGCTTGCATCTTACAACGGATGCCCACAGCAGATGTTTTGGTGGAGGAATATGCAAACAAAATCTCACTACAGCTCAGGCTATGTAAAAACATTTACCTTTAACAAATTCCTGAACCTAGCAAACTTTTCCCTCTTTCTGCATATATTCTACAGGCCCCCAGATAAGAGTTAGTAACCAGACTTGGGGTCAATTACTTTTAAAAAGTAATTAATTAATTACAATTACATTGGAAATTGTTCATTTAAATTACAATTACAATTGAATGGCTTTTGAGCAAAGTAATTAATTAAATACAATTACTTTGCCAAATGTAATTAATTACATTACAATAATATTTCATTGCCACTTAGATAGCTTCATAATATTTTAATCTCAGAGATATATGAAATGAGTTAAAACACTTTAAAAAGTCTGAGTAACCTTGGCATTCTAAATTCAATATATGTCTATCAGATTGTTTTTATTTTTAGGACTTTGTCAAGTGATGCAACTTAAAAGAAATGAAATATACAAAATCAGTTGTTGTTCTTTCTGGTTGATGACTTGAGGACACAATGAAAAAATACAGAAATTATTATTATTCTAAAATTTTATTTAGTTATTTATTTATTTATTTTTTTTTTGGGGGGGGGGGGATGTAATTAAATTACAATTTTAATTACCCCAACTCTGTGTGTAACTGAAATTATTTTCTTTTTTCCCAATCAAAACATGTTTTGTGGGTACTCAAAAGAACCGTCTCAATGAGACAAATGTTTTTACGAAGAAGTAGGAAAACAAAAACTCAATACCCAAAACCTATGAAATCTCCTCACCGTTAACAAACTCTTGAGCCGAGCGAACCTCCCCCTCTTTCTGCAAATATTCTATCAGTGACTTAAGAAATGCATCATGTGACACAGTCTCACTATCTCCTATCACAGCTAGATGTCTCCTGGCTCTCGTCACTGCAACATTGATACGTCTCTCCTCAGACAGGAAACCAACCTCACCTAAAAAAAGAAATCAAAAATGAGCCACGACAGGTGATTTCCATCAATGTGGTATTTTGACAAGTGTAGACTCAGACGAGCCTGTGCAGCCTCCTTTTAAGTTTAGAAACTCCAAATGGTGTTCAGTCAGTAGTTTAACAGTCATAAAATATTCAAGCCACTAGGAAAGGCTCTGATCAGACTGCGCGTATGCGCGCGTATGTGCAGGCTGATCTGAGGCTTTGCTGGTTGCACATACCACATTGTTGGAAATCTCATGTCCCGACTCAAATCATTAAAAGCTAGCAAATCAACCACCTTACATTATGAACAGATCCATTTTTAGTTTTAGGGATCCTTGCAGCATTTCTTTCTTTTTCCAGAAATACTTATTCTAACCACTGACATGCTGAGCCCATATACAGCCTCTTCTGAAATAGTGTAGATCCAGATCAGCTGGCTTCTGATGATATTCTGACATAGATTTTGAACCCAAGCCCAACCAGTAGTAAGCAGAGGATAAAGTGTCTTGCTCAAGGACACAACACATTGCCTCCAATGAGGCTCAAATCCGCAACCCCTCGAGTCAAGCACTCTAAAAATTTAAACACAGAGTGACGGGAATAATCATGCACACAACTAAGTGACTACAATAGCTCTCCTTGTTCTTCGTAAAAGTGAGTTTAAAATTATGCTTCTGTAAAGTCAGAAATTTTTGGGAGGGTTTTAATTTAATTTTGTGAAAATAAAACCCTGGCAAAATCACTCTGTGGTTTACTATAATGTAGGTAAATCATCCCTAGTCACAACTTTTTAATGTCGCAAATACATATGGGCCTCAAAGCGGCAAAACCTGTCTGCGGGGTTTCCGACAAAGCGAAACTCAAACCAGTCTCCTCAGCTACAGAGACTAGCGAGAAAATATGAATTTCGCTTGTGGCAAGTCTAGATATGATACTTTCCAATAAGCGAATAACAAAGGCGCTGATCAGACTGCGCAGATGTGCAGGCTGGTCTGCGTCTGTGTTGTTTGCAAACACCAAAGACAGGTTTTCTCGTGTCGAGGCCCATATGTATGTCTTTTAATGCTATTTGCAAAAATAAAATTCTCAGGAAACTTTCTAAAATGAAAAAAGTCAATAAGCAATGCTTATTAGATACCCCCCGCACAGAAAGATACATTGTATAGGCAAAGTATAAAATTGTTCCATCAAAAGCTGTGGTAGGAGTTGATCGGCCAATGAAGGCACCATCTATGCATATACAAAAGCCTTATTAGGGAAAAATTGTCTAAGTTCTCACAGCTGTCATTTTGTCAAAAAATACTTTTTCTAAACCAAACTCCTTCATGCATATGTTCAATGTGTCTGCATTGTATAGGCAAAGTATCAAATTGCTCCATAAAAAGCTGTGGTAGGAGTTGATCGGCCCATAAAGGCACCGTCTATGAATATACAAACACCTTATTAGGGAAAAATTGTCTAAGTTCTCACAGCTGTCATTTTGTCAAAAATTATTTTTTCTAAACTAAACTCCTTCATGCATATGTTCAATGTGTCTACATTGTATAGGAAAAGTATCAAATTGTTCCATCAAAAGCTGTGGTAGGAGTTGATTGGCCTGTGTATGGCCTATAATAGCATAAGCATAAAGCACTATATTAAAAGCCATTTAGAACTACAGAGGGAAATAACTCTAATAGAATTGGCCCCTAGCCCTTACTTTTTTGTCTAAAGTATTTGTCTTGCATATATAAACATGTTTGCAAGGTTTGATGAAAATCCATCATGACTCTCCAAGTTATTAAGGAAACAAAGCGTTAACGACGGACGGACGCACGCACGGACAACATGAAAACAGTATACCCCCTACAAACAAAGTTTGCGGGGGGTATAATTACACTATTAAGCTTCAACATTTACCTTAATCTTGACCTATAGTATACTATAGGACTTGACAGTCAACCTTACATGGGCCTCCAGATAAGAGTGCGTACTGGAAAATTATTTTTCTTATTTCTCAACCAAAACATATGTTGTGGGTACTAAAAAGAACCGTCTCAATGAGACGTTTCTTTCGAGCACCCACAACATATGCTGAAAATTATGGGTAAGAAAATATTTAAAATTTTATGCTGAATTTTTTTGTTTATCAAACCACTGTAACATTTCTTGTGTGCTACCTACTGACCCACAAATGAATGCATGCTGATTGAGTGTGGGGTGAGTGGGGGGCTGCAATAAATGACTACTTGTTTTATAATACCTTTCTCATTACTGTGGGGTGGGGGGCTGTTATAAAATGAAAAAAGTCAATAAGCAATGCTTATTAGATACCCCCCGCACAGTAAGAGTCAGTGAAAAAACTTGGCAAGTTATAGTTCGAACAAGAAGACCTTAGTTTTGATAAGAAGATTTCAGTAGAATCTGTGCAAACAAAAATTATAAACTCCTTCATGCATATGTTCAATGTGTCTACATTGTATCCGCAAAGTATCAAATTGCTCCATCAAAAGCTGTAGTAGGAGTTGATCGGCCCATAAAGGCACTATCCATGCATATACAAAAGCCATATAAGGGAATAATTGTCTAAGTTCTCACAGTTGATATTTTGTCAAAATTATTTTTTGTGAACCAAACTCCTTCATGCATATGTTCAATGTGTCTGCATTGTATCGGCAAAGTATCAAATTGTTCCATCAAAAGCTGTAGTAGGAGTTGATCAGCCCATGAAGGCACCATCTATGCATATACAAAAGCCTAATAAGGGAAAAATTGTCTAAGTTCTCACAGCTGTCATTTCGTCAAAAATTATTTTTTCTGAACAAAACTCCTTCATGCATATGTTCAATGTGTTTTAATTGTATAGGCAAAGTCTCAAATTGTTCCATCAAAAGCTGTGGTAGGAGTTGATCGGCCCATGAAGGCACCATCTATGCATATACAAAAGCCTTATTAGGGAGAATGGTCTAAGTTCTCACAGCTGTCATTTTGTCAAAAAATATTTTTTCTAAACCAAACTTCTTCATGCATATGTTAAATGTGTCTACATTGTATAGGCAAAGTATCAAATTGCTCCATAAAAAGCTGTGGTAGGAGTTGATCGGCCCATAAAGGCACTGTCTATGCATATACAAACACCTTATTAGGGAAAAATTGTCTAAGTTCTCACAGCTGTCATTTTGTCAAAAATTATTTTTTCTGAACTAAACTCCTTCATGCATATGTTCAATGTGTCTACATTGTATAGGAAAAGTATCAAATTGTTCCATCGAAAGCTGTGGTAGGAGTTGATTGGCCCGTATATGGCCTATAATAGCATAAGAACAAAGCACTATATTAAAAGCCATTTAGAACTACAAAGGGAAATAACTCTAATAGAATTGGCCCCTAGCCCTTACTTTTTTGTCTCAAGTATTTGTCTTGCATATATGAACATGTTTGCAAGGTTTGATGAAAATCCAGCAATGACTCTTCGAGTTATTAAGGAAAAAGCACTATATTAAAAGCCATTTAGAACTACAAAGGGAAATAACTCTAATAGAATTGGCCCCAGCCCTTACTTTTTTGTCTAAAGTATTTGTCTTGCATATATGAACATGTTTGCAAGGTTTGATGAAAATCCAGCAATGACTCTTCGAGTTATTAAGGAAACAAAGCGTTACGGACGGACTGACGGACGGACCGACGGACGCACGGACGGACGCACGCACGGACAACGTGAAAACAGTATACCCCCTACAAACAAAGTTTGCGGGGGGTATAATAACTACTTGTTTTATAATTTCTTTACGGACGGACGGACGCACGGACGGACGCACGGACGGACGGACGGACGGACAACGTGAAAACAGTATACCCCCTACAAACAAAGTTTGCGGGGGGTATAATAACTACTTGTTTTATAATACCTTTCTCATTACTTCTCACTAGTGAGATTACTACAGTCTCTTTCTCTCTACCTTGAAACCCATCCACCGTCTTCACCTCTACTCCAGGTACATAGAACACTCACTTACCTTTCTCATTACTTCTCACTAGTGAGATCACTACAGCCTCTTTCTCTCTACCTTGAAACCCATCCACTGTCTTCACCTATACTCCAGGTACATAGAACACTCACTTACCTTTCTCATTACTTCTCACCAGTGACATCACTACAGCCTCTTTCTCTCTACCTTGAAACCCATCCACTGTCTTCACCTATACTCCAGGTACATAGAACACTCACTTACCTTTCTCATTACTTCTCACCAGTGACATCACTACAGCCTCTTTCTCTCTACCTTGAAACCCATCCACTGTCTTCACCTCTACTCCAGGTACATAGAACACTCACTTACCTTTCTCATTACTTCTCACCAGTGACATCACTACAGCATTTTTCTCTCTACCTTGAAACCCATCCACTGTCTTCACCTCTACTCCAGGTACATAGAACACTCACTTACCTTTCCCATTACTTCTCACCAGTGACATCACTACAGCTTCTTTCTCTTTACCTTGAAACCCATCCACTGTCTTCACCTATACTCCAGGTACATAGAACACTCACTTACCTTTCCCATTACTTCTCACCAGTGACATCACTACAGCTTCTTTCTCTTTACCTTGAAACCCATCCACTGTCTTCACCTCTACTCCAGGTACATAGAACACTCACTTACCTTTCTCATTACTTCTCACCAGTGACATCACTACAGCCTCTTTCTCTCTACCTTGAAACCCATCCACTGTGTTCACCTCTACACCAGGTACATAGAACACTCACTTACCTTTCTCATTACTTCTCACCAGTGAGATCACTACAGCCTCTTTCTCTCTACCTTGAAACCCATCCACTGTCTTCACCTCTACTCCAGGTACATAGAACACTCACTTACCTTTCTCATTACTTCTCACTAGTGATATTACTACAGCTTCTTTCTCTCTACCTTGAAACCCATCCACTGTCTTCACCTCTACTCCAGGTACATACAACACTCACTTACCTTTCTCATTACTCCTCACCAGTGAGATCACTACAGCATTTTTCTCTCTACCTTGAAACCCATCCACTGTCTTCACCTCTGCTCCAGGTACATAGAACACTCACTTACCTTTCTCATTACTTCTCACTAGTGATATTACTACAGCCTCTTTCTCTCTACCTTGAAACCCATCCACTGTCTTCACCTCTACTCCAGGTACATAGAACACTCACTTACCTTTCTCATTACTTCTCACTAGTGATATTACTACAGCCTCTTTCTCTCTACCTTGAAACCCATCCACTGTCTTCACCTCTACTCCAGGTACATACAACACTCACTTACCTTTCTCATTACTCCTCACCAGTGAGATCACTACAGCCTCTTTCTCTTTACCTTGAAACCCATCCACTGTCTTCACCTCTACTCCAGGTACATAGAACACTCACTTACCTTTCTCATTACTTCTCACTAGTGAGATCACTACAGCCTCTTTCTCTCTACCTTGAAACCCATCCACTGTCTTCACCTCTACTCCAGGTACATAGAACACTCACTTACCTTTCTCATTACTTCTCACCAGTGACATCACTACAGCTTCTTTCTCTCTACCTTGAAACCCATCCGCTGTCTTCACCTCTACTCCAGGTACATAGAACACTCACTTACCTTTCTTATTACTTCTCACCAGTGACATCACTACAGCCTCTTTCTCTCTACCTTGAAACCCATCCACTGTCTTCACCTCTACTCCAGGTATATAGAACACTCACTTACCTTTCTCATTACTTCTCACTAGTGAGATCACTACAGCTTCTTTCTCTCTACCTTGAAACCCATCCACTGTTTTAACCTCTACTCCAGGTTTATCACTACTTAGTCGCGCTCGAATCAGATCAACCTGAAAATGACAGAAGTCATAAAAAAAAAATTTGCGGCAGATCAGACTCTGCATAGTCTGATAATCACTGCTATATATGGGTCTTGACGCGGAAAAACCTGTCTTTGGGATTTTGCAAATGACAAAGGCGCAGACCAGCCTGCACACCAGTGCAGACTGATCAGCGCCTTTGTTATTCACTTACTGGAAAATATAATATCTAAACTTGCTCAAAGCAAAATTTCAATATTCTAGCTAGTCTCTGTAGCTGAAGAGACTGATTTGAGCCTTGCTTTTTTGTAAATGCCAAAGACAGGTTTTGTGGCGTCAAGGCCCATATGAAACAATTCTAGCAAATCTGAATCTTTTGTTTAGTTTGTTTTGTTGCTTTACCTCCTAATCAACAGCTATGGTCATGGCGGGACGATCAGTTTACCTAACCACACTTTTTCCTGGGCAAGCTTGAACAAGCGGTTAACCAGTACCTCGTGCACAAACTTGTAACTGACAACAACCCTTCTTGAATGATTCAGCGAAAGGGAGGAGAATGACCGTAGAAATTATTTCATGATCAATCTCCATGAAAGTATGGGACCGGGCCCGGATCAAACTCGCGACCCATGTCTCTGCAGTCAGACACACATCTGTAGCCAGACAAGTTACCAACTGCGCTTCGCAGCCCGGATCAAATCTGAATCTCTATGTTGCCTCTCAAGTTTCAGCTCAATCTGACATATGGTTCTGAAGGAGATGTCCCTTGAAGAATTTCAAAATGGCCACCATAGCAGCCATCTTGGATATTGGATTATTATAGGAGTAATGAACTTCCATATTACCTAGATGCCTCACATAATGGTTCAGCTACAGATCACTACAGCCTCTTTCTCTCTACCTTGAAACCCATCCACTGTCTTCACCTCTACTCCAGGTACATAGAACACTCACTTACCTTTCTCATTACTTCTCACCAGTGACATCACTACAGCTTCTTTCTCTCTACCTTGAAACCCATCCGCTGTCTTCACCTCTACTCCAGGTACATAGAACACTCACTTACCTTTCTTATTACTTCTCACCAGTGACATCACTACAGCCTCTTTCTCTCTACCTTGAAACCCATCCACTGTCTTCACCTCTACTCCAGGTAGAAAACGGGATATATCTAGTTTCAGCAGGACAAGGGTTAATTTGATATTTACACAAGTGCATTTATTATAACAAAGTAACCATATTTATCTTGACAAGCATTCATTTCTATTTTACTCTGCTTGCTATATGCATTAAAATCTTTAGTATCAGAAGAAAATTTAGGTTGGTTTGTTTGTTTTAGTTGATTCTTTACGTCCCAGTCAACAGCTATGGTCATGTCGGGACTGTCAGTTCACCTAACCACACTTTTTTCCTGGGCAAGCTTGAATAGCAGTTAACCAGTACTTCGTGCACATACTTCTACTTGTAACTGACAACAACCCTTCTTGAATCAGCGGAAAGTAGGAGAATGACTGTAAAATCATTTCATGATCAATCTCTACGAAAGTATGGGACCGGACTGGGAAAATTTAGGTTGGGTTGATAAACCAGACTACTCACACATATTGTTTTGGCCTTGTGACTCAAGAGATAAGCTCATGACGGACTGACCATTGACAGAAACAACATGCCATTCAATTAGCTTAGCTCCACATGATCTTATGAAACAAAATGATAGCCCAGATCAAACAGTGTAAACCCAGATCAGCCTGCTCCTGAAGGAGCAGTCTGATCTGGGTTTATGCTTTTTGCCTTTTCAACACAACAGTTTACACAGCTCATCTTGCAGACAAATTTTGGTTTTTGGTTAACCATGATGAAAGGTTTGAGTGTCTGAATATATAGGATTAATATGGAATTCAGCAATCTTACCAAACTGGTGTCTCCTCTACCTACCTGGAGATTATAAGGAGCTATAACAGCTATATCAGCCGGCTTGACTCCGCCCTCTATGAGTTTGTAAACATGTGACACCACAATACTGGCTTCACCTGTGTAGAAAATAAACAATGATAGTGATTTATACCACTGGTATCAGTGGAAATGTTACTGCCCACTTATGGCTCAAGACCAGGTGATTCATAGGAAAAATCTGATTGGAATTTCCTTAATTGATCCTTGTTGGTTTGTCTGTGTGTTTGTTTGATGCTGTCTAGCTCAAGGACACAACACAGTGCCTTCGGTAAGTCTCAAACTAGTTACTCCTCAATCTCAAGTCTAACAGTCTACCACTGAGCCACTGTGCTCCTTTAACCTATCCATGTGACTTGCATATCCAAAAATGATAAATTAAGTGTGTCTGACTGATATTTTGGTATTTTTCAGCGACATTAAAAACTTCTCCGAAGTCACTAGAATGACTCATCATTTGCTACTGATCCTGTTTGGTGCCACATCTTTGTTAACTGATATTATTGCTAAAATATGTGCTGTGCGCTTTTAACAGTCATGTTTTAACCTGCACAAAAACATTTATTAAGAAGGAAATTGACATCCTGTTAATGCAAGGGTTTAGTACATTAAATAGACTTGTTCCATGCCACTACTTTTAATGATAGCCAATCTATTTATCGTTCTTATATATTAGACTATATGGCTTGGCACTGGAACACAAATATTAATGAAAAAACTCCCGTTGACTGTGAAATGGCGACAAAATATGGTTGAAAAAGGTCATCTTGTTTTGGTTTTTTCAAGCAGTGGTTCACATGTTTTGCTGCAAAAACGAGAAAGTAATCTTAGCTTTACAAAATTTTAATGCTCTGTAGCTATTGTTTACCTTCATTTCCCTTTGATATTTCTTCAGGTAGGTCTAACTCATGTAGATCACAGCCTGCTGTATCTATTAATAGAAGTGGCTGGCTTGTATCATCTGTCTCCTCGACTCTAGGTATATCACTGGAAAAAGACAGACTTGTGAAAGCATAGGTTTAGATAAACAAAAGTTTCAGTGAAAATTGTAAATATTTTCTTACCAATAATTTTTAGCATATGTTTTGGGTGCTCAAATGATCCATCTCATTGAGACGCTTGTTTTGAGCACCCACAACATTAGTTTTGGTTGAGAAATAAGAAAATTATTTTTCTGGTACACACTCTTAACTAAAGGCCTGTGAAAGAATGTTATATTTCAATACAGGTCCAGTAAAACAGCAACCCAGAGAGACTTTGTGTTATTTTGAAAGAGCCTGCGCAAACTTGCAATGGTTGTGAAAGAGATTTCTGGAGAGGAGGTTGCTCTGAAGCATCAGCTCCTTGTGTGCAACATGATGATTGATATGGCGCCCCAAATCAAGCGCAAATTCACCTCACGTTCATAAGTATGGAAGCTAAGACTTCCTCAAATGTGTAGCCGATTCAAGGCAGTTCAAGGCACATGTGCCCACTGTGGAAACTGAAGCTGCTACTACTACTGAGGATATCTGGGCAAAACTCAAGACAGGTTTGCTGAAGACAACAGAGGAGGTGTGTGGCACAACAAAGCCCCACCGATGGCGACATGAAACTTGGTGGTGGAAAAAGGAAGTAAATGATGCCATCACAGCCAAGCATCAAGCTTTCAAAGCATGGAAGGCTTGCAAATGCACAAGAGCATCATATAACACTGCCAAGCGCATCCCCAGACGTGTGGTGCACCATGCACGCCACGAAGCAGACATGGTGATCTATGAGGGTATTCACCACAAGTCGTCTGATATCATCAGCCTCCCCAACCAGATGAGGAAAGAGAATGTTGATGTTGTAGGCGACAAGCCAGTGGAGAATGATGCTGGGGAAATGTCAGTGAGCCAGGAGGCAAAGCAGAATGCTTGGGCTGAATATTATTAGTTCCTGGGTTGAACCAGTAATAAAGTGTCTTGCTCAAGGACAAAACACAGTGACTCCAATGAGTCTCAAACTAGCCACACTTTTCTCCGACATCTATCACTCTACCACTGAGCCACTGTACTCCTCATCTAACTGAATGAAACATGATGTGAACCTGAGATGGTTCTTTTGAGTACCTACAACATACATTTCGGTTCAGAAATAAGAAAATTATTTTTCTGTTACACACTCTTAACTATAACTGGTCTAACTATTTAGAAAATTTTAACCAGTGATGCCTCAAAGTGTTTAATGGAACATCCAGGCCCCCAGATAAGAGTGTGTAACTGAAAATTATTTTTCTTATTTCTCAACCAAAACGTATGTTGTGGGTACTCAAAAGAACCGTCTCGATGAGACGGTTATTTTGAGCACCCAAAACACATGTTTAAACTGATGGATAAGAAAATAAACGCAATTTTACGCAATTGTTTTTTCCTTAACTGGCCCTATGAACATCCAAACATTATTGTATCAAACTGCATGGACTATTCAATTAGTCACAAAAATGATAAAAGGATCAACTGAACTTACACAAGTAGATGATTTTCAACCGACTGGTGGGCCACCAGTCTGGACTGATAAAGTTTATCTGAGGACCACTGCATGATTTTGGTGTTCATACGGTACTGAGTGGTCAACATCCTCACCACTGAGTCTCCAAGGAAACCTATCACACGCTCCATCAATGTCTTCTCAAGACCCTCTTTGGCTGCCCTGAAGGAAATAAAGGAGAAAACAACTAGTGGATTTGAATTTCAGCATTCCTTTTTAATATCATTCTTTAATGAAAATACTGGTTACCACTAAAGCACATAATATCAGATTAAATGAGCCAATGCATCCGATTTCCAATAATGTGGTATGTGCGACCAGCAAATCCTCTGATCAGCCTGCACATATGCACAGTCTGATCAGAGCCTTTGCTAGTCGCTTGAGTATTCTATGATTGTTAAGCTACTTACTGAACACCATTTGGAGTTTCTAAGCTTAAAAGGAGGCTGCAGAGGATCATCTGAGTCTACACTTGTCAAAATGCCACATTGTTGGAAATCACATGCCATGGCTCAAATTCAACTTTATCACACTCAACCACGGCTTTGCCTGAAAGTTAGTCTAAACTCTTTTCTAATAAATATCAAAAAGTAATATTTGTTTATCTCATCAATGGTACAAAAATGATATGAACAAACTTGATATAAACTGTCAAGGACAAAAACTAACAATATACATTTTGAGCTATAGGTAACACAATCTCATGTACTGGCCTATAAAAAAGCTGGCAGAATCTTATGTCTTGGACAAGGCAAACGCAATAAATTTCAAACAGTATAGAAAGGTTAGATTATAAGAATCCATCATGAGTGTGAGGGTGGGATAGAAAAATCCGTCCCAAGGATCACTGATTGGCATCACGGGGCTTGCCGAGTGATGACAAACAGTGATTGTGAGAGACAGGTTTTTCTATCCCATGCAGACACAAATTTGGGATTCTTTTTCCTGCTCACAACTAAATACTTCATTTTATATTGGAAAAACAGGAAAATGGTTTCCAGAAAATCCTGAATATGAAAAAGGATTCTAGAAAATCCTGAATACTCTGAGATGTGGCATACATATGACATGGTGATATCATATTAACATTACAATGACATCAGAGATCCATGTGCCCTATTACATTTTATCTTTCCCATAAGTTGGTATGGGGTATGTAAGATAGGTAAAAAGTTAGAGAGTTAGAGTGTAAACATCACAAATAATGGCAAAATTTCATGAACAAAGGGCAAGAACTCATGAAGGAATATTGCAATATATACTATGTTAGAACTTGGGAAAGACATTTTGGTACTTAACATTGTGAATAAGTTTGATACAATTCTGATCATATTACTCAATTTAGAGACAGTACATCATAGTAATTGTATTTTTTCATAAACAAAGGGCAATAATTCATGATGGCATAAGGCCATATATACCATTATCAAACTTGAGAAAGACATCACGGTATTAAACAATGTAACTAAATTCATAAAGTTGTGATCAAAATTACTGGACTTTTCGACTGGACACAATCCAAAATGGTGAATTTTCATGAACAAAGGGCAATAACTCCAGAAAGCATGTTGCAATATGGACCATAATCGAACTTGAAGAAGACATTATGGTACTTAACAATGTGGCCAAGTTTCATAAAATTCTGATCAAAACTATTCAACGTAAAGAGCCGACATTGTTTCAAATGGTGAATTTTCATAAACAAAGGGCCATTACTCCTGAAGGCATGGTTCCATATGGACCGTTATCGAACTTAATGAAGCCATCATGGAAATAAACAATGTGACCTAGGTACTAATTGTGCTCCTCTTGTTGCAGATTTGTTTTTGTTTTGTTATGAGAGAGACTTAATGTTGTCTCTGTCAGACAATAATCAAACTGATATTATTGAAGCTTTTAACTCAACCGCCAGATATTTAGATGACTTACTTAATATTGATAATCCTTATTTTGAACAAATGGTAGGTCAGATATATCCTACTGAACTTCAGTTAAATAAGGCAAATTCTTTTGATACTGAAGCTCCGTTTTTGGACTTTGACTTGTCAATAACAAATGGCATAGTTTCTTCTAAAATTTATGATAAATGGGATGATTTTAATTCTGAAATAGTAAATTTCCCATTTCTTGATGGAAATGTTCCTCGCTCACCTTCCTATGGTGTATATATTTCTCAGCTTATTCGTTTTGCTAGAGTGTGTTCTAATGTTGATGACTTCAACAACAGAAACTTATTTTTAACTGCTATGGTATCAAAACAAGACTACAGATATCATAAACTTCGAAAAGCATTTTCTAAATTCTACCACAGACACTCAGAGTTAATTGTTAAATACAACATTGGGTTAAAAACTCTTCTGCAACAAGGCACAATCAGAACCTATATTTCATGGTGATTTAGTTTACAAATTCAAACGAATTGTTGGAAAACATAATTTTAGTGATCAATTCAAAAAATTAGTAGCACATTATATAAGGGTTGGATATAACTTGGATATCATGCGACAGTATGCATGCCTAGTTTTAAACCCAATAATAATAATAATAATAATAATAATAATAATAATAATAATAATAGATTTTTTTTTAAAGAGGGTAACACATTTAGTAACAAAACTAATCTTCCATGAGGCCCTCTAATAAATACATATATACAGTTTTACATAGTGTCTGAAGGTGGTAAAGCAAAAGCTGTTCCAAAATAGTTTTGAAAATAGTGTGCTCCTTAAGAGCGTTGTAAGGTTGTTCTTGTTTGATGCAAATTGAGATGCTAACTCTCTCAGACTCTGAGGTTTTACTTTGCTTAACCACACAACAGATTTCTAATGTTTTATATTGTAGATTATAGGTCAAGTGAGAACTGATAGCAACAGTACATTTAACTCCTATATAGTCAATAGATGTAATTTATTTATCAAATCCGTCAAGGTATAATCCAGAGGGTTACTTTGGGTAATCTCACTTATCTTTGAATTGACAATGGAACAAACAATTTACAACAATAACAACAATAAATCACAGTTTATAGCTATGGTTTCCTCTTTAATTGCATGACAGTGGGTCAGGCCTCAGACTCTATGACTGCTCTGATGTAAAGCTTTAATCGGTGGGTTGGTCCCTGATGTTTATCTGTAGCTGGTCCCACCGTGGCTCAACTTGGTTTTCTTTAGCTCCGACTAGCCGGTCTCTTTAGCCCCCCCCCCCCCCCCCCCCCCCCCCCCCCCCCCCCCCCCCGGTGGCTTAGGCTGCTGTCCGTTCTAAGGCTGAGGTTCTGTTGTTGTTGACTTGTTGTTTATTGTTACTCCAATTGTGGAGGTCTGTAATAGTTCTATGTTTTGTTGTACATTACTTTATGTCCATTCTAGTATTGCAATCATCTTGATGGGAAAGAGAGAGCTGGTTGCTTTGCTTAGTTTGTCTTCCTGGTGTCTAGTGATTGTGGTGTGGCTCTTCCTCGCTGTGCTATGGGGTTGTCTGCGATTTGTGATTGTGGTATTTCCTGATCATACTCACTCACTATATTTATAAAATTCTATTCCAAAGTATTCGACTTGGAGAGCGGACATTGTTTTTTAAATGGTAATTTTCATAAACAAAGAGCCATAACTACTGTAGGCACAGTGTGATATTATCGAACTTAAAGAAGACATTATGGTAATAAAAAATGTGACCAAATTTCCTAAATTTCTGATCTAAACTATTCGACAATGTCATGCAGGCCTCTCATTTTATCTCTTTTCCTCAACTCATTCAATAAATTCAATAAAACAGGAGCACTCATGTAAGATCCTCTCTGACTTACTCAGTTGAAAGGATGGTTGGAGGAAGCTGATGATGGTCCCCAGCTAGCACACATTTCCCTGTTCTCAGCAATGGGATCCAGCAGGCTGCTTCTAGTGCCTAAAACAGATAAATAATTCATCTCAATAGACTCCATAATCTATATAGGGCTAGTAGGACTGCAATGAATCAAGTGCTTAATAGAAATTAAAAAAAATCAAATCGAGGCTTTACAAAATTCAATTCAATGCAGTTCAGTTTAAGTAGTATGGTAAATGTTCTAAAATTTCGAACACTTTTCTCTTTCTGTTCTCAAATGAAATGTTAGTTTTTGTGGCTGGAATTCACAAAATGCTTGTCAGAATAGCAAGCAGTGAAGACCCTGATCAGACTGCTTCTTCAGAAGCAGTCTGATTTGGGTCTGCCCTGTTTGTCTAGGCTTTTTTAGCAGGCAACTAGTGTTCGAAATTTTAGAACATTTACTGTACCTGCTTTTTAAATTGGTTTCATCATTATCCCTTTCTGTGATGTAACATGTAATTTCATTGGCTGATATTATCAATACTCTCAGTCTGTTAACTATCATCTTTTAATATTTACAACATGGAGGCTGATTTAAGTTGTTGTGTGAACTCTTTCTCTGAATGGACTAGCATTCGAAAATAATTTACTCTGAAAGTCAGTTCAGTTTTTCAAGCTTTCAAAAAGGTTCATCTGTACCTAAACTTTACAGTTTTAGTCTTTTTTTAAATGGTGGTGTGAGAAAATTTTTGAAAAAGACTACTTAATTGAATTCTAATGAATCAAATCAAGAGGTCTGTATCATGATATGCATCCAATCATGGCTTGAAAGTATTGTTATAGCTCTATGGGTTATTTCATAATGAAAATTTTTGCATAGACATAAAGTTATACCTTTACTGGCCCTGACATTATAAAACAAATTCATGCTAAACTCAACTGAGCATGAAATTACAACTGCTCATAAAAACTCAGAAAATAAAGACTTTTGTTACTTTCTAACTCTCAAATGTTGTATCAATAATGGTAATAAATGTTAAAAAGCCAACACCTGTTAATTAAATTTGACCCTAAGTTGAGTTGACTTTGAAAAAAGCTTTTTTATATCCTCAGGGCCTGGACTGAAGAGACACACACAACAACATTTAAAGCTGCAAAGTCTGTAATTTTGATCTTCTATTTTTAGAAATAATGTTTCAAATTTTCAAGAACACACTGTTTGTAATATAGCTAAAATTCGGGTATACATTTTACTAGCTTTGTAAACATTAAAAAATCATCACTATCAAAACAACAGCATTTATGTTAAAAATTAACTGTCTAGAATTTCTGGAGGGATGTAAATAATTACCAACAGGAGAAAAACACCTATTTTTATAAGATAATTCACTTTTTCATGCAGTTTTCAGCTGTAGTGAACAGATTTATTGTGAAAGCATAACTTAATTCTATTTTTACAAATGATTTAAAAAGAAAAGAATATTTTTCAGAAAATGTTCGTAATTGCAGACTTAGTCACTTTAAACACAGAAAGTCCAAAGACATACTCTAAATCTACTCTGTTTGTACAAATATTTTTTAATCAGAAATTAAATGTTGAGCCAGTGCATGAGATTTCCAACAATGTGCTATGTGCGACCAGCAAAGCCTCAGATCAGCCTGCGCATAGGCACAGTCTGATCAGAGCCTTTGCTAGTCGCCTAAATATTCTATGAGTGTAAAGCTACTGACAGAACATCATTTGGTATTTCTAAGCTGCAAATGAGGCTGCACAGGCTCATCTGAGTCTACTCTTGCCAAAATGCCACATTGTTGGAAATCACATGTCCCGGCTCATGTTAATTTTTTTTCAAACCTGAGCCATACCTGTGATACTTCATCAATCACCACCATGTCAAAGTGATTCTCTTCCAGGAATCTGATTGGTCCACCCTCTGTTGCACTTGTCAATGTCACTAATACAATATCGGCTCTCTTCAGTATGGCCTTCGTTGCAGCATCAGACCTCTCTCGTAATTCCTTCCGCCAAAATTTCAAATCTTCTTTAATCTTTCTTCGTTTTCCTCCATCATTAGTAGTCCTCAGTGCCATCTGAAAGGTGTCAATTAACCATTTGTAGACAAGAAACACCTTAACCCTTAATGCGCCAATCGTAACAATAGTCGTATGCTTTACTTGTCTGCTGAAATGTTTAAGAAGACTCTATGGCAAACAGTGTTGACCCAGATCAGACTGCTCCTATAGGAGCAGTCTGTTCTGTATCCACGCTGTTTGCCTCTATACTTAATTCGTCAGTAATGTTAGGCAGTTATTTGCAGCAGACGACTTCAGCAGAGGACATTTTCAGATGCATATCTACTTGGCACTTTAAGGGTTAATGGGTACTTTGTTAATCAGTGATGACCCCGATGAAATGCTACATAATGCATAATGCTGCTTTTCATCAGGATCTGCACAGTTTGCTATGCCAAGACCGATCTTTAAAGAAAGACAATTTTTTGGTTGAGAACCAAATGTGCAATTTTGCTAAAGGGCGTCATGAAGAACATAGCTGTAATTTTTATTTGCATTTGGACCAAAGGTTCAGGAGTAGACATCATTTAAAGGTATTTCTTATCTAGAGCTCTGGCAAAACCATTTGTGCAATTTTGATAAAGGGCATTATGAGAAACATTTCTGTGAAATTATTTTGAATTCTGACAAGTGGTTCAGGAGGAAATGCTGTTTTAAAAAATTCTTATCTACAGCTCTGGCCACCTTTAGGCTTGGCTGAGGCTAACCATCTGTGCAATTTTGGTATAGGGCCTAATCGGACACATTCCTGTGAAATTATTTTAAATTTGGACCAGTGGTTCAGGAGATGTCATTTAAAGAAAAAGTTAATGGAGGCACAACACACACCGGACAAAGACCAATAATAGCTCATTCTCTTCTAGCTATATTCTCTTCCATTTGCATTTTCACTTTAACTCTATCCCCACATTTTAGGTAATAACTCTAAAATGCAATTAAGAAACGTTTATAATAGGATTCAGGCCCCTGGTGAGTAATTAAAAATTAACTTTCTTATTTCTCAACCAAAACATATGTTGTGTGTACTCAGAAGAACAGTCTCAATGAGCCAAAACAAATTTTTAAATTGATGGATAAGAAAATATTCACTTTTTTATGCTCATTTTTTAAATCTCAATCTATGTGATTTTAAGCTTACCAAAGCATTATCAATATCTTTTCTGACATCATCTACCAATTTTGATTCATCACTTGCTGACATTATGGCATCTAAAGAGTACTTCTGTATGTGTGGTAGAACTCTGGCAGGGTGACCTATCCTCACCACCTTGTGTTTGTTGTTGACTAGTCTCTCTACCAGGTTATCTACAGCGATGTTGGAGGGGGCACATGCTAACACCTACAACACAAAGACAAATGGTAGATAAAACATAACCTCTGACACCACCTTGTGTTTGTTGTTGACTAGTCTCTCTACGAGGTTATCTACAGCAATGTTGGAGGGGGCACATGCTAACACCTACAACACAAAGACAAATGTGAGATAAAACATATCCTCTGACACCACCTTGTGTTTGTTGTTGACTAGTCTCTCTACCAGGTTATCTACAGCGATGTTGGAGGGGGCACATGCTAACACCTACAATACAAACACAAATGTGAGATAAGACATATCCTCTGACACCACCTTGTGTTTGTTGTTGACTAGCCTCTCTACCAGGTTATCTACAGTGATGTTGGAGGGGCACATGCTAACACCTACAATACAAAGACAAATGTGAGATAAAACATATCCTCTGACACCACCTTGTGTTTATTGTTGACTAGCCTCTCTACCAGGTTATCTACAGCGATGTTGGAGGGGCACATGCTAACACCTACAATACAAAGACAAATGTGAGATAAAACATATCCTCTGACACCACCTTGTGTTTATTGTTGACTAGCCTCTCTACCAGGTTATCTACAGCGATGTTGGAGGGGCACATGCTAACACCTACAATACAAAGACAAATGTGAGATAAAACATATTCTCTGACACCACCTTGTGTTTATTGTTGACTAGCCTCTCTACCAGGTTATCTACAGCGATGTTGGAGGGGCACATGCTAACACCTACAATACAAAGACAAATGTGAGATAAAACATATCCTCTGACACCACCTTGTGTGTTATTGTTGACTAGCTTCTCTACCAGGTTATCTACAGCGATGTTGGAGGGGCACATGCTAACACCTACAATACAAAGACAAATGTGAGATAAAACATATCCTCTGACACCACCTTGTGTTTGTTATTGACTAGCCTCTCTACGAGGTTATCTACAGCGATGTTGGAGGGGGCACATGCTAACACCTATAACACAAAGACAAATGTGAGATAACACATATCCATTGACACAACCTTGTGTTTATTGTTGACTAGCCTCTCTACGAGGTTATCTACAGCGATGTTGGAGGGGGCACATGCTAACACCTATAACACAAAGACAAATGTGAGATAACACATATCCATTGACACAACCTTGTGTTTATTGTTGACTAGCCTCTCTACCAGGTTATCTACAGCGATGTTGGAGGGAGCACATGCTAACACCTACAAAACCAAGACAAATGAGAGATAAAACAATCCTCTGACACCACCTTGTGTTTGTTGTTGACTAGCCTCTCTACCAGGTTATCTACAGCGATGTTGGAGGGGGCACATGCTAACACCTACAAAACCAAGACAAATGTGAGATAACACATATCCTCTGACACCACCTTGTATTTATTGTTGACTAGCCTCTCTACCAGGTTATCTACAGCGATGTTGGAGGGGGCACATGCTAACACCTACAAAACCAAGACAAATGTGAGATAAAACATATCCTCTGACACCACCTTGTGTTTGTTGTTGACTAGCCTCTCTACCAGGTTATCTACAGCGATGTTAGAGGGGGCACACGCTAGCACCTACAACTCAAAGACAAATGTGAGATAACACATATCCTCTGACACCACCTTGTGTTTGTTGTTGACTAGCCTCTCTACCAGGTTATCTACAGCGATGTTAGAGGGGGCACACGCTAACACCTACAACTCAAAGACAAATGTGAGATAACACATATCCTCTGACACCACCTTGTGTTTGTTGTTGACTAGCCTCTCTACCAGGTTATCTACAGCGATGTTAGAGGGGGCACATGCTAACACCTACAACACAAAGATAAATGTGAGATAAAACATATCCTCTGACACCACCTTGTGTTTGTTGATGACTAGCCTCTCTACCAGGTTATCTACAGCGATGTTAGAGGGGGCACACGCTAGCACCTACAACTCAAAGACAAATGTGAGATAACACATATCCTCTTACATCACCCTGTGTTTGTTAATGACTAGCCTCTCTACCAGGTTATCTACAGCGATGTTGGAGGGGGCACATGCTAACACCTACAACACAAAGACAAATGTGAGATAAAACATATCCTCTGACACCACCTTGTGTTTGTTGTTGACTAGCCTCTCTACCAGGTTATCTACAGCGATGTTGGAGGGGGCACATGCTAACAACTACAAAACCAAGACAAATGTGAGATAAAACATATCCTCTGACACCAACTTGTGTTTGTTGTTGACTTGCCTCTCTACCAGGTTATCTACAGCGATGTTGGAGGGGGCACATGCTAACACCTACAACTCAAGACAAATGTGAGATAACACATATCCTCTGACACCACCTTGTGTTTGTTGTTGACTAGCCTCTCTACCAGGTTATCTACAGCGATGTTGGAGGGGGCACATGCTAACACCTACAAAACCAAGACAAATGTGAGATAAAACAATCCTCTGACACCACCTTGTGTTTGTTGTTGACTAGCCTCTCTACCAGGTTATCTACAGCGATGTTGGAGGGGGCACATGCTAACACCTACAACACAGAGACAAATGTGAGATAACACATATCCTCTGACACCACCTTGTGTTTGTTGTTGACTAGCCTCTCTACCAGGTTATCTACAGCGATGTTAGAGGGGGGCAGATGCTAACACCTACAAAACCAAGACAAATGTGAGATAAACCATATCCTCTGACACCACCTTGTGTTTGTTGTTGACTAGCCTTTCTACCAGGTTATCTACAGCGATGTTGGAGGGGGGCAGATGCTTACACCTATAACACAAAGACAAATGTGAGATAACACATATCCATTGACACAACCTTGTGTTTATTGTTGACTTGCCTCTCTACCAGGTTATCTACAGCGATGTTAGAGGGGGCACATGCTAACACCTACAAAACCAAGACAAATGTGAGATAAAACAATCCTCTGACACCACCTTGTGTTAGTTGTTGACTAATCTCTCTACCAGGTTATCTACAGTGATGTTGGAGGGGGCACATGCTAACACCTACAACAAAAAGACAAATGAGAGATAAAACATATCCTCTGACACCACCTTGTGTTTGTTGTTGACTAGCCTCTCCACCAGGTTATCTACAGCGATGTTTGTGGGGGCAGATGCTTACACCTATAGCACAAAGATAAATGTGAGATAACACATATCCTCTGACACCACCTTGTGTTTGTTGTTGACTAGCCTCTCTACCAGGTTATCTACAGGGATGTTGGAGGGGGCACATGCTAACACCTACAACACAAAGACAAATGTGAGATAACACATATCCTCTGACACCACCTTGTGTTTGTTGGCGACTAGCCTCTCTACCAGGTTATCTACAGCGATGTTGGAGGGGCACATGCTAACACCTACAACACAAAGACAAATGTGAGATAACACATATCCTCTGACACCACCTTGTGTTTGTTGGTGACTAGCCTCTCTACCAGGTTATCTACAGCGATGTTGGAGGGGGCACATGCTAACACCTACAACACAAAGACAAATGTGAGATAAAACATATCCTCTGACACCACCTTGTGTTTGTTGTTGACTAGCCCCTCTACCAGGTTATGTACAGCGATGTTGGAGGGGGCACATGCTAACACCTACAACACAAAGACAAATGTGAGATAAAACATATCCTCTGACACCACCTTGTGTTTGTTGTTGACTAGCCTCTCTACCAGGTTATCTACAGCGATGTTGGAGGGGGCACATGCTAACACCTACAAAACCAAGACAAATGAGAGATAAAACATATCCTCTGACACCACCTTGTGTTTGTTGTTGACTAGCCTCTCTACCAGGTTATCTACAGCGATGATGGAGGGGGCACATGCTAACACCTACAATACAAAGACAGGGTTTTCCTGGACGCAGGATATTGCGTCTTTTACTCTCAAAAACGAGCTTGGGACCCCCAAAAAATTATCATGTGCGTCCTTTGGGACTCGCAATAATTTGTGAAGAAGTGAAGAAAGAATTAATGATTACGTTTTTAAGATTAATTCCTGCATTAAATTCGGGGAATTCACTTTCGATTTCGCAATTTGTTTACCGTGAAATCTATTTTTGGAATATCTTCTTTCTACAGCAGGCAACCTCACACAAAATCCATTAGAAAAGGCAAATTCCTCAATATTTTCTAACAGAGATGTGTAAATTTATCCTTCTCACACACTTACATAATAGCTGCAAGGTATCTTTTAAATGTAACGGCTCACTAAAGTCCGTTCTGTCAGAAAAAAAAGATCGACACTTATACGTTGTCCAAACGTTTTAGGTGAGTTTGCTCCCTTTATTTTAATAATTTAAGATTATTATTTGATGGTTCACTTTGATGCCAACTTGATTGAGTAAGGCAGCATTGTTCTTGCGAATTATATATCAAAAGGGGGTTATTGACTACAGATTAATGGTGTTACATCAATGGAAAATTTGGGATTTATCAAAAAAAATAGGTAGCTAAGCTAAACCTATTTTATTTGAAATCAACGTTTATATAATATTGTAAGCTGCTCACACTCTAATCCAACACTGCTCAGAGAAGCCCCTGTGGTGTAGTGGATAAGCGCTATGCCTTGTAAACCAGGGGTCGCAGGTTCGATTCCCGGCTTCTCCATTAAACCACTTTTGGTTGAGCCTTCGGGAGTTCCCGTCATATAATAAACACACAAATCATAAACCCTCCCGGCCCAGTACTGGTTTCTACCCATGGAAAAGCCACAAAAATTTTCCAGGGTTAATTTGCACAAACTCTGGTTCCCACATTTTTTGCTTTCAAAACCAACCAATCGCTGCAGGGGTAGTAGACATTCTGTAAATTTTTGACAGCTCTCTATCACCTTCTGTTTTAGCGCTATTCAGTATGCATTCTCACATGGGACTCTTGAAATTTGTCCAAGGACTCTCAAAAACAACAGATGGGAGTCCTAGGGACTCCTAAAATACAAAAGTGAGGGAAAACCGTGCAAAGACAAATGTGAGATAAAACATATCCTCTGACACCACCTTGTGTTTGTTGTTGACTGGCCCCTCTACCAGATTATCTACAGCGATGTTGGAGGGGGCACATGCTAACACCTACAAAACCAAGACAAATGTGAGATAAAACAATCCTCTGACACCACCTTGTGTTTGTTGTTGACTAGCCTCTCTACCAGGTTATCTGGGGGCACATGCTAACACCTACAAAACCAAGACAAATGTGAGATAAAACAATCCTCTGACACCACCTTGTGTTTGTTGTTGACTAGCCCCTCTACCAGATTATCTACAGCGATGTTGGAGGGGGCACATGCTAGCACCTACAAAACAAAGACAAATGTGAGATAAAACAATCCTCTGACACCACCTTGTGTTTGTTGTTGACTAGCCTCTCTACCAGGTTATCTGGGTGCACATGCTAGCACCTACAAAACAAAGACAAATGTGAGATAAAACATATTCTCTGACACCACCTTGTGTTTGTTGTTGACTAGCCTCTCTACCAGGTTATCTACAGCGATGTTGGAGGGGGCACATGCTAACACCTACAAAACCAAGACAAATGTGAGATAAAACATATCCTCTTACATCACCCTGTGTTTGTTGATGACTAGCCTCTCTATTAGGTTATCTACAGCGATGTTGGAGGGGCACATGCTAACACCTACAAAACCAAGACAAATGTGAGATAACACATATCCTCTGACACCACCTAGTGTTTGTTGTTGACTAGCCCCTCTACCAGGTTATCTACAGCCATTTTGGAGGGGCACATGCTAACACCTACAACACCAAGACAAATGTGAGATAAAACATATCTTCTGACACCACCTTGTGCTTGTTGTTGACTAGCCTCTCTACCAGGTTATCTACAGCGATGTTGGAGGGGGCACATGCTAACACCTACAACACAAAGACAAATGTGAGATAAAACATATCCTCTGACACCACCTTGTGTTTATTGTTGACTAGCCTCTCTACCAGGTTATCTACAGCGATGTTAGAGGGGGCACATGCTAACACCTACAACACAAAGACAAATGTGAGATAAAACATATCCTCTGACACCACCTTGTGTTTGTTGTTGACTAGACTCTCTACCAGGTTATCTACAGCGATGTTAGAGGGGGCACATGCTAACACCTACAACACAAAGACAAATGTGAGATAAAACATATCCTCTGACACCACCTTGTGTTTGTTGTTGACTAGCCTCTCTACCAGGTTATCTACAGCGATGTTGGAGGGGGCACATGCTAACACCTACAACACAAAGACAAATGTGAGATAAAACATATCCTCTGACACCACCTTGTGTTTGTTGTTGACCAGCCTCTCTACCAGGTTATCTACAGCGATGTTGGAGGGGGCACATGCTAACACCTACAAAACCAAGACAAATGAGAGATAAAACATATCCTCTGACACCACCTTGTGTTTGATGTTGACTAGCCTCTCTACCAGGTTATCTACAGCGATGTTGGAGGGGCACATGCTAACACCTACAACACCAAGACAAATGAGAGATAACACATATCCTCTGACACCACCTTGTGTTTGTTGGCGACTAGCCCCTCTACCAGGTTATCTACAGCGATGTTAGAGGGGGCACACGCTAGCACCTACAAAACCAAGACAAATGTGAGATAAAACATATCCTCTGACACCACCTTGTGTTTGTTGTTGACTAGCCTCTCTACCAGGTTATCTACAGCGATGTTGGAGGGGGGCAGATGCTTACACCTATAACACAAAGATAAATGTGAGATAACACATATCCTCTGACACCACCTTGTGTTTGTTGTTGACTAGCCTCTCTACCAGGTTATCTACAGCGATGTTGGAGGGGGCACATGCTAACACCTACAAAACCAAGACAAATGTGAGATAACACATATCCTCTGACACCACCTTGTGTTTGTTGTTGACTAGCCTCTCTACCAGGTTATCTACAGCGATGTAGGAGGGGGCACATGCTAACACCTACAACACAAAGACAAATGTGAGATAAACCATATCCTCTGACACCACCTTGTGTTTGTTGTTGACTAGCCTCTCTACCAGGTTATCTGGGTGCACATGCTAACACCTACAACACAAAGACAAATGTGAGATAAAACATATCCTCTGACGCCACCTTGTGTTTGTTGTTGACTAGCCTCTCTACCAGGTTATCTACAGCGATGTCGGAGGGGGCACATGCTAACACCTACAACACAAAGATAAATGTGAGAAAAAACATATCCTCTGACACCACCTTGTGTTTGTTGTTGACTAGCCTCTCTACCAGGTTATCTACAGCGATGTTGGAGGGGGCACATGCTAACACCTACAAAACAAAGACAAATGTGAGATAAAACATATCCTCTGACACCACCTTGTGATTGTTGTTGACTAGCCTCTCTACCAGGTTATCTACAGCGATGTTGGAGGGGGCACATGCTAACACCTACAACACAAAGATAAATGAGAGATAACACATATCCTCTGACACCACCTTGTGATTGTTGTTGACTAGCCTCTCTACCAGGTTATCTACAGCGATGTTGGATGGGGCACATGCTAACACCTACAAAACCAAGACAAATGAGAGATAAAACATATCCTCTGACACCACCTTGTGTTTGTTGTTGACTAGCCTCTCTACCAGGTTATCTACAGCGATGTTAGAGGGGGCACATGCTAACACCTACAAAACAAAGACAAATGTGAGATAAAACATATCCTCTGACACCACTTTGTGTTTGTTGTTGACTAGCCTCTCTACCAGGTTATCTACAGCGATGTTGGAGGGGGCACATGCTAACACCTACAAAACCAAGACAAATGAGAGATAAAACATATCCTCTGACACCACCTTGTGTTTGTTGTTGACTAGCCTCTCTACCAGGTTATCTACAGCGATGTTGGAGGGGGTACATGCTAACACCTACAAAACCAAGACAAATGAGAGATAAAACATATCCTCTGACACCACCTTGTGTTTGTTGTTGACTAGCCTCTCTACCAGGTTATCTACAGCGATGTTGGAGGGGGCACATGCTAACAGCTACAGCACAAAGACCAAGCCTTTAGTAAAGAGTGTGTAACAGAAAAGTAATTTTCTTATTTCTCAACCAAAACATATGCTTTGGGTAATCAAAAGAACTGTCTCAATGGGAAGGTTCTTTTGAGCACCCAAAACATATGCTAAATATTATGGGTAAGAAAATATTTACAATTATATGCTGAATATTTTTGTTTATCTAAACCTATGCAAAGACAAATGTGAGATAAAACAGATACTCTGACACCACCTTGTGTTTGTGATTCACAAATATCGGAGGATTCATCTGCTAACACCAAACAGCAGGCACAAAAGACTGCAGATTAATTTGAAGTCATTGGGACTAGATTTTTTTATATCCAATTATCATATGACGATGCGTCTGAGAGTTAAATAACACCATGCATTAAAATTGATATACCACTAGTGGTTTACAAATTTTGGAAATGTTATGAAATGACGTCTATAACAACGTTGCGTACATAATGACAAAATCTTACCCTTTTTATGCCAGAAATGAGATTTCAAAGTAATCATGACGTCATATGAAAAATAAATCTAACACTCATGCTCTTGTACTATTGAATTTATTAAACTTGTTGCGAAAAAGAGATAAAATGCTTGGCAAGCCTTGCATTTTATCTCATTTCCCCCAACTGGTTTAATAAATTCAATAAAACATGAGCACTCATATAAGATCCTCTTTATCAAATAACACTCTAAAAAGTGAATGTTTCAGTATTTCCTCTCAAAACATGAGATGTTTCTTTTACGCACCAAAAACATAATTGAGCCGCGACATGTAATTTCCAATTATGCGGCATTATTAGACTCAGACCAGCCTGTGCAGCCTCCTTTTAAGCTTAGAAACTACAAATGATGTTCAGTCAGTAGCTTAACACTAATAAAATATTCAAGCAACTAGCAAAGGCTCTGATCAGACTGCGCATATGCGCAGGCTGATCTGAGACTTTGCTGGTCGCACATACCACATTGTTGGAAATCTCATATTGCAGCTATTATGTTTTGAAGGGAATTTATTAAACAAGAGCCCAATGGGCAACGATCGCTCACCATGGTGCTAGCATAATATTTGGAGACACCATAATTTACAATGCTCAAAGGCAGATAACTCTGAACTTGAAACAGTGACCAGGAATTAATTCAAAAACATAAGATATTATGCCGGTTCTAGTTATCTGCAAGTATTCAATAGATCTGAATAAAAATTGCATTGGAAACCTTGTGAAAGTGTAGTTTTCAGATACTCAAGGGCAGCTAACTCCGTAGTCAGTTATGGGATCTGACTGAAATTCAAACTCATCCATATTTTTATGTATGTCCTGGTAACCTACAGGGATGAAGAAAATCAAATGAAAAATGAAGGTGCTAGAGTGGTCACAACATTATATAGTTATATTTTAGATGCTCAAGGGCAGCTAACTCTGTAGCTGATGGATGGGTGTGGCAGAAAATCAAACTCATTCAAACTTTGATGGAAGTCCTTGTTACCTACAAATGAGGAAGATCCATTCAAAAACGAAGGTGCTAGAGTGGTCAGAACAGATCTCCCATTGTAAGTTTATGCAGATTTTTTATGATGCTTAATGGGAAGTTAACACCACAGTCTAAAGTTGGTTCTACTTTCAATTAAACTCATCCAAGCTTTTATGGTTGTTTTCTACCTGAAAGAATGAAGAAGATCCAATCAAAAATAAAGGCGCTAGAGTGGTCACAACATTATCAATCGATTTTTAAGATACTCAAGGGCAGCTAACTCCATAATAGGTGATGGGATCTTGAATGAATTCAAACTCATCCAAGCTTTTATAGTTGACCTTCTTATCTGCAAGAATGAATATGATCTATTATAAAAAGAAAGCACTAGAGTGGTCACAACAATTCTCTCATTATAAGTCTATGGGGATTTTTTTAAGACGCTCAAGGGCAGCTAACTCCTCAGTCGCAGGTCTGATCTGGCCACATTTTGAACCCATCTAAGCTTTTATAGTTGAACTCATTCAAACTTTTATGAAAGTCCTTGTTACCTACAAATGAGGAAGATCCATTCAAAAACGAAGGTGCTAGAGTGGTCAGAACAGATCTCCCATTGTAAGTCTATGCAGATTTTTTATGATGCTTAATGGCAGAAAATCAAACTCATTCAAACTTTTATGGAAGTCCTTGTTACCTACAAATGAGGAAGATCCATTCAAAAACGAAGGTGCTAGAGTGGTCAGAACAGATCTCCCATTGTAAGTCTATGCAGATTTTTTATGATGCTTAATGAATATGATCTATTATAAAAAGAAAGCACAAGAGTCAGTCTATGGGGATTTTTTAAGATGCTCAAGGGCAGCTAACTCCTCAGTCGCAGGTCTGATCTGGCCACATTTTGAACCCATCTAAGCTTTTATAGTTGACCTTGTTACCTGCAAGAATGAAGAAGATCCAATCAAAAATGAAGGCGCTTGAGTGGTCATAACATTATCCATCAATTTTTAAGATGATCAAGGAGAGCTAACTCCTTAATAGGTGATGGGATCTTGACGAAATTCAAACTCATACAAGCTTTTATAGTTGTCCTTCTTATCTGCAAGAATATAGAAGATCCATTCAAAATTGAAAGCACTAGAGTAGTCATTATCTGTCTATGGGGAGTTTTCCAGATGCTCAAGGGCAGCTAACTCATAAGTCCTTGGTCGGATCCTGCAGAATTTCAAACTCATCCAATCTTTTATGAGTGTTCTTGTTAGATGAAAGAATAAAGAAGATCCAATCAAAAATGTAGAAGCTAGAGCGGTCACAACATTATCCATCAATTTTTAAGATGCTCAAGGGGAGCTAACCCCAAAACAGGTGAGGATCTTGACGAAATTCAAACTCATCCAAGCTTTAATAAATGTTCTTATTGTCTGCAAGAGTGAAGAAGGTCCATATAAAATTGAAAGCACTAGAGTGGTCACAACATTTCTCCCATTATAAGTCTATGGGGATTTTTTCCAAACGCTCAAGGGCAGCTAACTCATAAGTCCCTGGTCGGATCCTGCTGAATTTCGAACCCATTCGAGATATTATAGATTAACTTGTTGCCTGCAAGAATAGAGAAGATCCAATCAAAAATGAAGGAGCTAGAGTGGTCACAACATTATTCATTAATTTTTCTGAAGCTCAAGGGCAGCTAACTCCAAAGTCAGTGATGGAATCTTTCCAAAATTCAAGCTCATCCAAGCTTTAATATTTGTCCTTATTGTATCCAAGAATGAAGAAAATCCATTCAAAATTGAAAGCACAAGAGTGGTCACAACATTTCTCCCATTATAAGTCTATGGGGATTTTTCCAAATGCTCAAGGGCAGGTAACTCATAAGTCCCTGGTAGGATCTTGCTGAATTTCGAACCCATCCGAGATATTATGGGTTTACTTGTTGCCTGCAAGAATGAAGAAGATCCAATCAAAAATGAAGGAGCTAGAGTGGTCACAACATCATTCATTAATTTTTCTGACGCTCAAGGGCAGCTAACTCCAAAGTTAGTGATGAAATCTTGCCGAAATTCAAACTCATCCGAGCTTTTATGGTTGGTCTTGTTATCTGCAAGAATGATGAAGATCCATCCAAAAATGAAGGTACTAGAGTGGTCACAACATTTCTCCCATTATAAGTCAATGGGGATTTTTCCAAACGCTCAAGGGCAGCTAACTCATAAGTCCCTGGTCCGATCCTGCCAAATTTCGCACCCATTCGAGATTTTATGGTTGTCCTTGTTACCTGCAAGAATAAAGAAGAACAAATCAAAAATGAAGGAGCTAGAGTGGTCACAAGATTTTCCCCATTATAACCCTATGGGAGCTATCTGTTGCCATGGAAACCAGAGTTCTGATCCCATCTTACCCAAAACCTAATGCAATCAATCCCCCACCCCAATGATGCTCCTGATGAAATTTGATAATGATTGGCCAGCTGGTTTGGGAGATATTCATGATTGAAAGTGTGGACAGACGCACGGACAGACGGACGCACGCACGCACAGACGCCGGCTCGAGTCCCATACTATAAGCTCACCCTGAGCCTTCATCTCTGGTGAGCTAAAAATTTCATAAATATGCGCTACTCTTTGAATCCAATGTATCCAAAATAGTTAGTATGATCAGGAAATACCACAATCACAATCCGCAGACAACCCCGTGGCACCGCAAGGAAGAGCCGCCCAACCACCACAAGACACCAGGAAGACAAATTAAGCAAAGTAACCAGCCCCTCCTCCCCACCAAGATGATTGCAATACCAGAATGGACACAAAGTAACGTACAACAAAACATAGAAAATCACAGACTCCCACAACCCGTGAGTAACAATAAACAAAGTCAACAACAACAGAACCACCGCCCCAGAAGGGACAGCAGCCCAAGCAACCAGGGGGCTTAAAGGCATCCCACTGGCACCAAATCTTCGCCCTAGGTTCTGCTGTTGTTGAAGCACAAGAAATGTTCAGCTCGCAAGGAGGCCATCTAACTAATGCAATGTATCATCATGGAGAAACACTAATCAAATTAACACACAATGATGAAACAAAGAAAAGGGCTCATGACTCACAGATAGTCAAAGCTAACGAAAACCTCAAGTTGAGCCACGGTGGGTCCAGCTACGGATAAGCATCAGGCACCAACCCACCAATTAAAGCTTTACGTCAGAGCCGTCTTAGAGTCTGAGGCCTGACCCACCATCGTGCAATTAAAGAGAAAACCATAGCTATAAACTGTGATTGGGTTTAAAACTAAGCATGCAGACTGTCACATGATATCAAAGTTATATCCAACCCTTATATAACGTTTTACTATCTTTTTGAATTGATCACTAAAATTAGGTTTTCCAACAATTCGTTTGAATTTATAAACTAAATCACCATAAAATTAAGGTTTTGATATGCCTTGTTGCAGAAGAGTTTTTAACCCAATTTTGTATTTAACAATTAACTCTGAGTGTCTGTGGTAGAATTTAGAAAATGCTTTTCGAATTTTATGATATCTATAACCTTGTTTTAATAACTTAGCAGTTAAAAATAAGTTTCTGTTGTTGAAGTCATCAACATTAGAACACACTCTAGCAAAACGAATAAGCTGAGAAATATATACACCATAGGAAGGTGAGCGAGGAACATCTCCATCAAGAAAGGGGAAATTTACTATTTCAAAATTAAAATCATCCCGTTTATCATAAATTTTAGAAGAAACTATGCCATTTTTTAATTCAAAGTTTAATTCAAATAAGCAAATACTTCCAACTATCACAGTTTGAATCATCAAGTTTTTTTTTCTCTAGTAAACTGGCAAGCCTTAGATCTGATGCTTTCAAACAAACAAAAATTATTTCATGTTTCTCCACAAAAACAATTGAGTCAGCAAATGGGATTTTTGCACTAATTGAACAGACAATTTTCAAGGCTCAAACAAGTCTGCATACATGTACAGTCTCTACAAGCTGGTAAAGAGTTAAAAACTGACTTTGTTTGTTTGTTTGTTTGATTATTTACGTCCCATCAACAATTTTCAGTTATGTAGGGACAGGTCTTCCTGGGTTGAACCAATACTAAGCTAGGATTAAAGCCTCTTGCTCAAGGACAAATGCAGTGACACCGGTGCGGCTCGAACTAGGGCCTCCTCGGTCTCGGGTCAAGCACTCTACCACTGAGCCACTGCGCTCCCAAAAATGACTTGGTGATGTGGCATATCAAATTGAAGGGGATGATGAGTAGAACAGGATACAAGTGAAATTTTACCCCATGGTCAAACTGGTGACCTTCTGGTGGGATCAAAGGGTCAAATACCATTAAATTTCTTAGAGAGTGTGGGGATTTGCAATGGCCCGCCATTGACTGCACATTCTAATTACCTTTTCTCCCCTCCTTACACACTGTAATATAATTTCTACCACTGTTGTAGTTTTTCCTGTGCCAGGTGGACCATGTATAACTGCAACCTCTTTCTGACAAAGAGCAAACTTCACAGCCTCTTTCTGAGATTCGTCAAGATTCTCATTAGAAAATGTCACTTCTGAAAATTTATACCAATAACATGAAGTAGTGTTTGGGTCTTCTTTTTAGATACTATTTCTTAGGGTTATATGGTGTCAAAAATGCATTGTATTGTGACCAAAAATTGGTTTTCAATACCAATTATTGCTTAATGCAGGTCAAAAGCATTGCAGAATGCTCTAAGGGGAGCATTCTGGGATACTTTCGCCCTCCATTAAGCTATTTGTCATAAAGATCTTTGTTTTTTTCTAATTTTGAGTGGCAACTTAAGAAAGGTTATACTTTAGCTGTATTAATATTGTAAGGTAACTATATTGTAAGGTAACTACATCATTTTAGCCCTAATACTGTATTTGTGTAATTGAGTTCTAAGGCAATGAAACAACATCCATCCAGCAGAGATACATCTAACCAGCCAAGACCCTTTGTTTACTATTGGATTCTTCCTACTGGTTTAATACAATAAACTTGGGATAGTCCAAAGTACATATCTAGGAGTGTCAGGTTATGATTTTAAAAAAAATATTGTTTTTTAAGTCTAAAGATCTCTTTTACCTTAACAAACAGTGTAGATCCTAATGAAATGCAGCATCATGCTGCATTCCATCTGGGTCTTTACTGTTTGCAAAAGTACTCGTTTAGGGGTTTCTCGAAATACAAAGGGTTTATAGTTGTACCTACCACTCAGTTGCAATGGATCAGACGGTGGCTGCTCTCCAAAAAGCACAGAACATAGGTAAGATGAAGGACTTGAGTCACTGGACCATAACTTATCCAAGACCCTGGAAAATAATACAAAGGTTATGGTATGGCCCATCTGATTTTAAAGAATGTAATTTTTTGTCAATAAAGGCACAAATACAGGCCCATGTTCAAAATCTCCTTTTTGTGACAGTACCTTGAAGGAGCTCTAGCGATAAGGCGTATATTTTCCCTAGTTGACATGATTACAAAACCTTAATTTTCAAATTGCCCTAATGTTTTTAAAATTGGTCTGTTCCGGTAGTAAACTTTAAATAGAAAGCATAAAAATAGGTTTCAAAATGATTCATCATTTACAAAACCGTTAAAACTTGCGCCTTCTACTCCCACCCCTCATTTTACGTCTTTAGACTGGGTGCCGTTTAGACGAGAGTTTTAGTAAATCCTTTGCAGGTTTTCAAAAAGTAAAAGTGCTAAAATATTAAGGATATAAGTGCCCTTCCTTTTCGAAACTTTGCGGTATTCCTTCTGTGCATGCGTACGAAATATACTTAAAATTGTGACGTTTGCCATTGAAAAGATGAAACTGGCGTTTTCAGTTTGTTTTTAGATGCTTTCCCCCCCTAGACCCAAGATGCCCTTTGGACAATTAAATGTCGCTATACAAATATATAACATATGTAAAGGGCGTCTTGGGTCTAGGGGGGGAAAGGGGTTGTATAAGCGAAAGAAGACATCAAATATCTGACAAAAAATAAACCACTTTGCAAGATGGTCGTTTTTATTGTACATCAACTGTATAGATAGTTTTACTGTACATATCGTGATAGGAGAATGGTACCCTAGTTTAACGGTCTAGTTCCCATATATGCTACTGAATAACAAGTACAGTTGATGATCGAAATAAATTCTCATTCAATAAGAAGTAGATTTATTACATATATAAAGGAAATCCCGTATTAAATATACGAATTCGGGGGCAATGGTGCATCGACGGCCCGTCTATATATATTTCTTGAATGTGCCTAGTTTCTCCAGTCGTTATTTCAACAAAATAAAACGAACGTCTCGTTTAGGGAGATTGCTCGCCTTATCGCTAGAAATTCTTTAACTAGTACTGAGCTGGGTGGTTTTATGTCCTGGAGCACACAAAGGATCACGGGTAGTGGTTCTGGTTTAATGCCCCCCACTCACCCCAAGAAGATGGGACCAAAGATTATAGTCTCATCTAACAAACTGAAAGGGCTGGGGACCAAACTAGGGACACATGGGTACAAGGCAAGTGGTTTATCCACTACACCACTGCAGCTCTCAATCTCCATATTCCTAAACTTAAGAAATTAAAATCTTAAAATTTGCAGTATGCCTATATTATGAATACTATTAACAATTTCAAGTTCAAATTGTCAATTGTCTTAAGATAAATGAAAAAAATAATCTGCCAAATTCAGTATTTTGAGCATTCTAAGGAAAGTCTGCCTCAAAATCCTGAGTTCAGAAATAATCCTGAAAGCTTTCATCCATGTTTGGTGCAGTTGTTGTTGTTTTTGTTGTTGTTGTTTTGCATAAGAAACTGGGCATTGATTCCCCTTTAAAACAAAAAATAAATCTTAACAATTTTACACATCATTAAAAAAAACATGGTGCACATGTTTGATATTCCCCTAATAAATGGAAATGTCTGGATGAGATGCTTTCACTGAGAACCACAGCAAATATTTTAATTGAGAAATGAAACAAGTAGCCCAATGGGCGACGATCGCTCACCTGGGAGCCAGCATAATGTTTGGAGATACCATAATTGATGATGCTCAAAGGCAGGTAACTCTGAACTTGAAACAGTGACCAGGAACTAATTAGAAAAAACATAAGATATTATGCCAGTCCTAGTTATCTGCAAGTTTAAAAAAGATCTGAAATGGTGAATGTGTAATTTCAGATGCTCAAGGGCAGCTAACTCTGTTGTCAGTGATGGGTTCTGACCAATCATTATCTTTAATGCATGTCCTGATAACCTACAAGGATGAAAAAAATCAAATGAAAAATGAAGACACAAGAGTGGTCACAACATTATACAGCTATATTTTAGACGCTCAAGTGCAGCTAACTCTGTAATTGGTGGTTGGTTGTAGCGGATAATCTAGCTCATTGAAGCTTTTATGGGTGTCATTATTACCTGCAAGAATGAGAATGATCCATTCAAAAATGAGGGTGCTAAAGTGGTCACACAAGATCTCCCATTGTAAGTCCATGCAGGTTTTTTTTATAACACTCAAGGGCAGTTCACTCAACAGTCTGAGGTTAGTTCTCCTTAAAGTTCAAACTCATCCAAGTATTATGGTTGCCCTTGTTACATGAAAGAATGAAGAAGATCCAATCAAAAATGAAGGTGGTCACAACATTATCCATCACTTTTTAAAATGGTGGTCACAACATTATCCATCACTTTTTAAGATGATCAAGGGGAGCTAACTCCATTATAGGTGATGGGATCTTGACAAAATTCAAACTCATTCAAGCTTTTACAGTTGTCCTTCTTATCTGCAAGAATAAAAAAGATCCATTCAAAATTGAAAGCACTGGAGTGGTCAGAACATTTCTCCCATTATAAGTCTATGGGGATTTTTCCAAACCCTCGAGGGCAACTAACTCATAAGTCCCAGGTCGAATCCTGCTGAATTTCGAACCCATCCTAGATATTATGGGTTTACTTGTTGCATACAAGAATGAAGAAGATCCAATGAAAAATGAAGGAGCTAGAGGGGTCACAACACTATTCATTAATTTTTAAGATGCTCAAGGGGAGCTAACTCAAAAATGGGTGATGGGATCTTGACGGAATTCAAACTCATCCAAGCTTTAATAGTTGTCCTAATTGTATGCAAGAATGAAGAAGATCCATTCAAAATTGAAAGCACTTGAGTGGTCACAACATTTCTCCCATTATAAGTCTATGGGGATTTTTCCAAACGCTCAAGGGCAGGTAACTCATTAGTCCCTCGTCAGATCCTAGAGTGGTCACAACATTATTATTATTTTTTTTTGACGCTGAAGGGCAGCTAACTCCGAAGTCAGTAATGGAATCTTGCCGAAATTCAAACTCATCCAAGCTTTAATAGTTGTTCCTATTATATCCAAGAATGAAGAAGATCCATTCAAAATTGGTCACAACATTTCTCCCATTATAAGTCTATGGGGATTTTTCCAGACGCTCAAGGGCAGCTAACTCATAAATCCCTGGTTGGATCCTACTTAATTTCGAACCCATCCAATATATTATGGGTTTCCTTGTTGCTTGCAAGAATGATGAAGATCCAACCAAAAATGAAGGAGCTAGAGTGGTCACAACATTATTCATTAATTTTTCTGATGCTCAAGGGGAGCTAACTCCAAAGTCAATGATGGAATCTTGCCCAAATTCGAACTCATCCTAGCTTTTATGGTTGGTCTTGTTATCTGCAAGAATGAAGAAGATCCATCCAAAAATGAAGGTACTAGAGAGGTCACAACATTTCTCCCATTATAAGTCTATGGGGATTTTTCCAAACGCTCAAGGGCAGCTAACTCATAAGTCCCTTGTCCAATCTTGCCGAATTTGGAACCCATTTGAGATATTATGGTTGTCCTCGTTACCTGCAAGAATGAAGAAGAACCAATCAAAAATGAAGGAGCTAGAGTGGTCACAAGATTTTCCCCATTATAACCCTATGGGGGTTATCTGTTGCCATGGAAACCAGAGTTCTGATCCGATCTAGCCGAAAACCTAATACAATCAATCCCCCACCCCAATGATGCTCCTGATGAAATTTGATTATGATTGGCCAGCTGGTCTCAGAGATATTAATGTCTGAAAGTGTGGACGCACGGACTAACGGACGGACTAACGGACGGAGAGACGCCGGCTCGAGTCCCATACTATAAGCTCACCCTGAGCCTTCGGCTCTGTCGAGCTAAAAATGTTAGTTAATCTGGCTATCAGGGGCTATATGGAAAACTGCCCTGTATGCCTACAGTAGACTAGTGTAATAAAGCCTGTGCATAACACACCCTTATAAATGAATTGGATGTCTCCATTTCTAATTTTATGATGTGCAAGGTTTACACTGATGTAGGTGGTATAAAATAGTTATACCATGTTTGTCCACCTGTATGCAAGATAATCCACTCACTAAAGCTCGTGGATTATCTCCAGGTACAGACGAACAAGCCATGGTATAACTACAATGTATTACTTAAATAATATGAAATTGTCAATTTGCCGGTCAAAATGTCTATAAAATGATATATTTCTGTGCCTGAAAATTGCTTTTAATTTTATACAGTCAAAACTCTTTATAACGTCACTCGTTATAACAGAATATCTAATATCCGACATAAAATTGCTGGGAACAGATCTGTTTCTTTTAAAATTCCCTCTTTATTACAGAATATTCACATAACGACACCGACAGTAACTTCTGATAACAGATATACAATTTATATGGAAAATAAATTCATTATAACAGAATTGTTACCACGTGTCAGACAATTTTGTGATGAGAAAAAGGTATTTTTGCATGAACAGGTTTCTGTCTCACTTGATAAGTGGGAAGCTTTGTGCATTTTGATGCAATATGAAATTGAACTGATGTATACATTTGGAAAAATAGCATTTTAATTCATTGGTACAATATTTTCTTTTACCAAATGATTATTATGTTGAAATCTGGTAATGCTCAGAATTTCTTTATAACAGCAAATTCACTTTAACGTCAAAGATATCTTGGAACAAACAGTATCATTATAAAGAGGGTTGACTGTATTAGCAAACAGTGGAAACCAATGATGAAATGCTGCCTTATGCGTCATTTCATCTGGGTCTTCCCTGTTTTCCAAAGAACCGCACCTGTTTACCATTATCCAGAATGAAAAGGGTTATATAGGGAGAGCAAATTCCAGTGGCGGATCCAGAGGGCGTTCCCTGTTTTTTTAAATATCCCATTAAAATGAAATTATTTGGTCTCACTGAGACCAAATTATTTCATTTTCATGGATATTTAAGAAAAATGAGATAAAATCAGCAAAGGGAACCCCCCACCCACCTCCTTTATACATCTGAACCCCCCTTTCCGAAAATCCTTGATCCACCCCTGAATTCTAGTTGTTTAAGACACATTCACTATAACCATGATATCATACCTTTTAAGTCTTTTATAAGTGACATCATTTGCTAGTTTGGACAGTTTGTACTTCTGATCATCAGCCAATGAGAAGAGATCTTGGGAGTCATCAAATGCAACAGTGACTGCTGATTGGCTAACATGAGTAACAATCCCAGAATGCAACTCCTCTGTTGATTTTTCAGCTGTTGATGGGCTAAGACCAACTATATCTCCTGAAACAAGATAAAACTTGATGACAGTAGAAGACAAATGAGCTGCGACATGTGATTTCCAACAATGTGGTATTTAGACATGTGTAGACTCAGACGAGCCTGTTCAGCCTCCTTTTAAGCTTAGAAACTCCAAATGATGTTTGGTCAGTGACCTAAGAGTCATAGAATATTCAAGCGACTAGCAAAGGTTCTGATCAGACTGCGTGTATGTGCAAGCTTGTCTGAGCTTTTGCTGGTCGCACATACCACACTGTTGGAATTCTCATGTTGCGGCTCAAATAATAACAATATTGATTGCCAAAAATGTATTTTTGCAATCGAAAATGTTGTTTTTTGCAATCCGAAGCGCAGTTTTGTCTAAAATTTGTGTTCAAGAAGGCCTCCTATCGAGCCTGAAGTATGAAATAAGGTGAATTTGATTGATTGAGTTAAGGCTTAAAGTCCCATGCAACAATCTTTCAGTCATATCAGCACTTCTCCCAGAGAGAGGGAGAGAAATGAAGAATCTTTTAGACTAAAAGGCCCCAACCCCACCCAATTTGCCTCAAGTGCAAATTTCATCCTGCCAACAAACCAAATATGATAGGGCCATCTCTCTGAAAGCTGCTGCAGAGAAAACCCAGACCAATTTCCCCATATATCATTTGAGCCAGTGCATGAGATTTCCAACATTGTGGTATGTGCGACCAGCAACGCCTCAGATCAGCCTGCGCATATGCGCAGTCTGTTCAGAGCCTTTGCTAGTCGCTTGAGTATTCTATGATTGTTAAGCTACTGACTGAACACCATTTGTAGTTTCTAAGCTTAAAAGGAGGCTGCAGAGGCTCGTCTGACTCTACACATGTCAAAATGCCACATTGTTGGAAATCTCATGCCGCAGCTCATTTAAAATAAACAAGATATTGATGAAACACTAAGCAACAAGAAAAATATTAATTTCACAGTATAACTATATTGAAATATTATTTATTCATTTTCAAAAGTAGATCAAAAATCTAGATCATTTATTTCGGCATTAAAACTATATTTGAGAAGCTTCTCCAACAAGGTCCACATAGGGCCAGTTAAGCAAAAAATTTCAGCGTAAAATTTTGATTATTTTCTTATCAATCACTGTTATCAGTTATCAATTTCATTGAGATGTTTTTTTTAAGTACCCACTACATATGTTTTGGTTGGGAAATAAGAAAATAATTTTCAGTTACGCTCTCTTAGCTGAGGGCCTGGGTACAGGTCGTGTAGTTCAAAATTTATGGCCAGTAGTAAAGTTTGTCGCACAGAAACCAAAACCAACATGTCCCCATCCTTCAACTAATGGATTCTTCTTTCTGGTTTGATACAATAAACTTGGGATGATCCATTGTATATATTATCGAGCGGTCACAGGTTAATGTTTCCAAATAAAATTGTATTTCTTACTCTAAAGATTGTTTTTGCATTAGCAAACAGTGTAAACCCTGATGAAAAGCCGCATTATGTGGTATATCATCTGGGTTGTTCTGTATGTCAAAGTATGCATTTAGGAGTCATTAGGCCAGAATTTTTTTATTAGTTGATTTACTATCCCTCTTACTGTAATTTCCGGAAAGAAGGAAAAAAATAAAATTTAATTTCTAAAAAATTTGTTTTATTTTATCAGCCGACTCTAAATATTATTTGTTTCTTTGAAAAAAATAATATTTTTTTGAGGTTCTGTCTGTGTATTTTTGAAACTGACACTGTAAAAAGTGATTGTCCTGTCCAGATTTTTAGGAAAAAGATAAAATATTCAAAAAATTCAATACAGACTATTGGTTTGCCTTACTAGTTTTACTGCTTGTTCTTGAGAAATTAAAAAAAAAAAAAAAAAAAAAAAACTCTGAAAATGACCAGTTAACTGGTCATTTTCAGAGCTTTTTTATTTTTATTTTTTTCGTCCCCCCGACCCAAATCTGGAAAAAAAATCTTGTCAATCAACTAATAAAATAATTCTGGCCTTAGTATTTGATTTGATTCTTTACGTCCCATCAACAACCTTTCAGTTATAAAGGGAGGGTTCTTCCTGGGGTGAACCAGTACTAAGCTAGGATTAATGTTCTTGCTCAAGGACACAACACAATGATGCTGGTGAGGCTCGAACCCCCAGCCCCTTGGTCTCAAGTCAAGCACTCTACCACTAAGCCACTGCGCTCCCAGGAGTCATTAGTTTACGAAGGGTTAAATGGGACACAAAAGTACTGGATTTGATATGAACTGACTGGGGCTCTAATCTATATCAAGGACCCTTTCCTCACATTGTAGTCCATTTCACATTCACATTACAGGCCTCTAGATAAGAGAGCAGGGCCCAAGATAAGAGTGTGTAACAGAAAATTATTTTCTTATTTCTCAACCCAAACATATGTTGTGGGTACTCAAAAGAATCGTCTCAATGAGACGGTTCTTTTGGGCAACCAAAACACATGTTTAAACTGATGGGTAAGAAAATAATATCAATTTTACGCTAGAAAAATTTGCTTAACTGACCCTATGAGAGAGGGTAATCAAAATTGTATTTGTTATTTCTCAAGCAAAACATATGATGTGGCTGCTCAAAGAATCGTATCAATGAGACGATTCTTTTGAGCACCCAAAACAGATGTTAAAACTGATTGATATGAAAAAAAATCTTAATTTTACACTGAAATATTTGGCCTATCTGAAATATAGACATGGGGTGGTGGATATTTGTTTGTTTGGTTTGATGCTTTAAGTCCCAGTCAACAGCTATGACCATGCTGGGATGGATAGTTCACCTAACCACACTTTTTTTCCTGGGCAAGCTTAACTAACCAGTTAACCAGATATACTTTCGTGCACATACTTTCGCTTGTAACTGACAACAACCCTTCTTGAATCAGAGGAAGGGAGGAGAATTTCGTAGAAAGGACCTCAGACAGTCTTAATGAAAGATTGCCCAGAAAAATGACCAGAGAAAAGTTTCAAAGAAAATGGGGGGGGGGGACTGGGGGGGATGCTGTCAAAATGCTCAAAAACACTTTATTATAAAAACTTATTAGAAACCTTTTTTGCAAAAACCTGTAGGTAAATATCCATCATCTGACATGTATTAGGGCTTTAGTTATGAGTGCTTACAAAGTATTTGATTGTCTCATTTCTCAGCCAAAACAAATGTTGTGGGTACTCAAAAAAACCGTCACAATGAGACGGTTCTTTTAAGCACCAAATTATAGATTAAATCTGATGTGTTATAAATTTTAATGATTTTACGTTCAGAAACTGTGTTTATCTAGACTATGATTTATACCGTATGCAGATATGATACACCTCTTTGCACAAGTCTAACTGGTTGAACGTTTAAACATTAGATGAAACAATGAAATCTTCTCAACCATAATTTTATGCAAACGCATCACTTTAGTCTAAAGTTTAATGCTGCAAACATAATATTTACATATATTTAGGTGAATACTCGACGAAACTTTGACTTTCTGTGAAATAAAATTTTGTCACAAAAAATCCCCCCACCCCCTTAACCCTAAAGTCCTGGCATAACCATGAAATATTTTCAAAAATATTTTTATTTTGCTAGGTGCACTAAATGTAAGGGTTTGATTTAAGCACAAAACTATAGCTGTCAGTTATGCATTATCCTAGCCACAGGCTGTCAATTTTTGGGCAGATTGACTAGGAAACTGTCCAAGGTCCTTATTTTATGATCAATCTCCATGAAAGTATGGGACCAGGCCCGGATCGAATTCACAAACCCTGGATCTGCACAGACATGTACCTGCAGTCAGACACGCTACCGACTGTGCTACGTGGCCCGCAATGGGATGGTGGATCATCAGTCCGTATACCTGGAGTGATGCTGTGAGAAGGCAAGGTCTCCTTGTCTGTATCAAAAGCCACCACAATTCTTCCATAGTAACCTGTCTTTCTGCTGGATATATTTAGATTGAGAAGACAAACTCCTCGTCTCTGGAGCTCTTTTGCTGGAAGTTTTTCATTAAGGATTCTGAAATAATACACAGGTTTAGATAAACAAAAATTTTCAGCGTAAAAATGTGAATATTTTCTTACCCATCAATTTTAACGTATGTTTTGGGTGTCTTATTGAGACTGTTCTTTTGAGTACCCATAACATATGTTTTGCTTGAGAAATAAGAAATTTTCTTCACGCACTCTTAACTAAAATCCTAATATTATATGTAAGGCGCAAGCCATCAGAGAAGAGTGTGTAATTGAAAATTATTTTTCTTATTTCTCAACCAAAACATATGTTGTGGCATGTGGGTACTCAAAAGTGATGGTTCTTTTGAGCACCCAAAACATCAATTAAATTGATGGGTAAGAAGATGGGTAACAATTTTATGCACAAAAAATCTCCTTATCTGGACATACGAGGCATGAAAATTATAACAATCAACCCTCATCCTGCCAATATCTTTTGCCTTGAAATTTTAAAAAGTTGAAAATGTCATTCACTTACTATGTCGCATATAGAGCTTTCTGGGGTGCATTTGGATACTCATTGATAGTATATGCAGCAAACAGTCCGCTGCATATAATATACGAATGCACTGTAGAAAACACTATGAACACCGATCAGCCTGCTGCAAAAGGAGCAGTCTGATCAGGGTCCACAGGCCTTTAGTTAACAGTGCATTACAGAAAAATGGCTTTCCTATTTTGCAACCAAAACATATGCTGTGGATTCTCAAAAGAACCGTCTCAATGAGACGGTTCTTTTGAGCACCCAAAACAAATGCTAACAATATTGTGTAAGAAATTATTTACAATTTTACGCTGAAAAATTTTGCTCATCTAAACCCTTCGTCCATATTGTTTGCAATATAAGCTACCAAAGCGCATAAAGGCAGTGGAGAGACCATGAATGGCGGGAAAATGGTTAAAAATAAGCCTGTGTCTGTGAAAACAACAATTTTGATATTGAGGCCAGAGAAGACTCAGAGTAGCCTGCAGGGCTTCAGTTTTTTTCCAAGATTGGTAGGCCGAAGTGACCCATGGAGCAAAAAATGGTAGGTCATTTTCTGAAATGATGGGCCCAAGCATATCAAATTAACCACAGTTGACATTTGGGCAGTATACTTTACCAACACACTGACACAGACACTTGAATGCATATGAACATTGACTGCTGATGATACAGTAAAACCTTTCTTAAGCAGCCACTGAAAAAAGACCAATTATCGCTTAATGCAGGTCAAAAGAATTGCGGAGCATTCTGCAATACTTTTGACCTTCATTAAGCAACCATTGTTATTAAGATTTTTGTTATTCTCTTTTTTGAGTGGCTGCTTAAGACATGTTTTACGGTATTGACTACCTACATGTACTTTCTGTTTTTGTGGAGTTGGCAGACTCACTGTAAGATGAATATTTTTATTAAAACAAGATTTTTCGCAACTAAAAAGGATGGGTCCACTGGGCCCACTGCCTTGGAAAAAGATGGGCCATATTTTCAATTATTTTGAAATCATGGGACAATGACTCAGGTCCACAATAAATCTGAAGGCCTGAGCCTGGCTATCTGCCCACTCTCATTAGAATCCTTAATGGGCACATGAAATGAAGCAAACTTGGGTCCTTAGCGATATATTGACTCTAATCATACAGGACGGATGCCTTTGCTAATGAGTCTTCTCCTGGTGCAAACTCTAACTCTTAGCGTGAACAGAACAAGAACTTCTTTTCATGCACTGACCCAAATGTTAGGCATAAACTTTAGCTTTTTGCATGCTGTGCTTTGTTGCCGTCTGCTGACTTTTTTCAAAAAATTATTTCAAGAACACTATCAGAGTGTCAAATGGTTTGTCGGACCTGATCTGGGTCAGGACTGTTTGCAAAAGTTATCAGCAGGCGACAAGTCTCTGCCGGCAAGGAAAGAATTAAGCATCAAATTTGCAGCCTGGTGAAATACTGCAAAAAAAAATCTTTCAGAGTGAACCAGCTGCAAGCCAAAACAGCCTAGACAAACAGTGCAGACCCAGATCAAATGGATTCTTAAGGACAAGTCTGATCAAGGTCTTCCTTGTTTGCTATTCTGATAATTCATTTTGTGAAGTCCAGCCCTGAAAACCAACATTTTATTTGAGAACAGAAAAAGTGTTCAAAATTTTAGAACATAATACCGTACCAGGCACCTAGATAAGACTGAAGAGTTGCATTATTTTTCTTATTCCTCGACCAAAACATATGTTGTGGGTACTCAAAAGAACCGTATCAATGAGATGGTTCTTTTGAGCACCCAAAACATGTTAAAATTGATGGGTAACAAAATATTTACAATTTTACGCTGAAAAATTTGTTTATCTAAACCCTTGGCCTTGGTCCATATTGTTTGCAATATAAGCTGCCTAAGTGCATATAGGCAGTGGAGCGACCAGACGACAATTGTCATGAATGGTGTGAAAATGGTTACTAATGAGCAGGGGACAAAAATATTTCAATAATGCACTTGTCCTGCAGGACGAGTGACTTACCATACCAGCCCCCAGATAAGAGTTGCATAATTTTTCTTATTCCTCATTATTTTTCTTATTTCTACCAAAACATATGTTGTTGTTACTTAAAAGAACCGTCTTGATAAGCACCCAAAACACATAATTATACTGATGGATAAGAAAAAATAATTCAGTTTTACGCTAAATAATAGCTTAACTAGCCCTATACCGTACCTTGTTTCTTCTATTTCCACTGTCCTCTCTTTCTCCAGGAGAGATCTTGTCAGGGTAATAAACTGCTCCTTGGTCTGACCCTTCATCTTCAGAACCCTAGATAAGAAGGAATAACAGATATTTAAGTATCATTGCTTTAGAAATAGGCATAAAAAAAACTCATTTTACAGGGTAAAGTCCTATGAAACTTGATCATTATATGAATGACGCCAGGTTTACAGATAAGACTGCTTAATCAAAAAATTATTTTAAAATATATTATACTGTTGTCACTCAAAATAAGCATCTCAATAAGATGAGGGTTTTTGAGCCCCCACCCCAAAACACATGTTTAAATTGATGACTAAGAAACTAATTACAATTTAAAGCACAAAAAATGATTTTGCTTTTTTTTTTCTATTGTGGCGATGTGGAGTCATGGGTATAATATATATTATTTGTATGGCTATTAGATGGCAATGTGTAATATATGCAAATTACAAACCCTGCGATTTGTGATACAAGTTTGTTTGATTTGAGGGGTCTTCCTGGGTTGAACCAGTACTAAGCAGGATTAACTGTCTTGCTCAATTATACAGCTTAGTGTTCCATACGAGTAACGATAGAACATATAAGTAATAAACCACACTTCGTGGATGAGCTTGCTTTTTCACTGACAGAGTTTGTTGGCGGGTCAGCTAATATTACAGCTTGTGGCAGCTGTGGGATAAAGTCAACTGCCAGATCGGAGATGCATTACATATGTATTTCCCAGACCAAGTCTTGGAACTATACTTCTCACTAAAGATTGACAGCTAGGTGTAAAAATTTAGATAAGAATAAATTTTCCTTTTTAAAAGGAGAGCTTGCTTACTTGATTGCTTTAAACGCATCTAAACTGGCCTGTGACAGTTCACGTTTTACAGTTTAAATTGTTGTATCTCTTTTATCTTCATTTTAAATATTATTAAACATATGTAGACCTAAGAAACAGTTTAGCTGCATTAAAATTGAGTCCTTTACGTGTAAAGGGGTCCTTTATGCATTTTAGCTTTACCCCTGTCGATGAACTGTCTTGTTCCCCTACAGACAACCGTTATGCTCAGATTATTTTTTTGTTTTGACCAGCAGTATAGTGATTCTGTTAATGACTCCTTCCTATAGAAATGAGATCAAGCAAAAAATTTGGATATTTTAGGAAGCTCAAAGGTCAGAACCTTGCCTAAAGATTGGCCAACTTTGAGATTGTTATTCTCCGGAAATTTAATAGACCACTGAAAAGTACTGGTACCAGGCTTTTCTCAAGGACTTCCCCAACAAAATAAACTCAAATTTAGTAACATAAAGTTGTGCCCATCTTTGCGCAAACGGTATTCATACTATATATATTTTATAGCAGTACTATCACGAGGAGTGCATGTAAACTATACCGCAAAGCATCCAAACCGCGAGAATGTGTAATGGACAATACACAATTGCGGTTTATCAGCTGATCGCGTTTTGACAGCAAAATATGACAATCAGAATGTTTAAATTAGTGTAGCTTTTTTATTTCTTGATGGATTTTAATGATGTAAACACCAGTTTCTATCTATCTATTTTATACTGGCACGATCGAATACGATCATTACGACAGGGAGTGGGGATTTGGAATTTTTAAGAAAAAACAAAAACAAAAAAACAAAACAAATTAAAAAAATCTTTCAGCTGTGTTTTTGACTAAAGAGGAGTGCCCTAAACTCCTCAGTAGTCTGTGAATTGACCACCGATGGAGAAAGAGCATTCCACTGTGGAATAGTTCAAGGAAAAAATGTTCTTCAGGGCATCACTGTATGTCTGGTATCTACAATATTGGGCACTGTGCGATGCCCTGGTAGATTTCAAACTGTGAGCAGGGGTCAGGCACTTGTCTTTTCCTATAGACACAGCACCAGAATGTATCTTATGAAAGAGAAGCAGGGAGGACCGATCCCTATGGGCCTCAAGAGCTCAAGCTCGTCAAGCATCTTGCGGAACACTACTTGTGTTTTGCCATCTGCTGCAGGTCCAGTGGGCTGCTGTCCTCTGAACTTTCTCTACCTGGTTAATATGAAGTTTCGAGTAAGGGCTCCAAATGGATGCTGCATACTCTAGTTTAGGCCAAACCAAAGTTTTGTATGCAACTTCCTTTGTACTCTTAGGTGCAAAAGCCAAGTTTCTTTGTCATTCATTCTACTTTTAGACCGTAATTTCAGATTTAAAAATGATAAAAGAATTCAAAATCAGTTTTTAGCGTTAGCTAGACAGTATCACTATTCCAAGTCAAATGGTTGCAGCGTGAGCGCCGCAAGCAACAAAAAAATGTTGTATATATGTGAAAGGCTCTAGATGCTGCCAATCACCTCAACGTACTGTGTTCTCTTATGTGAAATGCTCAAAGTGCCTGTACTCAATTTTGCTCTACATCATACACGCTGCCGTCACACTTGACTACTATAGCGCGGGGGGTTTGCTGCATAAGAAAGAGAGAGAATGATAGGAAAGTTAGAAGCATAGTTGATAGAAAGCCAGAAAAAAAGTGTAGTTTTGGCAAATGCATGTTCCACTCTTCAATCCTCAACCAAATTGCCTTCCCTGAGGGTACCAGGGCACTCGAAGTCCCCGACAGCATAGCTTGAGAGTATCACAAGAGTGTACTTGCATGGCCGGGCCAGACATTTAGATTGACAGACTTAGTAGCTCCCGTTTGAAGGATACCAAACTGGGAGCCTCAGCCACATTGGCTGGTAGGGAATTCCAAGGACAAATAGTTCTGGGGAAAAAGCTGAATTTATAATAGTCGCTGGAGATTGGAATCTGGAGAAATTTCAAAGAGTGTTGGGAACGTGTTCTGGTTGAAGCTGGTACAAGGTAATCTTCTGCCGGTATATCAACAAGTCCATGGATGATTTTGAAGAGCATGGTGAGCTGGGTCTTGGCACACCGAGCTTCTAAGGACTCCCAATCGAGGTGGTCTGGCATGGAGGTTACACTATTAGTGTTGCGGTACCCGTCAGTGACATATCTGGCTGCACGTCGTTGCACCATTTCTACTTTGCTGACATACTCCTTGGTGTGGGGGCTCCAGACTGTTGAGCAGTACTCAATGATTGGCCTTACCATAGAAAAATAGGCAGCTGATTTGGTCTGTTCGTTTGAGATCCTAAGGTTACGCCGAAGGAATCCTAGAGTGCTGTTGGCTTTCTTGACAGTCTGGTCCATGTGGCCGTTCGAAGACATACTGGACTGTAGCTCCACTCAGGGTTGGCATGGTTTACCCGGGTTGGGCAATAAGGTCATATTACCCACTTTGGGCAATATGCGGGTTTTATGAATTTTTGGTCTTAAAAATTCTTGATTTTCAGTCTAATGATAGATATTAAAGTGTAGAAATGATTCTATAGAGCCATATTTTATTCAGTTTAAATGGTAATAGTGAGATAGACATTAAAATATGGGTTTCATCATTGACATTTAAATGAGTCAGGATCTGACAGAAGGGACCTTCTGGCAATAAAAGTCAAAAGTGAGATATTTACAGAGAAAGAAAGACTTAGCTGTTGTGAACAACTGCAGAAAATTTGAAGAGATTATCTTTACAAATAACATAGATATGAGCGTTTAAACTTGTATAGATGATGCGTTTTAAACATGACATCACAACGTTATTAATGAAGTTCTGACGTCAACACCATTGTGTTAATATATGACGCTAATACAAAGACGCTAGGAGCAATATTTCAAGAAAGCTCCATGTTTCTGTAAATTTGATGTATATGCAATTGCATAGACTGCACAAAAAGCCCACATACCCACATCCCGTGTTTACAAAAACATTTGAAATGAGGTACCCTGTTTTAAAGGAAGTGTGTAGTCCATATGCGCAGCTGTTATCATGGCAAAATACACTATAGGCATCACTTAATTTGATCAGAACTGTTTGCGCCTTTGGTTGTACTACATGTTAAGAAGCAATTTGATTCCATTGTAAGAACATGCAAAATCTTGAAAATTTAGACGTTTTTGAAATTTTGATTACACAAAAACCGTTTAAATGCTCAAAGGACCCTTTTGTCAGATCCGCGCTCAAATATATTACATGTTTTTACAAGATACAGACAAGTCATTTTTCAACTATGTCTGATTATTATTATCTAGTCTATTATCATGATTATGCCAGTCTACCAACCTTTCCACTGAAAAATATCTTGGGCTTCAATAATATAAACAAATCCACTCTTGGTCTTATTGCTTCATCATATTGGCAGTAAATGAATGTTTAAAGCTAACTTTGATTGGTGATAAGCTGTTTTATGCTTATTAGCCTGAATAAACTCTATGTATGTATATTTATAATTCTATTCCAGAGTGTGTATTTTATAAGTTACCATTTCCCAATGCAACTGCATTAAAATATATTCACACTTTTGTTACTAGGACCATTGACCATAATTTCAAAAGCCAAAGATAATTGCTCAATTACTGCCCCAAAGGTGTGAATCACAGTCAAAACAAAAGTACTGTTATTTTTCTTAATTTTGGGATATCCCCACAGTTTTTTGTAATCATCCTAAAATTTTACCACAAAGTAATACCATCAAAAGATGCAGACAGAAATGCAAACAGCTTTAATCCTGATCAGACTGTTTCTCTTTAGACCAGCACTGTTAGCACAGAAACACTGTAAGGTAGCAGCTGGTTGTGGGAGTTATGATAAACTTTCAGATTTATAAAACCCACATAAAACCCCAAAAACCCGCCCTCATAAAACCTGTGAAACCCGCCGGGTTGGGCTTTATGATAAAACTCAGGTTTTATGCCAACCCTGGCTCCACTCCAAGGTACCGTGTGGAGTCCTCCATGTTTAGTGTGTGTCCTTTCAGGGTGTAAGATGAGGAGATTGGTTTCCGTGTTCTGGTGACCCTGATGGCACTGCACTTTTCCGGATGGAATGCCATTCCCCATGTCTTTTCCAATGCCACTAGGTTGTTTATATTTTGTTGTAGGGTGTCGCAATCTTTCTGGTTTTTTATGCATCTGTAAAGTATGCAGTCATCAGCGAAGAGTCGGATTCCTGATTCTAGGCAGTCTGGGAGGTCGTTAATAAAAACGAGAAAAAGTAGAGGTCCCAAGACTGTACCCTGTGCACCCTCTAGGTGCACATGCGTGGCTAGTAATTTACTGAAAACATTCGGTGCACTGAATAAAATGAAGAAGTGCACCAACTAGTTCAGAACTTGCTTTCCTACTGATATCTTCTTCTATGTTCCCTGATAAAACCTTTAAATCTATTACACCGCAGTTTATGCCATCGTCACTTGACAAAATAGCTTATACTGATTCCTCTAACTCTATAAATATTTTTTGTTGTTGTTGTTGTATATCTGTGAAAGGCACTATATATGCTGCCAATCACCTCCATGTGCTGTCTTCTCTTCTGTGAAATGCTCAAAGTACTTATACTCTATTTTGCTCTGGGTGCGCATGCGTGGCTTGAAATTTTACTGAAAACGTTTGGTGCACTGAATAAATTTAAGAAGTGCACCTACTAGTTCAAAACTCCCTTCCCTACTGATTTCTTCTATGTTGCCTGATAAAACCCTTAAATCTATTATGCTGCAATTTATGCCTTCCCTTGATAGAACATCTTCCACTGATTCCTCCAGCTCTTTTCTCTCTTCCTCATATTTATCACAGTCCAAAAGGTAATGTTCAACAGATTCTGGAACTTTACACTTATCACACATCTCTGACTTATTTGGGTTTAATTTGGCTTGATGACCATTAAGCTTGGAATGTCCGCATAGAATCTGATTAAGGGCCGAAAAACTTGCCCTATTCTTCTCACCATGACAAACTCTTTTACCCACTTCATCAAATGTTTCTTGTAATCTATCTACCTTCTGTGAATTTTCAAACTTTAATTTCCATTTCTCTCCAATCTGCCGCTTGATCTCTGCTACAGCCTCCCTCTTATCCATAGTCATAACTACTGGGTCCTTTGCTGATACCATCTCCTCTGCCCCTGCTTTAGCTTGCTGATCTGCTAACTCATTCCCCAATATGTCTTCATGTCCTGGGACCCAGTGGACATGTATCTTGTTTCCCTTTTCACCTATCTGCTTAATATGCTGCTTTATAGATGTAACTATCTCTATTTTATTTGTCGGGATCTGATTCTGGAACGCCGAAACAATGGCTCCCTGACAATCTGTGAATACATGTATATTTCTGTTTTCGACTTCACTCACATCCGCAAGGAATTCTAAACTTATCTGTATCCCTACTAATTCTCCTGTAAAGTTATTGCTATAAGGGCTCACCCCTTTCTTCAAAAGTACCGGCGCCGCCTCATACCCATCTAAGTACACCACCCCCCCAGCACCTGTTGGTCCTGGGTTTCCAAAGGCCGATCCGTCTGTGAAAACAACTACATCCTCCGGTTGCAGTCTTGAAAGAAGATCTCTCACATTCTCTTCCTGAGTCTCCTTCTCGACTTTGAACTCCTCAGTATTAACCACACCTCCTGCTTATATCAGACTCATGAACTCTCTGGTATACCTAAATTCTTTTTCAATGTTGTCAAAATCTGTGTTTCCCTTCATCTCCTTAAACCTACACATCAACATTTGGAAGACTGTCGGTTTCCGACCATAACTATGACTGTTTGCTGCCCATTCCTGGAAATCTTTCTTCAAAGGATCTTCTTCATGTTTGGCACTGATCCGGACTACCTCCTGCGCCTGTCTCATTTTTAGATGTAGGTCAATCGGGATGGTGTTTGTAAGGACCTCTAAAGCGTCTGTGCTGGTACTGTTAATGCAGCCTGAGGCTTTCAGCATTGCTGCCCTATGAACCTTGCCCATCTCTGTTACACACTCTGAGGTAGCTGTTACAGCAACCGACGCACCATAATCCATGACTGGAAGTACCAGAGCATTATATAGCCGAATGAAAACGGATTGACAGCAACCTTTATGACCTTTAATGAAACTATCAAGACTCTTCAATGCTCTAAAACCTGCTTTTACTCTCTCTTGTACATGTTCGTGAAAATTCAGCTGGTTATCAATAACCACACCTAGCACTTTCTTAGATTTCACAACTTTTAACTTTTCCTCTCCCAATTTTATGTCTAACATGTTAGTAGGTTCCTTTCCGTCTGGAGTTATAACCACTACGTCTGTCTTGTCTGCAGCCACTGACATATTCCACTTTCTACACCACGGTTTCACTCTTAAATTCAAGTCCCTGTTAACTGATTCCCCTGCTTCAATTATATTCTTGTGACTTGACCATACATTGGTATCATCTGCATATTCAGCATGTTTTCCTTCTATTCCCTCCATTGAATCATGTGTATATAGATTACACAAAGGTCGGCTAATAACCGAACCCTGGGGTATTCCTACAGTAGACCTGAATGTTTGAGATGTAAAATCATTAACTCTGATATAGTATGACCGGTCCCATAAGAAATTCTTTAAATACAGCCACATCCTACTATTTATTCCTATCTTTGATGCTTTATGTAACAGCCCAGCTCTCCAGATACGCTCATAACATGATTCATAATCCATCACCGCAAGCACTGTGCTTTCCTTCTTTGCTTTTGCTTCAGACATAGAATTGGTAACTCTAAGGACTGACTGAACACATGACTTCTGTCGCCGAAAAGCATTTTGTGTCTCTGCAACTCCACCGTCCACTTCTAACTTCCATACCAATCTACGCGTTATCACTCTTTCCATTACTTTTCCTACAACACTCTCCAATGTTATTGGTCTATATGACCTCACCGTGTTATAATTTGTCTTACCTGGTTTAGGTAACATCACCTTCGCATCTTGTTTAAATACGTCTGGTAGCACCCCTGTAGTCCAACATTTTTGAAAAATATAGTGTAACCCTTTAGCCACTGATTCTTTACCCTTTTTAAGCATAATGTTAAAAACTTGTTCCTCTGGATTGGGTGCACTATATCCGGCTAATGCATCTACTGCTGCCTCTACTTCCTCTACAAGAATATTACTGTTCTCATGGCTACAATTTTCTGAGTACGGTAAATGTTCTAAAATTTCGAACACTCTAAAATTACGAACACCTAAAATTATCACCGAAAATAATTTTTAAAACATCCTAAAAAATCGAACACTGCCCTTTTTCGGAAAAGTGAATTTCTAAAATTACGAACACACGTTATTTTCGGCAGAAATCGATGTCCGTTTATCTGTTTGTCCCATCTGTGTTCAGTATACTTCTACCGTATAGCACGTGAGCGGTATCGACATTTGGAAGGTTCCATTCTACTTAGATGGGTAATCTGGCACGTGACGTTCTATTTCGCATGCCAGCGCGCGACGTTATACATTATTCAAGGTCACCAGCATTGATGAACTTGATGCACGGAAAAGTTCCTGCAACGATTCTGAAACTGCTTTGACTAACCCTATTGAGCATATGTATCCACCCAAATGGCTGAGATCATTATTTATGACCAGAGGTCGCGATTCAGCTAATTGTACGTGAAATATGCATGTTGACGCACGCAAAGTGTGCTGTGACACGTACTCGTTTTTTTTCTGAAGAGAGAGAGTTGCGGAAAATGAGACGATCACTTAGGAGAATGAAATAAGTTGATGTATAGTGATTGCCGTGGACGTTTGGAACACAAGGGGTCATTCGGTTTCGTGCAAAATGCAGAGAAAATCGTGCAAGTCGCATGTTTTTTTCTCAAAGACACATCCAATGCGAAAAATAAAGACATCGTACAGTATATTTAATATATACCGACATGCCTGCAAGAACTCGCACGTGGTCATCATCTCATTTTTATTCACGGTACATTACTTCTAACTTAAGGCTTAAATATGTGTGATTCTCAGGTTATCCTACGGACACGCCCTACCCTCCCCTCCCTTTTGAGCATTTTAAAGGATTTCCCAGTTCAGCAATATGTCCAAGCAGGGCACTTCTATCATTCTAATTCTGTGCATGTGCTCTTTTCTTGAACACAGCTTGGACCCAAGCATGAAATCAACTTGCGCGGAGCCCCATATGAGCTTGTAAAGACCCTGCTGGTACTTATGACAGATGTGATCAGCGAAGGCTCAGGAGAGCAGGTGTGTTTGCACAATCTTGTCAGGGTCTCGCTCACTAACAAAGTTTAAAGTGGATGAAGACTAGCCAAATAAGAATTCAAGACATCTACGTACATTATCTTTAAACTACTTGTCAGCGGTTTTAATCAAATTCCTCAAAATGGAACGTTTTAACAAACTGTTGAGCCGATCGCGGCGTCTGTTTGTCCTCATGAAACTGCTAATGGAAGGTCCTACGAGTGCATTACCGGTATAATGTACGCACAGACGCACATACATGTACCAAGAAATAAATTGATTGTAGCATGATTCTGCATCTTGATGAATTTAATATTTACATATTTAATTTCATGAAATAAGCCAGCTATGCCAGCAGCGAAGGCTCAGACGAGCCTGCGCACCCACGGAAAATCGCCAGCGCCTTAACTGCCCACAAACACATAGAAGAAATGCATGTCGTGGCTGTGAATTTAAAATCAGTAAAGCCCTTGAAATGATGGGGACATCTCGGAATTCGCTTTGTTTACCACACGTCTGTAGATGTATGTACCCCGACTTTGTTACATGCGAAGATCAGTCTGCGCACCGCACAGCCTTATCAGCACCTTTGTTTCTAGAACAAAACATTAAACATTTTGTCGGGCCAGATCTGGGCCCAACTGTCTGCTAAATTAGTTTGTCACAGCCTCTTTGGGGGGGGGGGGGGGGGGGGGGGGGGGGGGGGGGCTGGGCCCGGTACTGCTAATAGTATCAGCCGCAGACAAAGGGACAGGGTAATGGTTCACGGACATGGTTTGAGATCAAAGATGCCGACTATCAGACCACGTGTTGATGTTGTTTTAAGACTCGGGTAGCACGCGGTGGGAACTGGCACACGAAAACGGACTTAGCACACCAAACATAATTGCCTAGCTGTGTCTTCTTTTCATGGGTTTGCATGAAAAAAAAAACAATTACAATGAACTCGAGCATGAACGGCGCACTGCTTGCATGAAAAACTAGATTTGTGGTACTTGTCTGAATTTTTCCTTTTCTTTGAGATATGAAAGTACGCAGAGTATCGTACGCATCGGCTCGAAGCCAATATCTCATAAATTGAGCCGCGACACAGTGTGGCATTCTGACGAGTGTAGACTCAGACGAGCCTGTGCAGCCTCCTTTTAAGCGCACAAACTCCAAACGATGTTCAGTCAGTAGCTTTACACTCATAGAATATTCAAGCGACTTGCAAAGGTTCTGATTAGACTGTGCATATGCGCAGGCTGATCTGGGGCTTTGCTGATTTTTGGAAATCTCATGTCACTTTCTTTCGAGGCATCGGACGCAAAGTCGGACATTAATTCTTGCTCGGACCCAGTATGTCTATTGGGTCCGAGATTCTTGCCCCTGGTTTGGTTTGGCAAGACCTCGGAGATCCTCGGGATCCAAACTATTTTCAGACTTTGAAAGCAGGTGAGAGAGAGAGAGAGAGAGAGAGAGAGAGAGAGAGAGAGAGAGACTAGCGCTTGCATACAAATCTCTTTGTAATCTCGAAAAATATCATGAATGGGTGCTGAAAAGCTTCTCGTGCGCATCGGCTTTTGCACGACAAAGTTGGATATTCGACGGTATTGATGCTTTGTATGCTTTCTATCGCATTCCCAAATGTTTAAATTGACGAAACATTCTTTCCTGAATTTCGTTCGTATCTGATCTGGATCCGAACTCTGACAACGTTTTTTTTTCTTTTTTAAGGAAGAGAGGATCCAAATATCACTAAAAGCGGGCCATCATCGGCCCGCCAGCGAAACACCTTTTAATGGCGTTTCGCTGGCGTGCCGATGATGGCCTAACGTTGAATGCTGGCTTGGTTGTTCTGAGAATTTCAGGGGATTCGATCTAGTATTGCTAAGGGGTCCGGACCCCCTGTCCCCCCTCTGGATCCGCGCATGGGACCAGACAATGTATACACTTATTGAGATATACTGAAAATCCATTTTATCGTGCGCATCGGCTTTTGTACGACACTTTGCATACTTTCTATCGCATGCACAAATTTTTAAATTGACGAAACATTCTTTCTTGAATTCCATTCGGGTCTGATCTGGATCCAAACCGTTTTTGCAAATGTAAATAGAGAAAGAGAGAGAGACTGGTACATGCACATCATTTCGGGAAAATCAAAGTGCATCGACAGATCGACAAGTAGAGAGAGAGAGAGAGAGATGTTTGTTCTTTTTGAATTTCGTCATTTTTTTAACTCTGAGAACTCGTCTACGTATTTCAAAGCTTCGTGTATATCTTTGCAAAAGATTCTGATCGACGAGATGTCCTTGAGTGACTGTATTACATTATAAACGGCATTTGCGCAGATGGAGAGCAAGCGAAAGCGTTTTTGTTTTCTGAAGGAAGAACGAAAGTGTAGCGATTCATCGGTAGTCCGAGGTTAAATAAGTGGACTTTTACGACTTGTAAGTAAATTGAGTGACATAACATGCACGTGCCTGGCTCTCGACTTGGCAATTACCGCACGTGCTGGACATTTTACTGACTCAGTCCGCGGTTGAAAAGAAAAATGAGAAGATAGCGCAGAATCATATCGCCATGTTTTCAACACGTAACCGTCGTTTCTACCACATTTTTACATGCATATATACCGTTTTTGCTCATGCTAAAGACCACATTCTAAAATTACGAACACAAGCACTTTTTCTGAAACGTAATTTCTAAAATTACGAACAGCGGAAAAAATAATTATTTTTTAGTGTTCGAAATTTTAGAACATTTACCGTAAGTGCTTTCTTTGATATTGTGAATTTCAATTTCATTCCTGTTCCTCGCTTCTTGCTCCACACATTCATACCAATCTGGTTCATCCTCTTTAACGTCCAAACTTTCTTTTCCATATCTTTCTTTCATTTCCTCAAAAATTTCCTCATCCGAAACAGCTAGCGTGCCATCATCTCTCTTTATTGGTTGAACCACTGTTTTACATCTTGTCTTTCTTTCATTGTTTACTACCTTCCAGAATTGACTTGGTTTTTTGGGGTCCATTAATTGCACCATTCCTTCTAAATAGTTGTCTTTGGCTGTAGCCTCCTCTTCCTTAAATCTTTTCAAGCTGTCATGTACCTTCCTTTCATTAGCTTCATCACTACGTTTTGCAAATCTTCTTTTTGCTTTTTTAACTTCCCTTGATAATTCCGTAAGTTTATGGCTCCACCAGCCTTTACTATGTTTGCACACTGTTTTCTTTGGAATACACTCCTCTGTTATCTGATTCAACAACCCTACAAAACTCTCATAATCCTCATTAATATTGTCCCCTGTCGTTCTTGTACCTAGCCATTCCTCAATTTGTACATCGCATTTATTTTTCCATTTCGTCCAGTCTGCGTTCTTGAAATCCAGTCTTTCCCATTTACTTTCTACCTCACTCTTGCCATATTCAAAGCTGACTAGATTATGATCAGTGTTGAGATACACCTCCTGTTGCACCTTCCAATTTGAAACCTTTCCAGCTGCAACACTGCTTACAATGGTTAAGTCTATAATCTTATCCTTTCTAGTAGGCTGTGCTGAGTTCATCACACTTAGGTCTTTATCAGATAAATACTCGAATAGTTCATTTCCAAGCTTATTTCCGTTCTCTCCATGCCAGTAGGGGTGATGTGCATTAAAATCTCCAATTAAAACAATCGGCAATGGTTTCAATCTAAGCTCATCAATTACTCAAAACAATGCCTTCAATCCCTTTGAATCATTCGGGGGGATGTAAATGGACCCGATCACAAAATTTCCATCATTTGAGTACACATTGCTCCATACTGCTTCAAGATCATCTCTAATCAGCTCCTTCCTTTCAAATATCTTACAATTCTTGGAGATCATTAAAGCTGCACCCCCACCTCTGTCTACTTTCCTTTCAGATGCAATCCAATGCCATGTCTGTTTCACAGAATCTTTCAACACGTTATCCGGGTGCCATATTTCACTCAGCCCTAGAATTTTAATATTCTGTCTTAGGCACTCAGTAGTTACTAGGTTGAATGAGGTGTTCAGAGACCTTATGTTTGCATATGATATCTTCATATTCTTAAATAACCTTTGATTCACAAAATATTAGTTACATGTAGATTATTTATATTACCACAGGCATTCACTTCAATGTTCTATGGCATTACAAATTTGTGACTTATTGATTTGAATATTGCACTAATGTTCATAGACACTCAATTTTTAAAATGTTCCATGACATTAATAATCTACGGCACCTTTATCACATAAACGACTCCTCGCATATTAATCCTTGAATTATAATTTATGTTTAATACACCTTGATTACCAGTATCTTGATGGCACAAACAAATGTTCATAGACACTTTCAAATAATAAAATGTTCCATGACATTCAAACCATATAAAATCAAATAAGACTGATATCACACTGTGTATTGTACTGGAATGGTTGAAACCTCTATTCCCTAAGTTTACGGCTAATTAGCCGCTCTCTTATGCTGATATATACTGCACAGTTTGTAGAACTTGAACAATGACCTCCACCACAGTTGACACAACACTTATCACTTGAACAGGCACCAGAGTGATGGTGTGCACAGTTTTCACATTTACTTTCGTTCTTACAAAATTTGGCAATGTGTCCAAATTCCTGGCAGTTGTAACAGCGTAAAGGTACCGCTGTTTTATTTACATAGGATTTGATTACTGTTTTCCTGTTTCCAATGCATAAGTTTGCTCTAAACAAAGACTGTAGATCTTCAAAGGACTGACAGCTCACAACTACAATTGGCATAGGTTTATTACTGTCCCGATATCTCAATCGTCGACCTGTAACTTTGAGACCTGTCTGTTTACTGATTTCTGATAAAACACTATCAATTGACAGAAATGGGGGAATATTTTTCAAGATGCACTTAGGAATAGGGCTGCTGCGAGTATACGAGTACTCGGATATTCGTGGATCTGAATAAAAAATCGAGTATGAATATTCGTCACTGCCGAGATCGTTGGATCGCGATCTTTTTTTTTTTTCTTTTTTTTTACTGAAACAAGAAGTTGTTCACAAAATGGTCGATTGAAGTTTTTCACTATGACTACGGTTCTAATTGATATCTTGTTAACGGTTTATATACCTGTTTCTTGCAGCTTAGTGACGTTTTGCTGTCTCCTTTATCGGCAATTTACAGTAAAGTACATGTATTCCAAAATCAGCTGATAATATATTCCAATCTATTCTGTTTAAACACACCAAGTTACATTTCATCGGTACATTGTACTATTGAATAAACAGAGCCAAAAGTAGTGTCAATTATCAAATAGATTTCAAAGCGTTCTTTTTTTTCTTTGAACTTTTTTTTTTGCCGACAAAATGACAGCTGATTAGGCCTACCTGACCCAGGTCATGTTGACAGTGTATGAACTACGAGACGAAGGAAAATGGCCTTATACTGAAAACACTTTTGTCCTGTCAGAATATCTGGTTATCCGAGTTCAGAAAGGTATAAAATCAAAGAAATTATTTGTGTTGCATGCCTTGACAGTCGTGAGTGGAAATGTAGTCTTATCTTCTTTGATAACTAACTGTATACATGTGGTTATTCTGGTTTAACAGAAAGGGATGATTTATTAAGTAAATAGATGTTTCATAACAAGAGTCTTATTTTTCTATTAACCAGTGACTCGCAGTTCGATCTGTGAATCGTAACTCATGAATCGTGGATCGAATCGGATCGCCACTTGCCTGACGATCCACAGCCCTACTTAGGAAGTGAAACTGAATTCTCATGTATTGATAAAGATAAACCACTGTTCCCAAACGCCTCAACTGGCCACTTGTCTTTCAATATGTCAATTTCTTCCTCTGAATCTAACGCAACTGCGATACCTCCCCGATTTAGGGCATGTGCATACTTAATCTTCAAATTTCCCTTATGTTTTTTAACTTCAGCTTTAATATCTCCTGCTATTTTTAAATTTCTCAGGCTGTCTTAATCCATCTATTATAACTAGATTTTTGAGAGTCCTTACATTTGTTCCAGGGATTAAATCTGTATTGAATAACTTCTCTTCATTAGTTTTTACACTGTTCGATTCTTCTATAGCAGGGCCTACAACCGGCGTGGCAGAAAAAATCGTTGATTCTGATTTTTCTAAATTAGTAACAATACATTGAGGGCATTTAAATGGCAATTTCTTCTCTTTGAAAATACCTAATATTTGCTTTGTTAAATTAACACAGCTACCATGCCACTACTGATTACAAAGGTCACAGGCAATCCAAGCAGGTTTGTTTTTAAGAGTTTTTCCACATGGACACTTGTTGATTGATGGGGCCGGGTTGGTTTTTCTTTTTGTTGGCATTTCAAATCATTCATGGAGTAATATCATGGACTTCAAGATTGCTACTATAATGTTTCAAAGTTGTTTACCGTCCCTGGTAACCCGTTGCTAAGGATGAATAACAACAACCCTCTTTCTATACAACGCCGAATCAGCAACAGAAAATAAAGTAAATCACTTCCCTCAGTTATTTGTCTTCAATGTTTTGATCTGCTTGGCTCCAACTTCGCTCAGGCGGCCATCTTCAAGTCCTTGACATTGTTTACATCTCCACTCAACTGTAAGGGCTCCTTAGGATAAAAATCTTCTAGACAAGAAATACAGCATACATGTACATGTAATTCTGAAATCCCAAGCAAAATTTGAAACAATAGCTGCCAGCCAAAACAGCCTTGACAAACAGTGAAGACCCAGATCAAACTGCTTCTTAAGAAACAGATATTTAAGTATCATTGCTTTAGAAATAGGCATAAAAAAAAACTCATTTTACAGGGTAAAGTCCTATGAAACTTGATTATTATATGAATGACGCCAGGTTTACAGATAAGACTGCTTAATCAAAAAATTATTTTAAAATATATTATACTGTTGTCACTCAAAATAAGCATCTCAATAAGATGAGGGTTTTTGAGCCCCCACCCCAAAACACATGTTTAAATTGATGACTAAGAAACTAATCACAATTTAAAGCACAAAAAATTATTTTGCTTTTTTTTTTCTATTGTGGCGATGTGGAGTCATGGGTATAATATATATTATTTGTATGGCTATTAGATGGCAATGTGTAATATATGCAAATTACAAACCCTGCGATTTGTGATACAAGTTTGTTTGATTTGAGGGGTCTTCCTGGGTTGAACCAGTACTAAGCAGGATTAACTGTCTTGCTCAATTATACAGCTTAGTGTGCCATACGAGTAACGATAGAACATATAAGTAATAAACCACACTTCGTGGATGAGCTTGCTTTTTCACTGACAGAGTTTGTTGGCGGGTCAGCTAATATTACAGCTTGTGGCAGCTGTGGGATAAAGTCAACTGCCAGATCGGAGATGCATTACATATGTATTTCCCAGACCAAGTCTTGGAACTATACTTCTCACTAAAGATTGACAGCTAGGTGTAAAAATTTAGATAAGAATAATTTTTCCTTTTTAAAAGGAGAGCTTGCTTACTTGATTGCTTTAAACGCATCTAAATTGGCCTGTGACAGTTCACGTTTTACAGTTTAAATTGTTGTATCTCTTTTATCTTCATTTTAAATATTATTAAACATATGTAGACCTAAGAAACAGTTTAGCTGCATTAAAATTGAGTCCTTTACGTGTAAAGGGGTCCTTTATGCATTTTAGCTTTACCCCTGTCGATGAACTGTCTTGTTCCCCTACAGACAACCGTTATGCTCAGATTATTTTTTTGTTTTGACCAGCAGTATAGTGATTCTGTTAATGACTCCTTCCTATAGAAATGAGATCAAGCAAAAAATTTGGATATTTTAGGAAGCTCAAAAGGTCAGAACCTTGCCTAAAGATTGGCCAACTTTGAGATTGTTATTCTCCGGAAATTTAATAGACCACTGAAAAGTACTGGTACCAGGCTTTTCTCAAGGACTTCCCCAACAAAATAAACTCAAATTTAGTAACATAAAGTTGTGCCCATCTTTGCGCAAACGGTATTCATACTATATATATTTTATAGCAGTACTATCACGAGGAGTGCATGTAAACTATACCGCAAAGCATCCAAACCGCGAGAATGTGTAATGGACAATACACAATTGCGGTTTATCAGCTGATCGCGTTTTGACAGCAAAATATGACAATCAGAATGTTTAAATTAGTGTAGCTTTTTTATTTCTTGATGGATTTTAATGATGTAAACACCAGTTTCTATCTATCTATTTTATACTGGCACGATCGAATACGATCATTACGACAGGGAGTGGGGATTTGGAATTTTTAAGAAAAAACAAAAACAAAAAAACAAAACAAATTAAAAAAATCTTTCAGCTGTGTTTTTGACTAAAGAGGAGTGCCCTAAACTCCTCAGTAGTCTGTGAATTGACCACCGATGGAGAAAGACCATTCCACTGTGGAATAGTTCAAGGAAAAAATGTTCTTCAGGGCATCACTGTATGTCTGGTATCTACAATATTGGGCATTGTGCGATGCCCTGGTAGATTTCAAACTGTGAGCAGGGGTCAGGTACTTGTCTTTTCCTATAGACACAGCACCAGAATGTATCTTATGAAAGAGAAGCAGGGAGGACCGATCCCTATGGGCCTCAAGAGCTCAAGCTCGTCAAGCATCTTGCCGAACACTACTTGTGTTTTGCCATCTGCTGCAGGTCCAGTGGGCTGCTGTCCTCTGAACTTTCTCTACCTGGTTAATATGAAGTTTCGAGTAAGGGCTCCAAATGGATGCTGCATACTCTAGTTTAGGCCAAACCAAAGTTTTGTATGCAACTTCCTTTGTACTCTTAGGTGCAAAAGCCAAGTTTCTTTGTCATTCATTCTACTTTTAGACCGTAATTTCAGATTTAAAAATGATAAAAGAATTCAAAATCAGTTTTTAGCGTTAGCTAGACAGTATCACTATTCCAAGTCAAATGGTTGCAGCGTGAGCGCCGCAAGCAACAAAAAAATGTTGTATATATGTGAAAGGCTCTAGATGCTGCCAATCACCTCAACGTACTGTGTTCTCTTATGTGAAATGCTCAAAGTGCCTGTACTCAATTTTGCTCTACATCATACACGCTGCCGTCACACTTGACTACTATAGCGCGGGGGGTTTGCTGCATAAGAAAGAGAGAGAATGATAGGAAAGTTAGAAGCATAGTTGATAGAAAGCCAGAAAAAAAGTGTAGTTTTGGCAAATGCATGTTCCACTCTTCAATCCTCAACCAAATTGCCTTCCCTGAGGGTACCAGGGCACTCGAAGTCCCCGACAGCATAGCTTGAGAGTATCACAAGAGTGTACTTGCATGGCCGGGCCAGACATTTAGATTGACAGACTTAGTAGCTCCCGTTTGAAGGATACCAAACTGGGAGCCTCAGCCACATTGGCTGGTAGGGAATTCCAAGGACAAATAGTTCTGGGGAAAAAGCTGAATTTATAATAGTCGCTGGAGATTGGAATCTGGAGAAATTTCAAAGAGTGTTGGGAACGTGTTCTGGTTGAAGCTGGTACAAGGTAATCTTCTGCCGGTATATCAACAAGTCCATGGATGATTTTGAAGAGCATGGTGAGCTGGGTCTTGGCACACCGAGCTTCTAAGGACTCCCAATCGAGGTGGTCTGGCATGGAGGTTACACTATTAGTGTTGCGGTACCCGTCAGTGACATATCTGGCTGCACGTCGTTGCACCATTTCTACTTTGCTGACATACTCCTTGGTGTGGGGGCTCCAGACTGTTGAGCAGTACTCAATGATTGGCCTTACCATAGAAAAATAGGCAGCTGATTTGGTCTGTTCGTTTGAGATCCTAAGGTTACGCCGAAGGAATCCTAGAGTGCTGTTGGCTTTCTTGACAGTCTGGTCCATGTGGCCGTTCGAAGACATACTGGACTGTAGCTCCACTCAGGGTTGGCATGGTTTACCCGGGTTGGGCAATAAGGTCATATTACCCACTTTGGGCAATATGCGGGTTTTATGAATTTTTGGTCTTAAAAATTCTTGATTTTCAGTCTAATGATAGATATTAAAGTGTAGAAATGATTCTATAGAGCCATATTTTATTCAGTTTAAATGGTAATAGTGAGATAGACATTAAAATATGGGTTTCATCATTGACATTTAAATGAGTCAGGATCTGACAGAAGGGACCTTCTGGCAATAAAAGTCAAAAGTGAGATATTTACAGAGAAAGAAAGACTTAGCTGTTGTGAACAACTGCAGAAAATTTGAAGAGATTATCTTTACAAATAACATAGATATGAGCGTTTAAACTTGTATAGATGATGCGTTTTAAACATGAAATCACAACGTTATTAATGAAGTTCTGACGTCAACACCATTGTGTTAATATATGACGCTAATACAAAGACGCTAGGAGCAATATTTCAAGAAAGCTCCATGTTTCTGTAAATTTGATGTATATGCAATTGCATAGACTGCACAAAAAGCCCACATACCCACATCCCGTGTTTACAAAAACATTTGAAATGAGGTACCCTGTTTTAAAGGAAGTGTGTAGTCCATATGCGCAGCTGTTATCATGGCAAAATACACTATAGGCATCACTTAATTTGATCAGAACTGTTTGCGCCTTTGGTTGTACTACATGTTAAGAAGCAATTTGATTCCATTGTAAGAACATGCAAAATCTTGAAAATTTAGACGTTTTTGAAATTTTGATTACACAAAAACCGTTTAAATGCTCAAAGGACCCTTTTGTCAGATCCGCGCTCAAATATATTACATGTTTTTACAAGATACAGACAAGTCATTTTTCAACTATGTCTGATTATTATTATCTAGTCTATTATCATGATTATGCCAGTCTACCAACCTTTCCACTGAAAAATATCTTGGGCTTCAATAATATAAACAAATCCACTCTTGGTCTTATTGCTTCATCATATTGGCAGTAAATGAATGTTTAAAGCTAACTTTGATTGGTGATGAGCTGTTTTATGCTTATTAGCCTGAATAAACTCTATGTATGTATATTTATAATTCTATTCCAGAGTGTGTATTTTATAAGTTACCATTTCCCAATGCAACTGCATTAAAATATATTCACACTTTTGTTACTAGGACCATTGACCATAATTTCAAAAGCCAAAGATAATTGCTCAATTACTGCCCCAAAGGTGTGAATCACAGTCAAAACAAAAGTACTGTTATTTTTCTTAATTTTGGGATATCCCCACAGTTTTTTGTAATCATCCTAAAATTTTACCACAAAGTAATACCATCAAAAGATGCAGACAGAAATGCAAACAGCTTTAATCCTGATCAGACTGTTTCTCTTTAGACCAGCACTGTTAGCACAGAAACACTGTAAGGTAGCAGCTGGTTGTGGGAGTTATGATAAACTTTCAGATTTATAAAACCCACATAAAACCCCAAAAACCCGCCCTCATAAAACCTGTGAAACCCGCCGGGTTGGGCTTTATGATAGAACTCAGGTTTTATGCCAACCCTGGCTCCACTCCAAGGTACCGTGTGGAGTCCTCCATGTTTAGTGTGTGTCCTTTCAGGGTGTAAGATGAGGAGATTGGTTTCCGTGTTCTGGTGACCCTGATGGCACTGCACTTTTCCGGATGGAATGCCATTCCCCATGTCTTTTCCAATGCCACTAGGTTGTTTATATTTTGTTGTAGGGTGTCGCAATCTTTCTGGTTTTTGATGCATCTGTAAAGTATGCAGTCATCAGCGAAGAGTCGGATTCCTGATTCTAGGCAGTCTGGGAGGTCGTTAATAAAAACGAGAAAAAGTAGAGGTCCCAAGACTGTACCCTGTGCACCCTCTAGGTGCACATGCGTGGCTAGTAATTTACTGAAAACATTCGGTGCACTGAATAAAATGAAGAAGTGCACCAACTAGTTCAGAACTTGCTTTCCTACTGATATCTTCTTCTATGTTCCCTGATAAAACCTTTAAATCTATTACACCGCAGTTTATGCCATCGTCACTTGACAAAATAGCTTATACTGATTCCTCTAACTCTATAAATATTTTTTGTTGTTGTTGTTGTATATCTGTGAAAGGCACTATATATGCTTCCAATCACCTCCATGAGCTGTCTTCTCTTCTGTGAAATGCTCAAAGTACTTATACTCTATTTTGCTCTGGGTGCGCATGCGTGGCTTGAAATTTTACTGAAAACGTTTGGTGCACTGAATAAATTTAAGAAGTGCACCTACTAGTTCAAAACTCCCTTCCCTACTGATTTCTTCTATGTTGCCTGATAAAACCCTTAAATCTATTATGCTGCAATTTATGCCTTCCCTTGATAGAACATCTTCCACTGATTCCTCCATCTCTTTTCTCTCTTCCTCATATTTATCACAGTCCAAAAGGTAATGTTCAACAGATTCTGGAACTTTACACTTATCACACATCTCTGACTTATTTGGGTTTAATTTGGCTTGATGACCATTAAGCTTGGAATGTCCGCATAGAATCTGATTAAGGGCCGAAAAACTTGCCCTATTCTTCTCACCATGACAAACTCTTTTACCCACTTCATCAAATGTTTCTTGTAATCTACCTACCTTCTGTGAATTTTCAAACTTTAATTTCCATTTCTCTCCAATCTGCCGCTTGATCTCTGCTACAGCCTCCCTCTTATCCATAGTCATAACTACTGGGTCCTTTGCTGATACCATCTCCTCTGCCCCTGCTTTAGCTTGCTGATCTGCTAACTCATTCCCCAATATGTCTTCATGTCCTGGGACCCAGTGGACATGTATCTTGTTTCCCTTTTCACCTATCTGCTTAATATGCTGCTTTATAGATGTAACTATCTCTATTTTATTTGTCGGGATCTGATTCTGGAACGCCGAAACAATGGCTCCCTGACAATCTGTGAATACATGTATATTTCTGTTTTCGACTTCACTCACATCCGCAAGGAATTCTAAACTTATCTGTATCCCTACTAATTCTCCTGTAAAGTTATTGCTATAAGGGCTCACCTCTTTCTTCAAAAGTACCGGCGCCGCCTCATACCCATCTAAGTACACCACCCCCCCAGCACCTGTTGGTCCTGGGTTTCCAAAGGCCGATCCATCTGTGAAAACAACTACATCCTCCGGTTGCAGTCTTGAAAGAAGATCTCTCACATTCTCTTCCTGAGTCTCCTTCTCGACTTTGAACTCCTCAGTATTAACCACACCTCCTGCTTTCATCAGACTCATGAACTCTCTGGTATACCTAAATTCTTTTTCAATGTTGTCAAAATCTGTGTTTCCCTTCATTTCCTTAAACCTACACATCAACATTTGGAAGACTGTCGGTTTCCGACCATAACTATGACTGTTTGCTGCCCATTCCTGGAAATCTTTCTTCAAAGGATCTTCTTTTTGTTTGGCACTGATCCGGACTACCTCCTGCGCCTGTCTCATTTTTAGATGTAGGTCAATCGGGATGGTGTTTGTAAGGACCTCTAAAGCGTCTGTGCTGGTACTGTTAATGCAGCCTGAGGCTTTCAGCATTGCTGCCCTATGAACCTTGCCCATCTCTGTTACACACTCTGAGGTAGCTGTTACAGCAACCGACGCACCATAATCCATGACTGGAAGTACCAGAGCATTATATAGCCGAATGAAAACGGATTGACAGCAACCTTTATGACCTTTAATGAAACTATCAAGACTCTTCAATGCTCTAAAACCTGCTTTTACTCTCTCTTGTACATGTTCGTGAAAATTCAGCTGGTTATCAATAACCACACCTAGCACTTTCTTAGATTTCACAACTTTTAACTTTTCCTCTCCCAATTCTATGTCTAACATGTTAGTAGGTTCCTTTCCGTCTGGAGTTATAACCACTACGTCTGTCTTGTCTGCAGCCACTGACATATTCCACTTTCTACACCACGGTCTCACTCTTAAATTCAAGTCCCTGTTAACTGATTCCCCTGCTTCAATTATATTCTTGTGACTTGACCATACATTGGTATCATCTGCATATTCAGCATGTTTTCCTTCTATTCCCTCCATTGAATCATGTGTATATAGATTACACAAAGGTGGGCTAATAACCGAACCCTGGGGTATTCCTACAGTAGACCTGAATGTTTGAGATGTAAAATCATTAACTCTGATATAGTATGACCGGTCCCATAAGAAATTCTTTAAATACAGCCACATCCTACCATTTATTCCTATCTTTGATGCTTTATGTAACAGCCCAGCTCTCCAGATACGCTCATAACATGATTCATAATCCATCACCGCAAGCACTGTGCTTTCCTTCTTTGCTTTTGCTTCAGACATAGAATTGGTAACTCTAAGGACTGACTGAACACATGACTTCTGTCGCCGAAAAGCATTTTGTGTCTCTGCAACTCCACCGTCCACTTCTAACTTCCATACCAATCTACGCGTTATCACTCTTTCCATTACTTTTCCTACAACACTCTCCAATGTTATTGGTCTATATGACCTCACCGTGTTATAATTTGTCTTACCTGGTTTAGGTAACATCACCTTCGCATCTTGTTTAAATGCGTCTGGTAGCACCCCTGTAGTCCAACATTTTTGAAAAATATAGTGTAACCCTTTAGCCACTGATTCTTTACCCTTTTTAAGCATAATGTTAAAAACTTGTTCCTCTGGATTGGGTGCACTATATCCGGCTAATGCATCTACTGCTGCCTCTACTTCCTCTACAAGAATATTACTGTTCTCATGGCTACAATTTTCTGAGTAAGTGCTTTCTTTGATATTGTGAATTTCAATTTCATTCCTGTTCCTCGCTTCTTGCTCCACACATTCATACCAATCTGGTTCATCCTCTTTAACGTCCAAACTTTCTTTTCCATATGTTTCTTTCATTTCCTCAAAAATTTCCTCATCCGAAACAGCTAGCGTGCCATCATCTCTCTTTATTGGTTGAACCACTGTTTTACATCTTGTCTTTCTTTCATTGTTTACTACCTTCCAGAATTGACTTGGTTTTTTGGGGTCCATTAATTGCACCATTCCTTCTAAATAGTTGTCTTTGGCTGTAGCCTCCTCTTCCTTAAACCTTTTCAAGCTGTCATGTACCTTCCTTTCATTAGCTTCATCACTACGTTTTGCAAATCTTCTTTTTGCTTTTTTAACTTCCCTTGATAATTCCGTAAGTTTATGGCTCCACCAGCCTTTACTATGTTTGCACACTGTTTTCTTTGGAATACACTCCTCCGTTATCTGATTCAACAACCCTACAAAACTCTCATAATCCTCATTAATATTGTCCCCTGTCGTTCTTGTACCTAGCCATTCCTCAATTTGTACATCGCATTTATTTTTCCATTTCGTCCAGTCTGCGTTCTTGAAATCCAGTCTTTCCCATTTACTTTCTACCTCACTCTTGCCATATTCAAAGCTGACTAGATTATGATCAGTGTTGAGATACACCTCCTGTTGCACCTTCCAATTTGAAACCTTTCCAGCTGCAACACTGCTTACAATGGTTAAGTCTATAATCTTATCCTTTCTAGTAGGCTGTGCTGAGTTCATCACACTTAGGTCTTTATCAGATAAATACTCGAATAGTTCATTTCCAAGCTTATTTCCGTTCTCTCCATGCCAGTAGGGGTGATGTGCATTAAAATCTCCAATTAAAACAATCGGCAATGGTTTCAATCTAAGCTCATCAATTACTCAAAACAATGCCTTCAATCCCTTTGAATCATTCGGGGGGATGTAAATGGACCCGATCACAAAATTTCCATCATTTGAGTACACATTGCTCCATACTGCTTCAAGATCATCTCTAATCAGCTCCTTCCTTTCAAATATCTTACAATTCTTGGAGATCATTAAAGCTGCACCCCCACCTCTGTCTACTTTCCTTTCAGATGCAATCCAATGCCATGTCTGTTTCACAGAATCTTTCAACACGTTATCCGGGTGCCATATTTCACTCAGCCCTAGAATTTTAATATTCTGTCTTAGGCACTCAGTAGTTACTAGGTTGAATGAGGTGTTCAGAGACCTTATGTTTGCATATGATATCTTCATATTCTTAAATAACCTTTGATTCACAAAATATTAGTTACATGTAGATTATTTATATTACCACAGGCATTCACTTCAATGTTCTATGGCATTACAAATTTGTGACTTATTGATTTGAATATTGCACTAATGTTCATAGACACTCAATTTTTAAAATGTTCCATGACATTAATAATCTACGGCACCTTTATCACATAAACGACTCCTCGCATATTATTCCTTGAATTATAATTTATGTTTAATACACCTTGATTACCAGTATCTTGATGGCACAAACAAATGTTCATAGACACTTTCAAATAATAAAATGTTCCATGACATTCAAACCATATAAAATCAAATAAGACTGATATCACACTGTGTATTGTACTGGAATGGTTGAAACCTCTATTCCCTAAGTTTACGGCTAATTAGCCGCTCTCTTATGCTGATATATACTGCACAGTTTGTAGAACTTGAACAATGACCTCCACCACAGTTGACACAACACTTATCACTTGAACAGGCACCAGAGTGATGGTGTGCACAGTTTTCACATTTACTTTCGTTCTTACAAAATTTGGCAATGTGTCCAAATTCCTGGCAGTTGTAACAGCGTAAAGGTACCGCTGTTTTATTTACATAGGATTTGATTACTGTTTTCCTGTTTCCAATGCATAAGTTTGCTCTAAACAAAGACTGTAGATCTTCAAAGGACTGACAGCTCACAACTACAATTGGCATAGGTTTATTACTGTCCCGATATCTCAATCGTCGACCTGTAACTTTGAGACCTGTCTGTTTACTGATTTCTGATAAAACACTATCAACTGACAGAAATGGGGGAATATTTTTCAAGATGCACTTAGGAATAGGGCTGCTGCGAGTATCCGAGTACTCGGATATTCGTGGATCTGAATAAAAAATCGAGTATGAATATTCGTCACTGCCGAGATCGTTGGATCGCGATCTTTTTTTTTCTTCTTTTTTTTTACTGAAACAAGAAGTTGTTCACAAAATGGTCGATTGAAGTTTTTCACTATGACTACGGTTCTAATTGATATCTTGTTAACGGTTTATATACCTGTTTCTTGCAGCTTAGTGACGTTTTGCTGTCTCCTTTATCGGCAATTTACAGTAAAGTACATGTATTCCAAAATCAGCTGATAATATATTCCAATCTATTCTGTTTAAACACACCAAGTTACATTTCATCGGTACATTGTACTATTGAATAAACAGAGCCAAAAGTAGTGTCAATTATCAAATAGATTTCAAAGCGTTCTTTTTTTTCTTTGAACTTTTTTTTTTGCCGACAAAATGACAGCTGATTAGGCCTACCTGACCCAGGTCATGTTGACAGTGTATGAACTACGAGACGAAGGAAAATGGCCTTATACTGAAAACACTTTTGTCCTGTCAGAATATCTGGTTATCTGAGTTCAGAAAGGTATAAAATCAAAGAAATTATTTGTGTTGCATGCCTTGACAGTCGTGAGTGGAAATGTAGTCTTATCTTCTTTGATAACTAACTGTATACATGTGGTTATTCTGGTTTAACAGAAAGGGACGATTTATTAAGTAAATAGATGTTTCATAACAAGAGTCTTATTTTTCTATTAACCAGTGACTCGCAGTTCGATCTGTGAATCATAACTCATGAATCGTGGATCGAATCGGATCGCCACTTGCCTGACGATCCACAGCCCTACTTAGGAAGTGAAACTGAATTCTCATGTATTGATAAAGATAAACCACTGTTCCCAAACGCCTCAACTGGCCACTTGTCTTTCAATATGTCAATTTCTTCCTCTGAATCTAACGCAACTTCGATACCTCCCTGATTTAGGGCATGTGCATACTTAATCTTCAAATTTCCCTTATGTTTTTTAACTTCAGCTTTAATATCTCCTGCTATTTTTAAATTTCTCAGGCTGTCTTAATCCATCTATTATAACTAGATTTTTGAGAGTCCTTACATTTGTTCCAGGGATAAAATCTGTATTGAATAACTTCTCTTCATTACTTTTTACACTGTTCGATTCTTCTATAGCAGGGCCTACAACCGGCGTGGCAGAAAAAATCGTTGATTCTGATTTTTCTAAATTAGTAACAATACATTGAGGGCATTTAAATGGCAATTTCTTCTCTTTGAAAATACCTAATATTTGCTTTGTTAAATTAACACAGCTACCATGCCACTACTGATTACAAAGGTCACAGGCAATCCAAGCAGGTTTGTTTATAAGAGTTTTTCCACATGGACACTTGTTGATTGATGGGGCCGGGTTGGTTTTTCTTTTTGTTGGCATTTCAAAATATAGCAAGAAGTGAGCGAAGCTCACATACCCCCGGCGGTAGCCATCAGAGGTTGTAACACTTTCAGAGAAAAGACAAAATTGTCAAAGATTTCATAATCCTAAGTCAAGTAGTTTCTGAGAAAACTTTGATGAAAAATGTCCATATGTATTATAATATAAGAGTGACAGAAGGAAAAATTGAAAATTTGAAAAAAGAAGGCAAAATGAGGATTAGCACCTTAGTTTTCATTTACACAATACACTTCTCCTACCTGAAAGTACACAAATAATTTCATAATCCTAAATCAAGTAGTTGCTGACAAAACTCTGACAAAAAACGTTCATATATATGTGTTATATAGGAATGACAGAAGGAAAAATTGAAAAGGAAGCCAAAATGAGCTTTAGCATCTTTATTTTCATTTACACAATACACTTAGCCTACTTGAAGGTGTACACTAAATTTGAAAACACTGGCTCCAATAGGAGCCGAGAGATCTGCGACAGAAATTTTCATTGGAGAGAAAGAAAAATGAACAAATAAAGGGACTGATAAGCAATATGTGGCTGTTCTTTTGTTACACAATACAACTCATCACTATCAAGCTTTGTACCAAATTTCAGAATCCTAACCCAAGTAGTTGCTGAGAAATCTTTGACGAAAAATTTTTCCATTGGAGAGAAAGAAAAATGAACAAATAAAGGGACTGATAAGCAATATGTGGCTGTTCTTTTGTTACACAATACAACTCATCACTATCAAGCCTTGTACCAAATTTCAGAATCCTAACCCAAGTAGTTGCTGAGAAATCTTTGACGAAAAAAAAAGTTTACAGACAAACAAACAGACAAACAAACATAATTACAGAAAAGGCAAAAACTATATACCCCCTATATACTTCGTACCGGGGGTATAATCATTCATGGAGTAATATCATGGACTTCAAGATTGCTACTATAATGTTTCAAAGTTGTTTACCGTCCCTGGTAACCCGTTGCTAAGGATGAATAACAACAACCCTCTTTCTATACAACGCAGAATCAGCAACAGAAAATAAAGTAAATCACTTCCCTCAGTTATTTGTCTTCAATGTTTTGATCTGCTTGGCTCCAACTTCGCTCAGGCGGCCATCTTCAAGTCCTTGACATTGTTTACATCTCCTCTCAACTGTAACAGCTCCGCTGTCACTCGCATCCAACCAATTTTCAGAATTTCCTCCAAATTACACAAAACCCACACTTCAGACGCTCCAAATATGTTGAACTTATGATAAATTTATCTTATAAACATTTTTGAACTAGATGTGAGGCCTAAATCATAATAAAAACAATTTAAATATGAAACATTTTGTTCCGTGTTTTGAAAAAACAGCTGATCGCCACGCATGCGTAAATATTTTTGCAGTTGTTTTTAGAAAGTCCTTACTTGTGCACATTTCGCAGGCTCATAATAACGTAGCCTAATTTGTCAGTGGCTAATGTCAATAATTGTATCAAATCACCCAAAATAGTTATATGTTACTTTTTAAATAAGTTACTTACCTTGAAGATGTATACAATCAAGCAGAACTTAAAATATGCATTGTTGCACCGTTCTCAGGAGTTTGGCGAAATAACATGGGATTATTCGTATGACGGTCGTGTAGAGCACATGACGGTCGTTTCTTTTTAGGGTATTTCTAAAAGTGCAAACGACTCCTTTTCGCGAAAATTACTCCATCCTTTTTTTAATTATTTGGAGTAATTCGCTACCTACCTACTTACCTACCTACCTACCTACCTACCTACGTTCTCTAATGAAAGAGAATTTTGGAGGACCAATCTCTATGGGCCTCAATTCAAGCTCGTCAAGCATCTCGCCAACACTACTTGTGTTTCGCCATCTGCGGCAGGTCCAGCGGGCTGCTGTCCGCTGAACTTCTCTACCTGGTTAATATGAAGTTTCGAGTAAGGGCTCCAAATGAGAAAAGAAAAAAGATAAAAGCAAGATAGTTAAGGGGGGTAGAAGATGATAGGTTAAAAATAGTGAAGATGAGATTAAAATCAAGTTAAAAACAAAAGTCTCGGGATCTAGGGTCTTGAGTGTTGAAGTTTGCTCACAGCGACCTTGAGGGATTCAAGGTCTTGCAAACTAACAACAGACTCTGGAAGGGCGTTCCACTGGACTATGGCCAGTGGAAAAAATGATTACTTATAATAGTTCCTGACGAAATGTCATTGAGTGACAGTAATGGGACATTCTATGTGTGGGCTGGACGTAATCTGAGAAAGGTACTGTCACAATTCCATGGAACATCTTGTAGATTAGGCAAAGGCAGGCATTCGCCGGTCTTTGCTCAAGGGATCTCCAACTGCGTTGAACAAGCTTAGCTGTTATACGCTTTTAAAAAGACCTGTAATCGTAATTACTGGTCGTCCAGCATGCGGCCCTTCTTTGAACTTTTAAGTGTTTTTCCTTAGTGTAAAGGTCCCAAATTGGGGCGGAATACTCCAGCTGGGGACAGACACACGTATTATAGGCGGTTTCTCTCACTTTTAGCTCTTTATATTTAATATTTCTCCGTATGTAACTCAAATATAGTAAGTAAAGTATGATCAGGAAATACTACAATCACAAACTGCAGACAAACCCATGGCACCGCGAGGAAGAGCCTAAAAACAATCACGAGACACCAAGAAGACAAACTAAGCAAAGCAACCAGCTCTCTCTTCCCCATCAAGGTGATTGCAAAACTAGAATCGACATAAAGTAACGTACAACAAAATATAGAACAATCACGGACACCCACTATGGGAGTAACAATAAACATCAAGATAACAACAACAGAACCACCGCCTTAGAACGAACAGCAGCCTAAGCCACCTAGGGACCAAGTTCTATTTTGCATGTCCAGTAATACAATCAATGTGGGAGTTCCAAGATAGGCCATTGGAGATGCTAACCCCCAAGTAAATAGCACTTGTGACAACTTCCAAGATCTGACCATGTAAAGTATACATATCGTTGATTGCTTTCCTGGCCGTTGTCACCTGCACCACCTGGCACTTAGAGGGGTTGAATTGCATATCCCACTGTTACTGTCACAATGATAGTTTATCCAGGTCTTTTTGTAACACTGTGCCATCATCCAAGCCTCCAATTGTTAGGTAACCTGCCACTTCATCCGCAAATAGTCCCACTTGCGATGACAGCTTTGCCAGCTTTTCTGGGAGGGCGTTTATGAATATAAGAAATATGATAGGTCCCAAGACTGAGCCGTGAGGTACCCCAGAGCTCACCGGAACCGATCTTGATTCCACACCTTCAATAATGTCCGTCTGCGACCTGTTACCTAGGAAGGATCGGATCCAGGACAGTGAATTTCCTCTGATCCCATACTAGTGGAGCTTCCAGATGAGCTTTGATGCTTTGGCTGTTTGTTGGGCCCACCGGGGTTTACCTGTTGGATTTCTTTTGCTCCGATATACAGTTTTATTTACTGTTGAGTCCTTATCTTTGCTTTTATCTTCTTGTTATATCTTGATTTATATGTTCTGGCAGATGATGCGTTGATAAGTTAGGGGTCTTTCATGCAAACCAAATATCTATGTGTCTTGATCCACATCTGAATTAAGGGTGAGGTTGGTGCAGTTAAACCGGTTTAAAGTAAGTAAGGGTGCAAAGATCAAGAATCGATACAATCAAGTACCACACCTGACCCAGGATACTAATGGGGAAAGTGACAAACTCACAGTTAAACACCACAATATCCAGTAAAATATTTTACTAACCGTTCCAAGGCGGTACTTCTTTTGTGGATCTTTTATGTTTTTTCTGTCTTGTGTTTGCTGTGCCTTTGTGCGTTTGTTTATATGTGCCTTGTGGTCACCTGCTGGGAAAGGGCTAACATCTTGGCTCCCGTTTGTGGTGTCCAACTGTGAGTTTGTCACTTTCCCATTGATATCCTGGGTCAGGTCTGGTACTTGATTGTATCGATTCCTGATCTTTGCACCCTTACTTACTTTGAGTGGTTAACTTTGTCAAAGGCCTTCGAGAAATCAAGCAGTACCAGATCAGTTTGTTTGCTTGCAATTGCATTTCTTGCAAGGTCCTCGAACAACACGGTAAGCTGAGTATCACATGGCATGACCTTTTTCTCTGAAGCCGTGTTGAAGATCATATAACAGGTCATGCTTGTCAAAGTGCTTTACCAGAAGTGATGCCATTATATGTTCAAGGACCTTGCAGGGAATGCAGGTGAGGGAGATCGGTCTGTAATTTGCAGCCGATGTTTTATCACCTTTTTTGAAGATAGGGCTGACCTGGGCTCGACACCACTCTGCAGGGAATTTGCCGGTTTTAATGGAGCGTTCAAAGATGATCTGAATAATCGGTGCAATTTCTTCACATAATTTCTTCAATAAAAATGGTTTGAGTCTGTCTGAGCCAGCTGCTTTTCCCAGTTTTAGATTTTAATAGTTTTAGTATGCCAGCCACAGGGATACTGAAGCCGTCCATGAAAGGGGTAGACTTCTGCATCTCTGGGGACAATAACTCAGAGGGTATCTTGCCACAGTCAGCCGCATCATGAAGTTTTATTTTGCATAATCGTGAAAGAGATGGCGGTTCTTTAGTGGTGAAACTGATTGGAAGTGTAGGTTGTGTATGTCTGCCTTTTCAGCTATATTTGTATCCAATTTTTGATCGTGATTGAGGGCTGTGCTGCCAAGCTGATCTTGCTTTGAGCACTTGAGAAATGAGAAGAGTTTTTGTGTCACATATTGAGTTTTTGTCATTTAATCCAAGAAGACTTCAAGATAAGTTTTATTTTGCTTTTAAATGAATTTATGTGTGCCACGAATTTGTTTCTAATTTACTGGTCTCCAGTTTCCTTAAATTGTTTGTTTAAGCACTTTCTTTTTCTAATTTGACGTCTAATTGCTTGAGTAATCCAATGTAATGATTTCTTTCCCAATATAGTTTTTACCAGGATACAGGGAGATGAAAAAGTATCCAGTTTGGAGGTGAAATCATTCCAAAGTTCTTCTGCAGACCTACCCAGGTGGCTGTTCATGAACTTTTGTTGATAGTCTTTCATAAGTGATTTAAGTTTGGGCCAGTCTGAATTGCGAAATATAGGAACTTCAATGTTTTGACTTTTTGAGTTATTGGTGAAAGTGTGCAGTTTGCCATAACCATGTCATGATCACCTAGACCTGGTTGACAGCCTACTTGTTAGATAAGTGTGGGGTTTGTTGTAAGATATAAATCTAGAGTATGTCTCTGTCTAGTGGGCTGAGTAACCATTTGTGTAAGGCTAAAACCATTGATTAAGTCTATGAATGTATCATATATCTGTTTGAATGTGCAGTCGAGCTTTAGGGTCGGAATGCTATCTCGCCACGTGAGTCTTGGCAGATTGAAATCTCTAAGAATCCAGATATTGCCTTCAGCCTTTTTATTAACTTCTTCCATTGAACTACGTAGCTATAACAAGTCTTCCTGGTTGCCTTCCTTGGGGTTATAAAATGCACATATAAATAGTGGGTTATAAATCGGTTGTGATTTAATGATGTCCGCTGATATTGATCAGCTACATTGTAGGTTGTTTGACCAATGCAGTACAATACAATACAATAATTTTATTGTTTCATATTATTTCATATGAGACATTCACAAAATACTTTCATAACATGTTCAACATAAATACAAAGAATTGTATATCATTTAGCATAATGTTAAACAAGAGAAGTATCTGAATAAAGAAAATATCTATTCACCTATGCGGAAAGGGCCTTATATGCTGAATGAAGAATTCTTGCTACTTCTTTAATTGTCGAACCACTGGAATTCAAAAGATAACTAGTTATGAGATAATGAGACCAATAAACTGGTTATGAGATTCCAACCGTTCAAATGCAATATTATGCAGCTCATAAGGAAATGGATAAAAACGATCAACAGAAGGTAACATCCGTCAAAATGATGTCAAGAATAAATGACGAACAGCAGCCTAAGCCACTGGTGTGTGTGTGTGTGGGGGGGGGGGGCTTAAATGTATTTTACTGGCGCCAAATCTTCGCCCTAGATTATGTCTTTGTTGTTAAAACACAAAAAATATTTAGCTCGCATGGAGGCTTCCTAACTAATGCAATGCATCATCAGAAACAATCTAATCAAATCAACACACTATGATAACACGAAGAAAAGGGCTCATCACTCACATATAGTCAGAGCTGAAGTTAAGCCACGCTGGGCCCAGCCAAAGACAAGCATCAGGCACCAACATATTCTTGGCCAGCATCCTCAGTGTCATTTTGAAATTTCGTTGTGTCTTTCTTGACCCTAACTTCACGCTAGCAGACATAATCATCGACAAACATCCTTATTTCGGACTCAATGCCTGTTGACATGTCGTTTATATTTGTTTGATTTGATTCTTTGTGTCGCAGTCAACAATTTTTCAGCTATGTCGGGGCGGGTCATTCTGGGTTGAACCAGTACTAAGCTAGGATTAATGTGTCTTGCTCAAGGACACAACGCAGTGACGCCGGTAAGGCTCGAACCTGCATTGGGTCAGACTCAAGTCAAGCACTCTACCACTGAGCCACTGCGCTCCCTAAGAGATGGAGTTTATATACAACGAGAACAGCAAAGGACCAAGAACAGTGCCCTGTAAGATAACTGGCGAAACCGGAGCCCAATCTAACAACAACACAATGTTGTCTGAAGCACATGAAAGAATCTATCGATTTCAACGTTTTCAACCGATTCCATAGCTGGACAGTTTACTGTTAATGAGTCCATGAGGGGTATATCGCAGGCCTGTCTAAAATCCAGTATGAATGCATCCACATGTCCTTTATTGTCAAAACTTTTAGCTAACCCATTGATAGTCGTCAACTGAGTTTCACAGCTATGTCATGTTACATGTCCAATAGATGCATCTGATCATCCAGATAAGGCACGGTATTTGAGCACATTATATGTGCAGTTTATGTTGCTGAGGGAGAGCTGGTTGCTTTGCTTTAATCAATTCTTGCTGTCGAGTGACTGCCTTTGTTCTGTAGCTCTTCCTCACGGTGCCATGGGTTGTAATCTGTGATTTTGGCATTTCCTGGTCATACTCATTTTTGTCGTTTTTTTCAATACCTGACCAGATATCGTTTCTGTACAATGAAAACAGCAAAGGACAGAGTCTTGTGGTACACCCGACTAAATTGGAGCCCAACCACACTGTTTTAACAACAGCAGAATCAAAGGGCGAATATTCAGCCAGTAAACATACTTAAGCCCCCGCGCCGGTAGCTATGTCTGCTGTAAGTTCTAAAGAGGTGATTCTGTTCTTGTTTATTCGTTGTTTGCTGTTTTGCTGTTGCTTTCTCTTTGTATGGGGATATGTGTTTGGTCCTCGTTTTTTATGCAGTACTAATAGGCCATGAGCTGGCTATAGACCCCCCTCCCCACACAGGGGGAATTTTGAACACGATGATTTTCTGAAACTACATTATATAAGACACAAAATAAAAGATGTGAGCCCTCTGAGAGTGGCAGCGTTAACGTGTAACATCACGTTATATACGTACCCCCCCCCCCCCCCCGAAATAGCATTAAACGTCTCTGATAATGTCTCAACCATGACATGTTCCTATATATTTGCATACTGACACAGGTTTATTAACTTCTTTTAACACAGTTACATATTTTTAATACCAATTTTATAAATGGCTTGAGTTATTACCGTTGTATACGTTACTTAGTGTTTCCTGCGTTATTTCCGAGTATCAGTATGGTAGTTGTTGACTATACGTGTATTATATCTGTCACAGTATATAGCCAATCTGTAAGGCTGCTACTTAAATAAATTGAAGTTCCTTATTATGGTCGCTTACACTATTTTTCAGTCCCATGTTACGCATGTTACCCTCATAATAGCATTAAACATTCAAGCTAATGTCTCTAACAAGCCATGTTTGCACCAATCGAAAGTTTTTAACCGATCAGTCTTAAAATCTATTTTCTAGAAAATTACATATTTTGACAAGCAAAATGTTTAGCACATAGTACAAGGGCAATCTTATATCCATTTTTCATGTTTATTCCTGAAATAACATGTTCTCTTACCGTTTCTAACCAGTTTGGGCGAATTTTATTTATAAACCTTGAATATTGCCTGCTTTTAAAAACTGCAAGTGAGTGGTTAGAACTTTCAATTAGTGTATACTTATTTGCATGCTGGCACAGGTTTATGTTTAAGTATTCATTTAATAAATGCCTTGAGCTTTAACTGTTATATGTGTTATCAAATGATACACAAGTTATTCTGAGTATCTGTATAGCAGTTGTTGACTATACATGTATTAAGCCTGTCAGTGAATTTAGAAAATTTATATGTCTAAAATAAATTGAAGTTCCATATTAATTTATGGTGATTTAAACTATTATTACAATGGGATCTATCAACCTACGCTGTTTGCTCACATAAACATAGATACATTTGTACCATGCATTCAAATCGGAAGTTCTGAAAGACAGTCACTGTGAAACAGCTCAGTTCTGGGCAAGGTATATGGATATAATTCAGATGGTGTTGACACTGATTAGGGCTACAAGGAAAACAACTTTGAATTGTATAAGTAAAGTAAGTAAGGTTGCAAAGATCAGGAATCGATACAATCAAGTACCACACCTGACCCAGGATACCAATGGGAAAGTGACAAACTCACGGAAGACACCACAAACGAGAGCCAAGAGGTCAGCCCTTTCCCAGCAGGTCTACTTGTAGCTCTATTTGTATGCCTTGTTCCCAATGTCCATTGCACACGTTCACACCTACAACGCACAATATGTACCTGTGTAACTGATTACACTCATAAATGCGTATAATACACATCGCAGATACAAAGAACTTCTGGAACAAAATTGGTTTAGTGTGTGACAATCATTGGTTCTTTGCTTGAGAAATGCTTTTGAAATAACTATCAGGCAAACAGTTAACCCCGTACTAAGTCAAATGAGGTATTATAGGCCTCAGCAGCTAGAACTACACTTCGTACTACAAATGGAATGGTATATTACTCATCACATCAGAGCTCACTATGTTGAAACAACTCTTCAATTCACTGAAATAAAATATCCAATCTACTCAGATGCAAAGTAGAGGTAGCTTTTAGCTTCATCGATCCTTTTAGTTCTAGTTTTGAAGACAATGAACTGTACTTTTTGTCTTTGGGTGTTCCTGCTAAGCCTGGCATTGCTAAGGATCTTATTGAGGCTGATGACATTGGCAGGAAGGCTGTTGCAAACTTAATTGACTCACTTTTAGCTGAAAATTTGTCTTTTACAACCCCATAAAATGCTACAAGCTAACAACCTTTTGAGGCTTGCGAGGTAAAAAAGAAATTGTCCCATTTACAAAACGTAATCAGCCAGATGAGAGCTTAAATGAAATGACCTTCTTTCTATTGGATATAATGTTGACCTTTAGTTGACACTGCCGTTCCTTCTGGGGCCTGTACCATGGTCACCGTCAACTCCTGTTAGAATTCCAACCAAAACTGACAAGTCCAAACTTCTGCATGGCTTGCAATAACACATTGAACCAACATTAGAAATGGCTATGTAGTGTTGCACATAACTTTGATGGTAATGCCATACTACAGAGCATAGTAGCTTTTCCTGTCACCTTCAAGGATCAGACGGAACCAGTATTCAACCAGGCACTAAAGGCAGTGCATGTTAATTTTGTCACTGATACATATATGCAATGTATAAGCAGCAGTCTATAAAGTTTTACAAACATTCTCGCAGAGGATAACCTGGGTGTTTTGTTCAACACTGGTTAATGCAACAAAAGGTGCTCCTTCTGAATGTCAACAACATCGACCAGTATAAGGGGAAGAGATCTTCAGGCATACACTGTTTAACAGATTGTGACACTACCAATGTGACAATGTGTTTATACCACGGAAAGGTTGTTCCTCTCAAACTGATAGAGGACCCTTCCTCACTAGTCCATCTACATTCTAAGCAGGGTAGGAAAACAAATAAAGGATTGCTCTAGGCACTCATCAGTGGCATGAACCCATAACATGTGTTATTTATATAAATGTGTATAAGCTCCAGTACAACTTGTTTCCGAAAAAAGTACCAAAGCCATACACATATACTGACTATTTCAAATGGCATGGACATGAGCTTACTTCCATTCTGCTTTTCTTTCCTTGAGATGTACATACAAAGTTTGAACTATCAAGTCTTTCCCATGAAAACAAGTAAGGCTATCCAGATATGGAAAAAATGTGTGGAAAATAAATTGAAAGGAAATTGAGTGCCTATGGGTGAAGGAAAACTTGAATGTATCTAACAAAAGAGCCACAGAATTATAATTCACATTTTGTGTGATATGGGGTTACCATGTTCAAAACTTAACAACTCAAAGTAAATAAGGGTGCAAAGATCAGGAATCAATACAATCAAGTACCCCCGCAAGTACCATACCTGACCCAGGATACCAATGGGAAAGTGACAAACTCACAGTTTTCCAAACCCTAATAAAAGATAGAAACATAATATTTGCAGCTTCAAAAGGTACATAAACATTATTTAATACAAAATGAATTAGAAAGCACATTTACATTTAAAAAAATATCAAAAAATATTCTAGATTCACAAATAATTTATATAGGAATAATGTAACATACGTAACTCTTGGGGTGCATATTTGTTTTCAAAGGTCCATATCTGTGATGCAAAAATAGCTGACTTAGATGATATAGCCAATATGGAAATCTTACCTTATAGGCCTTGAGCTGGCTATAGACCCCCCTCCCCCCCCCCAGGGGGAATTTTGTACACTATGATTTTCTGAAACTACATTATATAAGACACAAAATAAAAGATGTTAGCCCTCTGAGAGTGGCAGCGTTAACGTGTAATAGCACGTTATATACGTTACCCCCCAAAATAGCATTAAATGTCCCTGATAATGTCTCAACCATGACATGTTCGTACATATTTGCATGCTGACACAGGTTTATGAACTTCTTATAACACAGTTACATATTTTTAGTATTCATTTTATAAATGTCTTGGGTAATTACCGTAGTATACGTTACTTAGTGTTTCCTGCGTTATTTCCGAGTATCAGTATGGTATTTATTGACTATATGTGTATTACATCTGTCACAGAATATAGTAAATCTATAAGGCTGCTACTTAAATGATTTAAAGTTCTTTATTATGGTCGCTTACACTATTTTTCAGGTCCATGTTATGTATGTTACCTTCAAAATAGCATGAAACATTTAAGTTAATGTCTCCAACAAGCCCTGTTTAAACTTATTTGCATGCTTGCACAGGTTTATGTACTTCTTTTAACAAGGTTTACCTATTTTAAGTATTCATTTAATAAATGCCTTGAGCTTTAACTGTTATGTATGTTACCAAAAGATACATAAGTTATTCTGAGTATCTGTATAGAAATTGTTGACTATACATGTATAAAGTCTGTCATAGAATTTAGAAAATGTATAAGGCTGAAATAAATTAAAGTTCCTTATTAATTTATGGTGACTTTAACTAATAATATAATGTGATCTATCAACCTTAGCTGTTTGCTCACATAAACAGTATAGATACCATGCATTCAAATTGGAAGTTCTGAAAGACAGTCACTGTGAAACAGCTCAATTCTGGGCAAGGTATATGGATATGATTCAGATGGTGTTGACACTGATTAGGGCTACAAGGAAAACAACTTTGAATTGCATGTCATCTCTATCTGTATGCCTTGTTCCCAATGTTCATTGCAAACGATCACAACAACTACGCACAATATGTACCCATGTAACTGATTAGAACTACTCGAACAAATTGGGGTTTAGAGTGTCACAACCATTGGTTCTATGCTTGAGAAATGCTTTTGACATAACTATCAGGCAAACAATTAAGAGGTATTATAGGCTTCAGCAACTAGTACTACGCTTTGTACTACAGATGGAATGGTGTATTACTCATCACATCTGAGCTCAATATATTGAAACAACTCTTAAATGCACTGAAATGAAATATTCAATCTGCTCAGATGCAAAGAAGAAACGAATACTAGAGGCAGTTTCAGGCTTTTCCAATCCTTTTAGTTCTAGTATTGAAGGCAATGAACTGTACTTTTTGTCTTTCGGTGTGCCTGCTAAGCCTGGCATAGCTAAGGATCTTATTGAGGCTGATGACACTGGCAGGAAGGCTGTTGCAGACTTCATTGACTCACTTTTAGTTTAAAAAATCTGTCTTTCACACCCCCAATAAAATGCTACAAGCTAATAAAGTTTTGATGCTTGCGAGGTCAAGCAAGAAGAAATTTACAAAACGTAAACAGCCAGATGAGAGCTTAAAGGAGCGTCTTTGGTAAGCATGACCTTCTTTCTATTGGACATAATGTTGACCTTGAATTGACACTGCCGTTCCTTCTGGGACCTGTACCATGGTCACTGTCAACTCCTGATAGAATTTCTATCAAAACTGACAAGTCCAAACTTCAGCATGACTTGCAATCACACATTGAACCAACATTAGATTGGCCATGTAGTGCTGCACATAACGTTGATGTTGATGCCGTAACAACAGAGCATAATAGCTTTTCCTGACACCTTCATGGATCTGATGGCACCAGTATTCAACCAGGCACTAAAGGCAGGGTATGTTGGTTTTGTCACTGATACATATATACAATGTATAAGCAGCAGTCTATATTCTCGCAGAGGATAACCTGGGTGTTTTGTTCAACAATGGTGTATGCAACAAAAGGTGCACCTTCTGAATGTCAACAGCATTGGCCAGAATATGGGGGAAGAGATCTACAGTAATACACTGTTTAACAGATTGTGACACTACCAATGTGCCGATGTGTTAGTACTACGGAAAGGTTATTCCTATCAAACTGATAGAGAACCCCTCCCCCACTAGTTCATCAACATTCTAAGAAGGCTAGAAAAACAAATAAAGAATTGCTGAAGCCCTAACATGTGCTATTTATGTAATTGTGAATAAGCTCCAGTATGACATGTTTCTGAAAAAAAGTACCAAAGCCATACACATATACTGACTATTTCAAATGGCGTGAACATTAGCTTATACCCCCACCCTTCTTTTCTGTCCTTAAGATGTACATACGAAGATTGAACTATCAAGTCTTTCCCATGAAAACAGATGAGGCTTTCCAGATATGGACAAAATGTGTGGAAAATAAATGGGAAGGAAATCGAGTACCTCTGGGTGAAAGAGAACTTGATTGTACCCTAACAAAAGAGCCACAGAGTTATACTTCACATTTTGTGTGCTATGGGGTCACCATGTTCAAAACTCAACAACTCAAAGCTTATAAAAGATAGAAACATAATATTTGCAGTTTCTAAAAGGTATATATACATTCTTTAATACAAAATGAGTTAGTAAGCACATTCACATTAAAAAAATATCAAACTATATTAGTTTCATAAATCATTTATATAGGAATAATGAAAAAAGTAACATATGTAACACCTTGGGGTCATATTTGTTTTCAAAGGTCCATATTTGCGATGCAAAAATAGCTTACTTGGATGATACAGCCAATTTGGAAAACTTACCATATGGTTTGCACTTTTCAGAAGTCATGTCATTTACTAAAATATCAAAGATGTTTATGGGTAATATATATAATTGGCTGTTACAGGGTAATGGTGCCATTACCAGAGTGCTAGCATATTGCAAAATCCTTGCAAGATAAATCTGATAGAGGAGTAATAAGTTATATAGGAACATTCTTTAAAACCCTTGGATAATATAAGAAGATTTGCTCTAGAACTTCTACCTGATGGGTTTTCTTTGATCGATCTTTTAAGTTGTTACTTGCACATTGCACTGAATTTTACAAACTTTCCATAAGTATTATGTCAACTATATTTGATGTCTCTATAAAAGAAAAGAGGGTTTATGGTAGTTTATGTTTTGAGTTACTTCCTCAGCAGATGAGCCAGAGTAAAAAGAAGTACATGGACCTGTGCCAGCATGCAAATAATTACTAGCAGGTCGTGTTGGAGACAATATCTTGAATCTTTAATGGTATTCAGAGAGTAACGTATGTAACCTGGGCTGCAAAATAGTGTAAGACACCATAGTAAGGAACTTCAATTCATTTGAATAGCAGCATTATAGATTAACTATATTCATTGACCGATGTAATACATGTATAGTCAATAACTGCCATACTGATACTTATGAAATAACATATGAAACACTAAGTAACATATACAATGGCAAAAACTCAAGACATTTATAAAATACATGATAAAACTATGTAACTGTGCTATAAGAAGTTCTTAAACCTGTGCCAGACTTAAATAAAAAGTGTGAATATGTCATATTGGAGACATTATCAGGAAAATTTAATGTTATTTTGTGGGTAATGTACATAACATGATGTTACCCGCTAACGCTGCCACTCTCAGAGGGCTAACATATTTCATTTTGTGGCTTATATAATGTAGTATCTGGAAATTATAGTGTACGAAATTCCCCCTGGGGGGAAGTGGGGTCTATAGTCAACGCGAGGCATGGAGAATTACATTTTATATTTTTCTGTGATATGGGGGGTACCATGTTCATCAGCTAATAACTCAAACAGTTTATATGATAGAAACGTAATAATTGCAGTTTTGAAAAGGTAAATAAAAAATCTTTAATGTAATGCCAAATTAATGAGCATAAACTGGTTTCAATAACATTTAAGACAAACTATATAAGATGCATTTATCATTTAAAGGGGGGTTCAATGAAAAAATGTAACATACACTACATCAGGGGTGACTATATTTGTTTTCAAATGTCATTATCTGTGGCCCAGTAATAGCTTATTTAGAAAATATAATCAATTTGGAAATCTTACCTTATCTTTTGCACTTTTCTGAAGTCTTAAAAATAATTTTAATTATCAAATATTTTGTAGGGTAACGTATGTAACAGGCTGTTACAGCTTAACGCTGCCATTGTCAGAGGGCTAACATGTTGCAAAATCCTTGCAAGACATTAGGCTTTAAGAAAAATATGGTCTACAAAATTCCCCCTGGGGGGGAGGTAAACCATATCCAGCCAGTGGCCTATTATGGTTTGCACTTTCAGAAGTCATGTCATTTACTTAAATTATCAAAGATGTTAATGGGTAATATAATATATATGTAATTGGCTGTTACAAGGTAATGGTGCCATTACCAGAGTGATAGCATAGTGCAAAATCCTTGCAAAATAAATCTGATAGAGGATTTATAAACTGTAGTGGCAAATCCTTTAAACCCTTGGCGAAATGTGAAGAGTTGCTAGCGTGGCAAGAAACAGCTCTATAACCTCTACCTGATGGGTTTTCTTTGATCTTTTAAGCTGTTACTTACAGATTGCACTGTATGTTATGAACAGATATTAAGCCAGCGTTGTATTTAACGACCAACTCTGAGTGTAAAAGCGCCACTAAAATGGCAGCAGGCTCTTCAAATTATGTTGCTGTGTTTAGAAACCAAATAACGTCCTAAGGTTTTTACATGCTTACCTCACTTGAGCACAGAATTTGTCATTTTAATAAATATCTAATTACCTACATTTGATGCCATTTCTTATTCAGAACAGCAGGCAATGGCATTTGGACTGACCATGAATTTTAAAATGCCAGCATGAAAAAAAGGTTTATACTTTCGGGGCAATATTTGATATTAAATGTGAACCATCTGCCAGCAAATGGCTAACACGATAATATCAAGGTTTAATTTCGCCAAAAATTAAGGAAAATATCACAAAATTTGTCAGCTTGGCATTTTAAACAATCGATCACTATTACCTGCTCCCATATCCGCCAAAAACGCATTTGAAACGATCCAACATATCAGCACCAGCATAAAGAAAATCTTATATAACATGGCAGTCTTCTGTAGAGCCGTGAAATTGATCTGGTGATATTCACTGTTTTATTGGCCTTGTCATTTGTACTGTATTTAGTACTAACTAATATATAATTTCCAAATCTAATCTTAACCATTGCAATGCTAAGATAAATGAGCCGTAACATGATATTCCAACAATGTGGTATCTGCGACCAGCAAAGCCTCAGATCAGCCGGCGCATATGCGTAGTCTGATCAGAGCCTTTGTTTGTATCTGTCGCTTTAATATTCTATGGACGTTCAGTTACTGACTGAACATCATTTGCAGTTTCTAAGCTTAAAAAGAGGCTGCACCGACTCGTCATTGAGACGGTTCTTTTGAGTACCCACAACATATGTTTTGGTTGAGAAATAAAAAAAAATCGGTACGCACTCTTAACTAAAGTCCTGGTCAATCAGCTGGCTGGAAACATCTGATATTACAAACAGGCATGAACATGTTGTTCAGCTTGACATGCACACGCAAGATAATGAAGTACCACATGGAAAAACTTCGTTAACAGTTCTGTACGCTTGTATAATATGGCTTGTTATATTCATGGAAAGTCATGGTTTCATCACATGTATGAAAACACACTGTTGCTCGCCAATGAGAAATAACGAACACTTTGTAATGTAATCAACTGACAGTAATGTGCATGACCCACGGTGAGCATTTTTACAAACTGACCACGGACGGACAGACTCACATATTGATTATGGTGCAGTACCCAAGGGTTTTACAAGATTATAGTATAGTTGGCAATCCGAATCGAAAAAAGGTGCCTATTTTTGGTTTTGTTGGCATTTTTGAGTACATTTGTTAGACCACTTTTAACATAATATTTAGCATGTATACAAAGCCTTAGGGGTGGATGCCAAGTTTGAATTTGCATATGAAGGCCAGAAATTAGGTCAAAGGTCATTGAGTGCAAAAATGAGAAAATTTGTACTACTGTAAAACAACTTTATCTTTTTTATATGTAAACATATTTCATTTCAAGCCAAATTTTGTATGCTTATAGTTATAAGTCTGAAAAACATTGAGAAAATGTTTTTTATAACTAAATGTTCATATGTCGGCTTTAACATGGGGTCAAAGGTCATCAAGTGCAATAATTGGAGCATTTTTACAAACTGTGTTTCTTTTTTTCTCTGGTCCAACAACAAGATGGTTTTTTTAAACTCTGAAAAGGGTAGAAGTCTTTCAGAAGGCTCAAATTAACATGTTTATTATTAAAGGAACCCCTTTGGAAGATCCTTTTATGGATTTTACAAAGACAAACATCGTAAGTGTTGTGCAATTATGACGGAAATTCTCCATCATTTGGGCTAAACTGAGATATATGGGATACTTTGAGAGTTTGCTGCACCTCTCAGAAAGTAAAACCATTTTCAGTTTGGAACATGTCTTGGGGCCTTAGAAACCCATAATTTAATAACTTTTCTGTGGTCTTTTTTTCTATAAGTCACCTGTTATCAACGTTACCCTACTGACATTGAAAACAACAGTACACACAATACAAGGCTAATGTTGATTTATTTTAATAGTATTAGTGAAACAGTTTAAGCATTAAATGTTTAAACTAGACATAAAAATCAATTGCATACATCTGTCATATGTATTTCTGCTCGTCAGCGATACTTATGTTACATTCTATACTAAATTGCAGATAATGACTTTACAAATAACATGTATTAGAATAAACCATGATACCTGACCTGAAATATACATGATGTTGATCTATATTCTAATTGAAAATGTTCATTTTCATATATTTGAAGTTGTTTATAACTTTTAACTTGCTATGAAGTGAAATCAAGTAAATATTTAAATATGCTAATTAGTATGTGATTTGTACCGGCTCCAGCATGTAATGCATAGCTGCTTACAGATTCATTTTTCTATTTACATTGCATTGGAATTGGCAAAATATCTTTCATAATGAAATCAAAATATACATTTAAACTATATTAACAATAATGGATCTAAAATTGCTGCACATATATTAATGAGGTAACGTAGGTAACAAAAGGTGCCTTACATAAATGGATAAAGATAGTAAATTATTGTTAGGCTTATATAAAATTTGGGCCTGCTCTCCCAAATTCGCTTACATATACTACACACATTTTATTCTATATAAGACTTAATTTAAAAGAGTGCCATGGGTTGGTCTGCAATATGTGAATGTGGCATTTCCTGGTCTTACTCAATTACTTTTTGCAATTTGCTTGGCTATTTTTTCATTCATATTGCAGTTTTCAGATTTCTACCAGTGGTACATAACGATAAACATGCAATCTACATCATGATTTAAAAATTGACCAAATATCAATAATTTATTTAAAATAGCAAAGCAATATTTCATACATCTTGTGGCAAGGCAGGAATTAAGGCAGGGGTAGTGCTGAGTGTCTTCTTGAGCAGGTATATGTTTTTGAAGATTGCAAATATAACATCTACCAAAGCTTTCATAGTACAGTACCAGCATGGTTTATGTCCAAATATAGGGTGTTACATAGATCTAGTATTAAAGATTTTCCTTGTATGCTGAATTCTTTTAATTTTCACTTTTCACTGTTGACAATTACATTATGAAATTAATTTATCATCTGTCCCCATTAAAATATTCTATGTTTTGTTGAACTAGATTTCATATCATAGTGTAATGATGATTATCTTATTATATTCTGCAGCAATTCTGATAGTAACTATTCTGCTTGTTAATTATCTTAGACTAAGGTTAGTTGAGGTAAGGTTACCTGAGCCATGTAGCAGTCTTGTAAAACATCTGAACATATTTCATGGTAACATAAACAACAAATCATTCCAACGTTATGATACTTTATTTTGAAGATCAGTTGACTGTTGTTGTTTTTCTAAAGCATAAAACAAAAACATGACTCCCAAAATTCACTAATATGGTTTGCATCTCTGAAACTCACAGATTAAACTGAATGTTTAAAAAGTAGTGTCACACGCAGCTGATTTCTTTGCTTTTCTTATTCACAAGGTAGTTTGTTTTTAGTTTTGTTTATGCACTATTTGATTTTGTTGAGCTATTTGTAACCCTAGTACATGTTTCATATATGTCCTATGAAAAGTGAGTTATGGTCTGTTTGTTGGTTTTAAAAGGTTTACTAAATTAGGCTTAGTGTGATAGTCTTGAATATATGCAAAACCATCGAAAATGTGAACAACATTGCTGACAACAGCTTGCAGAAAGCATTTTAAGCATGAACTTGCTCACTCTTGTACCTATATCCTTGTAGATATTTGTGAAGACTAACACTGTTTGAGGATTGTCCTGTATATAGTGAAAGGAAAGTAGTTCAGTTTTATTTCAAGAGTAATGCCATATTAAAACTACACGTTTTGAGTATGTTACTAGTTACACGTGCTATCCAATCTGATATATTGCACTGTATCTACGAGCAGTAGATGTATACAAAAATGTAAGTCACCTATCCTATATGCAATCAATCCCTGTCTTAGCAAATTGTCATGGTTAACAGATAGATTCTACACTAGAACAGGAGATTAACTACCTTAGGATCTTATATACATCAAGCAAATCGGAGATGTTAAACCAATTGATTATGCTAGTAAATGTACATATTAGATAGCCATTTCAGGACACATTTACTCAAAATACTAAGAAATTACCTCAAACGGTCGGAAAACTATGAACACGATCAAATTTTCAGGTGCTCCAATATGGTGAAGGCCTGGGTTCCCAAGAAGTCACCAAACATCTGTTTTGGGGAAATTTATTGGGGAAATTTAATTTTGAATAAAACTTGCATTGGCATTTTACAGTTAAAAAGAATAACATAAAGAAACACACGCCAATAACCTTATAGCATTTGATCTCTATCATCATTGCAAAAAATAATAAGCAAAATATGTTTAATACTGATACTTAAAATTGAATGTATCGACACTGAAACAATTACAATGTATAAAAAGTTGCGCTGTTAAAGACATAGATATATACTTTATGGTATCTTAAAACTAGAGGAATCTTTAATATCATATCTATACTGCTTCTATATATGGATGAATATATTTACACAAGCAGCCTGATTTCAAAGAAATGCTGCTTTTGAATCAACATCATTTTATTAATATGTGCAAATGAAAGGAGACCCCTACAATTAAATGTTAAAAGTTATATGAAGGATTACCCTTAATGTCAGGACTATTTCCATGATATACCCCACAAAATGTAAACAATGTGTTCACTGGATCGTCATTATTAGAAATGTACCTGTATGTTAGCTTTATGTTATGTATGTTATCATCTGCTAACAGGCAGATGTGAAGACCAATGTGAGGATATATTCCTTCCAGTATATGGTATTTACCATATTCTATCATAGTTTTAACACGCCTGATGTTTTGTGAAAGGAGGCTTGGTCTTTGTGTTTTCATGAAGCTATGCTTAGTACATGCAATTAGCAGGTAGTGGCCTTGTAAAAAGTGTTTGACAATTACTCATAGATGGGAATAAACACAACAAATGTGTGAAATGAGAAAAGTAATATATTTTAGTACTACAAGCATGATATCATGGCCAAGTCCTTTATGAAAGCTGTAGCTAGGAACATATACCTTCGAGAACTGACTCAATTTCAGATGGTAAAATGTAACGTAAGTAACAGCTTAAACACAACTTATGTTTAAAGGATAGATAATTGCATAAAATGACGTATTCATACAAAGCATTAAGCAAAAGAAACTATTTCGTTAAAATGAAATGGCTATTCTTAGTTGTATTACATTTAAATTGATTTTATACAGTAACATACTTTACTTGCCTATTATGAATATTTGACCACGGGAAACTTAGTAAATCATTGTTTTCCAAACATGATAACACTCACCTAGCAGAATAGCAATAAAAATTCTTCCATTAGGGTAGAAGGGAACTTAAAATTTGAATTTTGCCCATATATACATAAAATATTGATACAATTTTCACCGATTTTGCACTTAAATGACCTTTGATCCAAACACACATCATGCCTTGATGATGCTGTTTGTTTATATAGCATGGCTGTATTATCCAAAAGAGATTTTGCATTACTTTTAATCATAACTTTGGATAGCTAATTGATAAAAACGCTAAAATCTGATTGTATACAAGAATTTGCACTCAGTTGACCTCTGACCTAATTCTGGGACTTTGGGGCATTTCCAGACTTGGCATCCACCCCTATCCTTGTTAAAACACATCAAGATACACTTTGAGCATGGATGCCAAAATGTACTCAAAATTGCCAACAGATTTTTTTTCAGGCTCTGGATGGCCAACTAGTACAAACCCAAGGGTCGTGCAAGACTCACATAGTGACTACAGTGTATACCCAAGACTCGTGCAATAAATGGACGTGTTCCATTTTATTAAGTATCATATATATAGAGGGGTAGACCTAGGGGAGGGAACCAGACTACTTACGCTACTGCGTTTTGTCCCTTGATATATTTACTTGCATATAAGAAGGACCCATATAAAAGTTTATGTTTTTTTATACCCCGCCACTTTAAAAAGTGCGGGGTATTATGTTATAATCTCCATTCAAAAAGTTGTGTTCGAGTGTCCGTCCGTCTGTCTGTCCGTCTGTACGTCCGTCCGTACGTCAGCGCATCGTTTTCACTCTCTGCTGGGAGCATTTTTCAACCAATTTTCTTCAAACTTGCTATGAGAGTTGATATTGTGAAGGAGTGTTCTGGGATTGCAGATGGGTGAATTTTGACAAATAAGTACAGATTTATAGCCCTTGATTGACGTTAGAAATTTGTTTTGGCATTTTTTTTACCGGTTTTCTTCAAACTCGGTATAAGAATTGATATTGAAAAGTAGTGTCTTGGCATTGCAGATGGATAAATTTCGACAAATAAGTACAGAGTTATGGCCCTTGATTAACGTTATGAATTTTTTTTTACTCTCTATCTTTGGCATTTCTTTACCGATTTTCTTCTAACTTTGCATGAAAAGGTCTAGTTTCAAAATGATTTTCTTTGCATTGAAAGGGTATTTTGCATGCCTGCAGCGCTTTTATTGATTTATACGAAGATTAAGATTGTTTAGAGCAACAAAATTCTTGTTGTCTATTATTATTTTGATCCTATATCTACCTAACCAAACTGCAATATGTCCCTTGATGCATATACTTGTTTATAAGACTGACCTGTCAGACTTATGATCGACAAACCCTTGTCACCGTTTTGTATACCAGTATCTGGACAATGTTAAAATGTATAAGTATGCAAAATTTGATCAAAATATATGGTTTGGTTCAAGAATTATGAGAATTTTCACTAAAAGACCTTGACTGGCCAAAATGATGCTCCGCAAACCTCGTAACGATTTTGCATACCAGTGACTGGACAATGTTAAAATAAATAAAAATGCGAAATTTGATCCAAATATACCATGCGGTTCAAGATTTATAAGCATTTTCACTAACTGACCACAACAGGCTGAAATGATGCTCAGCAAACCCTCGTCCATCAAAAAAGGCTGTCACACATACCAGTGGTTAGAGAATGTTGACATGAATTTGTATGCGAAATGTGATCAAAATATGCAGTGGTTCAAGAATTATGAGCATTTTCACTAACTAGTAACGGACAGACGGATTCACAGACTCACATAGTGCTTATAGTGCAGACCCAAGTGACGTGCATTATTTCGTCATCGTGTGTGATGTTCTAATATCTCAAATAAAGTCACCCTGTAACGTTAGGATTTTATCGTTAAATGCACCGAACACTATCAGGGTTAGTTATCAAAAATGCCAATGCAATGTAAAGCTAAATGTATAGTACTATCGCTTCATAACACTTCTTGTTGCAATAATTACATTAATGCATGGCGCATATGGCTACACATCTGGGCAAGATTTTCTTCCTCTAAACTTTGAAAACACACAGTCGACACGAATGCTTACAAGAAGTCGAGTCAATGGAACAAGTGTCTCCTTCAAGTGTTAACATTAGATCTCTTAATGACCTTAGGTCTGTACCACAAACAATGCTTGATGAGAACATACTACTGCGGTTTGAAGCTATCTGGTCTCTGTATACTTTCATAGACAATTTATTTTCAAGGACAGATTCTGTTTTATTTATATTATTTATGCTCATCGGTAATGGAACGTGTTCGTCTTTTACAGCTAACGCATTGATTCCATACATTTCACTTTGATTTGGTCCACTTGTTTTCTCCAAACCAACATCATTGTTACACTCATCTATGTCTCTTGTAGCATGATGTGCATGGTAAAGTAGCTTACATGGAATACATAGCATCTTGGAACATTCTGTGCAATATAAAGTCTTTTCTCGCTGATGTTTCAAGCATGTAAACCTTTCAGACGTGTCTATGTCACTTCCAAATGCAAGGAAATGATGGTTCACGGATGAACGCATGTTTCTGTGGCGTGATTTGCACGTGGTACACAAGTTTTGCTGACATTCTAAACAACTTGCGACTGCAACGGTCCTATTTTCACAGACATCACATAACATTTCTGCTAATGACCCTTTATCTAGAGTCAATTTCTGGCTGACGGGAAATTTCATGTATTTACTGTGATGAAAATTTAAAACATCTTTCTTTTCAGCAAGCAAAGCAATGTCGCTATTGTGAGTTTCTGTAAGAGATCCCATTCCTACTTTAAACATTTTATATCTCCTGTTCTTTGTGTATTGGTAGTTCAAATACTCTGTTCTAGTTTAACAATGCATTTATCAAATTCTAGTTTTCACATTTCAGATATCCCTTTTAACTTTTATCAGTTTAGAATTATCGATCCAATTTCCAAAGTTCAGATACCGCAACAACTCTAACTGCCAAGTCGTCTAATGAAAACACCTTTACATATATATCATAGTTTACTCTTTGCCCATTAGAGACGTATTTCGCCGTCTGTTGATAACCTTTGCAAACAGTTTAGACCCAGATCAGATTCGGAAAAAAAAACGTCGATCCTGGTCTGGCTCTACCTTGCTTGACACTATGATGGTGTTCTTAAACATTTACCATTAAACATTTGTACAATTCGATACACAATGCTGTTAATCTCGACAAAAATGTCAGTTATATATGAAATAAGTAGAGTGAATAGGGCATTCGGTACCGTAGAAAGCTTTCGTGGTATTATTCTTTTAAAATATTCAGTGAAGCAGTTCATTGAAGTATCTCATAAATCTTACTTAATGTAACACTATCGTCTATTATCGTCTATTTTCTATTGCTTAACCGAAAAGTGGGACGTTCGAAAACTGACAGAGCGTGGCTGCTACCCTAATAGAAAGAAGCCGGCAAAGATCAGGAAACGATACAATCAAGTACCATGTTTAGTGGACGTTCAAAATTTCTAAAATCCTAAACTTCAGACACTTGCATAAAATATATCGTGCAGTACGTATACCTATAAAATATTAACTATTTCATTGTAAATTATCACAAGGTAAACTGAAAATTAATACTGATTATCTCAATAAAAATTCCAAAGGGAACAGAGTAAAGATAGTGTTTTGGTATGAAAATTAATAAACCAGAGAAATTAATATAATCGTGTACCAACGGAATTTCCAATAAAGTTTGATACATTTAAGCCAGGATGGTCCATTGTAAATATTGAGGGGTCGAAGGGAAAAAATATTTCTTTCTCTGAAGATCGATTTTGCCTTAACAAACAGTGTAGACCCTGATGAAATGTCGCCTTATGCGGCAATTCATCTGGATTTTCATTATTTGCCAAAGTACCTGTTTATGGGGTTTCTGGTCTTCAATGGGTTAATCCGTATTTTAAGGCTGGCTTTCTATAATCTTGAATAAAAAGTCGGCCTAAAACTGAGTTCAGGAATATATATAGGTCACGGCCCTGAAGACTTTCACCCTTTCCAATGAGTCTGCCTTATTTGGTTTGATAAAAAAAAACAAATCTTCCAATTATATGGGACACTTAAAGGGTTTCTATATTTAGAAAATATAGCTGGTTGCTTGGCTTTAATTGTGATGTGGGTGTCTATTTTCAGTGTCTCTTCCTCGTGGTGCCGTGGGTTGATCTGCAGTCTGTAACTGCATAGCATTTCCTGGTCATACTCACACGAATTAACCCTTAAAGCGCCAATCATGACTGCAGCAGACAACATATTCCTAATTTTCGAAAACATAAGGTATAATATTTCATGAGAATCGTCTGCCAGCAGACGAGTCTCATGAAATATCATGCCTTTTTTGAAAAAAAAGCAGCAAAATTTGAAATTGTCGTCTGCTGCAAATCATAGGTGGCGCTTTTTGGGTTATATGATAAGTACCAAGCAAAGTTCACGAGCCGTCTCAAATTACTAACAACAACAGTAGCACCAGCTCCGAACTGGCTTCCTGGTCATACTTACAATGTACTTGTTTTAGCCCTAGTGTTTGTTGTTGTTAAATCACACACATTATTTAGCTCGTTTATCAGTCTGGTCAGTGTCCACACTGTCTGCAACTTGAAATATAGTAAGTGAGTATGATCAGGAAATATCACAATCGCAAACTGCAGACAACCCCGTGGCACCACGAGGAAGAGACACACAACAATCACGAGACACCAGGAAGACAAAGCAAAGCAACCAGATCTCTCTTCCCCATCAAGATTTTTGCAAAACTAGTGTTGGACATAAAGTAACGTACAACAAAACATAGAATAATTACAGAATCCCACAATGAGAGCAACAATCAACAACGAATCAACAACAACTTAGAATGGGCGGCGGCCTTGAAAATCATACATTGTGTAAGCGAAAATGTGTGACAGACGACATCAGCAGACAGGATTTTCGGTTCCTTCAAGTTTTGCAGGAATGAAGGGTAATCTGCAAAAAATGGCCCAGCACAGAGGATTATATTACTTTAATACATAGGAGGCTAGTTGGAAATCATATATTGTGTCAGCAAAATGTGTGGCAGGCGACATCAGCAGACAGGATTTTCGGTTCCTTCAAGTTTTGCGGGAGTGAAGGGTAATATGCAAAAATGACCCAGCACAGAGGATTATATTACTTACATAGGAGGCTAGTAAATGCGCATACTTGCAGCCCTATCGGAGCCCTCGATGCTTGCCAATATTGATCATGGATGTATATGAGCCAGATATGCTTACCTCTAGCTCACCTCGACAGTCGCAAATATTTTTGTGCTGAAAATGTCGTCTGCTTATTGCGTCTGCTGCATAAATTCAAGTACACTTCATACTAGATTTCATCATGGTCAATTTGTTCCAGGGAGCAGTATGATCTGGGTCCATAAAGCTTGAACATAAACAGATGAAAGAGCAGACGGCAAAAGTCGTGAATGGCGGGAAAATGGTTAATGTTGACATCACAGGTGATCAATAGATATTAATGTTTTGCGGGCTATTTCTGAAATTCGCTAAAATTTGACTTTGACCATACAGTATATATTAGAAAGATATATATTTCTTATATGTGATAAGGCATTTTGTATCATCATTTGCTCCAACATGCGCGGATCCAGGAAATTCCATCAATGGTGTCCTGAAGTGTGTGTGTGTGTGTGTGTGTGTGTGTGTGTGTGTGTGTGTGTGTGTGTGTGTGTGTGTGTGTGTGTGTGTGTGTGTGTGTGTGTGTGTGTGTGTGTGTGTGTGTGTGTGTGTGTGTGTGTGTGTGTGTGTGTGTGTGTGTGTGTGTGTAAAGTCATCATTGTATTTCACAGAGGGCCGTACGCTCCTCCCTCGAGAAGCAATTGGACCCAAGAACCTATAGCCACTTGTGATTTCCCAGGGGGAGGGGACCAGACCCCATGCCCCCCTCTAGATCCGCCCATATCCAATTAATGATCGTGTTAATGTTATCAAATATTCGTTTAATTTTTGCGCCAAAGAGGGTTCAGCCTCCTGAGTAGTCAAGAGGAGGTCAACTTTCGTGCATTTTTCAGCATAGGTTTTTAGCACCTGGCCCTTGAATATGATTGCATCTCGTGCTTTGGATAATGTAGATGCTCTGAAACAGTATAATGCTGTAGTCGTCACTTTGAAATTGACGACCATGCATGTGTGGTTTCGGTTTGGAGAAAACAAAAGACAATTGTACAGACTACTGGCAGTATCATTATTATATTTCATCAGTAATTTCTGTATCTACTGACAATGACAGACCACATTTTGAACGTGTTTTCAACAACAAGTCCTTTGGTTAGGGCATTACATGTATTGGGAACGAAGTAGTGGTTCTGGGTGGGTGGGTTGTTGTGTGGGTAATATTGTTATAGACAGTGTTACGTCCTGAGTTATAGTGCTATAAATGCTCTCAGTAAAGGCAGATCAATAGGAAAACTTTACAATCATAACATGGTTAATTATATATTTTAGCCAGTGGGTCAGGCTTCAGACTGAAATACGATCCTGACCTTAAACTTTCATCGGTTGGTTGGTGCCTGATGCTTGCCTTTGGCTGGACCCACTGTGGTTTAACTAGAGGTTTTCGTTTGCTCTGACTATCTCTGAGTTAGAAGCCACTTTCTTTCTTTCTTTGTTACATCACATTAAGTTAAATTGAACTGATAGGATCGCTTCCCTGTGGTTCATTACATAAGCTAGTAAGCCTCGATGCGACCTCAACATTTATTATTGCATAAAAAGTCGTGTCACACATTATTAACAGTCATGTTTTAATTGGTAAAACCCCATGTATTAATCAGGCAATTCACTTGCTGTTGATGCACGGCCTTTGTACATAACATATGCGCATTCTATACCGTCACAAAAATTGACGTCATCAACAGTAACGTGCATAGAAATGAATATAATTTAGTGACGTTAGGGTGACGTAACTCTTTGCTGTGGAACAGCCGTTCTCAAAATCATGCTTTTGCGTGCCATTAAAGTAATATAAAAACGAACTTTTCGAAATGTTTTCTAAAGTTTCCAAGTGACAACATGACTTTATGCAATAACAACGATCAAACATGGTTTTCTGATACACAAACATCTGCTAGACCCCTCAGGGTCATTTAAACCCTCGCCTTTCAGGCTTAGGTTTCAGCACCACCCTTTGGGTCCAGCAGATGTTAATGCATAGAAAAACGTGTTTTATTTCTATATTGTTTTAACATTTTAACATTAGCAGAATCTAGGGTGTTGGTATGACAAGTAAAATATATTTAAGCCCTCAAGTGGCATCAGCTGTTCATTCTAAGTTGGAGATTCTAGTGTTGTTGAATCATTCTTCATTGTTTATCCCATTGTTTGTGGCGGCTGTATGTTTGGTTCTTGTTAATAGTGCAGTGTTGAGTGTCCTCACAGTTTGAAAACTACCAGGGCATCACACAGTGCCCAATATTGTAGATACCAGACATACAATGATGCCCTGAAGAACTCATTTTCCCCCTGAACTATTCCACAGTGGAATGTTCTTTCTCCTTTGGTGGTCAATTCCCAGACTACTGAGGAGCTTAGGGCACTCCTCAATGAGCCGAAACACAGCCGAAAGATTTTCTTTTTCTTTTTTTTTGTGTTTCTTTTTCTTTTTGTTTTTCTTCAAAATTCGCACTACCTGCCGTAATGATCGTATGCGATCATGCCAGTAGTCAAAGAAAGAAAGTCCTTTCTAATGTTGCCGTCATCTCGCTGGGGAAGAGAGAGAATGAGAGAGAGAGAGAGAGAGAGAGAGAGAGAGAGAGAGAGAGAGAGAGAGAGAGAGAGAGAGAGAGAGAGAGAGAGAGGGGGGGGGGGAGGGAGGGAGGGAGGGAGGGAGGGAGGGAGGGAGAGAGAGAGAGAGAGAGAGAGAGAGAGAGAGCTGTTTGCTTTACTTAAATTGTGTTCTTGCTGTCATGTGGCTGTTAATGTTCTGTGTCTCAAACTTGGGGTGTCGTGGGTTGGTCTGTGGCCAAGTCTGGATCTGCGATTATGTCATTTCCTAATCATACTCACTTGCTTTTTCATATCTGAACAACATTCTTTTGGGTATGTTAACATTTGTAAACAGCTTAATACCGGCACTTTATGAAATACTTACTAACTTAATAGTGTACAGAGAAAGAAAGCTCTCACTGAATCTCTGCAAATTCCCATCAAATCCATCACTACCACAGCCATTCGTATCCCACTGCGAGTATAAGACACCAGAGTTTTCACCTTTTTACGAGAAAACTATTGTTAAAAATTATATTGTTTATACTGTTTCAGATATTGTTAACATAAAGTTTATGCCATATCTGGCAATTAAAATAAGTTAGAACAACCAAACTGCATTTTAACAAGTGAAAAAAGTATGTCCAGGTAGGACGGACTGGATAAACCCTCTATGAAGGGTAGCGGGTCAACTCGGCCTGAAGTCAAGTCAACCGGTGAGTCAACTCGGCCTTGGTCAACTCGGCCTGGTGTGGATTCCATAGTAACTTTCGAAAAAAAAATGTTTGGTCACTAATTAATGAAAACATATTTTCTAATTGACAGACATTGCAATTAAGCTCTTGGTGGATTTAATTAAAGGTGAAGGTACTACCTGATTAAAGGTAATGCGTGCCTTTATTCTATTTTGAAAATTTTCGCACTTTTTGTCATGCATGAGTTCCCATATCATGGAAATAAGGCTTTCTGAACATTAGATTAGTAAATTAAAAGTCTGATCAAAACAATTAACATGAAAGGTGCCGATTGTTTAAAAGAAGTATGATTAGGGTGGTCAGTCCCCTGGACACTCTATATCAACTGATACAGATTGTCCCTGGTGCGGTTTAGAAAATGGAATAAGGGGCGCATAAATATGTTTCTAGGTATCAGATATCCTTCCTCCAACATTTGTTGAACAAACTCTTTTTTTTATTAAACACGTTCCCACCAGCATGCAAAAAGTAGGCTTAATATGGGACCAGGCCGAGAACTGACCAGGCCGACTTGACCCGGGCCGACTTGACTCAGGCCGACTTGACCCGAGGCCGAGCTGACCCGCATTCCAATGAAGGAAGTGCGCCGATAAGTCAGCGGCGGAAATATTCATTTACATTTTATTCCCTTCGATAATTAGCTGAGCCTTAATTATCGGAAGCCTTTCGTCTTTTTCATTCGAAAGGCGAAAATGTTACAGCAGCAGGTCAATTTGCTTAAAAATAGCATTTTAACTTTATCATACGCACCAGGTCTAATAGAAAAATACTTTGTATTGTAGTGGAAATGCTTTCAAAGACCACATGATTTTGGTAAGTTTGATTTTCAGACACAAGGGCAAGAAAAAGTATTCTGACATGATGGGAGAGTGACTGTTGTTCAATATTGCAGGCCCCAGGCAAATGCTAGTGTAACTGGGCTTGCATTATTAGTACGGGGTACACGGTTATTACGTCACAATATCAGCTGCGTACACAGAAAATACACACCCAAGACGAATGCTGAATTCCTAAATTGCTTTGTATTGCCAAAATTGAAATTCAAAACTTCCTGACTGCGGAAAAAAACGGGTGCGTTTACTAACCGGAATGGACAGGAATGGACCTCCATAACCGGAATTTACCTCAAAATTCACCCTAAAATACATGTTTTAAGTGTACTTGACATGAAATTTTGGTTGAGTAATGTAAAATATCAAATTTCTTCGGTTTCCAGACAGTTTCAATGCAAAAAATGTTTTCTAAAATATTTTCTGTCTTACCCTGATATTCTAGTACCCTACTACCTAAGGCGTACTTACACCAGTCTCCTAAACAGTATGAATGTATGCAAAAAGATCACTGCATTCTAGGGCTGGCTAATCGAAGCCACAATGCTAATCGATAATCGGTCCTTGCATTTCGATATATAACCGATTAGTAATCACTCAAACTTGACAGAGGGTCTCGGAATGTTTTGACAACTCTTGCATTTCGCAAAACAACTCTAAGTAGCTGAGCACGTGTTATAGATTCAAAAGATATTAGGTTTTAAATAAAAAGTGGCACCTTTGCTCAAATACAGGGCTCACCCTGCCATTAGCCATTGTAGCCATTTGCTACTAAAATTTTAGAGTGGCTACAAATATAAGTGATTGGCTAAAAGTACAGTCTATGTGGTTCAAAAATTACATATTTGCGAAAAAGTGGGTTTTGATCAGCTTTTGGATTTTCCGATTTTGCCTTTATTATTCCTTCACGCTTTATTATTGTGCCATATTTTACTCTTTGGATTTTGGATTTTTTCAATACCATACAGGTGTCAAACAGTTTGGATCCAGATCAGGCCCGAAATTTTGTCGGGCCTGGTCTGGGTCCAAACTGTTTGCAAAGGGTATTAGCAGACTTAGCGGGCAAAGAGTTAAATACAAAACAACTTGTTGATACTTTTTGGCTAAAACCTTGGCTAAAGTTAATTTCATTTGGCTCCAACTTTTTCCATTTGACTAAAGTGTTGGCTACAACAAATTCTGAGCCAGGGTAAGCCCTGAAATAAGTCATCATCCACTCTGTTGGATTAAATTTGACTTGCTAATTGGCAAAGTCGGTAATTGAACTCGCAGTCCGCCATTGTTTGTTGGTAATTTTGGCATGTTGCGTGACGTCATACAAAAGGAAGTCAAATATGCATTACACGAACACCTTTGTGTAAAATAAGACCCGCTGTAAACTCGGGTTAAATTGAAAGCTTCTAAACTCGAATTTAACTGCAAAGAAAAACAACTTTCATGCTAGATTTTTCATCTGATGAATTTTTCGTGATTTTGTACTACTTTATTTAAAACAGAGTAGCGTTGGTCTAACTTTTTTTAACAATCAGTTGTTGAGTTAGCCTGCAGAGTACAACGTTTTACTACTTCGTTAAAGCAATTTATACGCATAGATTTTTCATCTGATGAATTTTTCGTGATTTTGTACTACTTTATTTAAAACAGAGTAGCGTTGGTCTAACTTTTTTTAACAATCAGTTGTTGAGTTAGCCTGCAGAGTACAACGTTTTACTACTTCTTTAAAGCAATTTATACGCATCTACTGTTTACTAAAATGCACTTCAGGGCACTTCCGGTTTAAACAGAAAATAAAAGGAGGCAATTACGCTTGGATTTTAATTGAATAAATAGACAGATCATCCATTAAAAGTAACCGATTTTTGAATTTTCATATCGATAATCGTTTTTCTTTTGTATATCGACCGATTAAGCGATATTTCGATTAATCGTGCCAGCCCTACTGCATTCCTTTTTCATAGTATGTGCATATTTCTATTGTAGAAAAATCATTTTTGGTGCAGTGATTGTCAAAGCACTCAAATAACGAAATACTGTACCAGCAAACATGCCCGGCATACATGCATATATATTGGTCCCATATGGGCTATTTATGTGGGACTACCCAGATGGGTCTCACAGAACAGCTCTTATATCTTGGCATATGCTTGACTATTTGTAAAGACCAGGGACAATTATGTGAGCATTGGTATGGGGACTATAATGTTAACAGCTGCCATTTGATCAGACTTATTTCTGGGCACTTATTTCTATTGAAAGTGCATCTTCAATATGAACTGGCACCATTTAAATGGGTACACGTCAACCATATAACAAACCTCTGACTGTGCTCATATGCACTTCATAAGATGAAATATCATTAGAAACTGAAATTTCAATATGAATTATGGTAAAATAATAAATTTAGTTGCATAAAACAAATTAATTTTGATATCCATTCCGGTTATGGAGGCCCGTTCCGGTCCATTCCGGTGCGTTCTGGTCCATTCCTGTTATTATACGCACCGGAAAAAAACACCCACTTTTACCGGATTGCGTGATTTATGTCCTGCCATCTTATTGGAAACTTGGGACCAAGCTATGACTACCTACTGACTAGGACGTCCCACTTGGCTGATTTGAATAGTTTTATTGTTGTGTACTGTGTAGCAATCAATATAGTAAATTATCCTACCTTCGCCCTCTCCATACGTCTGCCATGTTTGTTTTTTACTCTGTAATATCGTGAAATCTTGAGTGCGTGTGACGTCACAGTGACTGTGTGAATTTTTTAACGAAAGTGTAAACACTGTGAGGAAATTTTGATCCTGTAAAAATGAGGCCCAAACAGTTAAGTACAGCATGTTTAACTTTAGATAGCTTATTTTACTCACTTTACTTATGTCTGAAAATGCCCCTTCATAATTCGTGTGATTTTCTAAAATTCCCAAGTTTGGGCAAAATTGAACCGGTCGTCTGCAATGTTGACATTAATGAATTGAAATCACGGTAGCGTAACCCAATTATTAGGCCAAGCTATTTTAATATTGGTTTTTTTTGTAGCTTTGGGTCTTAGAATAGAACACATTTTTATGACATTTTTGTGTGCGTTTCTTTGCCTGTTTTTAGAGGCAAAACCTCAACAAATTCTGCACCAGAACAGAATTCAGAACCCAAAAGGTCTACACCCATGATGCACTGACAAATGCCTACATTCAGTGTGTAGAAAATAAGATGCCAGTGAGAAAAGCGGAAAAACTGTACAACATACCCCACACTACTTTGAGAGACAGGCTGTCCGGTAGAGTGCATATAGATACTTTGCTTTTACACATTGAAACAGGTCTTTTTTCCCCAATTTTGTATTTTATGAAAGTTGAATGATGATAAAACCGAATATTAAAATTATGCTTGGCCTTAATTTTGAGTTTTGAGCGGGAATAGTATGACTTCACTCACTAGGCGGAAGTAGGTTAATCCAAAATGGCGGACATAAATTAACCATGTTATCATAAGCTTCTGCTTTCATAGTAGGATGTTGGTTCGGATCAAGGATTTATCTGCAGTCGAATGCAAAAATGATGCATAAATAAGGCAAGCATATTTAATTCTGCATGCTTCATTTGTTTTATAGTTTTTATTACCGATTAAGCTTAGTGGGGTGCAGTTTGGTCACTTGATGATACACTATACAGTGGTTTCAACCGTTTGCATAATTACTAAAGAGTGTCGCCCGGCAGGTGTGAAAACAATACATCGCCTTTGTCACAGCTGGCTATCTTGACGACCATACAGCCTTAACCACCTCCCCACTGTTAGGGATTTATGGTGCACATGATCTGGTGTTTTTGTTGTTGTTTTGTTTTTAGCTCACCTGAGCCGAAGGCTCATGGGTGAGCTAATAGTATACCAGTCACTCCGTCGTCCGTCCGTCGTCCGTCCGTCTGTCCGTCCGTCCGTCAACATTTTCAAACATCTTCTCCTCTGAAACCACTGGGCCAATTAAACTCAAATTTCATATGGAGACTCCTTAGGACGCGGGAACGAAAGTTTGTTCAAATGGTCCTGGTCACATGACCAAGATGGCCGCCATGCCCATATATGGTAAAAACCCTTTAAAAATCTTCTTCTCCAGAACCAGAGGGCCGATGACCTTGAGACTTGGTATGTAGCATTGGGGGTGTTGGGCCTACCAAGTTTGTTCAAATAATGATCCTAGGTTGACCTTGACCTACTTAACGTCAAGGTCAAATTTGCTTCCTTATGCATTTAAATGGGAAATTTTTTGAAAAGTTGATTTTTTGAATACTGTTGAAGCCAAAGTCATTATTCTTACTTGATATGTTAAAACAAATGAGACAATGGCTATAAATAAGTTTCAAAGGTCAAGGTTGACCTTTGCCCTTTCAGCCAAGGTCGCTCATATTGTGGTTTAAAACTTAGTTTTCTCACAAATCATTGGCCCAATTGAACTCAAATTTCATGTGAAAACTCCTTATGATAAGGTTACAAAAATTTATTCAAACCATTTAGGTCACATGACCAAGATGGCCGCCACGCCCATATATAGTAAAAACCCTTTAAAAATCTTCTACTCCAGAACCAGGAGGCCGATGACCTTGGCACTTGGTATGTAGCATTCGGGGTGTTGGGCCTACCAAGTTTATATAAATAATGATCCTGGGTTGACCTTGACCTACGTAACGTCAAGGTCAAATTTGCTTCGTAATGCATTTAAATGGGAAATTTTTTGAAAACTTGATTTCTAGAATACTGATGAAGCCAAAGTCATTATTCTTACTTGATATGTTAAAACTAATGAGACAATGGCTATAAATAAGTTTCAAAGGTCAAGGTTGACCTTTCAGCAAAGGTTGCTCATATTGGAGTCACATCATCATATTTAAACATAGTTTTCTCAGAAACCACTAGGCCAATGGAAAGCAAATTTCATATGACTACTCCTTATTATTGGTTAGCCAAAATTTGTACAAATTGTTATGGTCACATGACTAAAATGGCCACCAAGCCCATATATGGTAAAAACTATTTAAATAGTGTCTTCTCTGGAACCAAAACGCCAATGGCCTTGGGACTTACTATGTAGCATTGAGGAATTGGTCCCTACCAGGTTTGCACAAATGATGAATCTAGGTTGACCTTGACCTACTTTATGGCAAGGTCAAATTTGATTCCTTATGCATTTATAATGGGAAAATCTTAAAATGTTCATTTTTTCTATAACTGTTTTAGCCGAAATCATAATACCTGTGAGAAATATTTAACCTAATGAGACAATGGTTTTATACTAGTACCAAATGTCAAGCTGACCTGTGACCTTTAATCCAAGGCCACTCATTTGGACCACTACATACCTATCTAAATATCTTTTCTCAGAAATCACTGGGCTGTTAGATTGTTTAGGTTACTGGACCAAAATGGCTGCAACCCCCATATATATTAAAACAAAATATGTTTCATCATAAGCTGTAGTTGATCTTGACCTGTTTTACAATTATTAAGGAGATCAGGTGAGCGCCTCAGGACCTTCAGGTCCTCTAGTTTTGTTGTTGTTTTTCTTTCAAATTTAAAATTAAAACTCCCATCAATAATGATCATATATCTGATCGTCCAGAGTAAAACTTACATTTATATATAACTGGAACACCTGAGCAGACTATCTAGCCTCTGTAGGTGCATTCTGGTAAACGAAGAAAGAAAGAACTTACAATATGAACATGTGTGCATTATCAGTACACATATGAGCCGTGACATGTAATTTCCAACAATGTGGCATTTTGACAAGTGTAGACTCAGATGAGCCTGTGCAGCCTCCTTTTAAGCTTAGAAACTCCAAATGCTGATCGGCCAGTAGCTTAAGTCATAGAATATTCAAGCGACTAACCAATGCTCTGATCAGTCTGCACGTATGTGCAGGCTGATCTAAGGCTATATTACTAGTCTCAGATACCACATTGTTGGAAATCTCATGTCAGGGCTCAATTATTTTTAATGCATAACTAGAACATATTTGATGGTGTGCCATCGCAAATCCCCACACTCTCGAAGAAATCTAATGGTAATTGACCCTTTGACCCCATCCCAAGGTCACCAGTTTGATTGTAGGGTAAAATTTTTCAGTGTATCCTGGGCTACTAATCACAAACCCCTTTAATTTGATATGCCACATGACCATGTTCAGAAAAATAAATTTTTGACCCCCCAGCACCCCCAAGTCCCAAACCCTTGGGCATGCATGACCCAGGGGACCTAATGAAAATCCCGTCTATGTTCTATATCTTTCATTTGTGAGAAGACACACAAAGTTTGGTTTAAAAATATTTGAAATTGACTTAGTAATTGGGAGAGCAGTGGTTGAGTGCTTGACTCGAGACCGGGCCCCAAGGGTGCGGGGGGCCCAAAAAATGTGTGGTTGCACATGCCATTCATGTGAGCAACACACACACCAAATTTGGTAGGATTTTGTCCAATGGTTTAGGAAGAGATAGTGTGACGGAAGGACAGATGGATGGACGAGGGAGGCGATTGCAATATCCCCATTGCTTTTTTAAAGTGTGGGGATAAATATAGTGTTGTATGCTCAGAGAGATCCTATAAAGGATATATGATAGCCTGATAGGGTCAGTCTCAGTAAGTATATCAATTCAATATCAAAAAATTATTATGTTCCTCTTTCAGATAACTTAAAAAACTCATCTATATAGTCCCCGGCTTTTAAATAAGAGTGCATGATTAAAAATGAATTTTCTTATTCTCAACCAAAAACATATGTTGTGGTACTGAGACATGTGCAGATTCAGAAAGTTTTGTCAGAAGGGGTCAACTCTTGATGAGTTTTTTTTCGCTTTTTTTAGTTGATGAGGGAGAGAGGCTCCAAATACCACTATTAGCGGGCCATTATCAGCCGCGAATGAAATGCCATTTAAATGGCGTTTCGCTGGCGGGCAAATGATAATCCAACATTGAATGCTGGCTTGGTAGCTTTGCGATTTTATCAGGGGATCCAGACCAGTATTGCAAAGAAACCCTATAGCTTTGTGATTTTTCACGGGGTCCAGACCCCCTGTCCCTGCATGTTAAAACTGATGGCTAAGAAAATATTCACGCTCAATGTTTGTATTTATCTAAACAGACCTTTAGTTAGAGTGCGCAACAGAAAAATAATTTTCTTATTTCTCAACCAAAACATTATGTTGTGGGTACTCAAAAGAACCATCTCAATGAGACGGTTCTTTTGAGCACCCAAAACATATGCTAAAAATTAAGGGTAAGAAAATATTAATAATTTTACACTAATAATTTTTGTTTTTCAAAACCTATGAACTGCCATTTTTCTTGTTTCAGCTATTTAATATGGTAATCACAAAGAGGATTGAAGAATACATGTTCTAGTAACTGTCCGTTGGTGAACCGCACCAAACAACCATGCCAGAAAACTTGATCAATGAGACGAACATCATCACCCGGATTGAGGAAGAGCTTCCAAAGTCTACGCTCTACTGGTTCTTCATCTCCCTGTTAGCGGCAGTATTTTGGACCATCTATATCACTTACTACAACTCTAGGGTGATTGGCTTGATTGCTACTCTCATCATCAACAAATTTGTCAAGTATGGGAGGGTTAATGTTGGTGAGTATATTTTCTACATAGTACCTTTTTAATTTAAACCTTGTTCTTCTAAACTTGGATTTATCCATTTATAAAACACTAGTTAAGCTAATCAGGATCCACACTGTTACCACTTTGCTAGTAAATTATACATGCTAAAACTTGAATCTGGCAAGTTTTGTGTGTGTGTGTGTGTGTGTGTGTGTGTGTGTGTGTGTGTGTGTGTGTGTGTGTGTGTGTGTGTGTGTGTGTGTGTGTGTGTGTGTGTGTGTGTGTGTGTGTGTGTGTGTGTGTGACTGTGTTTGTGTGTTGTATCTTGTTCCTTTTATTTTCTATAATTAAAGCCCGTTTCATTTCACCTCTGATATCCAGGCATTTTCAGAAGTATATCCATTTTCAGAAGTGTATCCAACCATGCATTCAGATACTCAACATACATAAATGAGTACCCTTCTGGCAAGTTGATTGAATGGAAATTAGGGAGGAGTGTAGTATATAAAAATATCCAGCAGTTTAAGAGTTATATATTTTTTCTTATTACATAGAGAATCTTACACTCGTGATTATTTAATATCAAATTTATTAAACGAGCCTTTGGCGAGTTTAATAAATTTGATATGAAATGATCACGATTGTAAGATTCTGTTTATCATATGACCATTTATATGTGATTTTATGGCCTTCAAAATTTGTTTATTTCAATGAAAATTTGCACTGTTGTAACGGACATCATCATGATGTTACTTGTTCCCGCCAAAAGTGTTATGTAACGTATGGTCATAACACTACTTATTATGACATGACGTTATGAACCGAATAACTGTAACGTCTTTTATTATATAACTAAGTACATGTAAAAAGGCTGATTTTCATTGGCCTAGAGCGCTCACGTGGCCAGTCTATATATTGTCATATTCACTGGCTGGCGCGCGCTTGCCGGTGAATATTAGTTACTAAAATTAGACTCCTTGTGTTTTTTCTGTTCAAGTTCTGCTTTTCTAAAGCGTCGCCAATAATCCTATCGTAGTTGCCGAGAACGCAACAAATCACACACTGGAGCTGATCTATTTCGATCTTATTTCACAATAAACGGCGAAAACAAATTTGAAGTCTTCAGCTTCTTCCATCTTTCCGCCTTTGCACTGAAGAACCCCCGCCAATGCTTAGACCACGTCGCATACGTTTACATGTATTTGTAACGTCTTTCAAGTGTAAAAATGACGTTACACCGTCTAACGCCATATATGACGTCATTTTTACAGTAACAAATGACGTCAGCTATCACACATTTTCCCTGGGCTTTCAAAGCTGTGAATTATTGTTTGATATATCACACTTTTTTAACATTGGCTCTACAGGTAAGGTGTGTTAGAATTCTTGTTAGTAAATGTTGAATGATGACACTCATGCACAACATATATAAAATAGTAAATGGGTGGTCTTATCTAGATCTGCACTGTTTCTGCTACATGCTTGAATGTCTCAAAACTTGTATATAAGTTCAGTGTTTTTTCCAGGTGCAATGATACATGTACATCTTTCTCTTAATGTAATATAATAAAACAGTTATTGACTAATGAGGCATTGGATATGATGTGATATCGACCAGAGAATACCAATATTGAACCCGGCTTCGCCTCGGTCAATATTGGTAATCTCTGGTCGATATCACATATCCAATGCCTCATTAGTCAATAATTGTATAATGATAAATGAATGTATAAAATTGTTTTATATATCAGATTTGAGCTAAAGGTCAGGATCAAAATATTTATCACTGAAAAAGTGCAGACATTTGTTATCTCCTGTCTTCTCATCTTTAAATGGTTTTAGAAAGTTGGTAGATAAGCGAGTTGTCAGACCAACATCGATGTAGCAAGTAAGAAAAATAATCATATTTTAGCAACTGATTAAATTGTAACCCTTCAACTGATCCCTAATATATCTTTATTTTAACACTTAAAACGCCAAGAAAAAAATGCATCTGAAAATGTCTTCTGCTGAAGTCCTCTGCTGCAAATAGTTGCCTAACATTACTGACTAATTTAAGCATAGAAGCAAACAGGGTGGACCCAGATCTGAATGCTCCTATATGAGCAGTCTGATCTGGGTCCAGAGTTGGGGTAATTAAAATTGTAATTGTAATTAACTGTAATTTAATGTAATTAATTACATGGCCAAAAATTAACAATTACTTTCAATTACTTTTCAATTACATTACAGATCGGTTATGAACTTCAGCTTAGATACTTGAAATACTGCTAAATGAATTGTTCTTGGCCTTTGTAAATTCATATGTCATTTGCTGTACTAGTTGAATGCAACATGAAACAAATGAGAATATGGACTAATCATGCTAGTATCTATAAACATAAAAATAGAAAATCGCAATTTTACCGCAAACACAGACTGTATGTTACTAATACTATTCCCTTTTAAGCAAATTATTTATTCTTTGTTCATCTGCTTATAAAAGATATGGCTTTGTGACAATCAACCTATAATAGTTAAGTTACCAAAACAATACAAAAACAAAGAAGGTGTGAAAATCTCAACATTAGAATTTACTCATAGTGTTGGTTAGTGAATTGACTCCTTGAATGCATTTTGTAAAATTTTCACACCTAGGAACAACACACTTATATGCTAAGGTGCATGACCCAATCTATCCACTACACTATTTAAAGCCCTTAAACTGCTCATTTGCCAGTTTCAGTAATAATAATAATAATAATAATAATAATAATAATAATAATAATAATAATAATAATAATAATAATAATAATAACAATAATAATAATAATAAAATAAGTAATAATCATAAAATGCAATTCAGAAAATTAAATTGAATTTCCCTCATTCAGTGAACCTGGGGCCCATCATTGTTAATATAATAACAAAAAAGAAAGATAAAATAGATGTTCTAGTGGTGACCAAACTAGCCACCTCTTGCTTGCCAAGCCAGCATTTCCACAGGCTAGTAATATTTTAGCTTGTCACTATCTGATATTCCTTTCTGTACTTTTTTGCCATCTTTTAGAACTCATAGAGCCACACAGATTTTTTATCAACACTTTTTGAAAACAGTTATTCTCTGGCATTTAAGCAGTAAGCTAGTTTTACAAAATAATTTACATGGTTTATCGTCCACAGTTGTAAGCCTTTTTTAAGCCAATGTGCATTCCTGAACTTTGTTCTACGATTAACAGCTAGTTTGAGAACTTTGGCAATTTATCCCCCCCACCCCCCAAAAAAAATAGTTTCTGTTCATTCTCTTGTGTGATCATGTCATCAATCACATGAAAACAACAACTGATTTTGTACATTTCATTTCTTTTAAGTTGCATTACTTGACAATAATTTGATACTAGAGGAAAAAATAAAATCAAACTAATAGACATTTATTGAATTTAGAATATCAAGGTTACTTAGACTTCTAAGGAAAATTTAACTCATTTTGAATATCTCTGAAATTCAAATCTGATGAAGCTATCTAAGTGGCAGTGAAATGTAATTGTAATGTATTTAATTACATTTGGCAAAGGAATTGTATGTAATTAATTACTTTGCTCAAAAGCCATGTAATTGTAATTGTAATTTAATTGAATGATTTCCAATGTAATTGTATGTAATTAATTACTTTTCCAAAGTAATTGACCCCAAGTCTGTCTGGGTCCACACTGTTTGTCATAGCGGCTTCTTACACATTTCAGCAGATGAGATAAGCAGACAACTTTTATTGCAATTGGCGATCTAAGAGTTAAAACTGTGTAGACTCAGGTCTGCTGGCTTCTGAAAAAACTAGCTGATCAGGATCAACACAGTTTTCCATGTAGCCTCTGAACTAGGAAAAGTAATGTACGTTATCATGACTTGTGTCTGAACCAGCTGATTAAATCAACCCATGATTATAGGTTCCTCCACTATGCCAGTACTTTCTGGTCAGATCATGTTCAGGGCTTTTCCTTTTATCACAGAAAATTTCTCGGCCAGGATAGATCTTCTTCACATGGAGCTCAGGACCTAAGTTAAGAGTGTGTAATGAAAAAACAATTTTCTTATTTCTCTATAAAAACATTTGTTGTGGGTTCTCAACAAAGCCGTCTCAATGAGATGGCTCTTTTGAGCATCCAAAAAATATGTTATAACTGATGGGTAAGAACATATTTACAATTTTACGCTCAAAAGTTTTGTTTATCTAAACCTACGAGGGAGACATTACGTTACATGTTCAGTATACTAACTCTGCTTTATTTCTAGGTTCGTTTTCCGTATCCGTACTATCTGGTAAGATCATGTTCAGGGCTGTTCATTTTATCACCGAGGATTTCTCAGCCAGGATAGAGTATGGCTGGATCATTTTCAAGTGGTGGAGACCTTACGTTTATAAAGATGTCAAAGAAGGTAATCATGAACTTTTGAAGGCCAAGTGTTAAATCAAAAGATTTGCACTTGCTAAATGCTAGTAGTTTTTTTTCCCCAAAAAGCAAGTAGAAATTACCATCACAGATCTCTCACTAGGATTTTGAAAACAGTAGTCCCAGAGCCCTCTTTGCCAAAAAGTGGGAGTCCCACCTTACAAAAGAATATTGCCTCTTTAAAAAAAAACTAGGAGTCCCAGCATCGAAATTGGGAGTTTAGGACTGCTAATCGGCAGTAAGCAGGACTTTAGTAAAGAGTGCCTAACAGAAAAATAATTTTCTTATTTTTCAACCAAAACATATGTAGTGGGTACTCAAAAGAACTGTCTCAATGAGACGGTTCTTTAGAGCTACCAAAACATATGCTAAAAAATATGGGTAAGAAAATATTTACAATTTTACGCTGAAATTTTTTTTATCTAAACCGGTGGTTATTGAGAGCTCTGCATCACTTGCTATTTTTAGCAAGTGAATACATACAATCCACTCTAAACTCACTTTCACATCAACCAAATCACACAACATAGCATTAACTGTCTGACAAACTGTGTAGATCCTGATCAGCCAGCTCTGGATCCACAGTATGTGCAAGGAGGTCTAAATGTGGGTGCAGAAAGATTTTTTTGACACACACGTCTATGAAATATAGGTATTATTTCCCCCCCCCCCCCACCCTACTGTATGGAAGGGTGGGGGACATATTGTTTTGGGTGTGAATCCCGTCTGCAAGATATCTTGTGAACAAGAGGATGACAACTTTTGCATGCCTTTTACATTGGGGCATGATCAAGATTTGATTAGGTTTTGGTGACTTTGTCCTAATTTTCAAGATCACAGTGGAGCTAAATTGGGCAAATTTAAACCAAATAGAGCTTGTGTGCAATATATATGGAGGGGGTGGGGGTATCTTGTTTCTCTGAAAAGAATACTACATGTAGTTGTTTTTACATTTATTCAATTTTCTAGGTAAATTTTCTAGGTAAACCTGTAACGTAAGACAGAAAAACACTCATTTGCAGTGAAAAAGCAAGTTAACCATACATTTAGAAAGTAATAAGAATAATCACTTGCTATTTTAAAGCTGCATAGTCTGTAACTTTTGATCTTTTAATTTTAGGACTAATGTTTCTATTTTTCAAGAACACAGTAAAAAACTAAAATTCAGGTATTCATTTTACCCCTTTAGTAAATCTTAACAAATTATCAGTATCAAAACATTAGCATTTACGTTAAAATTAACTGTCTATCATTATTGGAGGGACGCAAATAATTACCAACAAGAGAAAAACACACCTGTTTTTATAAGATAATTCACTTTTCCGTGCAGTTTTCAGCTATAGTGAACAGATTTATTGTGAATACATAACTTAATTCTACTTTTACAAATGATTTAAAAAGAATAAGAAGTTTCGAAAAATGTTCATAGTTGCAGACTTAGTCTCTTTAAGCAAGCAGTTATGAATCTTAAATTAGAATTTCTGAGAAACTTAAACCATCTCAACCTGAGAAACTTAAACCATCTCAACCTGTGAAACTTAAACTATCTCAACCTGAGATTTGAGCTTATTATTCTTTCTTCTTGTTTCCTTGTTTTGCAGACCTATCACATTCTGAGACCCGGCTGTACTGTTTCATAGACGGCTTTGAATTTCATGTGTATAACCAGTCTGGGACCTATGATTCCCTTGAGAAACTCTTCAGTCAGCGTGAGGATGATACTGACAGCTGCGAGATACAAGAAGAAAAATCCGGCACAGAATTAGAATCAAAGAAAAATGGGTAGGTTATATATGATGTATTAATTTGTGACAAGCCAACCTTGAGGAGCACAGTGGCTCAGTGATACAGGGGTGAAAGTTTTCAGGAATATTCCTGGAATTCAGGATTTTGAGGCTGACTTTCCATAGAAAGTCAGCCTCATAATGCTGAATTCAGCAGATTATTAAAGGTTCTCTGATATATATTCACTCTATCTTAAGACATTATAAGTGACCATTGAAGCTTCAAATTGTGAATATTTAGTTGGCATATTGCAAGTTTTTAGATCAGAGTTCCGAACGTTCAGGATTTTGGAAATTTTGAACTTTCCCCCATGGTAATAGAGAGCTAGACTAGAGATCAAGGGGTTGCTGGTTCGAGACTAACAAGATTTCACTGTGACGGTCCTTGAGCAAGGCACTTTTTGAGTGCTCAAAAGAACCATCTTTGTTCAGAAATAATAAAAAAATTTCAAGAGGCCTGTATATGCATTCCGTTTTGTCATGTGCTGGCCTGTAGGGACTTTGGTTGACCTAGGTTATCCTGGGACATTCTTTAGTAATTCTAGAGGTCACAAAATTGATGCCTAATCCAGGCCTCCAGATAAAAGTGTGTGACTGAAAATTATTTTTCTTATTTCTCAACCAAAACATATGTTGTGGGTACTCAAAAGAACCGTCTCGAGACGGTTCTTTTGAGCACCCAAAACATTTGTTTAGATTGCTGGGTTAGTAAATAATTGCATTTTTGCGCTCAAAAATTTTGCTTAACTGGACCTATGCTATTCTTACTGATTCTCTTTTTGTATTTTCAGTGTCATCAACAAAAGAAACATACAATGGCGTGATTTGATTCCTGTCTGCAAATTTGATATCACTACTGTAAGTTTGGACTGGCTTTCTTCATAATATCAAAATACAAGTAAATGAGGCAATTTTCTGGCTCAAATCAGTCTACAGACAATGTCCTTTGTACATGTAATAAATTTTAAAATGCAGAGGACAAAAATATTTCAATATTGCACTTGTCCTGCAGGACGAGTGACTTACAATTTTCACTTGTCCTGCAAACACATGTACTTGTCTTTTAAAAGCGTATGCAATAAAGAACATAAGTGAGTAATATGTAATATGACTTCCTCAAGTAATTCTTTTTATCCTGTAGGACGAGTGCTTTGGGAAGAATTACTCGTCATTTCTAGATTTCAATCATAATTACTAGCGGACAAGTGGAATTTTTGTCCCCTGAAATGCCAACATTACACTATCTCTGAAGAACCAGTCTGCTGATTTTATGCAAAATTTGCCCCAGAGATAAAACATTAGGGGAAAGTGAAAATTGGTCAGGTAATAAAGGATTTCACCCAAGTTTAAGGTTTTGAAGGTTCCTTTAGGGGTCTGAAAAAGCTAAAATTAGGCTAAGCTAAGGACACCAAAACTGACCCAGATTTCGGTGACCTTGACCTAATTTTAGCTTTTTTTCATAGCCCCTTGGGGAACTTTTAAAACCTTAAATTTGGGTGAAATCCTTTAAAACATTGAATTTGGCTATTAAAAAACTATAAAATCCTTTTTATTTTGATAAGTAAACATTTATTTTTTGGCAAAGTCAATTGTATTTATAAGAAGACCATGTCTATGTTGACACATGTAATGCCTATGACATATTGAGTTTTTCAAATGCTGTATCTATCAGATTCTCAGACCAATATATGTGTCTATAGAACTCTTGCATTAGGATGAAAGTGTGTTCATGGAGTTGACTATTGTGGTCTGATTGTCAGTATTTCTAAGACTCCAGATGATGCCGCAATAAAGAAAACAGCCAGTGAAATCTGCTAGGGGGCCTGTAATTTTGATTTCAAAATGAAGAAAAAATACATATTTTTCAATTGTGAATTTTGGCCCGAATTTTAATCCACTGAATCCTAATCTCTGGCTGATTTTGAGTGCGACCTCTGCAACCATTTTTTCCATTACTGGTATGGTCGCCAACCAGTCTTGATCAATCTCCAACCAATCGCCGCACATTCTGTGATCATTTAGCATTTAGTCAGCTATAGGTAGGCAACTAGTTCAGAGTAATCGGCGACCGCTAGCAACCAATCAGAGACTGATTGACGACTGGACGGCGACCAGATGGAGACTGTTCTATCATCAACTTTTAAAAATTAAGTTATTGGAAAGAATAAAACCACTTCTGTGCAAGTTGATATTAGAACGCTGCTGTTGTGGTTGTGATGATTCTGCTGGGACCTACTAGCTCTGAGCTTACATTTTCAGCATTTGCTATATCCAGCTTAATTTGTCTCTAGGAAAGCTGAGATCATCATCAGAATCAGGAGTCTGACTTTTAGTAGTAATTTTTACCGTCTGATTTGTTACTGCTGTCGTTTTTTTGACAACCTCGATGCCCCTTGATGCACACACTTTCAACACTTGTGGTGAAATGATGTCAGGATGGCAAGATAGCATCATGTTGAAGCTGGCACTGCAACCTGTCGCCAGTCAGTCGCCGATAAGTCACAGACTAGTTGCTGAACATTTCACAGCCTAAGTGTTCATGAAATTGGTCAGCGACAGATTGGTGACTGTTAGCCGACTTGTTGGAGACTGATCGCCGACTTCTAGAAAACCTTTGCAACTAGTCGGCAAACGAAATCAGTCGTGCCTAGTCTTTTGTGCATGCTCAAAAGAGTAGTGGCACTGATTTTGTGCAGCGACAGGTCGCCAACCTTGTTGCAACCTTTGTAAAACCTTGCTGCGACCTCTGCAACCTCTCTGTGATTGTCAATTTTTTTTAAGGCGAGGTCGTAGCCGGGTCGCAAACTTTGTGGGACCGGGGCTTTACAGTGTTCGTAATTATGTTTAAACTTGAATGTAACTTTTTGTTGCTTTCAGTGTCGTTTAGTTTTTGGAAACCACTTAGTGCCAAATACCTTAATAGTTCACCTTGATGACAGTCATGTGACCTACACGACGACACCTGCATCGACAGCATTTGATGAGTTTATGCATGATGTTAAAGTGAAGTCGGACAGTCTTCGTATTATGCTGGTTCAAAGCAAAAATTATACTGGAGGAGTAGTTGATGAGTAAGTTTTCATATTATTATGTTTTAAAAGTTCATTACACCCCTTTCAATTGGGAGCGCAGTGGCTCAGTGGTAGAGTGTTTGACTCGAGACCGAGAGGCCACGGGTTCGAGCCTCACTTGCGTCCCTGCCTTGTGGTCCTTGAGCAAGACACATTTATCCTAGCTTAGTACTGGTTCGACCTAGGAAGACCCGTCCCTGTTTAACTGAAAAATTGTTGATGGGATGTAAAGAATCAAATCAAACACCCCTTTCAAGGAGCTATGCATGGGCTTTCAGGCCTCCAGATAAGAGCGTGTACTGGAAAATTATTTTTCTTATTTCTCAACCAAAACATATGTTGTGGGTACTCAAAAGAACTGTCTAAATGAGACGGTTCTTTTGAGCACCCAAAACACATGTTAGAATTGATGGGTAAGGAAATCAATGCAATTTTAGGAGCCCAAATTATCTTTATCTGGACCTATAGCTTTGGGGTCCATGGCTTGTGCTTCATGTGAATCATTAGGCCAAAAAACTTGCTCTATTTCATAGAAAAAAATTACAAAGAAATTATAAGAAAATAACTGTCAGTTCATTGGTCAAACTTAGCATTTGCTAAATGCTAGTAGTTTTCTCAAAAAAGCATAATTTACCACCGCTCCATATTTTAACAAGTGAAACTTAACTCCCATATCAACAAAACTGACACAAAACTATGCAACATGACATAAGCTGCATGGCAAACATTAAAGACCCTGATCAACCAGGGTCGGCACTGTTTACTAAGGTAGAAACAATCTTCAGGGACTTTACTTCTGAACTTGGAAATTTTAAACTGTGACCTACAATGTCAGGCCCCCAGATAAGAGTGCATAGAGGAAAATTATTTTCTTATTTCTCAACCAAAACGAATGTTGTGGGTACTCAAAAGAACCTTCTCAATGAGAAGGTTCTTTTGAGCACCCAAAACATGTTTAAACTGATGGATAAGAAAATTATTACACTTCTACGCTGACATTTTTTGCTTAACTGGCCCTATGAATGTGCCATCCTAGATTCATTTTATCAGCTCCTCCAAATGGAAGAATTCATCTACCCAAAGGATTGAAGGCCTAAAATTTTCTCTGTGTTTACAGGCCACCGCGAATGATGGGGGAAGGATTTGTTGTGATGCAGTCTACAGATGTTAAACTTCACTTTTATATGGATCAACCAGGTAAACAGTTGAAATCTTATTCATGATCTTTTTAAGCAATGATTTTCAAATTGTTGTAAAATGGATTATTTCATCCTTGATCAAAGTCGGTAGTATCGAAAAGTAGCTTCAGCTGTATTCTATAAAAACCGAACCCTTAAAATATCAATTGGAATTTTGCAACAGGCTCAAATTTTATCACTCCTTCAAAGAAATAAAAACGTAACTAATATAAGTTCCTGTAGCACAATTGGTAGTGAGTCAGATTGCTGATCCAGGGGTCCTGAGTTTGCTCTCGGCCTGGACTCTTACTTTCGTTGAGCTTGATCATGAAAATGTGGTAGGTTAACTTTCTGTCTCGACAGGACTTAAATGTCTTTTCTTTTCATAGTATAATTTTTTGTTGGGTACCATATATACTCACTCCAATTTACAATTGGGCCATGTTGAAGAAAACCTGTATTCAGGGTTTCCAAAAAAGCGAGACTCAGCCAATTCTCCTCTGCTACAGAGACTAGCTAGAAGAAATTTCACCTGTAGCAAGGTTTAGATATGATACTTTCCAAAGAGTCTGTCAATAATTAAGGCGCTGATCAGACTGCGTGGACGTGCAGGCTGGTCTGCGCCTATGTTTTTCGCAAATCCAGAAGACAGGTTTTCTTGGGTCGCAACCCATATCAATGCTATCAAATGTTTATTTGCCTATTTTTGTTCGATGCAAATTGTTTATTGTCCACACATAGTGCTTTTAAACCCCATATCAAGCTAAAAAAAATAATTAAGGTCCTGTCAAACAAAATTGTGAATATTTTCTTATCCATCAATTTTGACATTTGTTATGGGTGCTCAAAAGAACCATCTCAATGAGATGGTTCTTTTGAGTACCCACAACATATGTTATGTTGAGAGATAAGAAAATCAATTTTAGATAGCACTCTCTTCTCTGAAGGCTGGAAGAGAGAGCTGGTTTCTTTGCTTAATTTGTCTTCCTGGTGTCTCGTGATGGTTGAGCTGCTCTTCCTCGCTGTGCCATGGGGTTGTCAGTGGTTTGTGATTGTGATATTTCCTGATCATACTCACTTACTATTTTTGTATCTGTTTATCTTTGTGCAGGTACTGTCCCTTATGAGCCTGAGATCGTTGCCTTGGCTGATGGAGAAACTGTGGTTAGACAGACATATCCTACCATAGGCCTTGATGTGCAATGTGGTAAAAATACAGATTTTAATTACGGGCCCTGGGCTGACAGACAAAGGTAAGCTGAACCCATATATAGCTTTAGATTAGATTATATTTTTAACCCATGGATACAGAGAGGATCTTACATGAGTGCTCATGTTTTATTGAATTGATTAAACTTGTTTGGGAAAAGTGATAAAATGCGAGGCTTGTCAAGCATTTTATTGCTTTTTCGCATCAAGTTAAATAAATTCAATAAAACATGAGCACAAATTTTGGATTCTATTTATCATATGACATTAAAATTATTTTAAAATCATATTTTTGGCATGAAAAACTTCAGGATTTTGCCATACGCTTGACATTAAAAGTGTTATTTCATAACGTTTCTAGAAAATCTGTAAACCACTAGTGGTTTATCGACTTTAATGTATGGCGTTATTTCACTCCCAGAGGCGACATCATATGAAAAATATATTTATTATATATAAAGTAATGTATTTATTATATATAAAGTAATGAAATACAGGAAAATATTTATCAAATAATGCATTTTTATAAAAAAAACTGTATTTCACCGCAGTGAAAATATAAAAAGTTGTATTTCACAGCCTTGAAAATATAAGTTGTATTTCAAGGGTGAAGTTGGATGTCCTCTGCTTTCTCCATTGACTTCCTTGAGCCCACTTCAGAATTTCAAACGCATGTAACTTTCTTATTAGTGGACAAAAACACAAAGGGTGGGTATTTATTTCTTAGTTGGATCGCAAAGAAAATTTTGGTAACAAGTAAAGTTTGTCGGGATTTGCTTAAATTTTCACTTTCTCTACTCCTGCTCCTATGATTTCAGTTTTGGCTGACATTGCATATTATGCAACGCCATCATTAGTATGACGTAATGTGCGAACATGTATGACGCCATTTAGTGCAAAAAATCTGCTACGCTTTAAAATTTTATATAATAAAAAGAAAATTCACTTTTTTGAATGAATATGCCATTTATTTCATCTCGTGAGGCTTCGCCACTCATGAAATAAGCATTTTTGCTTCCAAGATGAAATAAATGGATATTCATTTAAAAAATTTGAATATCCTCTATGTATTTCTAATTTAACCAATAACCATTAGTGCTCTATATATGGCTTGATAGCAATGGAAATTTTATGTCTGTATAATGAGTCACTGAGTATTTACTGACACTACCTAAAGGCTAGTTGATGTCGACTGTTTGCATTCTTCTCATTAACTATTCATGCTTTTAATGTTGTCTGCTGACTTTTTTAGAATTAATTTTTTTTCAAAAAAATCTTTCAGGAACACTTTAAGAGTGTCAAACAGTTTGAATTTAGGACTGGCAAACTGTTTGCAAAGGTTATCAGCAGATGACAAAAGCTACTGCTAGCAAGGAAAGAGATAAGGATTAATTAATGCTTATAATATTCATATAATACCCACCATTTTTTTTGTTATCTGGACACATAGTCTGATGATGATATTTTTTTTTCAGGGAATATTTGTGGAAGTTTTTTTACCCATCTAGCTATCAGCCCCTGGTTCCCAGTGTAGAACCAGCCTCCGGGGAATTACGACAGTACCAGACATTTGAGTTTAGAATGAATATTGTTGCTCAAGCCACCGTTGATGTTCTTTTTACCAAAAACTCTGTGAGTAGTTTGGAACAATTTGTTGAGTAATTTTATCCGCCTGTTTTTTCTTGTAAGAGAACAGCAAAAGCGCAGATCAGAGGGCACACCTGAGAAGCCTGGCCCCGAGGTTATAAAACTTTTTTCATGCTCAACTCAACTGAGCACGAAATTTATTCTGCTCGTAAATGTTAAAATGCCAACAATTGTTGGCATTTAAACATTTATTAGCATGATAAATCGACTGCTAAGAGTTGGAAAGCAAGAAATGTCTTTATTTTCAAGATTCATGCTCAGTTGAGTTGATCACGAAAAAGTTTTATAACCTCAGGGCCTGATCAGCACCATTGCTATTTGGTGATTCAATAATATTAAAAAAGCTAAAATGGCTTAATTCCAACTTTATATATAGGAGATCTTTCATGAGTGCTCATGCATTTTTGAATTTATTTAACGAATTGGGGAAAAAGATAAGTGTGAAACTTGCCGAGCATTTTATCTTTTAGCTCGACTGAGTAAAAAGAGCTATTGCAGTCACCACAGACGTACGCATTCCCGTTCCGTTCCCGTCACACTGCGTTAAAGTTTTCTAGAAGTCCATATTTTGACAACCACTTGTCAGAAAGCATTCATACTTGGACCATAGATACCTTTCATGGTTAGTTTTCATACCACAACATTGGACCCAAGGGTCCATGCCTAGGGGTGGGGCTAGAGGTCAAAATCTAGTACATATTGAAAAGATAGGATTTCTGCGTCCAAGTTTTCTAGAAGTCCATATTTTGACAACCACTTGTCAGAAAGCATTCATACTTAGACCTTAGATACCTTGCCTGGTTAGCCTTAATTCCATGACATTGAATACCAGAATTCATGCCTGGGGTGGGGCAAGAGGTCAAATTATAGTACATATCCGAAAGATAGGATTTTCATCTCAAAGTTTTGTAGAAGTCCATATATTGATAATCACTTGTCATAAAGCATCATACTTGAACCATAGATATATTGTAAGGTTAGCTTTCATTTCATGACAGTGAACTCCAGGGCCCATGCCCTGGGAATGGGGCTAAAGGTTGAATTCTAGTACATATCCAAAAGACAGGATTTTTGCGTCAAAGTTTTTTTTATGGTATTTAATAACCATCGTTATAACTGTTTTATGTGACACACTATCTGGGAAAGCTATAATTAGTTTGCTAGAGATTGTAGCCTATTTGTAATGTTTGACCATAAAATATGTTTCAAATGTACAATATTTATCCATTATCTTCCTGTATATACATAATCTAAGGTTGTCACACTTCTCTCAATTAAAAGGTTGCAGTGGAGTTAAGCTGTCATGCGACAGCTCTTATTTTGCAACTTGTTTAATAAATTCAATAATACAGGCCCTTCCGCTGAATCATTCATGAAGGGTTGTTGTCAGTTACAAGGGAAAGTATGTGCACGAATTACTTGTTAACTGCTTGTTCAAGCTTGCCTAGGAAAAAGTGTGGTTAGGTGAACTGACCATCCAGCCATGACCATAGCTGTTGACTTGGGACGTAAAGCAACAAACGAACAAATCAATAATACAGGAGCATGTATTTTAGATTCTGTTTTCATCTGACACTAAAACTACTTTGAAATCACACTTTTTGAGACAATTTAAACTTGACATAGTCAATATCTTGTAGGCATGCTGCAAGTTTTAAGATTTGAATGTCAGATTTAAAGTCCAGGAATTTGGAAATTTTTAGCTTTTACACACATGGGTAAGGGTAAATACCAGGGTTCGCATAAGCTTGAAAAGTACTTGAATATACAGGACTGTCTTGAAAAGTCCTTGAAAATTAATTTTGCCATGAAAAGTACTTGACAAACACTCAAATGCCTTGAGAATTCCTTGAATTTTACCATTTACAGGAGGATTCAAAAGTGTTTTTGGAGACGTAAAACAGTATTAAATTGTGGTGCATTTATTTGGTGCATCATATGTTGCACCAAATAAAGGCACCACTATTTTATGCTAATTTTCTTAAACTAATATCTTTAGTAATGGACTCTAGCATTTCCGAAGTAGAATTTTAATGTGCCTATATGAACTCTGAATACACTGTATTCTATAGTTTCTTTTACATCTTATTTTCCCACAGGTTACCCAGGCAATCCACATGAGTATGGGTCAAGGGTCATATGTAGAATCCAGTATTCCATGGGTCACAGAAGAGACTGGCTACTCCTCCTTTATCAAGGGGCAGCTACTATTACTGGAGGGAACTACCAGTATGCAGTTTCGGTCCCTGCTAGAATGTGAAACATTAGATGTAAGTCTGAAATTAGCTCCTATCATAGCCATGTTTTGTCTGGCACAGACTTTAGCTAATTGTTCTATCTACTCGTGTATTGCGAGTAGATAGAACAATTAGCTAAAGTCTGAATAGTGCAGGATTGGTCCAGGTCACGGAAAAATCTGGAAAATAAATTTTTATCCAGGTCAGGGAAAAGTCCGGAAATTTCAATTTCGGTCTGACAGGCAAATATAGAAGAAATGATAAATGTCAGGGAAAATCAGGGGATTTAAGAACTTCCAAAAAATTATCGTTAACAGACTTCTAGAAAAATATCATTTCTATAAATTGAAATCAGTTTATGGTCAGAAACATTACATTTCTCACATGCATGGTTTGAGATGTCTCTTTAAGGATTAAATCAGCTAGCATAGATATGTACGAAATTTTTGAATTGTCAAATCGACAAAGCATGAGGATGGTTATTATTGACCTACCCTTTGGCATGGAATGCCCACCAAGACTGGAAATACTATCTCACTGCCTGTAAATCATTTGCCTGTTTTGTTGTATTTTAGTTTACAGTGACCGGGGCCTACCCTTTGGCATGGAATGCCCACCAAGACTGGAAGTACTCTCTCACTGCCTGTAAAGCTACTGTCTTCCTCATATTTCAGCATAAACAATTTTTTGCAGGTAAGTTAATTAGTTGCCTTGATTAGGCCAAATAAAAATATAAGTTTATTTCGGTTAACGTTTATGAAAATTTTAGGTAGGGTTGGCACACACATTTTTTTTTAAATTATTTTTTTTCTGGAAAAAATATAATTTAATGCATTTTGAAAATGCATAAAATTATATATTTTCCCAGAGATATGAAAAAAATCCTAGGTTTCACCAGTTAATTTAGGTCGGGTTACCCTAAGCACAGATATTATTTATTTGGCCTTTCATGTATTTTACTATGCAGTCAAACAAAATTACCGAGGTCACATCAGGCTAAGCATAGTACCTTTGTAAATGTGTTTTTATGCTTTGTTTGTGGTTGGCTTTCCTCAGGAAGACATGCTAAAAGTCTTGAATGATCTATCTCATCAGCTCCTTTATATTAACGTGATTGTTTGTTCAAGAATTTGAATATCAGGGATTTTCCTACCTTTCTGAAGTGGGGGGGGGGGGGGGGGGGGGGGGGGGGCAGGGGCCTGTTGAATTTGGGGAAAAAAGCATTTGGACCATCAAATTGGGAACACTAGATCTGGACTGCCATTTTTAAATGGATTAAAAAACATAAGAAATTAGCAGCATAAAACTGCTTTAATTGCCCACCATAAAATACATGAAAAATTGCAAAAAATGTGAATGAAAACATGTTTATACCCCCCGCAAACTTTGTTTGTAGGGGGTATACTGTTTTCACGTTGTCCGTCCGTGCATCCGTCTGTCCGTCCGTCCGTCCGTAACGCTTTGTTTCCTTAATAACTTGGAGAGTCATTGCTGGATTTTCATCAAACCTTGCAAACATGTTCATATATGCAAGACAAATACTTTAGACAAAAAAGTAAGGGCTAGGGGCCAATTCTATTAGAGTTATTTCCCTTTGTAGTTCTAAATGGCTTTTAATATAGTACTTTATGCTTATGCTATTATAGGCCATACACAGGACAATCAACTCCTACCACAGCTTTTGATGGAACAATTTGATACTTTTCCTATACAATGTAGACACATTGAACATATGCATGAAGGAGTTTAGTTCAGAAAAAATAATTTTTGACAAAATGACAGCTGTGAGAACTTAGACAATTTTTCCCTAATAAGGTGTTTGTATATTCATAGACGGTGCCTTTATGGGCCGATCAACTCCTACCACAGCTTTTTATGGAGCAATTTGATACTTTGCCTATACAATGTAGACACATTGAACATATGCATGAAGGAGTTTGGTTTAGAAAAAATATTTTTTGACAAAATGACAGCTGTGAGAACTTAGACAATTTTTCCCTAATAAGGCTTTAGTATATGCATAGATGGTGTGCCTTCATGGGCCGATCAACTCCTACCACAGCTTTTGATGGAACAATTTTATACTTTGCCTATACAATGTAAACACATTGAACATATGCATGAAGGAGTTTATAATTTTTGTTTGCACAGATTCTACTGAAATCTTCTTATCAAAACTAAGGTCTTCTTGTTCGAACTATAACTTGCCAAGTTTTATCACTGACTCTTTCTGTGCGGGGGGTATCTAATAAGCATTGCTTATTGACTTTTTTCATTTCATTCACATTTTTATGCAATTTTTCACACATCTGTAACTTTGGTATTTTTGATAGGATTGAAATGTTCACCAAATGTAGAATTAAGAAATTGGAAATGATATACACCATTTTGGGAAGGTTTTGCTCATTTCTGAATTGAGAAGGGGCCTTTATTCTGCCCCAAATCAGGCCTAGGAAAATCCTTGGAATATCAAATTAACATTTGTTTTTTTTTTATTAAAAACATTCACCCATGGAAATGGCAATAGAGAGAGAATTTCAGTAAAACTTGTCCATTTACAAACTTTATCAACAGTATGTGGCTTGGTCCCAAGGTAATATAAAATTTCATGCTCAATTTCTGCTCAACTGAGCATGAATTTCAACAATATATCACATGACCGCGTCTGCCAATGTATTGAAATTGATAAACCACTAGTGGTGGTTTAGATATTCAGTAATGTTACGTAATAACGTCTATAGAAACGTTTTGTACATAATGACAAAACTTTGGTGCTCTTGTACTATTGAACTCATTGCCAAGAAGCAATTAAAAGTTCGGCAAGTCTGGCATTTTATCTCGGTACCCCAACTTGTTAAATAAATTCAATAAAACATGGACACTCATGTAAGATCCTCTATATATATATTATTCCATTTTAGATCTGATAGAAGACTGGTCAACAAAGAGTATTCCTGATGTCCACCATTTTGTGCCATATACCTACAACGTTAACATTATCATCAACCAGTTTGAACTAGTCACACTCTGTAACGAATATAACTGGATAGATACATCATCACAATACCCTGAGAATGGTGAGCACAGGTTTAGATAAACAAAAATTTTCAGCGTAAAATTGTTAATATTTTCTTACCCATCAATTTTAACATATGTTTTGGGTGCTCAAAAGAACCATCTCATTGAGACGGTTCTTTTGAGTACCCACAACATGTGTTTTGGTTGAGAAATAAGAAAATTAAATTTTCGTTACACACTCTTAACTAAAGTCCTGGTGAGACTTTTAATGTATATTTGGTTCAAAAAGTATTTGTACCAGCATGAGATTTTCATACTTATTGCATGGGCAAACAGCAAGGGCTCGGACAAGTTGGGGTATCAGCACAGTCTCACCGGAGCCATTATGCAAAGTATTGAAGTACATGTAGATGAAGGCTCAGTCTAATTCATCCAGCTTCAGTGGATAGCTTCACATATAAGTTTTAGGAAGCACAGTGGCTGAGTGGTAGAGTGCTTGACTCGAGACCGAGGGGCCGCGGGTTCGAGCCTCACCGGCGTCACTGTGTTGTGTCCTTGAGCAAGACACATTTATCCTTGCTTGGTACGGGTTCAACCCCAGGAAGACCCGTCCCGACATAACTAAAAAAGTGTTGACTGGGACGTAAAGAATCAAATCAAACAAACAAAAAAACAACCAAAACATAAGTTTTACCCTGTTTTAGATCAATGGAATTTTTCGAAAAAGTCTGATGCAATTAAGTCAGGATGATCTTATGTATATTTTGAGGGATACAGGTTATAATTTACAGTATATATTGTATTTCTTTATCTAAAGATTGATTATGATTTAGCGAACAGTGCAGACTCTGATGAAATGCCGCATTCTGCGGCATTTCATCTGGGTCTTCACTGTTTGCAAAAGTACTCAATTAGGGGTTTCTGGTCTGGAAAGGGGTTTCTGGTCTGGAAAGGTTTAGCATTTTTTTTGTTTAATTTTTCAGCTCACATAGCCTTTTGTGGTGAGATATTTGATCTCTCGATACAGTTACCATACACAGATTTCCTTCCTCTCACCAACAGTATTAGCTTTATATTCAAGGTAAGATCACTTTTCCAGCCTTCCAATGTAAATTGATCAATTTTTATTAAAAATTGTCATTAGTCAAAAATATCATATTGGTCCATTCACAGGCCCAAAGGCTGCTTATTAGCCTTTCAAAATGCTTTTTTTCAAAATACACATTTGAACATGCTTATATTCTGTTTTTTTTATTGTGAAAGTATATTAATTTCAGTACCTTAATTAGTATGCGTATTTGCGTATTTACCCAAATAAATTTTCCAAAAAAGCAATTAAAATTGATCAGGTAGGGTAACAAAAAGCAAAAGAAATTCAATATACCCAATACAATCAAATAGTCATGGGATCTGATTTATTACTTTGCCTTCCGCAATTCAGTTTTAGCTTCAAGTGGCTTAATGTGCAGCCAAATGACTGGTTTTCAGCATTTATTCAATATGATCCGAGAGAACAAAGTCAATTTTGAGCAACATTTATGTACATAGCAGCAATAAGAGATTAAACAAGGCCTCGGATACAGTTAGAATAAAATGTATAAATTGGTAAGTAAAGTTTTAACTTTTACAAAAATACCCAATTGAAAAACCAAAATACCCAAATATATTTATAAGAAATGTTGAATACCCAATTAAAATTTGTAAAACTCAAATGAATGAAAAAGGAGTGGGTAACGTACCCAATTATTCAAAAAATTAATTAAGGTACTATAATTTTCCACCTTGATATTTTGGTTCTGATTCCATACATACAGTCTAAGCAGGGCATTCCTTCCCTGATTCTAAACAAACACTTGACATTTTTGTGCAAATGCATGGGTGAAAGTTTTCAGGATTTTGAGGCTGACTTTTAAAGAAAGTCAGCCTCAAAATACTGAATTAGGCAGTTTATGATAGCTTCTCTGTAATCATATAAGTTTATCTGACAACAATTGACCATTTAAACTTGAAATTGTTAATTTTTTGTATAAGATTTGAATTTCAAAAGTGCAGGATTTTGGAAATTTTGAACTTTCACCCATGCAAATGACATTTGTAGCATTATGGTGCATTGCTGTTGGTATTTTGCAAGTGAAGTTCAGTTGTTAGAAGTTCATATAATCTGTATAATAAGATAAAACGAAAATCGAACAGTCAATGGCATACAAAGGTATATCCCCACGCACACTGATTCAATAAACAAATTTGGTTGGGCTCATAGGCTTAGATAAACAAAAATGTTCAGCGTACAATTTTAAATATTTTCTTACCCATCAATTTTAACCTATTGTTTTGGGTGCTTAAAAGAACCGTCTCATATGTTTTGGTTGAGAAATAAGAAAATTTTTTTTTGATACACACTCTTAACTAGATGACTGGTGACGTTTACTTACATTTCCCGCTCAGTGTGACTACACCCCTGCTGGTGTGACACTGTCTTCTGCAGAATTCTTGTTAAAAAAAAAAGTGGGGGGAATAAAAAATGATCATACTCTTGAAAAAGCATGTGCACTTATTTGGTCAAATCCAGTAACCCACTTTAGAGAAGTCTTTGGCATTCATAAGTCAGTTTGCTGAAATCAACCTTGTCAGGCCTCCAGATAAGAGTGCATACCAGAAAATTATTTTTCTTATTTCTCAACCAAAACATATGTTGTGGGCACTCAAAAGAACCGTCTCTATGAGACTGTTCTTTTGAGCACCCACAACATATGTTTAAACTGATGGGTAAGGAAATAATCATAATTTTACGCTAAAAAAATTTCCTTAAGTGGCCCTATGCTTGTGCTAGGTGCCAACCTTGTAGACTGTACTTGCAGGTTGAGAATGTATTTTGTCGTTTATACTTGCCCGAGAACATCACAACTTTGTAAACTGTACTTGCAGGTTGAGAATGTATTTTGTCGTTTATACTTGCCCGAGAACATCACAAGTCGACATGTTATCATAGCTATGTCAGAGAATATGAAGATTGTGGACAGAGACGGGAACATTCTTGAGAAACCATTCTGCTATGATATTACTAAACAATGGAGAAGACTTACAGAAAGAAGGTATATAGACCAGTAGAGGGGCCAATCCAGAATTTCTGGAAAAAGGGTTCATGTTTATAAAGGGGTGGAGAATTCACTTTGCTGATTTTATCTCATTTTATTATTTATCCTCTACATATCCAATGAAAATGATTTAATTTGGTCTTATTGAGACCAAATTATTTAATTTTCATCGGATATTTAAAAATGGGGGGCAGGGAGGAGGTTTGAGTGAACCCCCTGAACCCCCTCTGGATCCGCCACTGCAGTCTATGTGATAAACTGATAATGTTAACCTTTTTGTCATCTTCTCAAAAGTATTAGCCCCATGGTATGTAAACTTAAAAGCACAAAAAAGACTAGACATTTTGGTCCTCTTAACTTGTTTTTAATAAAAAAAAAATTGCAGAACAGTCAACAACCAGTCGCCGTTCAGTTGCAACCAGTCGCCAAAGAGTCAGAGATGATCTAGTAGCAAACCAGTCCTTGATCCTACAGCGAGTAGTTGCAGAAAGATCGTTGACTGATCTACTACATGATAATAGTGTTGCAGTTCATACTGTGACTTATCAACAACCAGTCTTCGATCATATCTTTAGAGGATAATTAGTTGCAACAGTGAACAGGTGGTCCCCACACAGTCACAAGCTACTTTGGACCTATGTTTTAGGAACAGTCTGATAAGGTTTCATAGTGTTTACATCCATGATAAAATTAGTTGGAGTCCATTTGATTATATGCAGGAAACAGCAGACATACTAAGCAGACGACAAAAAAGTCACATTGTATTTTGCATTTTGGCATCTCAAGATTTCCTATTTTGTATTGAGTTTTTCATATCAAAAGACTAGGAGCGCAGTGGCTCAGTGGTAGAGTGCTTGACTCGAGACCGAGGGGCCGCGGTTCGAGCCTCACCGGCGTCACTGTGTGGTGGTCCTTGAGCAAGACACATTTATCCTAGCTTAGTACTGGTTCAACCCAGGAAGACCTGTCCCTGTTTAACTGAAAGATTGTTGATGAGACGTAAAGAATCAAATCAAACAACAAAAATATCAAAAGACTGATTAAAAATTCTCTGTTTCTACAGTGCTGGTTGGATTGATTGTTGGCAGACATCCAATGTGGCTCTCACCATTACCTACAAGTATTATCCAATGCCTGCCTTGATGAAGCCAGACTCTCACCACATCGCCATAGCAACAGATGACATACTGATGACAGCTCAGGATCCAGAGGAAGCTTTGCTGATACCACTGCGACCACTGAGACCTGCTTCAACTAGCAAGATCCCCCAAGACTTTGATGCGGGAGAGATGGACTGCGATCTGATCAGTGTTGAACTGGAAGTGGCGCCATCTGTAGTTTGTGTTTATGGTTCTCTACTCAGGAATTTCTTACATGTCAAGGTAAAGTAGATTTAGTTTGAGTATATTGAAAAATTAAATCTCTGTCAGGGCTTTGTCCTGCAATTTTAGGAAAAGGCCCCTGGCCAAAATTGTGAAAAAATGATCGACTTAACATCAAAATTGTGAGAAATTAATGACATAGAACATAACAAGGGGAGCAAAATATCCTCAAAATCAAGTTATTTAAGATTGTATTATGCCAAGCATACCACTTAAGCACAAGTGTGTGACTCAGAGTTGGGGTCGATTACATGCAAATGTAATCGATTACAATTACAATTACTTTGAAATTTCATGATTACAGATTACAATTACAATTACTTTTTTTTCAAATGTAATCGATTACAATTACAGATTACATTGCAAAGTAATCATGATAACTTTATGATTACTTTTGAGCAATAAATTAACTGTATTATATTTTAAGACTTAATAGAATGTTATCTTGAAGAAAGGAAAACTTAGCTATGGTTCTCAATTCTACTTACAGAGCTACAAGTTTTACTATACGAAATAAAGAATAAAACAACAGAATTCAAAAATCCCAATAATTACTCTAAATATAAGAGGCATGGATACACATTTGATTATCTAATTTATCTTACATGTATTTGCAAGATATCCCTGGTACAGTCAAAATAGCCATATGTGGCTTATTTAAGTTCAGTAAGGGATACTAGCCTTTGTTGGTATTGCATTTGTTTTACTGATAGCTTGATAATAGTCAGTGAAGATCCCGATCAGACTGAACAATAGCACTGTCTGGTCAAAGTTTCTAAACTGGACCTACGTCCCATAATATAACATTAAGTCATACCATTAAAGCATGCTGAATGAGGTATGGGCTCTTTTAATTTGATGTATACTTTATTTTATCCCTATTTTATCATAATCAGAGAATATGTCCTCCTGATGTAAATTAGTCCAGCTTCCATTATTACCTAATATTTTGGATATTCTTTAATTTCATTTATATTAATCCTGATAATTGGAACACATTTATTATGTTTCATGTAGGTCTATAAAAAGAATGACAAAATATGTAGAATCCGATCTTCTGCAAACCAAACCAAAAACTAAAAATGAGATCATATTCAGCAGGAAAATGGTCAAAGGTGTTAAAACTAAACTGTCATAAACTTCCATAAGGATTAAAGAGACACTTAAGAAAAGGGTCCTTATTTATTTGATATCAGAGCAAATAAAAAAGTTGACCAATAGTTCACAATAATTATAGACAAATTTTTCAGAAAGATGAAATTGGACAGGGAAAGCTTAATTTGGCTTTAAATATGATTCTGATGAGATAATGTCAAATCTGAGCTTAGTTCAAGATTATCCAAGTTGAACTGTATCCACCATACAAGGGACCTTTTCCTGTCTGTTATATATTTTTGTTTAACTTTTATCTTACTAGATAATTTTGCATGTTTTTTTCATCAGTTCATATTTTTCAGAATTACCCTTCTTTTGAAGCAAATTCTTTCAGGGATAACATAAGTATCAAAAAGTATGAATTTAGATCTGGCCTAACACTTTGTTGGGCCTGATTGAGTCCAAACTGTTTGCATAGGATATCAGCAGATGACAAAAGTTGTCACTAGCAGGTAACAGGTTAATATACTAACCCCTTCATTGCTGCATACAGAACAGACAAGCTGTCTCCCAGGTGAAATGCAACATAAGGTGGCATTCCTGGGGTCTGCTTTTGTTAAGATACTCACAATCTTTAGGGACTGAATACATCATTATATTGAAATTTTGACTGGTACAAAAATGCAAAATGAATAATTCTATACTTATTGTATTAATATGTATGGGATAATCCATCTGAATGGAAGGACTTACTAACTGTTGGACACTCTGATAGCATTCATGAAAGAATTTCTTGAAAAAAATCAGCAGACCACTAAAAGTGTTAGAGTGTTTGAGGAGATGAAAAATATTATGTTCTTATACTGTTGGAATATCAGTCAATTCATGACAAATATGAGCTAGCTCATGAGATGATTTATACTTATAACATATACATAAGGTCATCCGTTATACATGCATGCACAGCTTTCCAGTGGGGTAAGAAGTAAATTTTGGCTGAATCTTTAATCTATGCTGCTTCTTCATGTGTGTGTACGCAGTGATGGCTTTGATGAGATAGCACTTTTGTGCAGGCTTAACTAAGCATTCAATGCTCTGCAGATGAGGGCTCATATAGTTATTTTGGATTAGTCTAGAGGTAAACTCGGAAGCAGATCTATTTTTGGTAGCATATTCACATTCCTGGTTTCAAACATTCATTATTTGATCTATTGCTGGTACCTGTCACTGTACAACTTACAATTATTTTTATCCAGTTTCATTTTTTTTGTAAAAAAGCAAAAGTAATAGAAAGTAATCAAAAAGTAATCATGATTACAGGCTATTTTGCAATGTAATCGATTACATTTCGATTACTTGTAATCATAAAAAATTCACGATTACAGATTACTTTATGATTACTGAAAAAAGTAATCGATTACAAGTAATCATGATTACAGATTAGGATTACCTCAACTCTGGTGTGTGTAAGTATCATTCTGATATTGTTTCTCATAAGTAGTAGTGGTTTTAAAAAAAAAAAAATTAAAAAAAAAATTTTTTTTTTTTTTTTTTTTTACTTTTCTTTGTTGGGAAAACAGACATGGTATTAGGAAAAAGGTTGCTATTTTCGATTGGTAATGTGGCCGAAACTCGGCACCTAGAGACTGGCAGAGAATCCCCTGTCTGTATAATATATTTTAGGGAATGACTCATGGTAAAACAAGTGTGTGTTTTTTGTATTTTTCAAAAATGAAAGTAAGTAAGAAGGCAAGGATCATCAATCGATACAATCAAGTACCACACCTGACCCAGGACACCACATGGGAAAGTGACAAAAACACAAGAAAACATCACATACAAGAGCGCCAAGAGGTTAGCCCATTCCCAGCAGGTGACCACAAGGCTGCAATGAACAGACAAGAAAGCATGATAAATATGAAACATAAATAACAAAAAGGATCCACAAAGTCAAAAGGAGCAGGACCGCCTTGGAACGGTCAGTAAAAATATTTTTACTGGAGGACTTGAACTAGTTTTATGGTTTTATCCTCACTCTTATTTCTGATGTGGATCAAGACAAATAGATGTTTGGTGTGCATGAAAGATTCCTAACTTATTGATTTGTCATCTCCTAGTAGATACAAATCAAGATGTAAAAAGGAGATAAAACAAAGATAAGGACTCAACAGCATATACAACTGAAAACAAGAGTAAAGGAAATCCAACAGTTAAACCCTGGTGGGCCTGACTACAGACACAACATCAGGTTCTAAGCCTCTCATCTATAGATAAGTCTTAAAGTCGGAACCATAATAGAATCTGAGGTCCAACCCGCCAGCGTGCAATTAAATAGGAGAGCAAAGTTTCCAATCGTAATTGGGTTGACCTGTAGGCTTGCAGTTTGTACTTTTTCATCACCATTAACACTATCAGGGTATGAAACAGTTTAAATCCAGATCAGGACCAACATTCTGTTGGTCCTGATCTGAGTCCAAACTGTTTGCAAAGATTGCAGCAGACAACAAAAGTCGCCACTAGCAAGGTAATAGTTGAACTGATTTAATAGGAAATAATCCCAATTTAAAGCTCAATAAGTTTTATAATCATTAAAAAAATGGTTATCATTTTAAAAACCAATTTTTTTTCTTTTTGAGAGTGGCCGTTTTACACATGTTTTACTGTAATCATCATTAAATACTGGCTCTGATATGCACTGTTGCAGAAGAGTTTTCAAACCTGCATTATACAGTGCAGTCTTTTTGTAACCTACATTATATGGGCCTCAAGGCGAGAAAACCTGTCTATGGGGTTTGCGAACAACATATGCGCAGACCAGTAGCATCCGCGCAGACTGATCAATGCCTTTGTTATTCACTTTTAGGAGCATATCATATCTAAACTTGCTACAAGCGAAATTTCAAATCTCTAGCTAGTCTCTGTAGCTGAGGAGACTGGTTTGAGTCTCGCTTTGTCAGAAACCCCGAAGACAGGTTTTGTTGCGTCGTGGCCCATATATTTAACAATCAACCCTGAATCAGGAACTCAAAATCAGGTCTTTAGTTTAGTGAGTACCAGAAAACAAATTTTCTTATTTCTCAACCAAAGCATATGTTGTGGGTACTCAAAAGAATCGTCTCAATGAGACGGTTCTTTTGAGCACCCAAAACATATGCTAAAATTTATGGGTAAGAAAATATTAACAATTTTATGCTGAAAATTTGTGTTTATCTAAACCTATGAAAATATTTGGGAGACAGTAGATTGGCTTTTAGGTGAATACAGCCAAAAAACATTTAAGCCATGACATGATAAAACTAACACAATGAGAGTGCATCAAGCGAAGATTTGACTCAGCCTGGGCATTTGCCCAGTCTGATCGGAGTCTGCTGTGTGCACAATGTGTAACTTTGCAGGGCTTTCTCCAGCAATATTGGGAAAAGGCCCCTGGCCAAAATTGGAAGAAATTAACAACATAGAACATAACAAGGGTAGCAAAATATATCCTCAAAATCAAGTTATTTTAGATTGTATTATGCCAAGCATACCACTTACACGCAAGTGTTTAAGTATCATTCTGATATGGGTTATAGTTTCTCAAAAGTAGTAGTGGTCTCTAAAAAAAAGTATAAAAAAAAAAGTTTTTTTTTTACTTTTCTTCTTTGGGAAAAACAGAAATGGTATTGGGAAAAAAGGTGGCTACTTTCGATTGGGAATGGGGCCGAAATTCGGCCCCTAGAGAAGGGCAGAAAATCCCCTGCTTTGATCCAAACTTTTGTCATGCAGACAGCAAATACTGTAATCAGACTGAGCTGACAGTCTGATGCATAGGCTGATCTCCTCGTCACCCACAACCATTTCTTCCTCAGCGGAGCACAGAGGCTCATTTGGTAGAGCATTAGACTGGTGATCAAAGGGTTGTTTGTTTGAGACTCACCGCCGGCAGTCACTGTGTTGTGTCCTTGAGCAAGACACTTTATCCGCTGCTTAGTACTGGTTCAGCGCAGGAAGCAGGAAATCGTCCGGACATGACTGAAAAAATATTGACCGGGACATACAGCAACAAAATAAACAAACAAAATTTCTTTCTTAAAATGTTCTATTAATGAGCAAGTGCATGAGATTTCCAACAATGTTGTATGTGCGACCAGCATACACGCAGTCTGATCAGAGTCTTTGCTAGTCGCTTGAGTATTCTTTGGTTGTTAAGCTACTGACTGAACACCATTTGGAGTTTCTAAGCTTAAAAGGAGGCTGCAGAGGCTCGTCTGAGTCTACACTTGTCAAAATGCCACATTGTTGGAAATCTCATGCACTGGCTCATTTTATTGCTCTCTTTTGTAACAGGAGAATTATTTAGGAGAAGATCAAAATTATACAGACTTGTATGACCAGCCGAAGAGCTACACAGATCCTGCAGAATGTCAAGGAGTTGAAGGGCCCCTCACAGACAGGGAAGTGGCTGAGAGGGAATTTGATGCAAGGAAATATCGACCCTTTGGTGTGACAGTTTCTGTAACATTGCATGACATACAGGGTCATCTTCTCAAGGTATGATTGTACCATATCTCAAAATCTTGAGCTTTCTCTTAGGCGGCAGGCCTTCAGATTTATGGTAGGCCCGGGTCATTGTCCCATGATTTCAAAATATGGTGCATAACTTTCCAAGGCAGTGGGCCCAATGTACTCATCCTTTTTAGTTGTGAAAAAATCTCACTTTAATAAAAAATATTCATACAAGTATCTGTGTCAGTGTGTAGGTAAAGTATACAACCCAAACTGCACCATTGATTAATAGAATAATGAAGATAAACCTATTGCACATACAGGATGCAAAACTAGATAAATAGAAATTGGCAAATTAATGTTAAATTATTGTCAATTTTAATGGTTAGAGCAGTTTTAATTCATTGTTGTTTACAGAACTGTATTTTGAAGATGTATGCATGGGTGAAGTTTTCAGGATTAATCCTGAATTCAGGATTTTGAGGCTTACTTTCCATAGAAAGTCAGCCTCAAAATGCTGAGTTAGGCAGGTTTTAATAGCTTCTCTGATTAGCTTTCAGGTGATCTAAGCACAATTAATCATTTAAACTTGAAATTATTTCATTTTTGTAGGCATCCTGCAAGTTTTAAAATTTGAATTTCTAAAGTTCAGGATTTTGGAAATTTTGAACTTTCACCCATGTGTATGTCTGTGTAAATAGTATAGGATTTTTATACAGTTCAGCTGAGTTAAGATAACATTTACAATCATTTTTTCACAGAACTGTAATTTTGAAGATGTGCCATGCCCAAGTGTCTATGTAGAGAGGATTGGATTTGAGATGGACAAGAGTTTCTCGGAGACAAAGCTACAAGTTCTTATATCACCAGCTGTTCTTATTGCCAGAGATAATTTTGAGGTAAACATATGTCCAAAAAAAAAAGCGTAAAATTGTCATTATTTTCTTACCCATCAGTTTAAGCGTATGTTTTGGGTGCTCAAAAGAACTGTCTCATTGAGACGGTTCGTTCGAGTACCCACAACATATATTTTGGTTGAGAAATAAGAAAAAATCATATTCAATATTCAATCTCATCTGGAGGCCAGAGTAAATATGGCTCCATATAGATAAAGCATACAGTTCTGAAAAGGGCACTAAATTAACACAAGTGAGCAGACCAAAAGGTCTAGGTCAACATTGCAGACCCAGATTTTGCCACTTTTATTGTCTATTCCCTTTGTGAATATAAGGCTTAGGAGGAGCTCAGTGGCTGAGTGCTAGACTTGAGATTGAGAGGACGCTGGTTAAACTCTCAGTTAAGGCACTGTATTGTGTCCTTGAGCAAGGCACTTTGTTCTCTCCTCTGTACTGGTTCAACCCAGAATATTCCCTGATATGCCTGAAGAATTGTTGATTGGGATGTAAAGCATCAACACAAACAACCAAATCTAAGACCTAATAACCAAAATTTAAGGTATAGACAGTAAGAGCAAATTTAAGACTATTTTTTCATTTCTTAAGTCTCACAGAATAGCTCTGTGTGGATATTTAACTCTATCCTTGCCAGCGTTGACTTTTGTCATCTGCTGATAACCTTTGCAAACAGTTTGGACCCAGATCAGGACCAACAGAATGTCGGTCCTGATCTAGATCCAAACAGTTTGACACTCTGATAGTGTTGCTTCAAGAATTTGTTTGAAAAAGTTAATTTTGAAAAAAATCAACAGAAAACAACAGTCATGAAAAAATACCCAGCATGCAAAGAGTTAAAGAATTGGACTCAGCTTAGTTGGATGGAAAATTGGGATGAAGAGGGCTGTTTACTCTAAATGCAGGACTTTTGTTAAGAGTGTGTAACAAAAATTTAATTTTCTTATTTCTCAACCAAAACATATGTTGTCGGTACTCAAAAGAACCGTCTTATTGAGACGGTTCTTTTGAGCACCCAAAACATATGTTAAAATTGATGGGTAAGGAAATATTTACAATTTAACGCTGAATTTTTTTGTTTATCTAAACCTGTGTCTAAATGTATAACCACTCTTTTCACGCTGTTCAATTCTTATCTTCTTTTTCTGTTTCCAGAGGGATCCTGATCAAGCCCACCTGAAGGAGGGTCACATAGGTCTGTCAGGGTTACAGGTGAGGGGCCATGCCATGTTTTCTCACCAGGGACTGCCCCTAGACAGTGAGACCCTTGAATATGGCTGGCTAGTAGAGGCTATCATTGGGGACATTACTGGAAAACTCACAAGTCCACAGGTAAGCTATCTTATATGTAAAGCTTGTTTAACCTTTACCTCATAGCGACACCTTTTAATGCTTTTGCAATTTGCATACAGAGCAGAACCAGATCAGGCAGCTCTTGTAAGAGCTGCCTGATCAGGGTCTACTCACTTTGCTTATTGAAATATATCTGATACTACTCTGGTAGACCTGACAAATAATTTCTTTGTTCTATGTACATACATGAAAGTTTATTTAATATATAATTATTCATAGTGGGTGGAGCCTAGCATGAATATGCATGAAGGAAAGTCCCGTCAAGAATGGCACATGTCATAGGTTCAGATATGTAAACAATTTGAGCGTAAAATTGTGAGTATTTTCTTATCCATCAGTTTAAACATCTGTTTTTGGTGCTCAAAAGAACCGTCTTTTTGAGATGGTTTTTGAGTACCCACAATACATGTTTTGATCAAGAAATAAGAATTAATAATTTTCAAATATGTACTCTTATCTGGAGGCCTGACATGTCTGCTGCTGATGTACTTTGGTAGCCAATATTGCAAATAATATGGACCCAGATCAGACTGTTCCCATAGGAGCAGTCTGATCAGGGCTCATACTGTTTGGTTTCATGCTTTTAGTAGCATAGTTCATTCTTAAAAGTTATATACAACATACACAATCTGCAGACCAGGGTTATTTCAGGTCCAGAATATGGATGGGCCATGAAAATGGGCCAATGGCCCATGCCCCATTCATTTGCATGCAAAATTCGATTTTGATGGGGCGTTTGAAATTTTGACGGGCCATTTGGAAAAAAAGATGAGCCCAAGAAACCTTAATATTCACCTTACAGCAAAATGAACACCAGATTTGAATGGATGAGGCCAAGCCAAAAATGAAATCAAAATTACTCTATCACTCATAGTTTTCTCATAAAATAGTTCGGGCCCATCCCAGAAATATCCCTGCAGACAAGAATTTAGTAGAACAAGACTGGCAGGATAAAAGTTTCAACTCAAACATAGCACCCTCTTTCAGTTTTATAATATTACTGGTAATTACCAGTGCAGAAATTTGTTGGCGAGATAAATATATAGCATGGATATCCTTAAGTATTGCAAATATTGAATCACTTCTCTTTCAGCATTTTTTTGTCCATTTGGAAAAGCATGGGTGAAAGTTTTCAGGATTTATTCCTGAATTCAGGATTTTGAGGCTGACTTTCCACAGAATGTCAGCCTCAAAATGCTGAATTAGAGAGATCATAATAGTTTCTCTTTATTTTCTGTCAGGATTTTGGAAATTTTGAACTTTCACCCATGCAAAAGTCACTTGCATTGTTTCTCTTAGAGTTAACTCTTCCACAAACACAGAGCAAATGACCAGTTTTCGTGAACACAGCCTTAACCCTTTACTCCATGATAGCGCCTTTTGACACCTTTGAAATATCATGTATTTGAAAAAATTATGGAAAATGGAGCATTTGCTCTTTTGCTCCATTTTCCATAATATTTTCAAAAGTGCTCAAAACTTAACTTAATTTTTTCTTGAATTTTTTCAATGTTGTCTAAAAATAGAAAATGATGTCATGATCTAAAAATAGCAGATGGAGTAAAGGCTTAAATAGTCAGGGTAAAGTATGGCTGAAAAATGACATCCCTGCTTAACTCCTTTAATACAAGTCTCACGACTTGTCAAACATCCTTTGTACTTTTACAGATCCAAAACATCGTAGAATCTCTGCAGACTTTTGTGATGCTAGTTGAGGACCCCGAGAACAGTCTACAGCGACCTGTCACCTACCAGAACTGTCAGCACATGGTGCCCCAGCCCCAGTGTAAGAAACTTCAGCCCCAGTATATGATACCCTGTCCTTCATCAGAAGATATCAAGTACAGAATGACTCGTGCCTCAGTGGATTGTATTAATATATATCTTGTGGATGCTGGCAGTGCAATGAATGTACAGGTATGTTGTATTGACAATTATATGTTTTCAAGTATTACCATTTGATATCATCAGAAGATATCAAGTACAGAATGACTAGAGCCTCGGTGGATTGTATTAACATATATCTTGTGGATTCTGGCAGTGCAATGAATGTACAGGTATGTTGTATTGACAATTATAAGTTGTTGTTGTATTACCATTTGATATCATTGGAAGATAAAAGTACAGAATGACTCAAGCCTCAGTGGATTGTATTAATACATGCCTTCCAAAGGCTCTGATGCACAACCGCTTGTTGAATATAAAAAACAACTTGGAAATGAATTGAAAATTTGGGAATGTCATGCAATAGCCTATCGATTCCTACGTTTCTTGTATGAAAGTTCTCTCTTTTTTTCAGATTTACTTTTTGCATATGAAAATGTACCAGAATCTGACAGGAACATATTTATTATGCAAAAAGTAAATATGACATAATGAGAATACTTTCTGAGCTCGTATCCATACATCTTTCCATCAATCAGAAACTTTTTGCATTTTCCTTGATGTCTTAAAAAGTCAGAGATGGAAAATCAACAAATTTTGCATACACTTTGATATTGATAAGATGTACATTTGTAATATAAAAAAACAACAAGTGCTAGTGTTCAGTTCTTTTAGAATTAATGCCCTTTGCATTCTATATCTTGCTCAGACAGTTTTTGTATGAGGAATTCATCTTCTTCCATATTTTCGTTCAAGAACATTCTGATACTTTCTCTACAGAATGAAGAGATAAATTATATATGAAATAAAAGTGCTGAATTGAAAGTTATGCATGAATAAGATTTAAAACATCTGTGTGAGGTATAAAAAATGTCTCCCTCAAGACTACCATTTGTCATCACTTGCAAGCCTTGTGATGCCAGACTGTGATTTTTGTAGGGATTTTTCTGGTTGGAATTCACACTCATGCAAGATTATCTATATACAGTAAAACCTGTCTTAAGCAGCCACTCAAAAATAGACAAAACAAAGATCTAAATGACAAATGGTAGCTTAATGAAGGTTGAAAGTATTGCAGAATGCTCCCGTTGGAGCATTCTGCAATACTTTTGACCTGCATTAAGCGATATTTGGTCTTGAAAACCAATTTTCAGTAGTTTTGAGAGTGGTCGTTTAACACAGGTTTTACTATACTATTTCAGATCTACCCACTTCGTCTTTCAACGTGTAATCTCCATGGCAATAACACCAGAGCTGGGATAAACTGTCTGATAGAACATATCTCCTTGAAACAATTCATTTCAACAGCTCCAATCAAGCACCACTCTGATACCAGTCCAACAGAGGTGTGGCTTGAGTCAGGTGGTCTCTCACTTGGACCAATCAATGCAGAGGCTGCAATGGCATTACCCAATCAGGACTTTCATAGCATCCAGGATGACTTTTTGAAACTGCATGACAAGAAGACAAATAGGTTGTGGTTCTTATGGCCTGGCGATGGAGTTATGGTTTCAACTTCAGTGTTAGGAAAATGTGGCTGTTTAGGTGGATGTACATTCTTTGGGAACAATAGAAATGGTGTATCCTTCTTTCATCCTAAGAGATTCTGTGACGTTACACCTACAGCAATCTGCAAGGTTTCTCCAGAAGGCATGGATCCTGGATTTGGACAGAGTTTATTACATAAGAACAAACTTGTGTTTGATATTGGTAATAGTGGATGGTTGTCACCTACTAGAGAGTTTGCCTTCACAAGGGGTTACATGAGTAGTGTCACCACCCCAGACACTCCTGTTACAAGTATAACTGTTCTTGAAGAGATTAATGCTAGTCCGAAACGTCATGGTATTGAAACGATAGATGAAACTGTTATAAAAGGTCAGGACGTTCTTCCCCTTAGTCCAACAGCAGCTAGTGAAACACCATCTTCATCTAGTATTATAACTACATCACCAACAGAAGTACCTAGTAGAGACAGTATCAGTACCAATCCCTTTGATACTGTCCGGTCAATTGACTCTAGTATTCTAAGAGAAGCAGGAAGAGGCAGTTCTGCTGATGGCCAGGGTAGTTCTCTAGGTAATGTGTCCCTGAGTTCCAGTCAGTCTCCACCACCCTTCAGTCCAACCCAAAGATCATCCATTGTCAGAAGTCCTTCTTCTCGCTCTTCAGGACAGAGTCCATCAGGAAGATCCTCAATCACTAGTCGCAGTCCCAGCATTCTTAGAAGAACAAGATACTCACATCACGACCCTGTCCGACAAACATCGACAGTATCACTGGACAGTGAAATGTACTTCTCTGCCGAGGAGGACACCTACTCCTCTTCTGATGCTGCGATCCCAGACAAGACAAAGTTGGTACAAGATATCACTTCCTCGGGTAGTGACAGCACAAATATAGCGACAATAAAGCCCGAGCCAATTATGAAACTGGACCTTGATAGTCCTTTCTCAACTAAAGATCGGACTGTCTTAGAGAGACAGGATAGCTCATCATCTCTGACTAACTCGACACTGTCGTACATGTCTGCTGACACTGATCAGGAAGATACTCTGTCCCAGGGTCTGTTGGAGGAGGAATTGTCATTGATTGATCTACATGGCCAGGTATGGTATTAATCCTTTACCTGTCAGTCACAACTTTTATCATCTGCTCCTCTTGTCTGCTTATGATAATGTTCTTAGGCAGCCTGTAATGCAAACAATATGGACCCAGATCAAACTGCTTCTGCTTAGGAGCAGTCTGGTCTGGGTCTCTATTGTTTGTTTCCATGATAAAATTAAGTCTAAAGTTCTTGAATATATGCAGTAGAAGTAAAATTCAGACAACATTTTCAGGACAAAAAATATTTGAGGCCAAAGAGTAAACTGTACTTAAAGACGAGAGTTGTTGTACACAGTTCAAAAGTAACCCAAATATGCAAATATGCCTTAAGAAATTCAGCTATAACTTGGTTTCTATTCCAAACAATCTAAATATAACTTTAATAAGTGTGGAGGCAAACAGTGCAGACCCAGATCAGACCTGGGTCTGCACTGTTTGCTAAAAAGGCTTCTAAAACATTCAAATGACGACAAAAGCAGTCAACTTTTGTTGTGATTGGCGCTTTAAAGGTAATAGAAGATATGTCTTTATGAGCAAGTTCACAAGATTTTGGTACTTAACGCATACGCATGGTTGTAAGTTTTCAGGATTATTCCTGAATTCAGGATTTTGAGGCTGACTTTCCATAGAAAGTCAGCCTCAAAATGCTGAATTCTGCAGATAATAATAGCTTTTCTGATCTGGTTTCAGTTTATCTAAAGGTATTTGACCTTTTAACTTAACAGCAAGTTTTAAATTCTGATTTACTAAAGTTCAGGATTTTGGAAATTTTGAACTTTCACCCAACCAAAGCTCAGGCAAGCCAATATGAATACGTAGTCTCACCAGAGCTTCCACTGCTCTCACACATACAGTAAGGATGTAGAGGCCAGTATTTAGGCATCTACCTCCACTAGATAGCTGTGCACCCATGTTTAAAGAATAACTTTATGCATAAGTGCCAAAATCTCATAAATTGGTTTATACAAATTTTTGAGATGTTGAAGTAACCCTGTCTCATTGGTCCAGATAGGCTAACATTTGAAACGTAAATTTGAGATAATTTTCTTATACATCAATTTTGATATTTGTTTTGAGTCCTCAAAAGAACAGTCTCATTGAGATGGTTCTTTTGAGTACAAACAACATCTGTTTTGGTTGATAAATAAGAAATTTAATTTTAATTCCACAATCTTATCTAGAGGTCTGTGTCTTCTGGCGAAATCAAATAGAAAAGACACTGTAATTCTCTGATGTCTAAATATAGAATATTATGGTCAGCTCATGATATTTCCCTGACTTATTGCATATGTGTAAAACCACTCCTTAAAGCAGAATGCAGTTTTCATTTATAATTCACATAAGATGAACAGAGTGGACATTTTAATGCAAATTTGATAAAAATCAAATGCAACAAAGTAAAAAAATTGAAAGAATTCAAAGTTCTAAAAGAGTTCTTATAAGTTAGTGGAGGCCACCATTTTGTAATTCACAAAATGCTTGTCAAATAGCAAACAGAGAAGTCCCTGATCAGACTGCTTCTGATTTGGGGTCTGTGCTGTTTGTCTGGGCCTTCTAGTGTTCAAAAGGGGTATGTGCATTAAGAGGCTATTTTGGCCCCCCTTTGAGGTCAAAAAATGAAAACTGCTTTTCACAAGTTTCTTCTTATCGGTTTATTAGAACAATAGCCAAAATGTAAAAGTCTGAGATTGATTCTTATTTTACTGTTGCTATGGTAACAAAAATGGCTGCCAAAATAGGCTTAAAATAGAAAAGTGACCATTTTAGAGCAAATTTAAGACATTTCACAGAGAAAATTTGCTTGTGCTCTATATTAATTCCTCTGTTACATGTCTCAAATTTGCTCCAAAATGGTCATTTTCCTATTTTCAACCTATTTTGGCGACCATTTTTGTTACCATAGCAACCGTAAAAGTCAAATCAATACCAGACCTTTACAATTTGGCTATTGTTCGAATAAACTAATAAGAAAATTTTTTTGAAGAGCAACTTTTATTTTTTTTGACCTCATAGGGGGAGACCAAAATAGCCTCTTAATCCACGTACCCCTTTGCCCCTTAATGCACGTACCCCTTTTAGAGCAACAAAGTAAACATGCCAAGAGTAGGAATATATTGATTTTTTTCCTATCTTAATTTCAGGTGAATAAACCCATTACCAAGTCACCAGTATTGTTGCCATGTTACTCTGGTCACCTGACCCGATTACACTGTTCCAATTGGTCAACTCCTTCGCCTTTTCCCTCCAAGTACCATGGTATCACAATAGAGCCTGCCTCCTCCCAGTCACTGCATTCTGCTGCACAGTCTAGTTGTAGTTTAAGTTCTACATATGTGCCACATTTTGTCAAGGTAAGTGTGCATAGCCCTAAAATAAGATGTCAATTTTGTTTTTTCACAAAAGTATGATATTTTCCTCCAAAAATGTCTTGGGTGTTTATAAGAAGCAGCTCAACACGGGTACGAAACTTCATAAACAGAATCACAGCTCTGAAAAGGAAATCTTATGAGGGTCTTTCCGGTTCTGTAAATAGAGGCTGAAAAAAAAATCGCCTAAAAGCCTAAGTTTTCCATTCAGTGCTTTTATAGTAATCATAGTAAAAAGTTGCTGTTGTTGTTGTTGCTGTTGTTGTTGTTGCTGTTGTTGTTGTTGCTGTTGTAAGGTCATTCTCCTATAATATTTTTCTTGATATTGTCTTAAGATACACATTTTGATGGATATTTATCCTTTAAATTCTGGAAACCAGTAAACAGGTACTTTGGCAAACAGTGAAGACCTAGATGAAATGCAGCATAAGGCTGCATTACATCAGGGTCTGTGCTGTTTGCTGATATCAATACAATCTTTAGGGGCAGAAATACATCATTTATAGAAATTTTGACCGCCAACCCCTTAAATTACAATGAGGAGCGCAGTGGCTCAGTGTTAGAGTGCTTAACTGGAGATCAAGGGGTTGCGGGTTTGAGCCTCACCTGAGGTACTGTACCGGGCCACGTAGCACAGTCAAGAAGGGTTGTTGTCAGTTACAAGCCAAAGTATGTGCACTAAGTACTTGTTAACTGCTTAGTCAAGCTTGCCTAGGAAAAAAAGTGTGGTTAGGTGAACTGACAGTCCTGACATGACCATAGCTGTTGACTGGGGCGTAAAGAACCAAACCAGATAAAACCAGAGGCACTGCATTGTGTCCTTGAGCAAGACACTTTATCCTCTGCTTAATACTGGTTCAACCCAGGAAGACCCGTCTGGATATAACTGAAAAATTGTTGACTGGGACGTAAAAAATCAAATAAAACAAGCAAACAAACTTAAAATACAACATTGACCAGTATCAATATGTATGGTATGATCTATCAGAATGAAAAGGGTTAATGACACAATTTGATGGATTGCTATAATATTAAACACACACTATAATATCATACAATAAACTTCCCTTTTGGTTGCAATAGATTAAAAGTTAGTGGTCCCTTTTCAACTAAAATATGGGCCTCTATGCGAGAACCTGTCTCCGGGGTTTTCAAATAAGTAAACCACAAACCAGTGTGCTCAGCCACGGAGTTCAGTATTGTTTATAGATCATATATTACAATTATAAAGGAATTAAGTGAGAACGAGCACAGAGAGTGAACCACTTTATTTCTTTATAATTGTAATTAAGATCTATGACCTACTTATAGTGACCACTTCTCAGATTTACTTAATGATTTACTTAATAGATATTACAATTATTGACAAAATATGTGATTAAGTTGGCCAAAAATTTAAATTTCTGTGCAAACTGAATGGTTGTGAAGCACAGGAAGGGGCGGAGTAAACTATAAGTTAGATTGAAAGTTTGGCTACTATACTTTCCATAAAGCGAATAACAAAGGGGCTGATTAGACTGCTCGGATGCACAGGCTGGTCTGTGCTATAGTTGTTTTGCATACAACAAAGTTCAGTTTTCTCACTTCGAGTCCCATATGTTCATGCAGGAGTATGTGTCATTATAAAACATTTCTAGTTGTCAAGCTAGGACTTTTTTTACTTCATAAATTTTTGCATTTTAACTTTTGTAACATCTGCCTGAATTAAATGATGATATAATCAAAACAATTTAGAAAATGGTGGATCCACCAATATTTGGAATTGAGTTCACCGCCAAGACAATTCACCAACAAAAACTTGTTGGTGAAATGTCTTCTTGAAATTTCTTGTTCCCCTATTTTGTAATATCTTGTAATAATACTTTGTTGTTAAATCATTATTCAGACAAGACAAGGTTTCAGCACGAGGATAATGAAAGCTAAGGAGGCCATGTTTGCTACTCTGGAGAAAGAAACCAATCAGTCTACACCAGCTGATGACACTGAAATCTCAGGTATATACCAGGCTCTACTTGTTCAAACCAGAATTTATGGTTAACCCTTTGTAGACCGGAAACCCCATAACGTTACAAGCACTTTGGCAAAACAGTGAAGACCCAGATCTAACAATGCTGCATTTCATCAAGTTCTGCACTGTTTGCAAAGACAAAATTGATATTTAGTGAAAGAAATACAATATTTTTTGGAAGTTTTGACCTTTGACCCTTCATTATTTACAATGGAGTATCCTGACTTTAATTCCATTGATCTGAAAAAGGGTTAATGATGGATAAATGACCATGTTATTTTTCTCTCCAAAACTATCCAAAACTCTAGATTTGGAAGAGAAAACACCTTTATAGAGAGAATTAACCCACATAAGCCTAGGGTACTTTGTGTCGGACATAGGCAAACTGTGCAGACCCACCACAAATAAGATCTCTTTCCCCACGAGATAGTAATTTCTAAGAGTGACTTTATGAATATGGGATAAATATTTTTTTCAAATGGGCTGGCACACTTAGATAAAATGGACCTCAACGCCAGAAAACCTGTCTTCGCGGTATCTGACCAAGTAAGACTCGCTAGAATAATGAAATTTTGGATCAAGCAAGCTTAGATATAATACTTTGCAGTAATCAACAATAAAGGCACTGATCAGACTGGACAGATGAGCAGGCTGGTCTGTGCCTTTGTTCTTGCATATATCAGTCATGTTTTCTTGTGACAGGCCCAAATGAAGGAATTGTATTATAAATGTATTGTGGTCAGGGACAAATTTCCATGAAGAGCCTTTGGCACAATTTCTTGCAATACAGTTAAGAACATTTATTGGTATCAGGCCTCTAGATAAGAATATGTTATATAAAAAAATAATTTTCTTATTTCTCAACCAAAGCATATGTAGAACCATCTCAATGAGACGGTTCTTTTGAGCACCCAAAACATGTGTTAAAACTGATAGATAAAGAATATATTTACAACTTTACACTGAAATATTTTGTTTTTCTAGACCTATGAATTATATTATGTAAATCTATGTTGTAGATACTGTGGATGGTGCTGTGTATGAAAACACTAGCAGAACAACAGCTACAGTGAAATTGAAAGGTTCCTTAGACATACTAGTTACCCCTTTACTGCTAGAATCATTACAAAAGTAGGTAACTTACTACTAATATGGCTTTAGTTGATATGGATTTTTAAACCCTTCTTGTAAGAGAGAGTCTAATTTTTATAGATTAATAACATGTTAAATACGGCCTGGTCCCATACCTTCGTGGAGATTGATCTTGAAATTTTTTTTACAGCCATTCTCCTACCTTTGGCTGATTCAAGAAGGGTTGTTGTCAGTTACCAGCGAAAGTATTTGCACCAAGTACTGGTTAACCCCTTAGTCAAGCTTGCCCAGGGAAAAATGTACCCTTCCGACAGGACCATAGCTGTTGACTGGGACGTAAAGAATCAAACACACCAACCAACACATGCACATGTACCAGCCCACTGAAACGGATAGAATCTCTAAGCTTCAAGAATTTTTCTGCCACACAATTCAATTACATGTTTTGTACCAAAAATTCTGCAGGATGTGGTTGTGATGTTCTCAGCTTACACGGTGGCTGAGGTTGTTTTTCAGACTGTGTGAGGCAGTAACACCAGCTTTAACCAACCTCCATCCCTCCTCCATCTTGGACAACCTACACTTCCGTTGTCTAGACAGACTCAATAACATTAACACATTATATTTGTTTTTCAGACTGTGTGAGGCAGTAACACCAGCTTTAACCAACCTCCATCCCTCCTCCATCTTGGACAACCTACACTTCCGTCGTCTAGACAGACTCAATAACACTAACACATTATAATAATGAGCCAGTGCATGAGATTTCCAACGATGTGGTATGTGCGACCAGCAAAGCTTCAGATCAGCCTGCGCATACGCGCAGTCTGTTCAGAGCCTTTTACTAGTCACTTGAGTATTCTATGATTGTTAAGCTACTGACTGAACACCATTTAGAGTTTCTAAGCTTAAAAGGAGGCTGCAGAGGCTTGTCCGAGTCTACACTTGTCAAAATGTCAAATTGTTGGAAATCACATGCCGCGGCTCAATTATTTGTTTTTCAGACTGTGTGAGGCAGTAACACCAGCATTAACCAACCTCCATCCCTCCTCCATCTTGGACAACCTACACTTCCGATGTCTGGACAGACTCAAGAGCCAGAACAGACTGACCAAGGCTCAGGATAACACCGAGCCTGACACCCCGGACAGTCCGGACTCACCTGATGGAAATGCTGTTTTACCTGGGGCTAAGAAGGAACCTAATGGAGATGGGAGGGAATGTAAAACAATGGATATAAAGACTTCAAGTTATCAAGCTCTTTTAACGTTATCACGGGTATGTCTTGTCCTTAACTATTTAATTACACTTGATAGATCACCATTAAGTCTGTGCACATGCCTGCATCACTGGCTTGTGTTCAAATAGATTCAAGATTTTAATTGAGGATGTGTTCTAATATCATGATGGCGCCTGACGTTACGCTCTAAAATGTCCAAACATGTTAAATCGTACCAGGTCAGGACTTCTAGCTGGCCATGAAAGTGTAAAGATGTTCTAATTTTTGAGTAAGTCTCTGGACGAGTGTGCTACAGTCTTGGCATAGCACGGTTTGGCACATAAACAGATGTCAGAACGCTAAGAAACAATATCAAGATACACTGTACAGTCGAAATGCCATGTGAACAGTAGGGTTGATTAAGCGCATTCAAAAGTTATTTACCGGTTGAAGTTGTCCAATTTTTTTCATGCAAGGTACAAGTATGGATATTCATTGATGTCATACTAAAGTTTTGTTAGTAACTATTTTATTTATTAACCCTTAAAGCGCCAAGAAAAAAATGCATCTGAAAATGTCGTCTGCTGTAGTCATCTGCTGCAAATAATTGCCTAACATTACTGAAGAATTAAGTATAGAAGCAAACAGTGTGGACCCAGAACAGGCTGCTCCTATAGGAGCAGTCTGATCTGGGTCCACACTGTTTGCCATAGAGGCTTCTTAAACATTTCAGCAGACGAGAAAAACAGACGACTTTTGTTGCGATTGGCGCATTAAGGGTTAAATTACATAAACCTAAAAAGGTAAACTGAATTGGAAAAAGTTAATGTGTGTGTTTCTTTTTTTGTCGGGTATATCTTATCACTGGGCATGGTAGCACAGTCCGTAGTGAGTCAGACTGCATATTCAGGGGTTGTGAGTTGGATCCCAGCCCGGTCCCATACTTTCCTGGAGATTGATCGTGAAATATTATAATTTCTACAGTCATTCTCCTCCTTCCACTGATTCAAGAAAGGTTGTCAGTTACTAGCAAAATATGTGCACAAAGAACTTGTTACAGGCTTAGTCAAGTCTCAATATGACCATAGCTGTTGACTGGGACGTAAAAACTCAAAACAAACAAAATTATACTATCTTATAGCTGAATAAAGCCACTAAGTATGTTTATCATATGACGTCGTGTTCTGGGAGTGAAATAACACCATGCAATAAAATTGATAAACCACTAGTGGTTTACAGATTTAGAGTAACGTTATGACGTCCATAACAAAGTTGTGCACATAATGACAAAATTATAACGTTTTTCACGCCAGAAATGAAATTTCAAAGTATACTTAATGCCATATGACAAATGGAATCTAACATTCGTGCTCCTGTATTATTGAATTTATTAAACTCGTTGCGAAAAACAGATAAAATGGTCGGCAAGCCTCGCATTTTATCTCTTTTCCTCAACTCGTTTAATAAATTCAATAAAACATGAGCACTCATCTAAGATCCTCTATATATTACATAATATGTTTTGATATGTTTCAGATCAATATCTGTATGCTTCAAGCGGGAATGGTTGAGGAGAAGATTTCATTCTCCGCTCTCGATAACATCAGTGAGTTGACCTGTGTCTCTCTCGTTGGCATCTCCGTTGACAAGGTACGCTGTCAGCTGCTCTCCAACAGCCATTCTTGTAAGACGAGGAATGATGTTTTACCAAGTGTTTTATTAGCCTCGCCTGCCAGGAGTAGAACAACAGATGCTGCGGTGAAATCTGGTGCCATTAAGGCTGATACCGGGAAGGTTGCTACTGTGAAATCTGATGTGAAAACTGGTACTGTCAAATATGACGCAGGGAAACCTGATACTAAAGCGAAAAGTGATACTCTAGGGAAAACTGATACTCTGACTGACATTGAAAAAGATGATATTCCAGAAATTTTACGGGAGGAAGACGTTGGGACATTGCATTTAAATTCTGTTCATTTACAGCTGAGAAGGTTGCTAAGAGACGGTCATATATCAGAGGATGTGATTCTCACCGCCATTCCTGAACATAAGTCAAAGGTGATGTTTTCCTTTGAGAATGATGTAACTAAGCTATTCTCACCAAGGTCACCAAGGACTCCCAAGGTCAGGAGAAGCCAGTCTGGAAGGGAAGCAGCGAGAACGCCATCATTCTCTCGTGAAGTAAGTCATGATCATGGATCAGAGAGAAAACTGTACCAGTCTAGTATTGATGAAGATAATCCCTTTGATGCTGCACCAACACCACGCCTGCTCAGACAGCGCAGCAGGGATAGTACTGATGAACCACGAAGAAGAATCAGTAGCCGGCTGGATGAGAGGCACAGCATTGGTTACATCATGTTTGAATGTGGCTTGGAGGACATCAACATATCTGCTGTTCGGAGACTCGGATATAAAGAAAAAACAGATTCCAAATTTCACAAGGGCATGGATGAATTTTGTGTAGAAACAGAAGGCATGCAAGCGAGTACCAAGGTTGAGGTCGAAGGTCAAGGTCATTCATCAGATTCTCAAGGTCCTGGCAAAGAATCTGATAAGTCTCACTCAAGAAGCCAGAAGACGTCGGATTCTTCAAAGCCCTCAATCACTCTAGGATCCCAGGAGATCTATCCAAGTTATAATTCCATGCATTCCTGGGACTCCAGGGTGTCAATACCATCTAACGCCTCGGATCTCACCGTTCATGAACCACTAAAGGATGATGCCTCCAGTGGTACTCTACATTTAAAGACAGTTTGGTTTAACTTTGCGGCACCTCCTCCGCTGCCAATAAAGAGGAAAGCAGATTTCACCAAGTAAGCTTTGTTACTTTTTGTACTAGACCAAAGGTGTTTGACTCTCTCATTGAGAACGTTTGAATTAATACTAACTAGAGAAAACGGATTTATTTTTAGGAAGGGCTTTAAAAGGGAATTTTTCCTCAATATAAATAGATTTTTTTCAAAATCAACTACTTCAAACAGAAGATTCAATAAAATGCAAACAAAGTTAAAATGAATAGCAGGAAACTAGCTATTCTGTTCAGGGGCGGATCCAGGATTTTCATATGCTTAAAGGTTGGGGGGGCTGCTTTGCTGATTTTATCTCATTTTGCTAAAATATCCCATGAAAATGAAATAATTTGGTCTCACTGAGACCAAATTATTTCATTTTCATAGGATGTTTAAAAATGGGGGGTCTTGGAGGAGGGTTCCAGTGAACCTCCTGAGCCCCCTCTGGATCTGCCACTGCTGTTTACACATCTTTAATTAGGGCTGTGTGATGTCACACAGCATAAAATGGCTGCCCTTCAAAGCTTTCCATTCTATGTAACTCCTATTTTTCATATGATTTTGATCGGGCTTGTGGCAGATTGAAGAGCTTTCAATGTTGCTGTCCCCTTTAAGCCGAATGCAATTTCTCACTATTATCAATTAGACCAGTCCATTTTCGATTTAAGGGTTGTTGGAAGGTATTTTTATTCAAATTTTAATTGAACAATCTGTAAGCAAGCAGTGGATACTCTGATCAGATGCCACATTCTGTGGCTTCTGATCTGGGTCTGCACTGTTTGCCTGTGTCACATAAAAAGGATGCTAGGCTTTCAAAAATTATGAGAACTCATGTTTACCTCTATGTCTTTAACAGTATTTTTTGGACTAGCTACTGTGTTGCAAAAGTTGTAAAATTCTGTCTTATCTGATCAGAGTCTTTGCTGTCCACTTGACTAAGGTAGATGTTCTAACATTTGGCCCACTAGTTGCCTACCAAAAAGGCTGAGACATGGGTGAAAGTTTTCAGAATTATTCCTGAATTCAGGATTTTGAGGCTGACTTTCCATAGAAAGTCAGCCTCAAAATACTGAATTAGGCAGGATATAACTATCTTTTCTGATATAATTACAGTTGATCTTAAGACAATTAACAATTTAAACTTGAAATATTAATATTTTTAAGGCATATTGCAAGTTTTAAAATTTGAATTTCAAAAGTTCAGGATTTTGGAAATTTTGAACTTTCACCCATGAACAGCACAAACAGATCATACTGCTTCTGAAGAAGCAGTCTGATAAGGGCCTTCCTTGTTTGCTTTTGTGACAGGCATTTTGCAAATTCCAGCCCTGATAACCATCAATTTATTTGAGAACAAAAAGAGAAAGGTGTTCAAAATTTTAGGACATTTACCATAACTTACCTATTAGTGCATAGCAAAGACTAATCAAACTGGTCAGATTTTCAGGCTGATTTCCATGGGTGAAAGCTTTCAGGATTATTCCTGAATTCAGGATTTTGCAGAAAGTCAGTCTCAAAATCCTGAATTAGGCAGATTATTATGGTTCCCTTGATTTAATTTTAGTTTGTCTAAAAAGACAATTGACTATTTAAACTTGAAATTGTTGATACTTATAGGCATACTGCAAGTTTTAAGATTTGATTTTCAAAAGTTCAGGATTTGGGAGTGGGGTGGTTCAGTGGTAGAGTGAGACCGAGAGGCGCCTTGTTTGAGCCTCATGGGCGTCACTGCGTTGTGTCCTTGAGCAAGACACATTAATCCTAGCTTAGTACTGGTTCAGCCCAGGAAGACCCGTCCCTACATAACTGAAAGATTGTTGATGGGACGTAAAGAATCAAATCAAACAAACAAAAAAAAAGTTCAGGATTTTGGAAATTTTGAACTTTCACCCATGGATTTCTGGTCACACATTTTATTTTGTTGGTGTTGTCATTCTATGGCTTACATGATTTTCAGGAAAGATTGGAATTTGTTGAGTACTGCTACTCCAGCTATTAATGCCTGGATGAGTCCATTTGATCGTCTGATGACAGCAGTGAGATCACTGGTACAAGAACTGACACATAGAACAAACTCAGTCATGGCCTGTATGATGACAGAAGGTCTCGAGGTCCAGAGTATACACATGCCATTGAAGGTAAATTTGATTTTGTGTCGTAATTATTAAGTCCACAGGTTTAGATAAGCAAAAATTTTCAGCGTAAAAATGTAAATATTTTCCTACCCATCAGTTTTAACATATGTTTTGGGTGCTCAAAAGAACCGTCTCATTGAGACGGTTCTTTTGAGTACCCACAACATATGTTTTGGTTGAGAAATAAGAAAATTAAATTTTCGTTACCCACTCTTAACTAAAGTCATGTAAGTCCATATAATCCTTTGACAGTTTTACTTTTCGCAGTTAATTTAAAGGGGACTAGGGGCCATGAGTTCGATCCCAACCCGGCTCCATACTTTCGTGAAGATTGATCATGAAATATTTTCTATGGTCATTCACCTACTTCCATTGATTCAAGAAGGGCTGTTGTCAGTTACAAGTGATAGTATGTGCACTGAATGCTGGTTAACAGCTTAGTCTAAGCTTGGCCAGAAAAAGTGTGGTTAGGTTATCTGACTGTCTCGACATGACTTGGGCATTAAACTACAAAGGAAACCAAAGGAGACTATTACTTTAAAAAAAAAAAAGAAGATTTTGTATAACCATTTACAGATTACGAGCTTTTTTAAAAGCTTAAGAAAAACAGGGGTGAATGGCATAAAGAAAAAATAGTCAGAGGTGGCAGTTATCCTCTGTAATCATGCTTGTATTTTCCTTTCTCTAACTTGATACTGACTTCGTTTACTTGTTTATCAAAGCTTATTATTGTCTTAGGCCTCAAGGTAAGAGTTATTAATTAAAAATTAATTTTCTTATTTTCTCAACCAAAACATAGGTTGTGGGGACTCAAAAGAACCATCTCAATGAGAGCACCCAAAACAATTATTTCAACTGATGGACATAAAACATTCAAAATTTTTGTTTATCTTCATTCAGGGTTTGCACAGGCTTGAAAAGTACTTGAATTGAGAGGGCTTTCTTGAAAAGTCCTTGAAAATTGAATCTGCCTTGAAAAGTACTGGAAAATCACTCAAAAGCCTTGAAAAGTCCTTGAATTACACTATTTTCAGTAGGTTTTAGCACTGTTGATAGAGACCTAAATCAGTATTAAATTGTTATGCCTTTATTTGGTGCAGCATATGCTGCACCAAATATAGGCACAACAATTTTATACTAATTTTCCTGTACTAATGTCTCCCATTATCTCGATCTAGCATTTCAGTAGTAGAATTTTAACACTTAGATCAGTATTTTTCATTAACTTTAAGTCCTTGAAAACTGTTGGATAAGCTTTTAGAAGTCCTTGAAAAGTCCTTGAATTTTACTCATACTGATCTCTTATTGTATTTCAGAGCAAATACATGCGCAATACAAATTTCTCCAGGACACTTCAGGAGGATGCCTCTTGTCAGATGTTGACAGTATTACGCCGATACGTACATATGATGGGAACCAACTGTGTGGAACAGGCAGTTGTCTCTGACACCATACCTCAGTTGATCACGATCCAGAAAGGAATACTAGCCCTAACGAGACAGTGGAAGAATGTCCTATACATGCCGCAACTCTCGCAATTTAGTAACTTTAAAACCAAAAAACACCGACCTTACACTGTGTCGGTCCATGTTGCTCCCGATGAGAACCAGGATGATGATGGAGCCTCAGTGAATATGGATGTAGTTGATGAACGAGCATCACTGCTGGACGGTGGCTCCATCAATGGGGAGACTATCAGCATGATATCGGGCCACGGTGTGCCTGATCCGAAGAAGAGGACAGGCGGTGACAGCCGCTATCTTCAGATCCAGAGGGCCTTGTTCAACTCTCCTAAGAGACAGGAAACAAACCCTCACATGACAAGTTTGTTGCGGAATGAGAGTGTCCAGAGTATTCACTCCGTGGGCGGAGCCAGCGTGGCAGATGATATTGTTGCTCCTACTCCTCCCACAACACCTTACAAAGTAAGTACGGCACAAAACATTAATCCAGGATTTGCACAGGCTTGAAAATTACTTGATTTTAGAGGACTTTATTGAAAAGTCCTTGAAAATTAAATCTGTCTTGAAAGTACTGGAAAATCACTCAAAAGCTTTGAATTCTTCTATTTTCTGTAGGACTTAGCACTGTTGGTAAGAGATCTAGATTAGTATAAAATTGTTATGCCTTTATTTGGTGCAGCATATGCTGCACTAAATATAGGCACAACAATTTTATACTAATTTTCCAGTACTTATGTCTCCGTTATCTCAGTCTAGCATTTCTAAAGTAGAATTTTAACACTTAAATCAGTATTTTTCATTAACTTTAAGTCTTTGAAAACTGTTGGAGAGGCTTTTAGAAGTCCTTGAAAAGACCATGACTTTTACCCATACTTGTCTGTATGAACCCTGTAATCTCACTGTTTCTCGTTCTGTATAGGACATTGAATGTTTTATTCAAGACAGTTAATATGTACTTGAATGTGTGTGAAAATGATATGGTGATGATATTTCTAGTCTTGCTAGTTGAGTAGCCTCAGGAACTTTTCCGTAAGGGCATACATTTTCTTAAACAAAATTGAGCAAAACAAAAGAGAAAAAGGGTACCAACAGCAAACCCTTTGCTATACACATGTCAATGAATATAGATAAATGCCAATTCTTTCTGTCAGTTAGGGATACCTAGCACAAATATATGAAATACCAGCAAAATAGTAATATCAGATATTTTTAATTGGACTTTGTTTCCCATTCCACTGAATTTTCCTATTCAACCGTACCCATTCCACCTAATTTTGGATGGAGTTTTCACATGGTTAAAAACCTTACATTGGCTATGTTTGAATGATATTCTTTTTGTTTGGTTACACATTGGCTCATTTTCATTGTTTACATTGGCAGTACAGATGTTGATGCTCATGAAACAGTATAGGTTTTAAGTTTGAACAGCTACAGGGACTTGTACATGTATTAGTATATAAAGGCTTTTTCCAATCCTCAGGATTGTGTGTACAATCTCCTTCCATTATTCCTGTCCCTGGATATCCTCTATGTCTTGTACCGCATTTAAGATCACAAGATGACCGATTTTCATACCCCGTTGTATAACTTCTGCTTTCTATATACCTGTGGACTTGTATTAGCCATTTGGATTATCGCTTGCATTTGTTATACCTTCCTTTGCTTTTAAGGACTCATATTATACTGGCTTGTCATTTTAATAACCGATGTGTTGATTGCTTGTCTTGGGATGGTACTTACCCACACAACTTTTAATGATAAGAACGAAAATAACAAAATTACATTTATCTCCCATTAGTTTACATTCAGCGTCCTCTGTTCGTATTCCTAGTTTAGTTAACAATTTTCGGGATATGCTTCCTACCATTAGGTTATCTCCTCTTGGGTCACCTATTATCAGGAAGTATACTAAACCATTTAATGCATTCAAAAGACGCGGAATGTATCCTAATGTTTCTAAGTGCAATGCCAAGAGGTGTGTCTGTTGCACACATTTATGTACTAATACTACCATTACATCATCTGTAAATGGTAGAAAATTTTCCATAATTAATAATAATGATTTGGACTGAACTTCATTGGATCTGATTTATGTTATAACTTGAACTGAAACTAACTGTGGAATGCAATATGTTGGACAAACTGGCCGATCCCTCAAGACTAGGTTTCGTGAGCACTTTCGTAAAATGAAAAAGCCTAAAAAATTTGACACATTTCTTTATCGCCATTTCAAAAATAATGGTCATCCACCTAGTAAAATTGTAATTCAGCCGGTTGAAAAAATTATATATGATCCAAATTCATCAACTAGATTAAAAAATATTAAGAGACATGAAACTGAACTTAAATGGATTAAATTTTTGCAATCACCTTTTCCTTTAGGCTTTAATGATAATATATACCATGAAGGCAACATTTCTAAAATGCCAGATTTTGATGTTTTTTCTGTTTTGGAATGTAAAAAACGTAAAAGTAGATCTCATGGTAAACGTAAAAATGGCAACATTAAGCGCAAAATTTGTACTGAAAAACGCTTAAATACTTCTCTAAAGGATCTTTCTTTGGCTTTAACTAATCATGGTCGACATGGCTTATTTTCATTTTTAAGTTCCTTGCCTATCTCAGTTTTACGCAATTTAGAGTTAGAGGCTAATAAACTTTATGATAGAGCAAACAAATTATATAAAGCAGCACTCCTTACAAGGTGTTATGTTCAACATTTCCTTAGTCCTTATATCGATTCTGAGGTCAACCATAAACGACATTTTATCAAAATTCCATTCATTAACAAAGGTATTGAGTTTATTGATTTACATAGTATCTTCAAGGATAATTCAGTGATTTCATCTATTCCAAATTACTTTAATAATTCTGAAACTCCTATCATTTGTTATAAATATAACAAACCAATAAGGTCTACGATATTTAACTTTAATAAAATTGTAAATGATTTAGATATAGATTCCAATACTCCTGCCTCCTGAGATTGTAAAAATTCAAATTATTTATATCCCTCTGCAGGGCATGTTATTACAGGTAATCTAAATGTCATTCCTGACGCTAGAGTTCGCAATATCATTTCTTAAGGTCCTAAATATAGATTTCCCTCTGATATTGATTTCTCTAAATGTCGTAGAGAGATCGCTGCTTCTTTAAATGACTTCAGTAATCGTTGGTGCAAACGGGAAAATGTTGAACCTGATGCTTTGAAGGAATGGAAGATTAACATTTTAAAATTATTGATACTCGTATTTCATTTTACTCGCGTAATACACATCTTTTGCCCCCTAAACCTAAATCTTCTTTTAGTTATCTTAAACAAGGTATCCAGGATTTTCATATGAACTATGTTTTGGTTCCAGCAGATAAAGCTGCTAACAATGTCGTAGTTGTTTGACGATTGTATTATATTAATACTCTTAAGCGTGAGCTTGTTGACACTAATGCCTATAAACTGCAGCCTTCTTTAAGTGAAAGGGTGATTGTTGATGGGCATGGTTGTCATACAGCCCTACATTTTGGTGTCAAAGCTAAAGAAAATCAAGACAAAGTTCCTACATTGTACTGGTTACCTAAACTCCATAAAAAAACCTATAAAGCAAGATTTATTGCAAATTCTAGTTCTTGTACAACAACAGGACTTTCTAAATTGTTAACCTCGTGTCTTACAGCTGTTAAAAAACATGTTATCAAATATTGTGAAAAGGTATATGAGAGATCTGGTAAAAACCTATTTTGGTCGATTAAAAATTCAGGTGAAATTTTAGATAAACTTAAAGCTAGAGATTTCAATGCGACCAGTTTGTCTACTTACGATTTTTCTACTCTTTACACTACTTTACCTCATAATTTAATTAAAGATAAACTTATTGATCTTATTGAAAGTACCTTCCAGAGAGAAGGCTCTCCTTACCTTGCATGTAGTGACAGAAATGCATTTTTTACTTCAGAAAAACCTAAAAAATATCATGCATGGTCGTGTCAAAATGTATGCGATGCGCTGACCTTTTTGTTGGACAACATTTTTATTCGATTTGGCACCAAGCTCTATAGACAAGTAATTGGGATTCCTATGGGCACTAATTGTGCTCCCCTGGTTGCAGATTTATTCCTGTTTTGTTATGAAAGCGACTTTATGATGTCTCTTTCTGATGATAAGCAGGCTGATGTTATTGATGCGTTTAACACTACTTCCAGATATTTGGACGATATTTTAAATATTAACTAGAGCAGCAGTCGACGGTACACCATCGCAAATACCCGCTTTTTTACCTGTAACATTTACCTTGGGGTCAAGGTCACACAAAATGTAGCTCAGTACCTTCTACATAATGTGACCTATGCATCTGTGAAGTTTGAAGTTGCTATGTCCAATGGTTAAGGAGGAGATGAATTTACAAGAAAAAACATTATATGACCTTGACCTATTGGTTTAAGGTCACACAAAATGTTGTCCAGTACCCTCCTAATCATATGATCTATGCACCTGCAAAATTTGAAGTTGCTACGTCCAACAGTTTAGGAGAAGATGTATTTACAAGAAAATACATTATATGACCAGGGTTTTACAGGACGCAATATCCTGCGTCTTATACGCATAAATCATTAGGTAGGACCCGTCAATTCACCTTACCTGCGTCCGCTTGGACGCAGATGTGTTTGTTGTGCCTTTCATTAAAATCCCAAACTCCAAAGTTCTAACAGGCTATCTATACATAAACAGGAGAAGGTGCTTTTGTTTTAGACTGCTGCACTGACCTCGTAGGTAAACAAGAAGTGAAAACATCCGTGCAAACATCGGCCGTGAAAAAAGTCGTAAAATACCATGCTTTCTCTCAGGTCCCCTCTGCTAAAAAGCATGGAAAAAGTATAGCTGATTTGTCCATCACTCACTTTGTGTATTGATTTTTTCATAGTGTGAATAATCACTGACAACTCAGCCGACCGCTCAAGCATGAAGGACAATTATCTTGACAGTTTTCTGTCTTTTGTATATGCCAAATTACGTAACATTTTCACTTGGAAAGGCTAAAGTCGGCAATAGATCAAAGAGACTTCAGATAAGTGGAGACTTGTAGACAGATAGAATACAATGACAGCAAGATCATGTATATTTCAAATTTACCAACCAAATTTCTCAGAATGGAAAGAAAGTAGCTGTCTGATCAGTGACTCTTTTCTCGTGTGTTTTTTTTTCATCTCAATTAGAGAAAAGTCTGATAACAGACTGTTTTTTTTTTCTGTCTTCTGGATGCAGCAATCTATCACTTCTCCCTATTTTCTCAACTTTCTCCCTATTTGTATTCGAGGGAGAAGTCACTTCTTCCTAAATTTAAGGGCTAGCTTGGTCCCTGCATATTATAGGGACAAGTTCAGCTTTTGTAAAAAAAAGCGTATAGGATTGTGTTTAACTGATGGTAATATGTGGCCCTCATAAATTTCAAATGGCCCCCCAAAAATATCGGAAGGGGGCAAAACATGGCCCTCAAAATTACTGACCTGGGACAACACCGAGCCTTCACGGAAGGATGTACTACCTTCCGAAATTCGAAGCTTATATAAAAAGATGGGACCTCCAATTTCAATGAAGGGACCCCCATCATATTCAAAGTTGAGTCCCAAGGACCCCCAAACATTCAACTTTGTGTAAAACCCTGTATGACCTTGACCTTTTGGTTTAAGGTCACACAAAATGTTGCCCAGTACCGTCCACATCATGTGATTTATGCACCTGCCAACTTTGAAGTTGCTATGTCCAATGGTTCAGGAGAAGATGCATTTACAAGAAAATACATTATTTGACCTTGACCCAAGGTCAAGGTCACATGAAGTGTTGCCTAGTACCCTCGACATCATGTGACCTATGCCCAGGCAAAACTTGAAGTAGCTACTTCCAAAAGTTTATGAGGAGATGTATTTATAAGAAAATACATTCTTTGACCTTGACCTGGGGTCAAGGTCACACAAAATGTCACCCAGTACCCTCTACATCATGTGACCTATGCACAGGCAAAATTTGAAGTTGCTACTTCCAAAAGTTTATGAGGAGATGCATTTACAAGAAAATACATTATTTGACCTTTGACCTTGATCTTGGGGTCAAGGTCACATGAAATGTCAACCAGTACCCTCTACATCATGTGATCTATGCATCTACAAAGTTTGAAGTTGATACGTCCAACGGTTTAGGAGAAGATACAATTACAAGAAACGTGACGGACGGACGGACAGACGCACGGACGGACGGACAGACTGACGACGGACCGACTTTGGTATGAAATTAATATACCCTATTTTTCTAACGAAAAAGCGGGTATAATAATGTTTATTTTGACAATATGGTTAGTCAAATATACCCTTCAGAGCTCCAACTTAATAAAGCCAATGCCTCTGATACCGAAGCCGCATTTTTAGACTTGCATTTGTCAATTTCTAATGATATTATTTCTGCCAAAATTTATGACAAACGTGACGACTTTGGTTTTGAAATTGTCAATTTCCCATTTTTAGATGGTGATGTTCCTCGTTCTGCATCCTATGGAGTCTATATCTCTCAACTCATTCGTTTTGCTAGAGCATCTAGCTATGTTGCTGACTTCAACACTCGCGGTGGGTTGTTGACTCAGAGACTTCTTAAACAAGGCTATCGGTGTCATAAACTTCGCAAAACATTTTCAAAGTTTTGTGGACGATGCTGTGGTTTGGTTTCTGGGTTCCGGGTTGGACTTAAGTCTCTCTTGCGCCAGGGACTTTCGGAGCCTGATTTCTATGGTGACTTGGTGTATAAGTTGAAGAAGATTGTTGGCTCTAATAATTTTTCAGCGCAGTTCATTGGAATAATTTCCCATTATAAAAAGGTTGGCTGTGGCGTTGGTGTATTGCAACAGGCTGCGTGCTTGGTGGTCGGCCCAATCACGGTTGGCAACTTTGCATTCCTCTTTGGTTGCACGCCGGTGGGTCGGGCTTCGGACTCTGTGGTGGTTCCGACTTAGGGACTTGTCTATTGATGGGATGGTGGGGGCCTGATGCTTTGGCTGTTTGTCGGGCCCACCGGGGTTTGCCTGTTGGATTTCTTTTGCTCCGGTGTTCAGTTTAATTTACTGTTGAGTCCTTGTCCTTGCTTTGTCTCCTTGTTGTGTCTTGGTTTATATGTTTTTGGGGATGATGCGTTGGTGGGTTGGGGGTCTTTCATGCAGGCCAAATATCTATGTGTCTTGATCCACATCTGGGTTGAGGGTGAGGTTGGCGCCGTTAAACCGGTTTAAGCCCTCCAGTGAAATATTTTACTGACCGTTCCGGGGCGGTGCTTCTTTTGTGGATCTTTTATGTTTTTGTTCTGTCTTGTGTTTGCTATGTTTTGTGCGCGTCTGTTTGTATGTGCTTTGTGGTCACCTGCTGGGAGGGGGCTGGCCTCTTGGCTCTCGTTTGTGGTGTCTTCTGTGGGTTTGTCACTTTCCCATTGGTATCCTGGGTCAGGTGTGGTACTTGATTGTATCGATTCCTGATCTTTGCACCATTACTTACTTTTGACATTAACTACCCCGTAAATTGGATGTACCATCATACTGTATTTAACTCTTTCTTTGCGAGCATTGTCCTTGGTCGCCTGGCGATAACCTTTACAAACAGTTTGGACCCAGATCAGGACCGACAGAATTTTGGTCCTGATCTGAGTCCAAACCATTATACACTCTGAAAGTGTTCCTGAAAGAATTTTTTGAAAAAGTAAATTTTGAAAAAAAATGGGAGCGCAATGGCTCAGTTGAAGAGTGCTTGGCTCGAGACAGAGGGGCCGTGGGTTCCAGTCTCACTGGCGTCACTGCGTTGTGGTCCTTGAGCAAGACACATTTATTCTAGCTTAGTACTGGTACAACCCAGGAAGACCTGTCCCTGTTTAACTGAGAGATTGTTGATGGGACATAAAGAATCAAATCAAATAAATTAATTTTGAAAAAGGTCTGCAGAGGAAAATTACACCCTACAAAGTATTTGTATCTGGACCTATGGACAGGGTCCAATTTTTTCAGGGTATAATGATTAAGATAATCCATCTTTTTCCAGGGAATTGGAATGGATGCCGTACGTCAGAAGGTGTTACGGTCCAAGATCGATGGTAACCCTGACTTGTATCGGTGGATGGCGGCACAGCAAGAAAATTTTCACACCTCTAACACTACAGTTGAAGAAGAACATGTGTGTGGTGGAGTGAGGAGACAGGATTCATTTCTGGAAGCATTTGGTCGGGGGCTGAGTCAAGAAGACAGTCATACTGACGTAAATGTTGACAGTCTGACAATGGGAACTTCTATCATGCAGTTGGCCGATGCCCAGAACTTGTTCAAACCTTTCCTACAGAGTACTGGTCTACATGTTGAGAGTGTGCGGCCAACGGCCATGATGAAAAATTTTGGCGGGAATTTGTCCCTGCAGGGGCGATTAGACATCTTAAAGATAGAGATTGCAGATTCTGTGAGAGGAAAAGGGAAAGGTAAAGGAAAAAAGCGGAGGGATTCTAAATTTGTTGACACTACCCACGATACACCTGCCTTCCTGTGTGAATTGTTCACATTGAACATATCAATGCGAGACATTGTGGATTTTGAGAAGAAAGATGTAGTTGAAGAAAGGCCTAATAAAGAACCAAAGTTTGCCATGCATAAGCTGGAAGCTAAACCAGCAACGCTTCAAGTGAACTTAATGTTGAACTGTCAATCTGTGACCCAGCACGTGGACATGCCTCTACTGAGACTGATACATCAGTTTGTCACGGTGATAGATAACGTGAATCAGACAAGGATAGAACTGAAGCAGGGGCATTCATCTATTGATTGGATAAGAACTCACAGGAAACAGGATTCCAAAGGGTCCACTTCTAGCGGAGACACACAGCAGTCAGATACTTCACGGACAGGTCTAGCTGCAGTGGGGCTGTCAAAGTCGGCAGATTCACCAGTTCCTTCTAAGGTAAGTCTGTATTTGTCTTTTAGCTGATTTACATATTGAAGCACTTTTTGAAATGAATGTTCCCATCTTACATCTGGTATGGTTATGGTTAATATCAATCTCTCATAATTTCAGATGAACCTGTCAGTTGATCATAAACCCACAGATATACCAAAAAGAACACACAAATCCTCCATATCATCTTTCAAGTTCCCCTTCGACAGTATAAGATCTGAAGGCCTCACCGGCCTCACCTCAACATTGAAGAAATCCCATCTCAGGTTCTCAAAGGACTCCAAGAAGAAAGATACCAAATCCCCTGGCGGTCATTCACAGGGCATGACTCCACCACGCTCCCTAAATCTCAGTGACTCTGTTAACATTGATATGGCGGACACTTCATCGCCGGCAGTGGCAGAGAAAACCATAGTTGATGAAATCAAGGAAAGTACACCGAAATGTTGGCGTACCCTGTATCACTTATTGGAACTATATTCATCGGTGCCGCAAACTAAACTGGTTTCTAAGATACCGGATGCTAATCAGTTACCTGTGATAGAAGAAGAGGGGGAGAAGCTGGGAACCGAAACACCGTCAGATAGTGTGAAAACGAGGCTAGATTTAGCGGTGGAAGAAGAAGCTGCGATAGGTGGTGATGGCTCCGGGAAATATGAGAACACACCTCTGGCAAGATCAACCTTCAGTAGAACAAGATTTAAACAAAGTAAGTCCATTAAAAATTGAGTGTTCCCACATCAAGACCAATAATTTGACTTTGTGCCCAGCAAAGACTGAGATCAGCCCAATCTGAACAAGAGTCTTAGCTGTGTGTTCAATGTGTAGCATAGGACCTACACTTCATGAACTGGAGACTGACAGGCCCCGGGTTCGAGCCTCACCGGCGTCACTGTGTTGTGGTCCTTGAGCAAGACACATTTATCCTAGCTTAATACTGGTTCAACACAGGAAGACCCGTCCCTGTTTAACTGAAAGATTGTTGATGGGACGTAAAGAATCAAACAAACAAACAAACAAACAAACACTTTTCATGTACACAGCAAAGGCATATTGACAGTTTTGTCACTCACAGGTTTAAATAGAAAAGGCAGCATGAACAGCACTAGAGAAAGGGCATGAGCTAGTTTTTTATATAGAAAGTTTTAGCACATGAATCTCCAGATTCGTACATGGAGTTTTCATTCATTTGACAATGACTTCAAACAGCTGTGCCCATAGGTATTTATGCAAAAATATTCCTTTAATACAGAAAGGGTTGAAGCATGGAACATCTTTCAAAGATATACAGGGTGATTAATTCGCTTCTGACAGAATAGCAAATTAATTATCAAAAAGAAAGGGGTACACAAATTAAGAGTTGGTGCCAATATAGAGGGCTGTCCTTCTTGGTAAAGCTGAAAATTAACCCTTTGTATTCTGATGGATTTTCCCAAACAGATAAAAGCAATAAGGATGGGATTGTCCATTATATATTTAAAGGGGTCACAGGTCGGCATTTTGCCAATTATGATGTATTTTTGTCCCTGGGCTTGTTTTTACCTTGTAACAAACAGTGAAAACCTTGATGAAATGCAGCATTATGCTGCATTTCATCTGGGTCTTCACAGTTTGTCAAAGTACCCTTTTATGGGTTTCCAGAATACAAAGGGTTAATGTTGAAAAGATTAAAACCACAAGCTGTGTTTCTTGCCAAAATTCTGATATTTTACAATAGAAAAAAATTGCCTACTGACTGGTATCTATTATATGAAATAGATTTGTACTTATAAACAATTATGCAGTTGAAATCCAGTTGCACTTTTCCAATACTTTCAAGAATGAGCTCACAACATGTTAAAACAAATATACTTCTAAAAATGAATGACATAGCTATGTCTCCCCCCCCCCCCCCATTAGAGTCGGTAGGCATATTGTTTTCCACCCAGGCATCTGTCTGTCCATCTGTCTGTCTGTCCATCTGTCACAAATTCCTGTCCGCTCTATAACTTGAAAATTGTTCAAGCTGTCTTCTCGAAGCTTCACACATATATTAACCAACATAAGACGACCTGCAGAATGCAGGAACCGTAACTCCGGTTTGCCTATTTTTTGAGAACTGAAAATAGTAGATTTTGTGAGTGTCTGCTCTATAGCTTAAAATGATAAACTGTTAAATTTATCACACTGCTTTAGTGGTTTTCCATAATTAGCATATATTGTTATCCCCACGCTTTTTTAAAAAAGCGTCGGGGATATTGCAATCGCCTCCGTCCGTCTGTCCGTCACGCTATCTCCTCCTAAACCATTGGACGAAATCCAACCAAATTTGGTGTGTGTGTTGCTCACATAAATGGGGCGTGCAACGGCACTTTTTTTTTGCCCCGCCCTGAGGGGCCCTGGGGAGGGGCCAAAAGGTCAAATACCATTAAATATCATTAAATTTCAATTACTAAGTCAATTTCAAAGATTTTTTAACCAAAGTTTGTGTGTCTTCTCACAAATGAAAGATATAAAGCATACAGACGGGATTTTCATTTGGCAGCCTGGGTCATGCCCCAGGGGTTGGACTTGGGGGTACCGTGGGGGGTTGTGGGGTCAAAATAAATGTTTTCCGAAATTCAACCAAATTTGGTGTGTGAGTTACTTACATGAATGGCATATGCAACGGCACCATTTTTGGGGTCCCCGCCCCCCTGGGGCTCTGGGGAGGGGCCAAAAGGTCAAATATCATTAAATCTGAATTACAAAGTCAATTTCAAAGATTTTTAAACAAAACTTTGTGTATCTTCTCACAAATGAAAATTACATATCATATCAGACGGGATTTTCATTCGGCCGCCTGGGTCATGCCCAGGGGTGGGACTTGGGGTACCATGGGGGTTGGGGGGGGGGGAAATTTGTTTTCCGAAATTCAACCAGATTTGGTGTGTTAGTTACTTATATGTATTGCACATGCAGCAGCACAATTGTTTGGGTCCCCTGGGGAGGGGTCAAAAATTTAATTTTCTGAACATGGTCATGTGGCATATCAAATTAAAGGGAATGTGCAGTTGACCAGGATACACTGAAAAATTTTAACCTACAATCAAACTGGTGACTTGGGATGGGGTCAATTACCATTAGATTTCTTCGATGGCGTGGTGATTTGCGATGGCACGCCATCGAATGTGTTCTAGTTAAGTATATTAAATACAGCATTAACAGGGTGAGAGGGGTTAGAGATATAGGTTTCATATTTTGTACATTCATGCGGTTGTATACTTAAAGCCAAAAGTAACTTTACACTGTTATAATATATACATTTTCTGGGTATTTGTGAGTGGTATTTTCAATGTGTTTGATTCATATTAAAGTTCTATCAATTATTCATATGACATTTGAATTTCATGGTTTTGCTGTCATAAATGCAACCACAATGCCCTAGTGAAAGAGGCAAGGGGGCAAAATAAACTTTTTCAGAACGCATCACTTTTGATGTGTTACTGTAGCTTTGCGATTGGACAAATTTTAACTTTAAAGAACCAGTCTGAAAGACATGCTATTGAATTGGTGTTTTAATTTCAAATCAGCCCGAATCACCCTTCGAGTAACACAAATTAGAGCTGTGTTTTTACGTACATACCCATTTTTGTGAACTTTACAGTGCTTTCAATGGAATTTCCCATAAGAAATTGTTTGTCGTTTTTCTTCCAAACCGATGGGAATTTTTATCAGATTACCTTGTCACATACTAAGGGCCGCAGTCACAACAAATCGCTGATTAAAAAATGTAAATGACATCTAAGATAAAGCTTTTAGCAGGGACTTAAGTTTACTATTGTTTTAATTCAAAGGGAGATAATTTCAAAGTGACCCAACTTTAAGATGCTGACAAAAACAAACTATACGTCAGAGACACAATTTCTTGCAGTATTTTTAATGGCCAATCAATGGCCTTTAAAATAGCGTGTTCAAATTCTAGGTTTACTTTGTATTTTGTTAGGAAATGCTGATTTTGTGCTTTTAATGAAAGGACAGATAACTCGAAAGAAGATTCATTAACCTAAGTTTTTTTTAGTGAACTGGGTTAGGGCGGGTACCAGCAACTCATTGCAATATGTAATTTGTTTAAAATCAGAAACAGTAAAGATATATTTGGTAGTTGAAAGTGTATAGTTACTTTTGGTCTTAAGTATACATCTTTTAAGTCTAATATTTTGCATTGTTATAGATGAACGTATCGTAGAAGTCAATGAGAGCAGGGGTAATCTGTTTGATGTTAACTTTTGTTAGTTTTACAATTTCTTGTTTTATTCTTTACATTGTTGAATTATCCGTTTTTGCGGCGACATTACGTATGGTAAATTTCAAGCATGGAACCAGAGACGGAAAACATGATGATATAACATCAAGAAACGAAATGTAAAGGCAAAAGTTCCTGCAATTTTTCTGGATTAAGGATATAATAAGATTGAGGGTCACTGGTTCAAGACTCAGTGGAGGCACTGTGTTGTGTCCTTGAGCAAGGCTTTATCTTCTGCTTATTACTGGTTACACCCAGGAAACATATCAATATGACTGAAAAATCGATGCTTGGTACATAAACATCAACTCCAAAAACAAAATTGTTTATATGAATTATTTGATTATGACAGTTAATGTATGATTGAATTATCACATGGAATGACTGATTGGATTATCTCAGTTATATGTGGCATTATTTGAGACTTCCAGTCTTTTGGAAGTAATGGGTATGATATGAACTTCAGAAAACATGATGTAAGTGAAGTAAAAAAAACAAAAACATAAGAAACTCTGAGGAGATCTTTGCTTATTGAATATTCAATTTCAAAATCTCATCTGAGGTATCTTATACTCAGTGTCCAGTAGTAATGTAAGAACAAGCAGAGAATTGGATAAGACTTATTTTTAGGACCTGAAAAATAGTGATATTATAGGGATCACACATGTTTTTTATGCAATAACAATTGCTGGGTCCCGACAAAGCTGTTTGAACACGAGGCCAATAGGGACCTGGCAAGTGTTATTGCAATGAAACAAACATGTGTGATCGTTATTCTTGCATATTTTACCTTATTCCAACCAAATTCAAGCTGAAAACCCTGCAAAAACATTTTAAAATCCATTTTCTTCACTGGATTTCACTAAACAAAATGGCATTGACTGTAAGCTTTTGAACGTCATAGCAGTATGTAACGTTGTTGCCAAAGAAAGCATCAATAAAATGATCAGTCTGGTCCACAACTCTTTCCATACATAAGGTCATGCAAATAACTCACTCATTTTAAGTATTTTCAAGTTTAAACCCATGTTCAAACAGCATGTGAATCTTCTGATTTGAACATGGATTTTCGTTCATTTGACGATGGGTTAAAACAGCTATACGAATAGGTATCTATGCAAGAATGATAATTTATGGATATTTTTCTTATTTTGCCATTGTTGCTCATTGGTGTGAGATCCTTCCAATTTTAATGAGTCCTCACAACACATGTCTTTATAGAGAAATAAAGTATAAATGAAAAAAAAAAAAATAAAGTATCAGGCTAAATACACTTGTTAAGGCGGGATAATATATTTACCTTATCTTCAGGTATCTACATTGGTGACAGTGTCCCACTGGTTGTCTTTGGTATAGCAAAGTTAGAGAGGGTGAAAATTCTGGCAGTGCTCAGTGGACTAAAGCTGGAAGGGGAACTACGCAATGTACATGCCAGTGGCACTATCAAAGAGAAAGTGAAAGGGTTTCTACAGAGGAAGTCTTCCGAGTCATCCGTCACCGCTCATGTTGGTCATACTCAGATTGTACTACTGGAGGGACCTAGTCTTCAGTAAGTTATCAATGGCATGTCCAGACCCCCATTGAAAAATCACAATAATAAGGGGTTTCTCAGCAATACTGGTCCGGATCCCCTGATAATCACAAAGCTATCAAGCCAGCATTCAATATTGGGCCATCATCGGCCTCCCTGCGAAACGCCATTTAATGGCGTTTTGCTGGCGGGTCGATGATGGTCCATTTATAGTGACATTTGGATCCCCTATCCCCTCATCAACAAAAAAAACCAAAAAAAAAACGTTATGAAATTTGGACCCCCTCTGACAAAACTTTCTGGCTCAGTGGTAGAGCGCCTAGGTTGCAGGTTTGAGCCCCACTAGAGGTATTGTGTTGTGTCCTTGAGCAAGACTCTTTAAATTCATTTCTTAGAACTGGTTCAATCCAGGATAATGACCCAAAATGACTGAACAAAAATGTTGACTTGGACATAAAGCATCAACAAAAAAAATAAATCTTTAAGGCCTCCTCAATGGAATTTCATTAAAGTAAGAAAGGTGGCAAAGATCAGGAATCAGTACAATCAAGTACCACACCTGACCCAGGATGCAAAATGGGAAAGTGACAAACACAAACACCACAAACAAGAGCCAAGAGGCCAGCCCTTTTCCTGCAGGTGACCACAAGGCAGCAATGAACAGACGTGAAAGCATGATAAACACAAGACATAAATAATTCAAATGATCCACAAAAGAAGTACCGTCTTGGAACGGTCAGTAATACTTTACTGGAGGGCTTAAACTGGTTTCATGGCGCCAACCTCACCCTTAGTTTAGATTTGGATCAAGACACATAGATGATTGGTTTACATGAAAGACCCCTAACTTATCCATGCATCCTCTCCTAGAACATATAAATCAAGATATAAAAAGGAGATAAAGCAAAGATAAGGACTCAACAGTACATAAAATTGAATACCGGAGCAAAAGAAATCCAACAGGTAAACCTTTATCTTATAACAGAAATACCTTTAATTGACCTTTTCATCATTTATTTGGCAATGATTTTAACTTAGGGATTTTGATTGGATATTTAATTTTCTCTTAATTGATACCATTAACTATATACCATACTAAACTCGGATATATCCTGCTTTGAAAACAGTGTAGGTCAAGATCAGCTGGCTTCCCAGAAGCCAAATAATTAGGATCCACACTGCTGCTTTCCACTCTGCTTGTAAATAAATCATAGGTTTAGATAAACAAACTTTTTTAGCGTAAAAGTGTAACTATTTTCATACCCATCCGTTTAAGCATATGTTTTGGGTGCTCAAAAGAACCGTCTCATTGAGACGGTTCTTTTGAGTACCCACAACATATGTTTTGGTTAAGAAATAAGAAAACTAAATGCCTGAAATGCATGATGTTTTTACTGGAATCCTGTAAGTCTATTTGATAAAAAAAAATTGTGACAAAGCTAATCATATAACTATTTGTAGGACGGTGGTAACTGTGAATATAGAGAGGTCCCAGGGACTGCACACTACCGTGATGAGACGTGGTAAGGGACATAACTCTGCCTTGGTTTCTATTGGTGCTATTGATATTGACATTCCTCAACATCCAGTTGTCCTACATGGTATGATGACCCGAGGTACCCGACAGTTGTCTACAACCCTACAGGAATTCAGACGACCCATACCTAGATCCAGGTGTGTCTTATGTGTGCATTTAGGGATTTTCTTTAATTTCTGTAAAGAAGTAAAGTTCTCAGTTAGGGGATAATTGCAACTTCAGATAAACAATTGGAAATTTAGTTTTACGGCGACACTCAAACGGAGCCATAAACTTTATTTCCGACTGTATATCCAACAACATACCTCCTCCAACGCAAATTTTGAATATGGTTGTCCCCGTTCTAATGCACTTCTACAGTTGTGTCTCAAATTGGAGTATTGCAAGCCGCATTTAGCCGCACATTGCCACAAAATGTGACCTAATTAATGACATCAAACCATTTCAGTAAAATTTTAGACGTTATCCAATCAGACGTCGCATTACAAAAAACAAGTGCATTAGAATGGAAAATTAGTGTTCCTATAGTCTTATTAACCAAATTAAATATACATTACCTATGTGTGGATCCAGAAAGTTTTATCATAGGGGGTCAAGCTCTGACAATTTTTTGTTTTGATTTTTAGTCATCATCTTATTTTACAGAGGGGTTCTTGATGGGGGCCTAAAAACACTATACAACTGTAACTGGGCCAATGAGTGATACCCCATTTATGCTGGCTGGGTAGCTTTGTGATTTTCCACGGGGTCCAGACCAGTATTTCAAAGAATACATATAGCTTTCAAGTGGGGTGGAAACCCACCCCCTCAGTATCTGTTCATGTTACCAATATTGAATATTTACTCTTGGAGAGTTAATAGGACTTTAGTCAGCAAACACCTACCAAAGTAAGCAGATTTTGTAGGACGGTGGTAACTGTGAACATAGAGAGATCCCAGGGACTACACACTACAGTGATGAGACGTGGTAAGGGCCATAACTCTGCCCTTGCTAATGACGAGTGTTTGCTTAATTCAACAACATAAATGAGCAGTATGATATCCTTGAACTTTGTATTGCCAATGGGATATGCTCAGACTCATCAGAGCCTGCACACAAAGTATGGATGTAGATGAAGACTTAGACCCAACATCCAGACCTCTAGCCACGTTAGGTGTGTCAGTATGTGTGTTAAACCCTAAATATTCTGGTGACTCCTAAATGCATACTTTGGCAAACAGTCAAGACCCAAATGAAATTGCGCACAATGTAGCATTTCATCAGGGTCTACACTGTTTGCTATGACAAAAACAAACTTCAGCAAAAGAAATACATTGTTTATGTGGAAATTATATCCTGTGACCCCTCAGTATATACAATAGACCATCCCAAGTTTATTTCATCAAACCAAAACGAAGAATTCATCAGGGCATAATGTACATTACCAAAATCTCATTTTCTGGCCCATATAATTGCTGTGGAAAAATTAGAAAAGCACTACAATGTAATTGAGATTCCCATCTTATCCTGGTTCAGGCCTTTAGTTAAGAGTGCATACCAAAAAATTAATTTTCTTATTTCTCAACCGAAACATATGTTGTGGGTACTCAAAAGAACCGTCTCAATGAGACAGTTCTTTTTGAGCGCCCAAAACATACATTAAATCTGATGGGAAAGAAAATATTTACAATTTTATGCTCAGAAAGTTTGTTTATCTAAAACTATGATGGTTTATGTTACAGGACTGACATACCTGAGTATAGTACTCTGGACTCTAGGAGCTCGGGAGAAAAACCTCAGATTTCAACTCTACCGAGGGTAGCCAGAGCAGACAGCAAGAAAGGGGGGACAATTCACATCCACTTGAAAGCCTTGTTACAGGGAATCACAATTGGAGCCTCTCTGTTGCCATCACTGAAAGCTCAGCATAAGGTAATTATGGCTTTAAACCACTGTCGTGGGTGAAAGTTTTAAAGATCAATCCTGAATTCAGGATTTTGAGGCTGACTTTCCAAAGAAAGTCAGCCTCAAAATGCTGAATTAGGGAGATTATAATAGCTTCTCTGATTAATTTTCAGATTATCTAAACACAGCCATTTAAACATGAAATTATTCATTTTTGTAGGCATCATGCAAGTTTAAAAATTAGAGTTTCTAAAATTCAGGATTTTTGAAATTTTGAACTTTCACCCATGCATTATGCCCGTATCAAATAAGATTTTTTCTGCAACTTATCAAATTGATATTTGATTTCATAAATTAGAGCATTCACAGCACACAAAAAATCTGAAATCCATTGTTTTTAAATGTGTATTGTTTGAAATGCATGGTTGGTCAAAAATGTGTTATCTCTAAATTGTTAACCTTAAGCATGCCAATAGTTTTTGTCTTCATAATGTCACTGCATATATTCACATGGACTCCACACTACTTTTATCATGTATGCAAACAGTGTGAACCTGGCCCAGAAGTTATAAACTTTTTCATGCTCAACTCAACTGAGCATGAAATTTCAATTTCTCATAAAATGTGAAATAATAAAAAAAAATATTTTCCCTGCTTTAATCTCTCAGATGTTGTGTTTATCCTGCTTATAAATATTAAAATGCCAATTTTATTTATTAGTTGGATAAATTTGTTCAGTTGAGTTGAGCATGAAAAAAAAGTTATATAAATATAACCTTGACAGAGATTTTCCTACCTTTCTGAAGTTGGGGCCAGGGCCTGTTGAATTTGGGAAAATAGTGATCAAATCATCAAAATTGGGAAAACTGGATTCAGTCAGAATAAAAAAAGAAGAACGGAAATCGGCATGTTATAGCTTGACACTGATAAGTTGCTATGGTATTTGGATAATAGTTATCCATTTTACATTTATTAAATACCATAGCAAGTTATCAGTGTAAAGCTATAACATACACTATTTGTATTGTATTTGCTTTTATATTTACTCATGGATGTAAATATCTGTTACTTTGCTATTTTTGGTCCGATTTTCATGAAATTTTCAACAAAATGTAGAGCTAAGATATTGGGAATATAATACATCATTTGAGAAGATTATGCTCATTTTTTAATTGGGAATAGGCCGATATTCAGCCCCAGATTTGGCGTAGGAAAATCCCTGCTTGAGGCCTGTTCAGCCTGCTGCTAAGGGAGCAGTCTGATTTTGGTCCATACTGTTTGCAAAATAGGCTACCAAAGTACATAGTCAATTTGTATTTCTGGTGAGCTCAGTGGTTGAGTGCATGACTCGAGACTGAGGGGCCCTGGGTTCGAGCCTCACCGGCATCACTGGGTTGTGTCCTTGAGCATGACACATTGAGCCTAGCTTAGTACTGGTTCAACCCAGGAAGACCCGTCCCTATATAACTGAAAGATTGTTGATGGGACGTAAAGAATAAAATCAAACAACATTTGTATTTCAGACTGGACCTATATCTATCACTGGTGTGACTGTGAAAAAAGCCAGGTTTACTCTTGACCTTCCATCACACACGCTCAGCTTTAAATCTAAGGTAGGTAACTCAAACTGGACCTATATCTATCACTGGTGTGACTGTGAAAAAAGCCAGATTTACTCTTGACCTTCCATCACACACGCTCAGCTTTTCAAATCCAAGGTAGGTAACTCAGACTGGACCTATATCTATCACTGGTGTGACTGTGAAAAAATCCAGGTTTACTCTTGACCTTCCATCACACACGCTAAAGTTTAAATCTAAGGTAGGTAACTCAGACCGGACCTATATCTATCACTGGTGTGACTGTGAAAAAATCCAGGTTTACTCTTGACCTTCCATCACACACGCTCAGCTTTAAATCTAAGGTAGGTAACTCTGACTGGACCTATATCTATCACTGGTGTGACTGTGAAGAAAGCCAGATTTACTCTTGACTTTCCGTCACACACGCTCAGCTTTTAATCTAAGGTAGGTAACTCTGACTGGACCTATATCTGTCACTGGTGTGACTGTGAAGAAATCCAGATTTATTCTCTTGACCTTCCGTCACACACTCTCAGCTTTAAATCTAAGGTAGGTAACTCCGACTGGACCTATATCTATCACTGGTGTGACTGTGAAGAAAGCCAGATTTACTCTTGACCTTCTGTCACACACGCTCAGCTTTAAATCTAAGGTAGATAACTCTGACTGGACATATATCTATCACTGGTGTGACTGTGAAGAAAGCCAGATTTACACTTGACCTTCAGTCACACACGCTCAGCTTTAAATCTAAGGTAGGTAACTCTGACTGGACCTATATCTATCACTGGTGTGATTGTGAAAAAAGCCAGATTTACTCGAGACCTTCCATCACACACGCTCAGCTTTAAATCTAAGGTAGGTAACTCTGATTGATTTATAGTAAATGATCTTAATATTCTAACTCAAATATTTAGGCAAACAATGCAGACCCAGATAATATTTAACTGCTTCTGATAGAGAAACAGCCTATGTTTGCTGTTCTGGCATGCTGTTTCTTGTTGTATTCATCCAGGGGACAAAAATTCCACTCGTCCGCTCGTAATTACGAGTGAAATCTAGAAAGGACGAGCAATTCTTCCCAAAGCACTCATCCTGTAGGACGAGTGTACAGGACGAGTGCTTTCGAAAGAATTACTCATGGAAGTCGTATTACATATTACTCACTTTTGTTCTTTATTGCATATGCCTTTAAAGGACAAGTGCATATGTTTGCAGGACGAGTGAAAGCTGTAAGTCATTTGTCCTGCAGGACAAGTGCAATATTTAAATATTTTTGTCTCCTGTCATCCATTTTTAATCTGTCTAGTTTTAATAATATTTATTCCAAATAAATTACAACATTGTACACGTAATAGAGATATTGTGGTGCTAAATGATTTGAGTGGCTCATTTCCATAATCTTCCCAATTTCTGACTAATAACAGGGTGTCCCTCGTTTCCCAAAAGAGTACTTTAGATAAATATTAAAGTCAAATGAAGAAACATTTTGTTTTAAAAGATATAGCATGTTGGGCATATAAAAACCTCCACAGGATTGTGAAGCAATTTTGTATTGAACTTTGTATTATGTTTAACAGGCAGGAGACTCAGAGCAGGTACATACTACTACACAAAGCTCCAGATAAGAGGGATTAATGACTATGACCAAATATATGACATGCGCGGATCTAGAAAATTTTGTTAGAGGGGGTCCAATTCTGAATAAAAATTACCACTAAAAGCCGTCTGTCATCGGCACGCCAGCAAAACACCATTTATATGGCGTTTTGCTGGAGGGCCGATGATGGCTCAACATTAATGCTGGCTTGGTAGCTATGTGATTTTCAAGGGCATCCGAATAGTAATAAGAAACCCTATAGTTTTGTGATTTTTAGGGGGATGGGGGGAGGGGGGGCTTTGAAGCCCCTGTCCTCCCTCTGGGTCCGCACATGTTTGAAAATTAAATGTCTCATTAAGTGGGCTGTGAGGGCAATGAGATTTCCAACAATATGGTATGTGGGACCAGCAATGGCTCAGACCAGCCTGCGTATATGTGCAGTCTGATCAGAGCCTTTGCAAGTCGCTTGAGGATTCTATGAGTGTTAAGCTACTGACTGAACACCATTTTGAGTTTCTAAGCTGAAAAGGAGGCTGCAGAGGCTCTTCCGAGTCTACACATGTCAAAATGCCACATTTTTGGAAATCTCATGCACTGGCTCATATAAGAGTGAATGTCATCGGACCGGTAATAAGCAGAAGTGTTCAAATCATCTCAGTAAGGCTCTGGGGATGTTTGTTATGTACCCTGGACATCTGTTTTGGTTTGGAGAGAGTATGGTACAATTTCATCTTCTCTGGAGCTATGCTACAGTAGTTTGTCATCATTTCACATTTTGTTGCCACTTCTGTACTTCACATATCAGCTGTTATAGTACAGTCTTTTTATAATTCTTATCTTCCGCTCTTAGAAATGTCTGTTTTCGATGAATCATGACATAAAGAGATAATTTTCAAGAAATTATAGGAAAGCGACCCAAATTACAGTTAAACCTGTGTAAAACAGCCACTCAAAAATAGACAAAACTAAGATCTTAATGACAATTAGTAGCTTAATGAAGGTCTAAAGTATTGCAGAATGCTCCGCTTGACCTGCATTAAGCAATAATTGGTCTTGAAAACCAATTTTTGGTCTTATTGTATAAAGACAGAAGGAAGAATCCATTAGTGCATAAAGGGTTAAAATCACAGTAAGTAAAAAATCTTATGTTCTGGCAAAATTTAGATATTGAGAATGAAGGTGGCTGTGTTTTATCTTTATCCTTGGATTGGTTAGTATTATAAAGGGACTGAACTGTTCATCAGCAGATATGTTTCAATTTTTGTGTGTATGTGTGTGGTGAGAGGCAGGGGTAATGGGTGGCATACTGGGAGTTGGGCTGGAACTTTTCTTTAAAATTTTCACAATTTTCATAGTTAATAGTAGGTACATTTTCTAGATATATTGGGGAAAAGCCTCTGGGAGGCAAATTCATCCATGGACATGAGTTTTTTTTGTAGGGTAAGGCAGATTTGATTTAATTCTTTTTTGTTGCTGCAAATTGCTGGAAATGAAAATATTACACTGAGACTGAATTTTGTTTTTACTGAGACGTAAAGCACGAACACAAACAAAAGCCTCCAATAAATTGCCATGCTCATGACTTTAGTTAAGAGTGGGTATTGAAAAACTAATTTTCTTATTTCTCAACCAAAAAATATGTTATGGGTACTCAAAAGAACCGTCTCAACGAGACTGTACTTTTGAGCACCCAAAACATATGTTAAAACTAATGGGTAAGAAAATATTTACAATTTTTCGCTAAAAACTTTTGTTGATCTAAACCTGTGATACTGATTTAGCCAGCTGGGCTAGAGGTCTAAATTTGTGTCTGAGTCTTCACCTTCATCCATATTTGCATGTAAGCAGGGAAGGCTCTGGCATGTCTGTGCATTGGCGTAGGCTTGCCTGAGCCATCATTGCTCAAAATTTTGATAAGTATGAAAACGTCATGTGCTGGCCTATCATAGGTCCAGTTAAGCAAAAAAATTTAGCGTAAAATTGTGAGTATTTTCTTATCCATCAGTTTTTTAACATGTGTTTTGGGTCCTCAAAAGAACAGTCTCGTCTTTTGAGTACCCACAACATATGTTTTGGTTGAGAAATAAGAAAAATAAAGGGCTAGGTTCACGAAGGGGTGAAATCGGCCCTGCCATAGAAATGCATACTGACTTAAAATATGTTTATATGGTTTATTTCATTGAGAAAAATCGAAATTTATCTGCCTAGTGCTTAAATTGTGAAAACTATGGGTTTCTAAAGACAAGGACCCTCTGTTAATTTTGCGCAAAAAGTAACGTCATTTACATTGCTATGTAACGCTAAGGACGTCGCTAAGTTTGGTTAACAAATTTATGTTAAACAAGTGTGTATTGCACCCAAATGTGTGCCAAAATGTATTATAAACCGTGATAAACAGTCTATCATGGCGATACGCCCGCCAACCTTCTGAAATAAGCCTGTTTTTTTTAGGCTTTATATCCATGTAATTTTCATCAATTTTAGTTATATCACGTTAGCGGTCAATGTATCCTATACCGCTGCTTTACAAACAGTGTATCAGTATCAAGTACTTACTAAATACTCTCATCAGAATCAGTAGAAGAGAGAAAATAATTTCAACAAAATTGTACAAGGGTTCAAACTCATGACTCATGAACCCCCCCCACCCCCGGTCACCCTCAAGACTAGTCCATAGAAGTCAGACTATAAATAGAACTCTGCCGACGTCCGAGTAAAAGTGTATTAAAACTGTATGCACACAATATTACTGATGCGATGGATAACATAATCGTAACGCATTTTATGCAATTGAATGCAGAGTGGTCATTTTTCGGTAGTCTCATGATTTTCAGACAGGAGCTTGTCATTCTGACTGATCTAAAATACCAGTGCTTATATATATAGGATATAGTTGGGTTTCCCGGACGCGGTAACTTATTGTAGAGTGATGCTGTAATATTTTACCCTTAAAGCGCCAAGAAAAAATGCATCTGAAAATGTCGTCTGCTGTAGTCATCTGCTGCAAATAATTTCCTAGCATTACTGACGAATTAAGTATAGAAGCAAACAGTGTGGACCCAGAACAGAGTGCTCCTATAGGAGCAGTCTTATCTGGGTCCACACTGTTTTCCATAGAGGCTTCTTAAACATTTCAGCAGACGAGAAAGCAGACGACTTTTGTTGCGATTTGCGCATTAAGGGTTAAGTCAGCTCAGAAGATATTTATGTTTTTTATCATTGGTGACCAGCGCAGGTGCAAAGTAGATTGAGCATTCGAACAGACTAGCCAGAACCTTCCCTGATACTGCCCGCTCAAATTAAAGACAGCGTAGAAGTTTCATGGGCATTTCGTTTTTGATAAAGTCCCAGAAAGAACGTTAAAGCTAACCACTATCGGCCAACGGCGAAAGGTAATTGCATATTGCTGGGCCGATGGTAAGCTGCTATTTTTGATTCTCCCCGCCTCGCTAAAGTGGGGCAGGCTTGTCAAAATATGATAATGGGACTTACACTAAGCATTTACACAAAACGAACATTTTTGATGGACGGAATTAAATAGTGATAACAGTAAAACCTTGTTTGCCATGAGTCACATCAACAATCTTTCAATTATGTAGGGACGGGTCTTACTGGGTAAAACCATTACTAAGCTAGGATTAATGTGTCTTGCTCAAGGCACAACGCTGTAGCGCCGGTGAGGCTTGAACCCACGGACACTCGGTCTCGTGTCAAGCACTCTACCACGACAGTAAATCTCAATTACTCAATCCTGAAAATAAGTTATTATACGACATGAAAAAAAATCCAGCTGCTATTCTTTCGCAGTAACGTTTTTATCTTCAACTTAGCAAAATGTGTTAACGATAAAGCTGTAGAGAAGACTTTCTGCCAACTTCTCCTAAAGGTCTGGCGTTTGTTACACGTACAGATTATGTGTACAGTAAAACTTCAAAAATTCGAGCTCCGATTTTTCGAAATACTGGCTAATTCGAAATAAATTTGGGACAGACTGAATTCAGAGTATAGGACCTATTCATGATCTATTTTGATAACTTTCTATAATAATATATGTTCTGGGTGCGTAAAAGAAATGTCTCCCTGAGTTGGCAGGGATGTTTCTGAATACTTTTCATCGGGTTAAGGATTTCGAAAAAATGACGTGGTAAAAATCATCGCAAAAGCAGGTCTAAAACATTTCAGGTGGAGTTTAATTGTTAGTATAATTCAAACTTCTAAGTTATACATGGATCTTTTTTTTCAAAACGATGTGCCTGAAATCATGATAAATCCTAAATTATATCACCTTCCTTTATTCTCCCCATGCAAATACAAGTGTGACAAAGTGTAAAAAATTCCGTTCACCCCACAGATTGCTCGTACTGATGTTTCAAAGATGCAAAATAATCAGACTATACCACATTGTATTTTTCCATTGAAACGGGTTAATAACGGTCAATGAAATACTGCAGTTTGAGGCAGTTAATGTAATATACCTGTATGAAATGCACATTACCTGGATTAGTTCATATTTTTGTTTACAACGATTCTCATCTATCTTTGAATCAACTGTATGTCTTGCCGAACGTTTGTTTGTTTGATTTGATTCTTTACGTCCCATCAACAATCTTTCAGTTAAACAGGGACAGGTCTTCCTGGGTTGAACCAGTACTAAGCTACGATAAATGTGTCTTGCTCAAGGACCACAACGCAGTGACACCGGTGAGGCTCGAACCCTCGGTCTCGAATCAAGCACTGTACCATTGAGCCACTGCACTCCCTGTCTTGCCGAACGTATGTGAAACATGCGTCATTACCGATTATTGACCAAAAAATCCCCAGTTCTTAACACTACATGCAGCTTACACATGGGGTACACGGGGATAATGAGGGACATAAATATAGTAGAGCTACCACCTCATCGCGAATGCCCAATGCGATTTTTCTTTTAAAACGGTCTCCAACTGTGTCACATTTCTAAAGAAACGCATGCATTTTGGCGGTCGAATAAGCTATTTTTGCAATAGGAAAATCAGTGCAATACAGACTAAACGTAACTCATGATTAAGACATGAAACATGATCAGGATCATGGACGGACCCGGATAGGAAGTGGGGGTAACAGGTGGCCCGGACTCACCTTGAAAATTACAAGTTCTATAGGGAATAAGCAATTGAGTTCGACCCCCACCCCTGGAAAATGTTGGACCCCCTTTGGAACCAAAGTTACATTTTTAGTGAGTTTATGGAATACAATGAAGGCATGTCAAATATGCTTGGCGTAAGTATATACTGGACAGTGGAAGATTTCTGAAATAAAACGACCAGTACATGTGTGTTTTTTTTGTTTTCAGCTATCAGATAAACCTCAAAGCTTGCAATAATATATAAATTAGCATTTTAAGAGAAATGAGAGAAAAAAAGGAAAGAAAAAAGTTGACGTCGCTGAGGATTGAACCCAGGACCTGTTGCAAAACATAGGACAATTCCTTGACTTAACAGCACGACCACGTAGATGCTTATGACTAAATGCAGCGCGCTTAAAAGTATATATTTTTAAATACGAACAAAACAACAATAGGCTTTTAGAAATATACAAAAATAAACAAGCTGACACACATTAATTGTAAAAATATGACCCCGTGTATCTTTTCTAATAGTGATTTATGAATGAATTCACATCCCGTTAACCAAAAAAGGTAGTATGTACCTGCGAAAGCAGACAAAAACTAACGGTAGCACGACGAGAGTCTCATACTGAATGTTAATTTCGGACGTAACATTATTTCGGAATCGGCATTGTTTGCATTGAAAAATGTGAGAAAGTAGGCGTATTTTCGGCTTCTAAAATAGTCCAGCCCTGCTTTCATGAGATAATGTAGTCATATCTGTATATTTTAAGCCTTAGAACATGTATAAATGGCCCGAAAAGACCAAACACAGACAAAATATCAAAACGTGATCGTTTAGGTTACGTAATATTACATTATGAAGCCATAATTTCGACACCTTGAATTTTTGGTCATGGGTTCTCAATGTTAATTTGCATAGCTAAGCCAAAAATTGTGGTGTCGAAATAATGGCCTCATGTTTTGTTATGGATATATTTACACTAAATCCCCACAATTTCAGCCATTTTGGGGAAACTGGGGGTCATAATATGGATTTTTGCAGTATAAGGGAAGCATTCAAGAAATTGTTTGGTATGTATTTGAAGAGAGGGAAGATCGTCTTCTTCAGAAATAATGTCATTTATAATATATTCATACATTTCTAAAATAGGATTTTACAGGGCCGATTTTACCCCTTCGTGAACTTAGCCCTTTCAGTTACACAGTCTTATCTGGGAGCCTGGCCTATTTACTTTTTTGGCAGCCACTAAAGATTTAAAACTAAAGTATATATACATTATCTAATGGAATTGGTGTTTTATTGTCAATAATTAACAAATAATTATCTATTGGTTGATGTGGTTTTGCAGAGGCTCATATTTGCTTCAGTTGTGGGATATTTAAGTTTTGCTGTCGACTCACATTTAAGTTATCTTGACACAAGTTATGGAAGGGACCCCTAATCTTAGTCTTATAGCTGAATAAAATAAAAAATCTTGTCCTGCTTAACCTTGATATTTCCTCATTTGGGAGCGCAGTGGCTCAGAGGTAGAGTGCTTGACTTGAGATGGAGGGGCCGCGGGTTTGAGCCTCACCGACATCACTGCATTGTGTCCTTGAGCAAGAACATTAATCCAAGCTTAGTACTGGTTCAACCCAGGAAGACCGGTTCCTTTATAACTGAAAGATTGTTGATGGGACGTAAAGAATCGAATCAAACAAATTTCCTCATTTGAAAACTGTGTTGATTCAGATGGAAAACAGTGTGACTCCTGATCAGCTGACTTTGAAGCCAGCTGATCAGGAATCACACTGTTTTCCATGTTTTACAATATTAAATTATATTCAGAACAATAAAAGAGCTGGCTGAATACATGTATAAAGATATAAATCGTTTTACCTAAAAGGCACTGATGACTTTGTTCAGAAAATACATATTTGAAGTCAAACATAATCAATTTAAGTTATAATGATATAAAAAATCTCATGAAAATTGTAATACTTTGAAATGTGGTAATTGAATGACATAATTGGAAAAAAAAAATATTGCTTTGGTATGACAATTTTACAGTGCACTTTTCACTATCAGTGTTTTTATTTCTATACTACAGACATGAAGAAGGCATTGGTTTCGATGCAGTTCAATCATTGTCTGCATTGGTGTAATTTTGAAGAAATGAAAGAATAATCACATACAGTAAAACCTGTCTTAAGCAGCCATTCAAAAAGAAGACCAAAAATTGTTTTTCAATACCGATTACCATCCCTTACTGCAGGTCAAAAGTATTGCAGAATGCTCCCCTGGGAGTATTCTGCAATACTTTCGACCTTCATTAAGCTACCATTTGCCATTAAGACTTCTTTTGTCTATTTTTGAGTGGCCACTTAAGACAGGTTTTACTGTAGTTTGAATATAGACTAAGTACTATTTATATGTTGATATTTGATTTTTCAAGTAGAAAAACATTAAGCTTTAAAAAAAATATACTTGAAACCTGAAACACTTCACGGCTCCTAATTTGAGCTTTTCTCTCACTGTTTTCAATTAAATATTTGGCTGAAGAGCAAAAACATGAAGTCTCTGATCAGACTGTTCCTTCAGGAGCAGTCTGATATAGATCTGTACATTTTATGTCAACAATATTTTCTTAAAAAAACTAACAGCTGACACAATAAACTGTCTGCTCTTCCTTCTGTTTGACTGATTAGTGTTATGTGATGAGGCAGGGCATCTGAAAAGTTTCTAGGCAACATCTACATCTGCCGACTGTGCCAAATCTTTAGAAAATACTTGTGAAACTTTTTCATAACGCAGTGGCAGAACGACGAGAAGTTATACACATCAAAGGGAGATGAATGGATCAAGCAGTGATTCTCTTCAATTGCATCCCTTTTCGAAATGGGAACTTCTCTTAAAGGAAAGATTTGCTCCCTCCCAGAGCAGTTCCCAATGGTATGGAAAATCACTTTTACCACATTAGTTGACCTCCCTTGAATGTTACTATTTTTATTACGCATGCGCGTAACTGCGTAATGGGAGCTACACAAATGTAGCGTAACATATCTTTGAAATTTTTTACCAATAATTTAGCATATTTACTCAGGTCTTTAGTAAAGAGTGTGTATCAAAAAATTAATTTCTTATTTCTCAACTAAAACATATGTTGTGGGTACTCAAAAGAACTGTCTCAATGAGACGGTTCTTTTGAACACCCAAAACATATGTTAAAACTGATGAGTAAGAAAATATTTACAATTTTTTGCTCAAAAAGTTTGTTTATCTAAACCTATATTTACTTTTTCTGTCAGGTGACGACGATGGAGACCTCAATCCCATCCTCAGCTAGTATTGATCTTCCTCCCATACATGTCTATGCTGACTACCGCCATTACAGAGCCAACGCCCCAGTGTCAGAGGCACTGACTGAAGGTCTAATGTTGAAAGAGGGTAGCTACCTTAATGGAGTGGCAGAAGTTGGAATGTTTGAGCACAGTCTAACCACAGACTTGCTAAACCATCTGGTCTTTGTACAGAAAGTTTTTATGAAGGTTTGTAGATCATGTTCAGGCTTTTTCTTAACCATAATGTATGGCCAGTAAAGAGCCAAGTTTTGCTAAAGCCTTTTCCTGTTTATTCACTGTTCCGAAAACCATGCCTACTATAAACAGGTATGCATCCATCCATTAGCTGTAACTATAAGGTTAACCTCGAATTAACTGTGGGAGATGAACATTATTTGTAGGACTATGTCACATGCTGTTGTTGCATTGGTCAGTTATTCACTATCAGATGACTTTTGAGTGGCATTCTAGGTGGTTCTGAAACATCTCTTGTCAACACTAACTACCACCAGCATACAGGCTTGAAAGGTACTTGAACATAGAAGACTTTCATGAAAAGTCCTTGAATTAAATATGCCTTGAAAAGTACTGGAAAAAACACTGTAACGCCTTGATAAGTCCTTGAATTTTACTATTTTCTGTAGGATTTAACACTGTTGATGGAGACCAAAATCAGTGCAAAATTGCTGTGCCTTTATTTGGTGCAGCCTATGTATGCTGCACCAAACAAAGACTCAACAATTTTATACTAATTTGTTCATACTAATTTCTTCATTATCTCGGTTTAGCATTTCTGAAATAGATTTTTAACATGTAAATCAGTATTTTTCATAAATGTGTAGTCCTTGCAAACCATAAGAAAGTCTTTTAGAAGTCCTTGAAAAGTCCTTGAATTTTGCACAAACTTTTCTGTATGAACCCTGAAAGTGTTAAGAGGGTTAATATAGAGGTTAATGCAGATGTTAATGCATGTTTTGTTTTTCAGGAAGTGAACGAATTACTGCAGAAAGTTTCTGGTACAGATAAACCAGTTCCAATCTGGTCAGAGTCAACAGGCGGTCAATTACCCCCTTCCCATGCTGACCGCCTCCTGTATTCTTTTCACTTTAGACTCAAGGTATGTGTATATACAGGTATATAGACCTATGTAAGTACAGTGAAAATAAATTATTAAAGGATGGAAATTTCAGTATTTGATTTTCAATGGATGATAAGAAGCACTAGTTAGTCTTTTTTATGTCTGGAATGAATGTTTTTGAAGTCTTAGATTAAATGTATTCCAATCTTGAAATAGGTTAGAGTTTATTCTTTGTTTCTCAACAACAAGAAAATTCTTAAATAGCAACATCAGAAAAAATGCCTCATGTGTTATACCTAATAGCAATAAATCTAGTGGAGTCTTGTCCTATTTGCATGATTCTACTATTGAGAATGACCAAATACAGAATGAAGAGGCTTGGAATAAATAATATAATATTTAAGAGTATCCAAATAATAACTGGAAATCATTCCCAATATTTTTAGCTCATCCAAGCCAAAGGCTCTGTGCTAATAATATACCAATGATCTGTCGTCAGTCCATCAAGATTTTCAAACATCTTCTCCTCTGTAACCACTTGACCAGTTTAACTAAAATTTCATATGGAAACTCCTTAGGATGGGGGAACGAAAGTGTGTACAAATGGTCCTGGTCACATGCAGTATTTGGGGTGTGGGGCCTACCAAGTTTGTTTAAATATTCTCCTTGGTTGACCTTGACCTACATAATGTCAAGATCAAATTTGCTTCCTAATGCAATTGAATGGGAATTTTTTGGAAACGTTGATTTTTTTTAAAACTGTTGAAGCCAAAGGCATTAAAATCACTTGATATGTTTAACCTAATAAGACAATGACTAAGTCCCAAAAGTCAAGGTTAAACTTTCATCTGCGGTCACTCATATTGGATTTCCATCAATATATTAATTTAAAATAGATTTTCTCAGAAACCATTTGGCCAATTGAACTAATTTGATACGAAGACTTCTTAGGGCGGGGGAATGAAAATTCATGCAGATAGTTTGGTTACATGACCAAGATGGCTGCCATGCCCATATATGGTAAAACACCTTCAAAAATATTCATCTCCAGAACCAGAAGGTTAATGACCTTGGGACTTAGTATGTAGCATTTGGTATGTGGGGCCTACCAAGTATGTTCAAATGATGATCCTAGGTTGACCTTGACCTACTTAACATCAAGGTCAAATTTGCTTCCTTATGCATGTTAATGCAAATAATCTTGAAAACTTAATTTTTCAATTACCATTGAAACCAAAATCATTATACTACTCAGTGTCAGGTGAGTGCTTAATGACCTTAAGGTCCTTTGGTTAAGGTTCTGTATAGGGAATGTATTTTTGTTCCAGGGTATACAGATCACGGCCACAACCCCTACAGCCAGTGCTGTCCGTCTAGAAACAGAGGCTATTGACCTAGAGGTATCAAATAGAGTACAGATGGCTTCAAGGGAAGCTAATCCAAATATTGGTTAGTATTCACTCACTTTCAAAGAACACATACAAACTTTGGTCGCTCGAACTTGCCTGTCTCGAACACCAGAGACTGCTCGAACTCTTTGGTCGGTCCCGGCAGTTTCCCTATACATTTAATGTTAAAATACACCCCAGGCTCGAACAGCAATGGCTCGAACTCTCGAACTCAAAGCACGGTCTGCACGGCGATTTTTCATGTAAAAACGCTGTGATGGCTCGAACCAAATATTTCTTTACATGAATCAGTCACACGCTTGATTTAAATTCATTATTATTTTCATAAGCGCTCCGTGACAATGATGATTTTACCCTTGGGTTACCTATTTGACGAGCTGAACGTGAAGAGCAATTAGCGGCAATTTATCAGATCAAAGATTTGAGTAGGTTCTAACTTGTCATCACTTAGCAGGGCGGCTGAAAATGATTACAGACAATTAATGAGATGCTCTGTAGTCAAAAATTCGAATGTCATGCCTGGCTGGATAAAGACAGGCATCAGATTGTGAGGCGGTACATTCTGATCCGCGTCTTTGTTGTAAACATCCTGGGGAGTTTTCTTTTTTTTTCATGTTTTTATTCGTTGTTATTAATCGAAACTTGCACATTGTTAATAAATAAAAAGAAACAAATTTGTTTTTTTTTTCTTATATTGTTCTAAACGATAAACAACCGAACATAAAACTGTAGCGACACATAAACAGGAACATTCACCCACAAGAAGACAAACGGTACAGCTTACTCAATTACAAATGCATTGATCAGTCTGCGCATAAATTATACGCATGCTGAGAAATGTATTTAATTTCAATAGGTTCATATGCCAACACATGCGGCTTATCATTTTAACTCTAGCATGCAATTGGTTATTGATCAGTGACAGGTGTCACATGCGCTTTGCAACTTTGGTCGATAAAAATGTGTTGTCCTTGATGACATAAAGTACACATGAACCAACATGAAAATTGTCAGACTAAGTATCGCTCAAACACATGGATGGGTCAAACTTGCACCGCGGTCCCGACAAGTTCGAGCTATCGAAGTTCGACTGTACATTTAAAAAAAATGTTGAGAGTAAAATTTTGAAAATATTCTTGCCTATCAGTTTTAGCATATCTTTTGGGTCACATTAACCCTTAAAGCGCCAAGAAATAATGCATCTGAAAAATGATGTTTGCTGAAGTTGTCTGCTGCAAATAAGCAAACCTATAGGAGCAGTCTGATCTGGGTTCACACTGTTTGACGTAGAGACTTCTTATGCATTTCAGCAGATGAGAAAGGCAGATGACTTTTGTTGCGATTGGCGCTTTAAGGGTTGATATGGTTCTTTGAGTACCCACAACATATGTTTCGAATGAGAAATAAATAAAAACAATTACACACTTTTATCTGTAGTTTGCAGTATGTTCCCCAAGTTACGCATATTTTTTTCTCTTTCATTGACAGTATATGAAGACAATCAGAAGGTGTTTATTAAAGCTCAGGTGGATTTAAATGTGGCGTTAGGACAGCTACTCAAGGTAAGAAACTTGTCTTTTAAATTATTTTTTTCTAGACATTTGTATCAACTTGTAATGGAAACCTGCTAGACTACCAATCTAACGTGGAGCTCAATAGATAGGTAAACTAACTGCTATTTAATTAACAGCCTGCTCAAGGGTGGGGGGGGGGAGATGAGCTACACTGGCATTAACCCTTATCTCGCCATTATGGTTTTTTTGTCCTGAAATTGTTGTCTGCTTTTTATGTCTGCTGCATATATTCAAGTGCACTTCAGACTAGATTTTTTTCATGGAAGCAAACATAGAGAATACCAGGTGAGTGTCTTTTGATATCAAGTTTACCAGGCTCGGCTTCAAGAACGCTTGTTGACATCGCGAGGCTTGCCGAGCAATTCAACATGCGTTCTCGAAGCTGGGCCTGGTAAACTTGATATCAAAAGTCACGAACCTTGTGTTCTATTTATCAGTATACAAGTTGATTCTTGTTTGTTTGTTTGTTTTGTTGCTTTACGTCCCAAGTCAACAGCTATGGTCATTGCGGGACGGTCAGTTCACCTAACCACACTTTTTCCTGGGCAGGCTTGAACAAGCGGTTAACCAGTAATTCGTGCACATACTTTCGCTTGTAACTGACAACAGCCCTTCTTGAATGAATCAGCGGAAGGGAGGAGAATGACCGTAGAAATCATTTCATGATCAATCTCCACGAAAGTATGGGACCGGACCGGGATCAAACGTGCGACCCCTGGATCTGCAGTCAGACACGCATCTGTAGCCAGACACGTTACCGACTGCGCTACGTGGCCTGGCATTCACTATTCAAACTAGTGATTATGAAGTCATTATTGAGTTTTGTGTCGATTCAATGTCATTGATGACGTCATTCAAAAAGTGCAACATCATGATGACCTGATAAAGGCACATGCCGTGAGATAGGCAACAATTATCAGGTCAATGTGCAGCAATGCAGTTAGTATGAGAGGTGACTGATAAAATATGAACCCTGATCAGACTGCTCCCTTCAAGGGAGCAGTCTGATCTGGTTCCATATTGTTTTCAATATAGGCTACCAAAGAACATAAGCAGACAAAAGGGGCAGACGGCATAAGTCATGATTGGCTGGCTTAGTATCAATAGTATAGTTTGCTTAAAAGCTCGGACCCAGTAAACACGCACTGGTAACTGACATACAGGTAAAGGTATATATTGGAAATACATTGTTGAGGCTGAGCTTTCAAAACTGACACATGTTGAAGAATAAATAATCAAATCTCCATTATTTCTCTGCATATCCGTGATTTTTCTTCAAAAGCAATGGTTCAAGATACTATCTTTAAGACTGTATTGTTATATTTATTGAAAGTTTATCCTTCTTTATGAACATCAGCAAGAAACAAAGGTACCCTTTTTAGCTATTTTCGGCACTTTTAGCCGAAAATCGTCAGAAATCAGATGATAAAACTCTTTATTTAATGTAACTTGTAATATTTCAACTTTGCATAGCGGGAATAACTTTGTATAATCTCTGGTATGTTCAGAATCAATTTTATAGGCTGTAGTACTTTGAAATAGAGCTAAAACAAAGCCTCAACAACATAACTTTGTATTTCAGTCAGTGACCAGTCCGTTTATACTGGGTTCGAGTTAAAAGTTAACTTTCTCCTTCAGAACCCATTATTTGAGGAAGCAGATCCAGAGTTCCAGACAATGGCCTTCTTCAAAACTAAGATTGGCATCAGAAATGCTCTTCAGGTCAGTGCTCTCAATACAGCCATGCTGTTATATTTTTCTTGAAAGTAATCTGCGTTCCTTTCTTTTTATAGCTTCAAAGCAAAAGAAAACTTACACTCATTTGCTGGAATTTTTTAGAATAAATGTAAAAGTTTACACTTTTACAGTGTTCAATCTGGGAAATTTTACAGGGGGCCTTTTTCACTTGATTTAAGATAAAAATTTGACTATTATTTCCCTAATCACCTAAATTGTTAAAGATGGCCCACTCCAGCTTTAGCAAGGGGCCATTTGATAAAGAAGGTAGCCAATGGCCCCCTCTAGATTGAACACTGATTCAACATTTAGAATGCATGCTGTGAGCATTACAATATTCAAGTGCAGATGACTTCATAGCTAGTTTTGATATTAATAAAAATGATAAAGATTAGAATGAATTATCACAGACAGCTCTTGAGTGCCAAAAATAAAACTTTTGAGCCGTGACATTATATTTCCAACAATGTGGTATGTGTGACCAACAAAGCCTCAGATCAACATGCACATACACACAGTCTGGTCAGAGCCTTTTGCTATTCAAGCGACAGGCCTAGATAAACAGTGCAGACACTGATCAGACAGCTCGAGCATTGTTTACTATTTTAACAAGAGTTTTGTTAATGAAAATACCTGATATATTCATGGGTTTAAAACATTTAGCCTATTATGTTTACAGGATGAAATGATACCAGGAATGACAACAGACCAGGAGGCTCTCTTGATTACCCTGACAAGACCTATAGTACTAGCCCAACCTATGGCCTTTGATAAAGGTAAACTTTTCTTTAGATTAGAAGGGTTAAAATACAAGTGTCTTATTTCTCAATCCAAATATGTTCTGAACTCTAAAACAACTTCCTTATATAAGATCAAAAACATTTAATTGAACTGATTTATCAGAAAAACATCACAATTTGTGTCAAAGGTCTTGCATTATCGGCAACAATGCTTGAAGCATTTAAACCTACATTAAATACCCTGGCATTTAATGGTAGTGATGGGCCATTGGTTTGAAATCATAATCGATTATCGGTTTAGAATCGGAAAGACTAAACCAACTAGCTATCAATAGTACAATCGATTCCCATATACCTTTTATAAGTGATCACATATGCTTAGCTACATTCAGTATATGTTTTTGTTTGTAACATTTTATTTGTTATTTGTTATGTTGATTAAAATTAAGATGGTGCTTTTATGGTACATGTAAAGGAATAAAAATACCATCCGAACACTTTAAACACATTTTGACTAGACAGAATCGGACTGTTATGTAAATGTTGACTGCCAGACTACATCTATAATAAAAATTCATGAGCATCTTGATCCTGACCTTAGCTAAATATATTGGACTAGAGTCTAGAACACAACTCAATTTTAACTTCATCTCCTTTCTATGCTTTGAAGCCCAGCCCATAATAACATGTAGTCAAAGCACTTTGCACATACCCCTGCTGGATTTGAGTCATCCTCTGTGCCCTGTTTTGGGCTAACTTTTTGACAAAAAATCTTAATTAAGCTTTTAAGAAAAAATGTGTTTCTTGCTATGAACATTAGTTCTTATACTATCTACGCCCATTGACGTACAACATTTCCGATAAATGCAACACCATTACGGAAAGTATCCACTATCATTTAACTAAAAGCTCAGGACTTTTTGGATCTGAAATGATTTTTTTTACTTGCTAAACAGTTTGATAATACCCTGTCACCCAAGGGATGAACTGAAATGGGACGAAAAAGAACTTTTTGTTTGTATTCTCCTTATGAATCGGCTTTTAATACGCAGGCGCAATAACTGGAACAGCAGACATTTTATCCAATCGTACGGCGTAACCACAGACGCTCCATTTGGAACTTTCATAGGTTATCGTGTTGCTTTACCCATCAAGTTGACTTGCGAAAACTGCTTTATAAATACAGAAAAAAAATTGTGTTTTCTCATCGCAAAATGAATTGGTTTATATGGAGATCATAACAGGCAGATTTGAGCACAGCCTGTAGACTAAGGTGGGGAACCGATTACAATCGATTGCATCATTTTACAATTGATTGTCGCAATCAGAAGCCCAAACCATTTGACTTTCGACTATAGTTGATCATCTGCCCATCACTACTCATCGGTAAATGCTTTATCATAGTTGAACCATGCTATGAGAAACCTGCAAAAACTTATCCAAATACTTGACTTTATCATGATCAGGCCTCCAGATAAGAGTGTGTATTGGGAATCTATTTTCTTTATTTCTCATCCAAAACATATTTTGTGGGTACTCAAAAGAACGCCTTAATGAGACAGTTCTTTTGAGCACCCAAAACACATGTTTTAATTGATGGGTAAGAAAATAATTTCAATTTTACGCTCATAAAATTTCCTTATCAGGACCTATGCATGATTATACAATGCTAGCATTCTGTTTACTTTTATTCACTAGAGCAAAAAAAAGTCAATTTATTCCTGTTTAGTCTTCATCTCTTATAATGAAAACAAAAAATAAAAATACCAATGTTTACATCAGAATCAAAGAAGTTTTCTCGAATTCACTGCAAAAGAGTATATATGGGGAATGTTGTTTTTTCTATGGGACAGCTGTTTTGGTGTGGTTAAACTACAAGAATGCCTATGAGTATTGGACCGAGCAACGACTGGCCTTGAACAAGGAGGTACAGACCGCAACCAGACAGGTGATTGACCGACTGCCACAGATCTCTACCAGCACACAACAGGCCTTCAGTACACTCTTCCTACAGTTGACAGTTGATGACATAGGACTGTGTCTGCCTATACAAGCTATCACCACCGAGGTAAGTTAAAGATAATTGATTGGCTACATTAGATCTCTACCAGCACACAGCAGGCCTTCAGTACACTCTTTCTACAGCTGACAGTTGATGACATAGGACTGTGTCTGCCTATACAAGCTATCATCACAGAGGTAACTTAATCCTTTATTCCATAATAACGCATTTTGACGCCTTTGAAATATCATGTAGTTGAAATATTATGGAAAATGGAGCATTTACTCCAAAAGAGCAAACGCCCCATTTTCCATAATATTTTCAAAAGTATTCAAAACTTAACTTAAATTGTTCTTGAATTATTTCCATGTTGTCTTAAAATAGAAAATGATGTCATTATCAAAAAATAGTCCATAGCAATTGACCAATAAACTCGAAATTACTCAGATTTTGCTGGCATAATGCAATTTTAAGATTTGAATTTCTAAAGTTTGAATTTTCAACTATACTACCAACTTGTGGCAGGCAAAGTGTCTTGTTCAAGGACACAAGACAGTGCCTTTGGTGAGTCTTGAACCAGAAACCCCTTGATCTCAAGTCTAACACTTTACCACTTACCCAAATGGTGCTCCTCACCAATGTCTTGTATGCTGGCTGAAATAATTATTGTAACTGGCTGCAATTGTATAGGATTGTGGTATTAAAAGATATAGTCCTTTCAAAATCAAGTGAGAAATGAAAGTTTGACCTTTTTCCTGCTTAATATGTACAACAGACTTGCAAAATCTGAATTTGTAAAATAAATAGCCAAATAATTGCAATACTTTGAGAACTAACAGCATCTGAATAGTTTTGGGAAAATGTTTTCTTTTTCTCTTTTGCAGGTTCCTCGGTTGGTTGACACTGAACCAGGAGCAGCTGTTGTCATGACGATAGAAAGTACCCAGATATCAGCTCTATCATCTGGTTCTCTTGTCAGTAAAGGGAAGTTTACAGGTATTGTAACACTGAAAACGCATTGTACAGTAAAACCTGTGTAAAACGACCATTCAAAAATAGACAAAACAAAGATCTAAATGACAAATGGTAGCTTAATGCAGGTTGAAAGTGTTGAAGAATGCTCCCTTTGGAGCATTCTGCAATACTTTTGACCTGCATTAATTGATAATTGGTCATGAAACTAAATTTTTGGTCTTGGTCTTTTTGAGAGTAGAAGTTTTACACAGGTTTTACTGAATGGGATACTGTATCTAGATGTTTAACACTTTGTAAACTAGTGACCATACTTTAGTAGGGAGTGCAGTGGCTCAATGGTAGAGCACTTGATTCGAGACCTAGTGGTTGCGGGTTCGAGCCTCACTGGCGTCACTGCGTTGTCCTTGATCAAGACACATTAATCCTTGCTTAGTACTGGTCCCGACATAACTGAAAAATTGTTGACTTGGACGTAAAAAATCAAATCAAACAAACAAAACAAAACCATACTTTAGTGGAGATTGATCAGAAAAAAATTCTATGGTCATTCTCCTCCTCTTGATTCAAGAAGGGCTGTTGTCAGTTAAAGAGGAAAGTATGTGCACTGAGTACTGGTTAACCACATAGTCTAAGCATAATGCTCCATTTCATTAGGGTCTAAACTGTTTGCTATGACAAAAAAAAATCTTCAGAGAAGGAGTTGCAGTTTTATTTGTAAAGTATAGCCTGTGACCCCTTGATTTATACAATGGACCATCCCATGTCTATTGTGTCAAACCAGAAAGATAAATCCATTAATGCATAATGGATACCAGATATTAGTCTAAATGTACTTTGTGCCATCCCTATTTCTAGCCTTTGATCAAGGTCATAGAAATTTAATACTTCTGCTGGACTTATTCTTTTAAGATTGAAAAAAAAAGCCGTACAAGACCTGCTGTGGTGTTTGTTTGATTCTTTACCTCTCAGTCAACAATTTTTCAGTTATGTTGGGACAGATCTTCCTGGGTTGAACCAGTACTAAGCAAGGATTAATGTGTCTTGCTCAGGGACGCAAGGCAGTGGTGCCGTGAAGCTGGAACCCCAAACCCCTCAGTCTTGAGTCAAGCACTCTACCACTGCGCTCTTATCTGTTGTGGTGTAGGGGATAAACCACTTGCCTTGTACCCATTGGTCCCAAGTTTGATACCAGGCTTCTCCAGTCTGTCATATGAGGCACTAAGCTGTGGTCCAATCTCCATATGACCTCAGCTGTTATATGTGTGAAACACAAACTCACTCACTGAAGCCATATAGGAATACAGGAATAGATACTAGTCTATATTTTCAGGCAATCAGTCTGGTATGTCTCCTTTGCTTTCTGTCTTGAGTTATCTGCCTTGTCTGTATTTCAAAGTTTATAACCTTGTGCGCATTATAACTTTCAACCCCCCTTGAGATAGTTTATTATTATTATTTAATAGGGTGATACATATCAGGTCAAGCCAGTGTGTCACAAGCAAAAATGGTTGTATTTCCCATTCTCCCTTCCTCTTTTGATTATTTCCTATTTACAAAGCCAAAACCTTGTGCTTTCCAGGACGTTTATACACTTTAAATACATGTATTTTGATTGTATTTGGTATGGATATTTATCATGTAAAATTGTATGCTGGGTGCAAGTATGATTGCTTTTCATTCTGGATATCAGCAGACAGATACTTTTGCAGTGAAGACCCATATGAAATGCTGCATCATGAGGTCTTTCATCAGGGTCTGCACCGTTTGCCAACATGCATGGGAAATCTGTTTGAATGGAATGGGTTAATGTGTGTTTTCTTTCTTATAGATTTCTGTCTGAGAATAGCGGAGGATTTTGAGACATCTCTTGATGACTGGAAGCCTAACCCAGGAGATCTACCGGTTATGAATGCTTGTGTGGTACCTGCTGGGACTTACGAAGTCTGCTCCAGGACAATAAATAAACAATCTGCAGGTTAGATTAAAACAGTTCTATAGTTGATTCATATTTATAATATAAGCTAATTGGCTATAAAACTGGAAATACTGAAATGAAATGGTAATGTGATTTTTCCTGTCTTCCCAAAAATATAGATGTTTAAATTTTCTAATTTAAAAACTGTTGTGGATTCTTGAAAAGTCTTTCAAAGTTCCTTGAAAATATATTGAAATATCCTTGAATATTATAGATTCCAACAGCAATGCCAAGTGGATATTGAACATCAAGTGGGAGATGCAGGGTATTGACGTACATCTGGACACCAACATCGGTAAGAGGTTATCTGCCCTTGGTGATACTCTGACGTCACTGACTGGGGAAGAGGACGAAGACTTCTTTCTCGGAGATGAGCCTGACGGTAGACATGATGTTTCTCTTGAAGATGTCAGCGAGATTCAGGTAGATATTTCATCCTCTGCTAAGAGTGCATGTTAACACAAGGGTTTGACAATCTTCTCAAGAAGTCTAACAATTTAAGTGATCATTTTCAATGGTGTAGTTAGTCACTGTAGTAGGGGCTATTCTGGTCACTGATTCCAAATACAGGTTTTGTTGCTATATAGTAGTTAATAGAAAATTTTGTATTAGAAATTATATATTCATTTCGTGATTATCACCAAGTTTAGGATACAGTCGCTCACTATCAAGGCAAATAACTGTATACACAAAGTGCAGAATGAGATAAAGGCTCAGACCAATAACCCATAGAAGCCAAGCATTACTTTAATGAGATATAGGCAAACAGTGGTGACCCTGATCAGATACTTAAAATGTGGCATCTGATCAGTCTTCACTGTTCAATGTTTCATTAAAATATGAATAAAAATGAAAGAAATACCACCCAACAACCCTAAGGTTGAAAATAGACTTCCAATTGATTAGTATGGGAAACTTTATTCAGCTTAAATTGATTAATTGATTAATATAACCCCACTATATAGCTGCTTATACACATATAAAAGTGCCATCATTTCATGCTGGCTTATATTAAAAAATGTGTCTGTTATTTTTCAGCCTGAGATGCTTGCAAGACGGACAAGTGTGATGTTGGAAACGTTGCCAAAGTTTGTGTATGACACCAGTATCGATCCTAAACATAGGGCCAGACTCATAGAGAAAGAGATGAATGAACAAGCTAAAGTTGTTCAGGACTTGAAGTAAGTAACCCAACTCCCTTTACCATAACCTAAGTTTGTATATGACACCAGTATTGATCCTAAACATAGAGCCAGACTCATAGAGAAAGAGATGAATGAACAGGCTAAAGTTGTTCAGGACTTGAAGTAAGTAACCCAACTCCCTTTACCATAACCTAAGTTTGTATATGACACCAGTATTGATCCTAAACATAGAGCCAGACTCATAGAGAAAGAGATGAATGAACAAGCCAAAGTTGTTCAAGACTTGAAGTTAGTAGCCACTATTGAACTGTCCCAACCCCCTTTACCATAACCAAAGTTTGTATATGACACCAGTATAGATCCTAAACATAGAGGCAGACTCATTGAGAAAGAGATGAACGAACAAGCTAAAGTTGTTCAAGACTTGAAGTTAGGAGCCCCTATTGAACTGCCCCAACCCCCTTTACCATAACCTAAGTTTGTATATGACACCAGTATTGATCCTAAACATAGGGCCAGACTCATTGAGAAAGGGATGAATGAACAAGCTAAAGTTGTCCAGGACATAAAGTAAGTAGCCCCTATTGAACTGTCCCAACCCCCTTTACCATAACCAAAGTTTGTATATGACACCAGTATTGATCCTAAACATAGGGCCAGACTCATTGAGAAAGAGATGAATGAACAAGCTAAAGTTGTTCAAGACTTGAGGTAAGTAGCCCCTATTGAACTGTCCGTACCCCCTTTACCATAACCAAAGTTTGTATATGACACCAGTATTGATCCTAAACATAGGGCCAGACTCATAGAGAAAGAGATGAATGAACAAGCTAAAGTTGTTCAAGACTTGAAGTAAGTAGCCGCTATTGAACTGTCCCAACCCCTTTACCATAACCAAAGTTTGTATATGACACCAGTATTGATCCTAAACATAGGGCCAGACTCATAGAGAAAGAGATGAATGAACAAGCTAAAGTTGTTCAGGACATAAAGTAAGTAGCCCCTATTGAACTGTCCCAACCCGCTTAACCATAACCAAAGTCTGTATATGACACCAGTATTGATCCTAAACATAGGGCCAGACTCATTGAGAAAGAGATGAATGAACAAGCTAAAGTTGTTCAAGACTTGAGGTAAGTAGCCCCTATTGAACTGCCCTACCCCCTTTACCATAACCTAAGTTTGTATATGACACCAGTATTGATCCTAAACATAGGGCCAGACTCATTGAGAAAGGGATGAATGAACAAGCTAAAGTTGTCCAGGACCTAAAGTATGTAACCCAACTCCTTTACCATAACTTAAGTTTGTGTATGACACAAGTATAGATCCTAAACATAGGGCCAGACTCATAGAGAAAGAGATGAACGAACAAGCTAAAGTTGTTCAGGACTTGAAGTAAGTAGCCCCTATTGAACTGTCCCAACCCCCTTTACCATAACCAAAGTTTGTATATGACACCAGTATTGATCCTAAACATAGAACCAGACTCATAGAGAAAGAGATGAATGAACAACTAAAGTTGTTCAAGACTTGAAGTTAGTAGCCCCTATTGAACTGTCCCAACCCCCTTTACCATAACCAAAGTTTGTATATGACACCAGTATAGATCCTAAACATAGAGGCAGACTCATTGAGAAAGAGATGAACGAACAAGCTTAAGTTGTTCAAGACTATAAGTTAGTAGCCCCTATTGAACTGCCCCAACCCCCTTTACCATAACCTAAGTTTGTATATGACACCAGTATTGATCCTAAACATAGGGCCAGACTCATTGAGAAAGGGATGAATGAACAAGCTAAAGTTGTCCAGGACCTAAAGTATGTAACCCAACTCCTTTACCATAACTTAAGTTTGTGTATGACACAAGTATAGATCCTAAACATAGGGCCAGACTCATAGAGAAAGAGATGAACGAACAAGCTAAAGTTGTTCAGGACTTGAAGTAAGTAGCCCCTATTGAACTGTCCCAACCCCCTTTACCATAACCAAAGTTTGTGTATGACACCAGTATTGATCCTAAACATAGGGCCAGACTCATTGAGAAAGAGATGAATGAACAAGCTAAAGTTGTTCAGGACTTGAAGTAAGTAGCCCCTATTGAACTGTCCAACCCCCTTTACCATAACCAAAGTTTGTATATGACACCAGTATCGATCCTAAACATAGAACCAGCCTCATCATGAAAGAGATGAATGAACAAGCTAAAGTTGTCCAGGACTTGAAGTAAGTAACCCAACTCCCTTAACCATCACCTAAGTTTGTTAATGACACCAGTATTGATCCTAAACATAGGGCCAGACTCATAGAAAAAGAGATTAATGAACAAGCTAAAGTTGTCCAGGACTTGAAGTATGTAACCCAACTCCTTTACCATAACTTTAGTTTGTGTATGGCACAAGTATAGATCCTAAACATAGGGCCAGACTCATCGAGAAGGGGATGAATGAACTATCTAAAGTTGTCCAGGACTTGAAGTATGTAACCCAACTCCTTTACCATAGCTTAAGTTTGTGTATGACACAAGTATAGATCCTAAACATAGGGCCAGACTCATCGAGGGATGAATGAACTATCTAAAGTTGTCCAGGACTTGAAGTATGTAACCCAACTCCTTTACCATAGCTTAAGTTTGTGTATGACACAAGTATAGATCCTAAACATAGGGCCAGACTCATCGAGAAAGAGATGAATGAACTATCTAAAGTTGTCCAGGACTTGAAGTATGTAACCCAACTCCTTAACTATAGCTTAAGTTTGTGTATGACACAAGTATAGATCCTAAACATAGGGCCAGACTCATTGAGAAAGAGATGAATGAACAAGCTAAAGTTGTTCAGGACTAAAAGTAAGTAGCCCCTATTGAACTGTCCCAACCCCATTTACCATAACCTGAGTTTGTGTATGACACCAGTATAGATCCTAAACATAGGGCCAGACTCATAGAGAAAGAGATGAATGAACAAGCTAAAGTTGTTCAGGACTTAAAGAAAGTAGCCCCTATTGAACTGTTCCAACCCCATTTACCATAACCTGTGTTTGTGTATAACACCAGTATAGATCCTAAACATAGGGCCAGACTCATAGAGAAAGAGATGAATGAACAAGCTAAAAATGTCCAAGATTTGAAGTAAGTAGCCGCTATTGAACTGTCCCAACCCCCTTTACCATAACCAAAGTTTGTATATGACACAAGTATTGATCCTAAACATAGGGCCAGACTCATAGAGAAAGAGATGAATGAACAAGCTAAAGTTGTCCAGGACCTGAAGTAAGTAGCCCCTTTTGAAGTGTCCCAACCCCCTTTACCACAACCTAAGTTTGTGTATGATACCAGTATAGATCCAAAACATAGGCCCAGAATCATAGAGAAAGAAATGAATGAACAAGCTAAAGTTGTTCAGGAAGTAAGTAGCCCAACTCCCTCACCACAACCTAAGTTTTTTTTTATATGATACCAGTATAGATCCTAAACATAGGGCCAGACTCATAGAGAAAGAGATGAATGAACAAGCTAAAGTTGTTCAGGACTTGAAGTAAGTTGCCCCTATTGAACTGTCCCAACCCCCTTTACCACAACCAAAGTTTGTATATGACACCAGTATCGATCTTAAACATAGAGCCAGACTCATCCAGAAAGAGATGAAAGAACAAACTGAAGTTGTCCAGGACTTGAAGTATCCCTATTGAACTCGTTTACCCCCAGCCCCTTTACTGTTGCCAAAGTGTGTATTACACAAGTATAGATCCTAATGTTTCTAGGACTTTTAAGTAAGTAGCCCACTATCCCAACCCATTTTGTATCTTCAAAAAGGACCTTAAAACGTTTAAAGTGCTGAATTTTCTGTACACTGTGATTGTTATTCAGTAACCATCACATGAAATTTTTAAAGTTTTTTTAAAAACTTTACCTATTTCATATGATGATTGTATCAGGGCTGAGAATAGCAAGTTAGAAGATTTGAAAATCATATAGTCTTCCAATATTACTGTGACATTGTTACTGATAATTTCAGGGACCTGGGAGCTAGTCAAACAACTGTTGAGGCAGAGACAAAGAAGTTAGAAGAATTGAAAAGTATCATCTTTCATGAGTTCAGAAGAGAAGTTCTCAATAGACTAAAGAAACAAAGTGAAAAGGTGTTGCGAAATATATGAAATATAATATTTAGTTGCCACTATCAGGGAATAATATCTGAAAAATGAAATAGTTTTCGAATTCAAAGAAAATTTAGAGAATTTTGTCAAGGAAATTTAGTAAAAGTTATGAAACAATTGAAAAAGTAAGGAAAAATTTCTGAGAGTTAACTGTACACAATATTTGAACTCAAAAGTCGGGTAGTATTGAGTGGCAACTCTGTTTGGTGAGTGATTGTGTGTGGCTACATATGGGCCTTGATGTGAGCAAGTTGAGATATGATACTATACAAAATGTAGATAAGAAAGACATGGATGCACAGGCTGGTCTGCACTTTTGTTGTTCGCAAACCGCAAAGACAGGTTTTTCTTGGGTCTAGGCCCATATATGTGTGTGTGGTGGAAAGAGGATGGGGTATAAGCAAATGAATTTTGTGTGACATTTTCACATAGGTGAAAGTTTTCAGAATTATTCCTGAATTCAGAATTTTGTGAAAGTCAGTCTCAAAATGCTGAATTAGGCAGATTGTAATAGCTTCTCTGAATATCTTGTTTATCTTAGGAAAATTGATTATCTAAACTTCAAATTGCTTATATTTCTTAGACATACTGCGAGTTTTAAGATATGAATTAGTAAAGTTCAGGATTTTTGAAGTTTTAAAACTACACAGATGTTTTCCTGTGAGGTGGCTTATTTATTAAATGTCAATTTCAGGCTTCAGTGATAAAGGACAAACTTGGTATTGGATCAAATCCTCATATGAGGTCAAGGTCATTTGGAGGTCATCCTGAAAAGCTCAGAGAAAGGTTGGTATAGATATTCAGATGTCTTTTATAACATGACCTCGCATCTGGGAGTCATATAACGCTCTGCAATAAAATCGATAAATCATTACGTCTCTTAATGACGTCCATTATGACGTTGCATATTAGATGTGATTTGTAAGTAATTTTAATGTCATGTGATAAATATAATCTATTATTCGTGCTCTTGTCTTATAAAATTTATTGAATTTGTTGCAAAAAAGTGATAAAATTCTCGGCAAGCCTCGCATTTCATTGCTTTTCCTCAATTCACTTAATAAATTCAATAAAACATGAGCACTCATTTAAGATCCTCTGTATAAAACGTCCGTTTATAACATGATTTGCTTATAACACAGTCCATTCTAATGGACCCCAAACAAAGCGTTATAAAGGGACTGTTTGTTTTTATTATGTTTTGTTTGTTTTAAATCTTTACGTCCCATCAACAATCTTTCAGTTAAACAGGGACGGGTCATCCTGGGTTGAACCAGTACTAAGCTAGGATAAATGTGTCTTGCTCAAGGACCACAATGCAGTGACGCCGGTGAGGCTCAAACCCGCTGCCCTTCCATCTCAAGTCAAGCACTCTACCCCTGAGCCACTGCGCTTCCTCAGCCTATAAGGATGTCAATGAATATATTTTCATGTTTTATTTCTCTAGTGCCCCAGTGGACATGCTGTCAGTATCCAGTAAAGAGACAGGTCATGTAAGAGGTGTCTCAGACAGTGCCACAGACTTCCAGCCTTCCAAGGTTCAGTTTGGAGAGACCATCTCTACAACTTACACTCCCCCAATGTAAGTTTTTAAGTTTTAGTTCTGACATTACAAGATTTACATTTTAGCATATTATTGCTTTAGGTGACAGGATATTTAGGGGGGGGGGGGGGTGGGGGGGGGGTCTGCTGACTGTTTTTTTAAATTTAAATTTTTTAAAAACTCTGACAGGAATACTATTACAGGATCCAGATCAGCACTGACTTTCTATCATTAAAAAGTGGGGCAATGTCTACATCTACATGGTTACACGCCGCCGTCAATCATGACTTCTGTAGCGCGGGTGGTTGCGTCTTAAAAAGAATAAAGAGAAACGATAGGAAAGTCAGGAGTGAAAAAAAAAAGAAGATTTGATAGGAAAGGTAGAAGAAAAATAAAGTTTGACCAGATGCATTTCATCCCTTCAATCTTGTCCAGTCTAGCTTCCTTGGAGGTGCCAGGGCCCACGAAGTCCCCGCCAGCATAGCACAAGAAATCATTAGGTCCTACTTACATCAGGTCGGGCCTGCATTTTTTAGAATGATACCTTAGAGAGCTCCCGTTTGAAGGTACTAAACCGGGAGCCACGGCCACTGTGGCTGGAAGGGAATTCCAGAGACAAACTGTTTGAGGAAAGAAGCTGTGTTTGTAGTAGTCACTGGAAGCGGGAATTTGTCTGTATTTAAGAGAGTGGCGAAAACGAGTCCGTGTAGATGCAGATGTCAGGTACTTGTATGCAGGTATGTCCACAAGGCCATGTACAATTTTGAAGAACATGATCAGCTGGTTCTTGGTTCTTCTTGACTCCAGGGTTTCCCATTCCAGGTGGTCCAACATAGAGGTCACGCTACTTGTATTATATCGGTTTGTGACATACCTGGCTGCTCTACGCTGAACCATCTCAATCTTCTGGATATATTCCTTGGTATGGGGACTCCAGACAGTGGAACAGTACTCTAGTAGTGGTCGAACCATCGAGTAGTAAGCAGAGGCCTTGGTTGCTTTGCTGCTGACTCTAAGGTTTCGTCGTAGGAAGCCCACCATGCTGTTTGCCTTTTTTACTGTTTGGTCGATGTGCCTATTCCAGGAGAAGGTTGATTGGAGTTCGACCCCAAGGTACTTGGTGTAGTCCTCTGTTGTCAAGGTGTGGCCCTTTAATGTGTAGTCAGTCATGATTGGATTTATCGATCTTGATATCCTGATTGTACTGCACTTATCTGGGTGGAAAGCCATCCCCCACTTCTGCTCCCATGCTGCTAGTTTGTTTAGGTCCTCTTGCATGATGGCGCAGTCTTGCTGGGTCTTGATCTGCCTATAAAGGATACAATCATCAGCAAATAGACGTGTTCTTGATTGGACGCAGTCTGGCAAGTCGTTTATAAACAACAGGAATAGTAGTGGGCCTAGGACTGTTCCTTGCGGTACCCCGCTGATGACTGGGATGCTGTCTGAAGTGGCGCCTTCAACCAAAACTTGTTGAGTGCGGTCAGTCAGGAATGCTTCAATCCAGTTATAGGTGCTTCTCTTATCCCATAGTGGTCTAGCTTCCTCATCAGGCATTGATGTGGTAATCTGTCGAACGCTTAGGAAAAATCCAAAATGATGAGGTCATGCTGATGCTTCTTATCAAGGCCTGCCAGTAGTTCTTGTGCTAGTGTAAGAAGTTGGGTTTCACAGCTTCTTCTTGCTCTGAATCCATGCTGGCAGTCTGTCAGGATATCATAGCTTTCCAGGTGTTTCAGGATGTTGCTGGTGATCACATGTTCCTGTATCTTACAGCATAGACTGGTGAGAGAAACAGGTCTATAGTTGCTGGCCTTGAACTTCTCCCCTTTCTTAAAAATGGCTGTAACATTTGCTGTCCTCCAGTCTTTTGGTACAATTCCCGTATCGAAACTTCTCTGGAAGATTGCCGTTAGGTAAGGTGATAGCTCCTCAGCAAGTTCCTTTAGTAATCTGGCAGGCAGAAGGTCAGGTCCAGAGGCTTTTCCTGGATTCAGCTTTTGAAGTAGCTTTGTGATGCCTTCCTTGGTGACATGTATGTCCTTCATTGATGGGAAAGGATTGCCATCTGGTGCTGGTATGTTTGTTTTGTCCTCTCTTGTCCATGTCGACTCATACTGCCTATTCAATATGTTGGCTTTCTCCTTGGGGTCGGCATGAAGTCTCCCGTTGTCTTTAAGGGGTGCGATACCTCCAGTATCCTGCTTTCTCCTTGGGGTCGGCATGAAGTCTCCCGTTGTCTTTAAGGGGTGCGATACCTCCAGTATCCTTCCGAAGGGACTTTATGTAGGACCAGAACCTTTTTTGCTTCGGCTGGTGCTGTTGATCCGGGTCTCCAATCTCGATGATATTGTCCACATACGGTCTTTCAGCTTTTTGTAGGTGTGCCTTCGTTTCTTTGTACTGCCTGATGTCTTTGGCTTTCTTTGTCTTTCGCTGTCTCCGGAACAGTTTCTTGCCCTTGCGCATTAGAGTCTTCACCTGTCTGGAGACCCATGGCTTCTGTACTCTGTTACCCCGCAGTATCTTTGATGGTATATGTGACTCCATGAGCGAATGAACTTTGTTCTTGAACTTCATCCAGAGGTGCTCGACATCTTCGGTTTTTGCTGATTCCTGAAATTCAGCTTGACAAGATCTCAGTTATGTTTTCATGGCATCGTAATCCGCTTTCCTGTATTGAAAGACTTTCCTTGGGGGTGTCTTAACTTTCATAGGTCGAAGGCTGGACTCTATGAAGACAGCTTCGTGGTCTGAAACCCCTGGAATAACTTCCACCTTGTTGACTAAGGTCTGATTGCTGATGAAGAACAGATCTAAGGTACTTGATGAAGTTTCTGTTATTCTTGTGGGTTCTGTAACTACTTGGTCAAGGTACAAGTTTTTCACAATGGTCAGAAGTTGATTTGAAACTGCACTGTTAGTTGCATATGGGACAACGCTTTCTTCTTCCCAGGTGATATCGGGTAAGTTGAAATCACCGCCAAGCCAGAGATGTGCTCCCTTATCAGTGGGGATGCGGCTCATGATTGACTGCAGTTCCTGTAAGTACTCAGGGTTGTTCTTGTCAGGGGGTCTGTAGAAAGATCCTACGTAGAGATAGCTGCTACCTTGGACCTTGATCTTCACCCACACTGCCTCACAGTCACTTAATGCGTCTACCATTAATTCCTGAGGCTGATGACTCTGATACAGCTGGGACACTAACAGGAAAACTCCACCTCCTCTTCCACCAGGCCTATCTCTTCTGTAACTATTGAAGCCATCAGGGAATACCTCAGAAGACTTGATACTGGGGTTGAGCCATGACTCATTTCCGATCACTACATCTGCTTGCAATGATGATATCATGTTCCTCAGCTGGGCTGGCTTGCCGTTGCTCTTAATGGACTGACAGTTTAGCATGACAATGCGCAGAGGGAGGTCTTTTCTTTGTTGAGTCTGGCCGTGCGTTACAGATTTCGTAGGCGATGATGTTGCATTTGGGAAGCTTAAGCTGATGTCTGATTCCGGGCTGATTACGCTGCTAAGGGGAGAGAATGAGTTTGATACGTCAAAGATGGTGGTATCGAAGATGCTTGTTGACAAATTAGGCACTCCACATTTGAAACACTCCCAGCTGACGCTTTTGAGTCCATTATACACACAGTCAGGCATTCCCATGCAGTCTTGGTGGTACCATGCATCACAAGAATCACAACAAACCCCTGGGGTGGACCATTTTACAGCCTTAAGACAAATAGCACAAGGAAATTTGACAGGGCGTGGGCATAAGGTGCATAAGACTGGGCAAGTAGAATGCTACAATGTGCTAGAATGTGGTGGTCATTGCAGATAAAATACACAGTACAATGAAATTATAGTGAACAAAGTTTCGAAATAGTAACTAACAGCTTAAAAAACATGCTGTGTTATCACCTAAGCCAGCACACAAGATTTTAGTTTTTATCACATTGGCAAGCTGCGAAGGCTAAGACCAGGCTGTGCATACCTGCAGTCTTGCTAGTATAGTATTAGCTGCAAGTATACAAAAGTATGAATGTATATGAAGACACATGCTATGTTTTAGACCCCAAGCCCCGCTGGATATGTCATCATGGGCATTTAAAGGTGGCTTATGTGCATATGCGATAAGCAGCAAAATCTTGTGTGCTGGTCCATATACAGTAGAGCCGCGACATGTGATTTCCAACAATGTGGCATTTTGACAAGTGTAGACTCAGACCAGCATGTGCAGCCTCCTTTTAAGATTAGAAACTCCAAATTATGTTCAGTCAGTAGCTTAAACTCATAGAACATTCTAGCGACTAGCAAAGGCTCTGATCAGACTGCCCATATGGGCAGGCTGATCTTGGGCTTTGCTGGTCGCACATACCACATTGTTGGAAATCCCATGGCACGGTAGTTGTTTGACATATATTAACCCTTACCTCACCAGTCACCTCTTTTGTTGTCTGCTCCTCTCTCATCTTATATTATCTTAGGTAGCCTATATTGCAAACAATATGGACCCAGATCAGACTCCTTGGGAGAAATCTGGTCAGAATTCAAATTGTTTGCTTCCATGAAAAAAATCTTGTTTTAAGTGCACTTGAATATATGCAGCAGACGTAAAAAGTTGACAGGACAAAAAATAGTGCTGGGATAAGGGTTAACCTTGGATATGCATGTAAATCTTGAGGTCCTACTGATTATCTACATACTGTTGTGCTTCCAAATACTTGTAGAAACAATGCTGTACAGATAGTCAAATGCTGGCAAAAGCTTCTGGATATGAGGTAGAGGTTGTCAAGCTTATTGAGATTTACCTCGAAAATAAGCATTTTGATAATTTATTATTTTAACAATTTGTGAACAATTATTTGGTAAAAATATCAGGCCATAAAAATATTTTGACTGGAATGGAATCTTTTAGGTTGGAAACTCCAATCAAGGATGGCACATTTACGCCTGGGCTATCCTTTAACCCTTTCCTTCATGAATATTCATGATAAGCTCCACCCACTATGAATAATTATATAAATAAACTTGCATTTTTGTACATAGAACAAAAATATTACTTGTCAGGTCCACGTGTGTAGGATCATATCTAATCATATTTCCACAATCAAATAGAGTAGACCCTGATCAGGCAGCTCCTACAAGAACTGCCTGATCAGGGTCTCCTCTGTTTGCAAAAGTGTTAAAGGCGTCTCTATGTGGTAAAGGATTATATCTTAACTGAGCTAAAAATAACAATGAAACATGAACTTATATCTGACAGTGATTTATTCATAAAAATGGAGAAAAAAATACACAAAAAGAAGTACCTAGATGTCATTAAAATGGATGCATGCCACCAGCATATTAGCCAGTACACAAGATTTGGTACTTATCATGTCATTGTGTCAGGGTGGGTAGTCACGTGGTTTTTGCTTGGATACACTGTACGGATGTTCGAATACACTGTACGGACATTCTGATCGAATATAGGTAGATTTCTCTATATTTTCTCATCTATACCCAGAAAGTTATACACCATTTTCCAGCCCTCATTTTCCCCTATCAAACACTACCAGGATAGCATCTTTAAGCTTCTTACTTTGAGTACTAACTCTGTCACAAATGCCCGTACAGCTTATTTCTAAATTCAGGCCCGATCTTCGTGGCTAAAAATTTTGTGACAGAGTCTGTTCTCAAAGTAAGAAGCTTTATGAGGATATCTTGGCATCGTTAGATCGGGAAAAATAGGGGCTGGAAAATGGTGTATAACTTTCTGTGTAAAGATGAAAAAACACGCAGAAATATCTACTTACTTTTGCTTAAAACATCGATGTGGAAAGAAGTCCGCCATTTTTCCGTACAGTGTATCCTAACAGAAACCACGTGACTACCCACCCTGTGTGTAGTGAAGGCTTCGGCATATGAGCAGTCTCATCGGAGCCATCGCTGCTAGCATAAACAAAGTATGGAAGTAGATGAAAACTCAGACAAAATTTAGATCTATATCTCTACAGTAAAACCTGTGTAAAACAGCCACTCTCCAAAAGACCACATATTGGTTTTCAAGACCAATTGTCGCTTAATGCAGGTTATTCTGCAATACTTTCAACCTTCATAAAGCTACCATTTGTCATTAAGATCTTTGTTTTGTCTATTTTTGAGTGGCCGTTTTACACAGGTTTTACTGTACTGTGTAGCTGCCTATGCATGTTCAAACACTGGTTTTGCTCATATGCAATAAGTACCAAAATCTCATGTAATGGCCCATACCTATGGCTGTTGGTAAAAACCTTGATTGGCATTGTAAGCTTCATTTCTTTGTGAATAATGTTTCATTTTCTCCAACAAATAATTGTTCTCAACTTTCAGAGAGTGTTCACTGTTTGTTATTTCCTTTTGATTTAATGTTAATATTTATTGTATTTTATTGTTTAATTTACTTGTTTTGAATATATATAGTAAGTGATGTATTTAACCTTTTCCTTCATGAATATTCATGCTAAAAACTCCAACCACTCTGAATAATTATATAAATAAACTTTAACATTTGTACCTAGATCAAAGAAATTACTTGTCAGGTCCACTAGTGTAGGATCATATCTAATCATATTTCTTAAGCAAACAGAGTAGACCCTGATCATGCAGCTCCCACAAGAGCTACTTGGTCTGGGTCTGCTTTGTTTGCCCAAAAAAAAGGTGTCTTAGAGGTAAAGAGTTTAAGTTTAAAGACCTGTAGCTCTAATAGTTTGTCCCTATTAACCAGATTTTGTGTTCAAACTATTAGTCAACAAGCACAGCTTAAATGAGTTGTAGTAAATGATCTGACAGGAAGCCCTGCCAAACACTTATAAATTCTCTAATACACAAACACTCATTTCCCCCAAATATTCAGACATAAATATCTGATCAAACATTGTAAGCCTAAATCAACCTGATCTGGATGAGCACCCTGATCAGGTTCTACATTGTTTGCCAGTCTGGTAGTAAAATTGATTTGTTCATATAGAAAAAGCATTCTTAAGAATAAAGTTGTCTGAAAATTTATGATAAATGGGCTAAAATTAAAACAGACACAGAATTTCACCATTAGGCCAGAATTTTTTTATTAGTTGATTTACGAACCCTCCTACTGTGACTTTCCAGAAAGTAGAAAAAAAATAATTTCAAAAGTTATTTTTTTACTTTATCCCCAGACTCTAAATATTATTTGTTTCGTTGAAAAAAAATAATAAATTTTTGAGGTTCTGTTTGTGTATTTTGAGAGTGACACTGTTAAAAGTGATTGTAGTATGCAGGAAAATTATGAAATATTTAAAGATTTAATACAGGCTGTTGGTTTACTTTGCTAGTTTTACTGTTTGTTCTTGAGATATTTAAAACAGAAAAAAAAAGCTCTGAAAAAGAAAAAAACTCTGAAGTGACCAGTTAACTGGTCATTTTTAGAGTTTTTTTCATTCTTTTTTTTCGTCCCCCCGACCCAAAATCTGAAAAAAATTCCTGTAAATCAAATAATAAAAAAAAATCTGGCCTTACTTATTTCAGCACTCCTGAAGGCACACCACAACATGTTCCGGCTGGCTTTCATGACAGGAAGGTTAAGAGTATGTATGAGCAGCCAACGTCCTCTAGAGATAAACTCCTGTCATCATCATCATCAACGTCGGTGTCATCATCGGAACACACCAGCGAGGATAGTAGCGAGGATATAGTGAAAAGTATCACAAACATTGAAAGGTAAGTTTTGTTAACCCCTTCACTGCCTTACCACAAGTGCTGTTTGTTATAAAAATCGCTTCTCATATGCCAATATCACAAATACCGCTTGTGGTGAATACTTCGTAGTTTAAAGCACAATTAATGGTCAAAGGGACAAAATTCAATTATCATTCTAGAATGAAAGAGTTAACTTTTTCAAGATTTATCCCATAAATCCGCAACCAAAATGGCTTCTGTAGCTTGCTTTTTACAGGGAAAACGGCCCTTTTGATGAAGAACTCAGGTTTTTTTTCAAAGATGGCAGCTGATCATAGCATTAGTTTGTCGTGTTTCTTGGAAGTAGAGGTTAGTTTGGAAGTCTTAAATGGCTAGTATATGGATGACAATTGATATTTAATGGAATCAGAAATGGTAAATGAGGAAAAAGACTGTCATTCTCACTTTTTTGAACCATTGTTTTCCAACCATTCCAAAACAATGATGTTGAAAACGAAAGTAGACATTCATGTATTTTCAGCTGTTGAAAAAATATTTTTTTGACATGCTATCACTAGAAAATATTATTTCAGACATTGAACCAAATGTCTCAAACAAACAGGAAAACTTTGGTGTAAATCCCTAAATTGGTTATGATTTTGTATGAAAGTATATGTAACATCATAATAACATCAAAATAGCCTTATTTCCCCCCCCCCCCCCCCCACCCAGGCATATAGCTTGCACTTATATACGGCAGTGAAGGGGTTAACAGTAAAATTATTTTATGGCTATTCTCAAATTATTGAAAAAAGGGTAAATGTTCTCAAATTTCAAACACTTTTCTCTTTCTATTCTCACATAAAATGTAAGTTATCAGGGCCAGAATTTACAAAATGCTTATTAGAATAGCAAACAGAGAAGACCCTGATCAGACTGCTTTGACCTGGGTCTGCACTGTTTGTCTAGGCCAGGTAGGCAGCTAGTGTTAAAAAAAGAAATGCTCATATTGGCTTATTTCATGGTACTTGTGCATTATAGAGGATATAAACCACATATCCTCTAAACCAAGGGTTGTCACTTAAGGATTGAAATTCATATTTTAAGCATGCACTGGATGATGAAAAACATTAGCTATTTTAATGTCTGTGAAGCCTGAATGGTCTTCTTGGAAATTTTAAAATAACTCATGTTTATCATCATCCAGTGCAAGCTTAAAATATGAATTTCAATTGTTATATTTACATTCTATATTATCAATCAAATTTACTTAATTATCTTCGATCCAACCCAGTCAGTTATCCTTATAAATTGAAATATTTCATTTGTAACTGAGGTGTTGGAATAGCTAGCTGGAGTGAAACTAGTGAACATAACATCGTGGCGATACGTGAATGAAGTCATGTAAATGTCGATAAACAAAGAAAGATATTGGTTGACGTTACTCAGCCTAGGGCCCGGTCTAGATCACATGACATTTCAATGTTTTGCATCGAGGAATGCAAGTGTCCAGAAATGTTTGTTTCATCTAAGTCAACTACACTGAGAGTGTAAATATTTTTAGATGAGATAACAACCCATATCGTATTTCGTTTGACCCTTTGTAGACCGGAAACCCCTAAAAAGGGGACTTTGGTAAACAGCAAAGACCCAGATGAAATGACGCATTATGCCTCATTTCATCAGGGTCTACACTGCTTTGATTAGACAAAATTGGTTACAGAGAAAGAAATAGAATATTTTTAGAAATTATAACCTGTGACCCCTCAATATATGCAATAGACCATCCTGACTTTATAATTATTAGATGTAGCTTTATGGAAAATTCCATTGCTCTGAAAAGGGTTAAACTTAGCTGATGATTGGAAATTAAAACATAACAAACAACTTACCTGTATATGCTCTCACTAAGAGATATTTACATTTTCAAAGCAAGCCTTAAATGAATCTTTAGATTTTTGCAACCTTTCATAGCCTCATGAATGACACAAATTTGACTGACAGCTGCCAAACTCACTTGCCCCAACATCAAATTCATTCGACAGAAGTGATACTTGTGTGTAATTAACAGAGAGCCACACCCGAGGCACAGGTACAAAGCAAGCTTCTTGTTTGCTCCATTGGCTGTCTGTGTTCACACTGGCTGTTCCACTTTCCCGTTTTACACTCCAACAAAACTGTTAATATGATTACATATTAAATACAAAACTGTTTTGTTTCTTATATAATAAATAATTTCTATATTTTAGATACTTATAATAAAATGTAAATTTAAGCAATAAATTTGATTTTTGGTCTGTTCATGGAATCATGAATACTTCGGGTCTCTTGCAAAGTTAACGTTAAGGCCTTCACACATCACTTACTTTGCTAGAGACCCGAAGTATTAAGGATTCCATGAACATTCCAAAAATCAAATTTATTTCTTAAATAAACTACAAAATTGGAAAACAACATACTTGGTTTAATTGAAATCTGCACCTTCTTTTGCATCTTTATGGAATGTTTAAAAATGTAACTTCTGTTTTAGTGATGCATTTGCCTCTGGTCCTCAGCCTGATGAGATGACAGCCTCGTCTAACCCTAGTATTGGCAGTGGTTCAAAGTCCGTACAAGAACCTAACATAGACTTCGAGCTGGATATCAAAGTATTTATTGACAGTGGGAAATGTGTACTCCATCCCAAAGACAGTAAAGATGATGAACAAAGAAGGTTAGTTTTACGAGGAGTTGTGGAAAACTTTTTCGCAATGAGTTTAATAATTCAATAATACAGGAGCACAAATGTTAGATTCTATTTATCATATGACCTAAAAATTACTTTGTAATCATGTTTTTTGGTTTGAAAACGTCAACATTCTGCCAAATATCACCACATTGATATGAGGGTCATTTCATAATGTTACCAAATTCTGTAAACCACTAGTGGTTTAATGATTTGAATGCATGGTGTTATATCACTCGCAGATGCAAGGTCATATGATAAAATCAAAATATATATGTCTGATTCAGTGTATCCTTTATAAGATATCTAATACTGTATATAATAATTCTTACATTGAAAATATACTGTTCCTGTATTGATGTCAAATATGTTGTCACCACTGACTACCCTACCCTACGTTATCTGATGGATATACGAGGGGATGATCCTAAAGTTCTGATCCTGGCATGATATGTCTGTAATTAGCATGTAACATGCCTGAAAGTTGTAACATGTATATATTTTCTTTGTCTATACACCGCTCTGACAAGTTTTATGTAAGTTGATTGAGCAGCCAGAAAACTACCCCAAAACAGCTATACCCTCAATGCACTGACCTATCAGGCAAACTGTGCATACAAGAGACCTCACAATTTAGACAAGAGCAGTCTCAGCAATTATTTTTTATGGATGCGCAATGTTCATCCAGAAGTCAATATGTCATGTATATATGGTGAAGTTTCTATTTGATCTCGGATTCCTAGCCAAATGTATGGCTATGCAACTGTGCGCTATATTCAAATTTTTGACCATTTGAAATTTTGACCAGCCCATACTGCAGTAAAAACAGTTGCTTTAAAGGTAAAAAAGATTTTAGGCAAACTTAGATGACCTGACTTTTGTCTGAAGCAATTATGAATAGGCGGTATCGTCAGAGACTGATAGTAGCCCACATAAGAAAATTAAAACGAGTCCTCAAATAAGGTCAATTTTCTGAGTTACACACATTTTCATGTGCATATCTAAAAACAAACCCAAATCAATTGTCACATTGTGCACTATATCGTAAAATGATGCAATATGGGATTAAATTGAGCACAAAGCATCCGTCTGAAACATATAACAATTTTGAAAATTATTATTTAAAATCAATCATTTTTTAAATAAAAATTAAACTTTTTACAATTATCCCCACGCTTTTTTAAAAAAGCGAAGGGGATTTTTTAATCGCCTCCGTCTGTTCGTCCGTTTGTCCGTTATGCCATCTCCTCCTAAACGGTTGAATAAATTCAACCAAATTTGGTGTGTGAGTTACTGACATGAATGGGGCATGCAACGTCAATTTTTTTTTTTGCCCCGCCCCCTAGGGCCCTGGAGAGGGTTCAAAAGGTCAAATTTCATTTAATTTCAATTACAAAGTCAATTTCAAAGATTTTTATACCAAACTTTGTGTGTGTTCTCACAAATGAAAGCTACAAAACATATCAGACGGGATTTTCATTCTGTCCCCTGGGTTATGCCCCAGGGAAGGGACTTTGGAGCACTGGGGGTGCCCAGGGGAGTCAAAAAAAAATTTTTTTCAAACATGGTCATGTGGTATATCAAATCAACGGGGATTAAGAGTAGAACAGAATGCAAGTAAAATTTTCATCCTAGGGTCAAACTGGTGACCTTGGGGTGAGGTCAAAGGTCAAATATCATTAAATTTCGGTTACCATGTCAATTTCACAGATTTTTATCCCCCGACAAAGTCGGAGGGATATAGTTTTCGCGTCGTCCGTCCGTCCATTCTGTCCGTCCTTCCATCCGTCCGTCCGTCCACACTTTTTGTCTGTCTGGAACCATATCTCAGTACTTATTGGTCAGATTTGATTCATTCTTGGTACAAATTAATCAGTACCATGGACTCTCGATATCCTATAAGTTTGGTCAAAATCGACCCCTTAACACTTGAGTTATTGCCCTTGTTTTAGTATAGGCAATTATAAGGCAAAACCTATATTAGCTTTTTTGTGTGATGATCTTCACATTTCATCAAAGCTATTATATTTAACAACTTCTCACTATTGGACTATGATTGCCAAGTGCCTGTAGATAAGCATGGCAGTGTCAAAGTTTTACCCCCACCCCCTGGGGTCAAAGGTCAAATATTTAAATTTCGCAATAACTAAGGCAATTGTTAAAATTTTTTGCTGAAATTTTGCATACAGGCAGAACATCAATAGATATGAAACATATCAAACGGGATTTCAGTTTGAAGGCCTGGGTCCGAGCCTGTTTGGTGGACTTAGGGGGTGGGCCGAGGTCAAAATTAAACTTTTTCAGAATATGGTCATGTTGCATATCAAATTAAAGCTGACGACGCTGGCAGCAACATGCCAGCAAATATTTTGCCCACAGACACACCCTCGACCCAGGGGGTGGGGTCAAAAGGTCAAACTATATCTTTTTCTGATAGTAGTCATGTTTCATATCAAATTAAAGCTGACGACGCTGGCAGCAACATGGAAGCAAATATTTTGCCCACAGACACACCCTTGACCCAGGGGGTGGGGTCAAAAGGTCAAACTATATCTTTTCTGAAAGTAGTCATGTTGCATATCAAATTAAAGAGAATTAAGCACAGAGCATCATGAAAGCAAACATGCTGTCATAACACACACCAACGACCCCTGGGGTGGGGTCAAAAGGTCATTTTCGTTTTCTTTTCTAAAAGTGGTCATGTTGCATATCAAATTAAAGTGGAAGAAGTGTAGACCTACATGCAAGGTAACACTTTGAATTTACACACACCCTTGACCTCTGGGGTTGGGTTTAAAGGTCAGATATTGAAATTGTGCAGATGTAAGTATATTTTTAGCTCACCTGAGCCGAAGGCTCTGAGGTGCGCTATTAGTATACCAGTGACTCCGTCGTCCGTCCGTCCGTCAACATTTTCAAACATCTTCTCCGCTGAAACCACAGGGCCAATTGAACTCAAATTTCATATGGAGACTCCTTAGGATGGGGGAACGAATGTTTGTTCAAATGTTTCTGGTCACATGACCAAGATGGCCGCCATGCCCATATATGGTAAAAACCCTTTAAAAATCTTCTCCAGAACCAGAAGGCCAATGACCTTGGGACTTGGTATGTAGCATTAGGGATGTGGGGCCTACGAAGTTTGTTCAAACAAAGATCCTAGGTTGACCTTGACCTACTTAACGTCAAGGTCAAATTTGCTTCCTAATAGATTTAAATGGGAATTTTTTTGGAAAGTTGATTTTTTGAATACTGTTAAAGCCAAAGTGATTATTCTTACTTGATATGTTGAAACTAATGAGACAATGGCTATGAATAAGTTTCAAAGGTCAAGGTTGACCTTTGCCCTTTCAGCCAAGGTAGCTCATATTGTGGTCCCATCAATATATTAAAACATAGTTTCCTCACAAACCATTGGCCCAATTGAGCTCAGATTTCATATGAAGACTCCTTATGATAAGTCAGCCAAAATTTATACAAAATATTTTGGTCACATGACAAAGATGGCCGCCACGCCCATATATGGTAAAAATCTTTTAAAAATCTTCTCCAGAACCAGAAGGCCAGTGACCTTGAGACTTGGTATGTAGTATTGGGGATGTGGGGCCTACCAAGTTTGTTCAAATGATGATCCTAGGATGACCTTGACCTACTTAACGTCAAGGTCAAGTTTGCTTCCTAATGCATTTGAATGGAAAATTGAATTGAAAAGTTGATTTTTTTTTAATACTGTGGAAGCCAAAGTCATTATCCTCACTTGATATGTTCAATCTAGTGGCTATAAATACGTTTCAAATTTCAAGGTTGATCTTTGACCTTTCAGCAAAGGTGGCTTATATTGGAGTCCCATCAACATATTAAAACATAGTTTTCTTAGACAATTCTTGGCCAATTGAAACCAAATTTCATATGACAACTCCTTATGATTGGTTAGCCAAAACTTATACAAATTGTTATGGTCACATGACTAACATGGCCACCATGCCCATAAATGGTAAAAAGTCTTTGAATCTCTTCTTCTCTGGAACCAAAAGGCCATTGGCTTTGGGACTTGGTATGTAGGATTGGGGATGTGGGTCCTACAAGGTTAGCACAAATGATGAATCTAGGTTGACCTTGACTTACTTGATGGCAAGGTCAAATTTGATTCCTTATGCATTTATATGGAGAAAATCTTAAAATGTTCATTTTCTATAACTGAGCCGAATTCATTAAAGTTAAACCTATTGAGACAATGGTTAATTAAGTACCAAATGTCAAGCTGACCTGTGGCCACTCATTTGGACTGCCACATACCTATCTAAACATCTTTTTCTCAGAAATCACTGGGCTGTTTGATGGATTATTCATTAGATTGTTTAGGTCACTTGACCAAAATGTATATGGTAAAAACAAAATATGTTCCATTATAAGCTGTAGTTAACCTTGACCTATTTTAATATTATTAAGAAGATCAGGTGAGCGCCTCAGGACCTTCAGGTCCTCTAGTTTATTAAACTAAGCACTAAAACATACTTGACAGGTGTTTTGTTATGATCAGAATAATACTCAAAGTGAACTAAGGGTTAGATAATTGGGATTCATGTTTTGTGATTTACATGTTTCTCTCAAATAACCCTTCGTCGGGGGATATAAATTCGTCGAATTTGTCTTGTTATACCAAATTTTGTGTGTGTTCTCACAAATGAAAGATACAAAACATATCAGACGAGATTTTTATTCTGTCACCTGGGTCATGCCCCAGGGGTGAGACTTGGGGCACTGGGGGTACGTAGGGGGTCAAACATTTTTTTTTCAAACATGGTCATGTAGCATATCAAATCGACGAGGATGACGACCAGAACAAAATGCAAGTAACACTTTCATCCTAGAGTCAAACTGGTGACCTTGGGGTGAGGTCAAAAGGTCAAATATCATTAACATGTCAATTTCAAAGATTTTTATACCAAACTTTGTGTCTGTTCTCACAAATAAAAGATAGAAAACATATTGAACAGAAATTTCATTCTGTAGCCAAGGTCATGCCCAGGGGTGGGACTGCGGGGTGCTGGGGGAGTCAAAAACTTTAGCGTGGGGATTTGCGATGGCGCCCCATCGACTGCGCGCTCTAGTATTCCAATTAATATTAAGATATTTCCTAATCAAAAAAATATTGGTGTTAAATATTTTGCCAATATGAGGTTGGGCATGTTTTTACACCAAATTGATAGACAAAAATAGAATATTATCCTAAATGTAAATTTTGCAAATTACTCAAAATGACGTAGTTGTCAGTTCAATGAAGTCATAAGAATTGTGCTTTAAATATTGAATCGACACAACCTGTCGCCATTCTTACATTTGAATTGACATTATAAGTAACAAAAAGTAAAATTACAGTGCAGTTTTACTTTGTGTTTTAAAGATGCGGGGCTTGAAAGATTCAGATTCAAATTACATTATAATTCTATAACATGAAAACAGGCCAGTGGTATGGAGTGGACCATATATAATGTGCTGTTATACTTAAAGGAAACAGTACAGCGAGAAAATACTAGCATCATAATAAAGACCAGCGCTTATTCGTTTGAATGGTGCATGGTATGCCTCTCAAAAATGTCTCTGGATGAAGCTACAAGGTAACGATCAGAACTTTTGGATCATTCCTCGTATCTGTGAAGCTATATCTGAATTAAATCAAATAAAATCCCCAAAATATAGATCTAGTTATATAGATATAGCTTGTTTTGCAAAGGGAAAAGCTTGTTTATGACTCAAATTAGTCAGAATTACATGTATATCAGCCTATAAAATATGTTCATTTCAGAAAAAGGGAGAAAACTCCCACAACGGAGCCATCAAACTCCCCGCCTGGTCGGCGTAAGATGAAGAAGAATGACTCAACATTATCACAAGGTAGTCAGGGTAAGAAACCGCAGCAACAACAACAACCAGAGAATACAATCTTCTTCCTACCAGGGGTAGATGTCAAGGTAACTAACTACTGTATTTGACGTAATAGGCACACATAGAGAATCTATCATGAGTTTGAGGGATGGATAGAATAATGCGTCCCGAGGATCACCGATTGGCATCATGAGGCTTCCTGAGGATCACAATTTGGCATCATGAGGCTTGCCGAGTGATGCCAATTGGTGATCCTGAGGGACGCATTTTTCTATCCCATCCTCACAGGAATAATGGATTGTCTTTCTTGCTACCCATTTAATACCTTATGTTCATATTTAAAAAAAAGGCTCTCATAAGTTCCTGAATAAGCTGAAATGCGACTTGATATGATGACTTCAGTTTGCCATACCAATGACGTCACTTGAGGACCATGTGCACAAGTTCCAATACAACCAATGTACAGCCCTCATATGAAGGCTTTGGAAAGATAACATGGGTAAGATAAGATTTTCTATCCCAGGATTAAATATCAGATATCCTTGTCCAGTGTGCAAGAAATGTTATTATAAGCAATATGCGTTGTTTTCACTGTTTAACTCTTTGCATGCTGGGTAATTTTTCATGCTTTTAGTGTTGTCTGCTGACTTTTTTCAAAATTTACTTTTTCAAAAAAATCTTTCAAGAACACTAATAGAGTGTCAAATAGTTTGGATCCAGATCAGGACCAACAAATTGTCGGTTCTGATTTGGGTCCAAAATATTTGCAAAGGTTATCAGCAGCAAGGAAAGAGTTCAACTACTGATTTCCTGTCAATCATGTGATGTAATTTCATTTATATAAATGTGAATTCATAAGTGTGGGTTTAGGGAGCACAGTGGCTTAGTGGTAGAGTGCTTGACTCGAGACTGAGGGGCAGTGGGTTCGAGCCTCACCAGCGTCACTGTCTAGTGTCCTTGAGCAAGACACATTTATCCTTGCTTAGTACTGGTTCTACCCAGGAAGACTTGTCCCGACATAGCAGAAAAATTGTTGACTGGGGCATAAAGAATCAAATCAAACAAAAATAAGTGTGGGTTCTGATCAGCTGGCAGGTCTGGATCCGCATTTTTCTCAAAACAGGGTATGCAATTTCGAATAAGTTAGGCTATGTATACACTACAGTGCTCTAATTAGGCTGAATATGGAATGTTTTTGTATTGGCCCTTTATAGATGGGAAACCCCTAAACAGGTACTTTTGCAAACAGTGAAGACCCAGATGAAATGCAACCATGGGTGGCATTCCATCTGGGTCTGCACTGTTTGCTAAGACAAAATCGTTCTTCAGAGAAATAAACACAATATTACCTGTGACTCTCCATTATATACAACTGATCATCCTGACTTAACTTTATCAAAGTTTATGGAAACCTCCATTGGTCTACAAAGAGTTAAAACAAATGATAATCTGGTTCTTTATCATTATGTAGTAAAAATCCCTGACAAGCCTCCATCTTAGGCCATGCAAGTCACAACAAGAATAAAGCATAGGGTAGCTGAAAAATTTCCCTCGCCATAGGTTGGAATAGAGCATGTTCCGCCCCAGTATAACACCACTGCTCTAAACATTGAGCCAAACACAGTTGTCAGAGATTGATTATAATCTAGAAGCTATGCGAAATCTACTACAGTAAAAACTGTAAAAAAGAAGACCAAAGATTGGTTTTCAAGACCGATTATCGCTTAATGCAGGTCAAAAATATTGCAGAGCATTCTCGCTAAATGCAGGTCAAAGTTTTGCGGAATGCTCCAAGGGGAGCATTCCGCAATACTTTGTCCTTCATTTAGCTACCATTTGTCATTAAGATCTTTGTTTTGTCTATTTTTTAGTGGCAGCGTAGGACAGGTTTTACTGTATGTGTAGGTTTTTAAGGTGAGAGTGATCAGGCCATAACAATACACAGACTTTCATTATTGCCTATTTCTTATTCTAGGTGCAGTACAACTCAAAGACAGACCCTATCACCTCACCTTCCAACACTCTCTCTTCTGATGCCTCCCTCCTGGAAGGTTCTGACACAACAATGAAGGCATCCAGCTCTTCTCCTCTCACTGTGGAGAGAGAGGCTTCATACAGTAGCACTGCCTCACTGTCTAAACGTCATGTGGTGAAGAAAGCCAGCCTGTATGCCTGGTTGTCACTACAGCCTTTACCTGAGGAGATGTTTATTAGTCCTTCACTTCTAGATTTCCTGGAACAAGCCTTAGAGCCTATACCAATATCAGTGCTGTCACAATCAAAGAAAGGTAGGTTAACTAAAAATTAATGTGAAAAAAGCCAGCTTGGGTTAAACATATTTTATTTGTATACTTTGTACATAGAACAACATATAAAGACATACAATAGTATACGGTATACAAATGGGAGTCAGAAGAAAGTCTTCAGACTTATAGGAATATGTATCCTAGCTTGTATGCCAGGTTACAACTTTTGCTAGAACAGACAAATATTTGTCCTATTGTTTGACTTATCCAAGCAATCCTTAGAGCTTTTACAGGCATCAGTACTGTCACAATAAAAAAAAGTATGTCAGCTGTCAAAGCAACCTGGAAGCCAGCCTTTAAAAAGTGAGTATGAACATGAAATACCGCAATCACACACTGCAGACCAACCCATTGCACCGTGAGGAAGAGCCGCAGAACACTTAAATCAGAAAGACAATTAAAATAAAGCAACCAGCTCTCTCTTCCTCATCAAGATGATTGCAAAACTGGAAAGGACATTAAGTAATGTATAACAAAACAAGGACTTAACACAGAACCTCCACAAACAATGGGAGGACCATTAAACAATAACTCAACAAGAATAGACCACCGCGTTAGAACAAACAGCAGCCTAAGCCACCGGGGGTGGTTAAGCCTGATTGCCACTACAGCTTTACTAGAGCAGATTTCCAGAAACAATAAAATACTTATGAGGGCATTCCAAAACGTTTCATCCCACATAAAAAAATCGATATTACTGAATGAATTATGCATACAATTATGATACAATGCGCTTTTATCCAATGATATATCTGCTGTGTTTACATAGGCAGATGGTATTGTTAACAGTTTTAATATAGTATAGGGTAACGATAATTTGTAAAAGAATTTAGAAAATATCTTCATATTAAAGTGATGATCACCAAAGTAATCCATGATAACTTGGTGAAAATATTTTGTGAGGTTTTCCTTCCTATTCCACTGCAATGAAGCTGGCTGCTGATTTAAAGTGAAGCACAAATTGAACAAATCAGTTCCTCATGCCCTGATGAGTGAATGTTTTGGGGATTTTTCCTAATTCCAGCATTTTGAGGCTGACTTTTCTATAGGCTGACTTTCTATGGATAGTCAGCCTCGAAATACTGAATTAGTTTCAGTCTACTAAAGACAATTACTATTGTGCCAACCAAAAGTGAAAGTGACGAAATATTTTGTTTACAATTGCTAAGTAAAATACTAATGTGTACACTTCACTTGAGCCAACGCGAATTGAAAGATCCTGCAGATAGGATTAATACACAAGTGATCTAATCGGTTCTAAGTCCGTGATAACTTTGTAAACAAAACATTAAGCCACTGTCACTCTTGGCTGGCAGGACAGTAACATTGTTAATATTTTGTAGGCATACTGCAAGGGTTAAGATTTGAATTTATAAAATTCATTTTCTTTTAAACTTACACCCATGTGGCCTGAAAATTGGTCAAAGCAGCATGAAAAGAGCCAAGATTGATACCCTTGATGTCTGCAATATAATTGATTGTATCACGTTTATTATTTATCAAATGGCCATGAATTGCTTGATGGTATGTGATCTCAAATTTTGGACAAACCAGTGGATCATTATTAGTGCTCATCTTGCCTCACTATAAATAATAATTGAGCCAGTGCATGAGATTTCCAACAATGTGGTATGTGCGACCAGCAAAACCTCAGATCAGCCTGAGCATATGTGCAGTCTGATCAGAGCCTTTGCTAGTCGCTTGAGTATTCTATGAGTGATAAGCTACTGACTGAACACCATTTTGGAGTTTCTAAGCTTAAAAAGAAGCTGTACAGGCTCGTCTGAGTCTACACATGTCAAAATGCCACATTGTTGGAAATCTCATGGACTGGCTCAATTATTTCTGTAATATTCCAGATGGTCCTGAGATGAATATGATGGACAGTGTTTTCAACAATATAGATCTCAATGCCTCCACCACATCTATCGGTTCCCCTGCATTACTGGGCTCATTTCCTGTTGATGTTGTAGTCTTCATTAGAGTGGAACCATCCATCATCAGGTAAGACAAATGTTAACCGTTAAAGTGATACAAATTTTCAGCAGACTGCAGTTAATATGATTTCTTTTCTGAAACTTAATAACAACCAAGCTAAAACAACAGGGTTCCCACAAGCTCTGGAAATCATGGAAAACCTGGAAAATCACAAAAAAAAGTTCCATGCATGGAAAAATCATGGAATTTTTTGAAATAATTTGACGAAACCACCAGTAACCAGAAAACTAGCTGTCAGACACACAAGTTTGTGTGTCTGACAGCTAGGTTTCTGGCTACTGGTGGTTTCAAGTTTTAATTATTATACCCCCCGCAAACTTTGTTTGTAGGGGGTATACTGTTTTCACGTTGTCCGTCCATGCGTGCGTCGGTCCGTCCGTTCGTCCGTCCGTAACGCTTTGTTACCTTAATAACTCGAAGAGTCATCGCTGGATTTTCATCAAACCTTGCAAACATGTTCATATATGCAAGACAAATATTTTAGACAAAAAAGTAAGGGCTAGGGGCCAATTCTATTAGAGTTATTTCCCTTTGTAGTTCTAAATGGCTTTTAATATTGTGCTTTATGCTTATGCTATTATAGGCCATACACGGGCCGATCAACTTCTACTACAGCTTTTGATGGAACAATTTGATACTTTTCCTATACAATGTAGACACATTGAACATATGCATGAAGGAGTTTGGTTCAGAAAAAATAATTTTTGACAAAATGACAGCTGTGAGAACTTAGACAATTTTTCCCTAATAAGGTGTTTGTATATGCATAGACGGTGCCCTTATGGGCCGATCAACTCCTACCACAGCTTTTTATGGAGCAATTTGATACTTTGCCTATACAATGTAGACACATTTAACATATGCATGAAGGAGTTTGGTTTAGAAATAATATTTTTTGACAAAATGACAGCTGTGAGAACTTAAACAATTTTTCCCTAATAAGGTGTTTGTATATGCATAGATGGTGCCCTTATGGGCCGATCAACTCCTACCACAGCTTTTGATGGAACAATTTGATACTTTGCCTATACAATGTAAACACATTGAACATATGCATGAAGGAGTTTGGTTTAGAAATAATATTTTTTGACAAAATGACAGCTGTGAGAACTTAAACAATTTTTCCCTAATAAGGTGTTTGTATATGCATAGATGGTGCCCTTATGGGCCGATCAACTCCTACCACAGCTTTTGATGGAACAATTTGATACTTTGCCTATACAATGTAAACACATTGAACATATGCATGAAGGAGTTTTGTTCAGAAAAAATAATTTTTGACAAAATGACAGCTGTGAGAACTTAGACAATTTTTCCCTAATAAGGTGTTTGTATATGCATAGACGGTGCCCTTATGGGCCGATCAACTCCTACCACAGCTTTTTATGGAGCAATTTGATACTTTGCCTGTACAATGTAGACACATTTAACATATGCATGAAGGAGTTTGGTTTAGAAATAATATTTTTTGACAAAATGACAGCTGTGAGAACTTAAACAATTTTTCCCTAATAAGGTGTTTGTATATGCATAGATGGTGCCCTTATGGGCCGATCAACTCCTACCACAGCTTTTGATGGAACAATTTGATACTTTGCCTATACAATGTAAACACATTGAACATATGCATGAAGGAGTTTTGTTTAGAAAAAATAATTTTTGACGAAATGACAGCTGTGAGAACTTAGACAATTTTTCCCTTATTAGGCTTTTGTATATGCATAGATGGTGCCTTCATGGGCCGATCAACTCCTACTACAGCTTTTGATGGAACAATTTGATACTCTGTCGATACAATGTAGACACATTGAACATATGCATGAAGGAGTTTGGTCCACAAAAATAATTTTGACAAAATGACAGCTGTGAGAACTTAGGCAATTATTCCCTTATATGGCTTTTGTATATGCATGGATAGTGCCTTTATGGGCAGATCAAGTCCTACTACAGCTTTTGATGAAGCAATTTGATACTTTGCCGACACAATGTAGACACATTGAACATATGCACGAAGGCGTTTATAATTTTTGTTTGCACAGATTCTACTGAAATCTTCTTATCAAAACTAAGGTCTTCTTGTTTGAACTATAACTTGCCAAGTTTTTTCACTGACTCTTACTGTGCGGGGGGTATCTAATAAGCATTGCTTATTGACTTTTTTCATTTCAGAATGCATGCATGCATATTTAAATACATTACTGTTGCTGCAATTCGTAGTAATGCTCAACGTGGTGAAGATGCCGCTAAAAGGGGAGGTTGGAGCCCATGCATTAAATAGTCATGGAAATTACATTGTTGATCATGGAAAATCATGGAATTGTGTTTTTGAATTTCTGTGGGAACCCTGAGCTAGAATATCAAAATTAAACAGGCAACAAGTTAAGTTTTAAACTTTCCAGAGAACAAAGGCCCTGATCAGCCTGTGTTGCTGCTCAGGAAATCCACATAACAAATTCATTAGAGATGAACACTCTATATCAACCTTAACCAGTAATGCTTGAAATTTATGAGTTTGAAGGTTTGATTCACATGAAATATTAAGCCTTAGTTTCCCAGAAAAACAAAAAAACATTGTTTTCTGCAGCAGTGCTGACAGTTGCTATACAGCTTTAAAATTTCCTATCTGATTTGTGCTGTAAGGGGATCTACTGTAACACTATCAGTAAATTATTGGTTCACCTGTTTCCAAAGCTGAAATTGTCAATGGTTGCTAATTTCCAGGGAGAAATTAGAAGATTATTGTTAAAAAAAACTGTCTAAGTGATGCATCTGTCTCTAAGTACTGTTTTCATAAAATAATATAAAATTTTGAAAAAATATGTGCACAATTTACTTAGTATAGTGAATTTCGATAATGAAATAGTCTTGAAATTGTCATAAAAAACAAACCAAAAAAATGCAAGTATGTGTATAATAAATACAGTAAAACCTGTCTAAAACAGCCACTTTCAAAAAGACCAAAAATTGTTTTTCAAGACCAATTATAGCTTAATGCAGGTCAAAATTATTGCAGAATGCTCTAAGGGGAGTGTTTTGCAATACTTTCGACCTTCATTAAGCTACCATGTGTCATTAAGGTTATTGTTTTGTCTATTTTTGAGTAGCCGTTTTACACAGGCTTTACTGTATGACTTTTTTTTTCATGGAGAAATTAGAAAACTATTGTTTCTTTTAATTGAAAGAAAACTTTTGTAGTCATGTATGTGTCTCAATCATTTTTAAAATGAAAAAAATTATGTGTGATGTTGCTTAGTAGAGTGAATCATGATGAGTCGAAAAAGAAAAAAAGAAAAGAATGAAAAATCATGGTTGTCCCAGGACTTTAATTAAGAGTGCGTAACTAAAGTTTAATTTTCTTATTTCTCAACCAAAACATGTGTGATGTTGCTTAGTAGAGTGAATCATGATGAGTGATAAAGAAAAGAATGAAAAATCATGGTTGTCCCAGGACTTTAGTTAAGAGTGTGTGACGAAAGTTAAATTTTCTTATTTCTCAACCAAAATATATGTTGTGGGTACTCAAAAGAACCCAAAACATATGTTCAAACTGATGGATGAGAAAATATTTACAAATCTACGCTCAAAAATTGTGTTTATCTACATCTATGGTTGTTCTTTATTTCAGATTCAATTGTCTGCCAGCATCAAGAGTTGAGTGTTTATTGAAGATCCCATCCCTGGAGCTGGTGTTCTCTACCAAGAGGTCAGATCTTGACTCTCTAGGCCAGCTGGGCGATGGAACTCCACCACTGAAGTCAAAATGTAAGTTATACACTTAAAAGGAAAAAATGTGATGTTTCATGTTTGGCTGATTTCAGCAGTTTTTTTGTGTGTTTGAGATATACAGCACAGACTTTTTACCAGGACTTTAGTTAAGAGTGCGTATCGAAAAACTAATTTTCTTATTTCTCAACCAAAATATATGTTGTGGGTACTCAAAAGAACCGTCTCAATGTGACGGTTCTTTTGAGCACCCAAAACATATGTTAAAACTGATGGATATGAAAATATTCACAGTTTTACACTCAAAAATTTTGTCTGTCTAAACCTATGTATCACTCTCGAGTTTTCAGCAGGTTGAGTTAAAATGAGTTTGTCTATATATACTCAGTCATCAGGGACCAGTTTTAATTTGGAGTTGTCACTAGTTTGAGTTAAATTCATGCAGTGTCTGTGATGCATGGATCCAGAGCCTGAGAGGGTGTCCAGATCCACCCCCCTCCTGGAAAATCACAATGGCTATAGGTTTCCTTAGAAATACTGGAAAGGACTTCCCCTTGAGAAGCAATTGGACCCCTCTGGGTCCAATTGCTTCTTGAGGGAAGTCCGTACGGTCCTCTGTGAAATAGGTTGATGACTAAAACAACAATGTCAGGACCCCCCCTGACTGAAGTCAGGACCCCCCCTCCCCCTCCCCTGGACTGAACTTTATTTTTCTTGTAATTTGTGTAACACAGTTTTATAAAGAGACATGCAATTAAATGTTAACTTTAAAAAAGATTGACAGATTGATTTGATTTTCTATCTTTAGTTGGGAAGATGAAGTCTTCAAGGGAGAGAAATCTGAGTGGTGGAAGGGATGCTAGAAGTCGAGCCAGCAGCACCACCTCGGAGGGCGCTACGTCATCAGTGTCATCTGGTGGTCTCAGTGCCACAGCTTGTCTGTCAGACTTCTCCCTCTATATATTCCATCCTTACGGAGGGGGCCAGGGTAAACCAGGGGCTCAGGTCTCCCCAGCTGGAAGAATTCTCGGTAAGTACCATACAGTAAAACCTGTCTTAAGCGGCCACTGAAAAAGAAGACCAAAATTGGTTTTCAAGACCGATTATCGCTTAATGTAGGTCAATAGTATTGCAGAATGCTCCAAGAGAGCATTCTGTTCAATACTTTCGACCTTCATTAAGCTACCATTTGTCTTTAAGACCTTTGTTTTGTCTATTTTTGAGTGGCCGCTTAAGACAGGTTTTACTGTATTTATATGTCTCTAAGAACAGCCATCTTTCATTGACAGAATTTTCATGTTAAGTTTTCTTTCAAGTTTTTAAGACCTCATTATTTAAAAACCCTTTAACTGATTTGGTGCATCTTTGGTATGATGATACATGATACATACTGGTCGGAAACTCCCTGTCCCATCCTTATATGGTCATCCAGGCATCCAGATAAGTGCATATTGGAAAGCTATTTTCTTTATTTCTCATCCAAAACATATGTTGTGGGTACTCAGATGAATCGTCTCAATGAGACGCTTCTTTTGAGCACCCATAACACATGTTTAAATTGATGGGTAAGAAAATAATTACAATTTTACGCTCATAAATATCCTTATCTGGATCTATGGTCATCTCAAGGTCAAGGTCACTGACTTTTAATTTTCATGAAAAATTTTTGCGTCATAGTTCTTAAGACCTCATTTTTTGCAGACAATGCAACAGAATGGGTTAGTATTTGGTATGATAAAGCATATTGTTCCAAAGTTTTGTGCTGTACTATCCCCAACCCTAGGTCATCTCAAGGTCAAGGACATATTGCCCCAGAAGATTTTCGGATGATACATATTGGTCCAAATTTTTGTGCAGTACAATCCCCACCCCTAGGTCATCTCAAGGTCAAGGAAATATTTGCCCAAAAGATTTGTCATGTCAAAGTCATTGACTTAGAATTTTCATGTTTAAGTTTTATGTCAAAACAGGGCTACAGACTTAGGCATGCTAAAGTCAAAACACAGCTCCTATCCAGAGCCAGGATTGATTATGCAAAAATACTTATCTTTAATTTGGGGCAGTATATTATGCAATAAATATTTGTCTTTAATTCTAGGAAGTATACAAGAACAGAGTGTGCTGGGTGATATAGCTAGGAAAGATTCGCTGAGTTTGAAAGTGGAGTTTATCAACCTGAACATCTCTAGAAGTCGTAAACTGGAAATCCGGCAAGAGAGCCTTACTGGCTTAGAAAAACATGATCCGGTGAAGTCAAATATTGTCAGATTCTCAGGTAAGGCTGAAAACTTATCAAGATGACCGCCTGTATAGCTCAGTTATAGTGTAGGCCGTTGTGTCGAAATTTGGGCTCCCGTGGGAATTTTTGGGTAAAAGTGATTAATGTCGATTTTCAACTAGAGAAATATATGCAGTTTAAGGGAAACAATGTTTCCAATTTTTTCTTGCAGTATTAACGTCACAGTGACGTCACAAAATGACGTACCGTATTTTCACATAAATTAAACAGTTTATATCTGCTAGTGCTGTATACACCTAAATTAATTGCATTGTTATGTTGTTTATTGCGTTGAAGTGGTTGAAAACGTCGATAGGAGGACCAAAATGAAAATCGATTCAACGTGGACTTCAATTTACGTCAAATTGACGTCGATTTGATGTCAGTATGCAGCAAAAAATATTGTGTACAGAAATATAATTCTGGAAAGATTGTGTGTGCCTTGCGATTAAAATCAAATGTTAGCATAAATTTATGTTTCTAGCTTAGCTTTTTGAAACATGTTAGCTCTCTGACGGTTGGGTGTTTGGCTGTTACAGCATGTTAACTACGTTACCCTTCAATAGTTTAAAACACAAATAATGTAAATAAGGTTGCTATAGTAGTACTGGTATAATCAAATTGGCCAAAAATTCATTTATTGTACGAGAACATTTCATTTCCTGCAAATATTTATGTTTAAGTTATTAGGGCCCAATGTAATGTCATTTATGTTACATTTAAACTACCCCTCTCCCTGTAAAACCATTTAAATGTTGTAAAATAGTTTCATTTAATAAGCTTCTCATTTAACATTCATGTGTTAACTTTATGTTCCAAAAAACAATTAATGGGCCATTTTATAACTGCAAGCAGCTTGTTTTTATAAAAAAAAAAACTATTTAAGAGTTATATGCTGTTTGATATGATACCACCGAAAAGCACGTTAAATAAGGTGAGAATATTTTCATTCTAAAATTGTATGTAATGCTGTAGGTGTTAAACACCATGTATGAGCATTATATTGAAATTCAATAGTAAAATGCTGTAACCAACATCGTTTCTGGTGTTAATTATCTTTTTGTTATTTGTGTGGCAATATGTAACTTATATTACAGCTCAGCTTTCAAGACTGTATATGACTTGCTTAATTCCTTATATTATACGTTATATGGTATTTGATATTATTTAAAAAAGCAAGTATGTATGAGTAGGAAATACCACAATCACACACTGCAGACCAACACATGGTACCGTGAGGAAGAGCGACAGAACACAAACGACAACAAGACATCAGGAACACAATAAAAGTAAAGCAACCAACTCTCTTTTTCCCTTAAAGGTGATTGCAACACTAGAAGGACACAAAATACTGAATAGCAAAACAAGGACCAAAAACATAAAACCCACTAACAATGGGAGCAACAATAAGCAATGGATCAACAACAACAAAACCACCGGCCTAGAACGGACAGCTGCCTAAGCCACTGCAGCGGGGGGGGGGGGGGGGGGGGGGGGGGGGGGGGGCTTAAATGTATTTTACTGGTACCAAATCTTAGTCCTAGATTATGTTGTTGTTAAAGCGCAACAATTGTTTGGTTCGCATGGAAAATGAATTGTTTTGTTATAGATATCCAGGTTCCTGTTTGTCTGAAAAAAGTATCAATTCACCCATGCAACATATGCAAAATATATCTTTTAACTTATTATATCTTCAAAAAATGATTTGCCCAAAATTATAGATTTTAAAACTCATAAGCAAATAAAATGATAGCTCTCAAGACCAGTACTTAGAAGTATACATTCCCATTTTCTGTCAAATTTGTTAAAATAACATATAAAGCTGTATAACGTATATCATAAGGCCCCATGTATATCAAAAATGTTGTCAAAGACGATATATAATTGAGCCTGAAAAGCTAATATATCATGGTGAGTTTAGAGATTGGTTTTGTAGTATTTATCTGGAGAAATCTAAGTTAAATTGAAATAATTATAATATGTAAAATCAATCACTCTATATATCTGTTTACAGTTGTTCAAATTATGGGTACACGTAATCAGTTACGTTGCATGATACAGGCTAGATTCCATGTATCCATGTTTATTTAGGTTCAATTACCATATAATAGTAACCCTTCTAATTACTAAATGTTTTCAGGGAGGTATGCATTATAACTGCCTGTAATCAGTTATTGTTTAAAGAGACTGTCACCAAATCAATTTGTATCCTGGTATCTAGTTGCGTATGCAGATGGTGAGGCATTACTGAAGCTTTTGAATTAATTTGTGTTTATATTCAACATAGTTTTCGTTGTTTAATTAACGAAACTGTCAATCACATCAACTTAGTACTTCTTGTCACTTGCTCAACTAATAATGGGAAAATAGTGGTGAGTTTTACTCTAAGTCAATGATCACATTAGATATGACCATATTCAAGGAAACTAGTTAAAGGTCAATTGTTACTTCAATACCAATCTAAGTACAATTTTATCAGCCCGAATTATGTCTGGCCAAATTTGATCAGGTGACATTAAATTTATTGTTAAATAGATTTTACAATGTTCTTTTAGAATGCTGGATAGAAAAGTGAAATTTTTTATAAGATAGTGCAAGTATAAACTCTCGCTTAGTTTAAGCAATACATGCTTACATACCTGAACTGACTGTGACTTTGACAAAATATTACAGGAACATTGTAAACATGGTAAATGGAATAATAAAGAGTTATATGTGTATTAAACATTTGAATAAGTTGTAAACTCACCAGGATATAGATTCAAAAGAAGCACCCAAAAAATGTAAACTGTTCTAGCTAATATCAGCATTAAGAGGACACTCTACTCAGTCGCCAATGATAGACTCACTTGCAAAGTACCAAAATCAAATGGGCTAAATCCTTTTAATTATTCTTTCCATTACTACTGTTAATCTATTTTGTTTGATTTGAAATATGCAAAGAAGTAATTGGATGTATTTTTGTATCTATCGTAATGTTCACATTTGATTGGCTAAATATCAAAATGATATTATCTGAAACAAAATTCAACTTCAAGACTAAATCTAATTGATAGAATTATGCAAAACAAATTAACCAATACTTTATTTGGGTCCATTATTATAGCAATGGCTACAGTATATGCTATACTAACAATGCCAGGGAGCTTTTTTAGGTGATAAACCATTTTCTTTCAAATGTATCACTATCATGAACCATTAGAACAAATGCTGTCTGTTCAATGATTCAAAAGAAGAAGAGAACAAAACAGAATGGAAGATAAGTGTAATATGCTCTTTAAACTTCTCTTATAATGCATTTTACCAACATAAATGTTATTCTTACTTCACCAAACTAGACATCCTTCTTCAGATATAACTTGGGATTTGCACAATATGATTTGAAATTATAATAGAGTAACGTAGTTAACATGACTGTTACAGATCAGAGAGCTAAAATGTATCATTTTGTATCTTATATCATGCAGTTTCAGTAAAGCATATATTGTACAATATTCCAGCAGTGGGAGAAGAGGGTCTATTAGCATATTGTGATCTAATGTCATTTGAGCTTTCACTATAACATACTTTTCATTTTGATACTGACGTCATTTTTTTCCCTCTCTTGACATCATTTTGAAGTTAAAGTAATCTCTTTAAAATTCTGAGTCAGGGTCAATGCTCCAAATACAATATATCGCCAGTAATAACACTATAGCTGATCAAACAGTACATGTTTGCGCCAGCTGGAATTCACAGTGCTCAATTTTCAAGCCCTAAATAAGCGAAAAATGGATACATACTTTGTGACATCACCATGACGCTAAAACGGCAAGAAAAAATTGGAAACATCTTTTTTCTTAAACAGGATACATTTTTCTACAAGAAAATGTATGTTTGACACTTTTACCCAAAAATTCCCACGGAATTACACAGCGGCCTACACTATTAGTAGAGCGTCCGCTTTCGTAACGGGAGGTCGAGGGTTCCAATCTGGTGGCGGCACCATACCAAAGGTGTAAAAAAGGGTACTAGCAGCTCCCTTGCTGATGCTCGCATAAAAAGGGGTTGTTAAAGGAAGATAGAGTAAGGCAGGTATGTATCTGTTAAAGATAAAACAATGTATTGTTATGTCGCAGAATAGCTTATGAGCTAATGTTGTCTGTTTCATTATAAGATAGTTGAAGTTGCTATATGCCCAATTTCAATATTCTAGCTAGTCTCTCTAGCTGAGCAGGCTGGATTGCACCTTACCTGGTCGGAAACACCAAAGACAGGGATTTTCCTGTCATGGCCCAAATGATAGTGCTGGAATGACAAATAGCATAAACCTTTATCAGACTGCTCCTTGATAGTTGAAGTTGCTTTATGTCCAATTTCAATATTCTGGCTAGTCTCTTTAGCTAAGCAAGCTGGATTGCATCTTAGCTGGTCGAAAACACCAAAAGCAGGTTTTTCCTGTTGTGGCACAAATGAAAATGCTGGGATGACAAATAGTATAAACCCTGATCAGACTGCTCCTTGGAGAAGACTGATCTGGGTTTATGCTATTTGCATAAACCTGTCAGTCAAAATATTCAGAGTACAGTAAAACCTGTCTTAAGCGGCCACTCAAAAATAGACAAAACAAAGATCTTAATGACAAATGGTAGCTTAATGAGGTCGATAGTATTGCAGAATGCTCCATGTGGAGCATTCTGCAATACTTTTGACCTGCATTAAGCAATAATTGGTCTTGAAAACCATTTTTGGTCTTTTTGAGAGTGGTCATTTTAGACAGGTTTTACTGTAAATAAGGTATAAAGGAATAACATGATTAATTTTGTATATATTTTTTTTCAGCTGTCTGTGATATAGGGTCAGCGGCCTTCAAGTATGATATGAGACGTCTTGGCGAGATCTTGTCGTTCCCTAAATCATGGTATAGAAGGAACTTGGCCAGGCGCCTCTTTCTGGGGGACGAAAGTGGGCTTCTAGATGAAGGAGGTACGTACCCCTACACACCAACTCCTCACATCTTTGGTGTTTATTGCTTTTAGCTTTGATTGTTGTCGGAAAATTTTCAGTGTTTCACTTGATGTTTTAAAAAAGTTTAAAAAAAGTTCCAGTCACACTGGTTCCCCTAAAATACAAAGCTGAATATTGAAATCATTTTTTGGCATATAACAGGTGTCAGATTGGGTGTTTCTCATGAACCAAATTTTGAAAAAAGTTGAAGGGGTATATTGCTTTCGGCTTGTCCATACCCCAGTCTGTCATACATAAATTGCTAGCAGAATATCTCATAAAACTGTAAGAGCTAGAACCTTGAACATGGTATGAGAGCTTATCATGGCAAATAGCGCAGACCCTGATGAGACGCGTTTTGCGGCGTTTCATCTAGGTCCACGATATTTGTAAATGCCCCCTTTTTGGATTTTTTTTATGATGAATGAAATACCTAATTAACTTTTGTAGAAATTTCAAAACATTTCATCAGTCACAGGTTTAGATAAACAAAAATTTTCAGAGTAAAATTGTGAATATTTTCTTACTCATCAGTTTTAACATACGTTTTGGGTGATCAAAAGAACCGTCTCATATGTTTTTGTTGAGAAATAAGGAAATTAGTTTATCGTTACGCACTCTTAACTAAAGTCCTGAGAGTTATAGCCTTTGTTTAAGGCAGTTTCACCCTTATGAAAAATACCCATCATGGTAAGTGTTAAGAGCATATTTTTCAGGTATAGCAAATTGTGGAAACATAGTTTTCTCCTATGTTTGACATCTATGTTTCAATCTCAAAACTAGCTTTATATTGCAATTGGAGCATTAGTTGAATAAAATTATAAAATTAAGAGAAACTTCTACGTATTGGGTATCTTGTTAAAGTCAATTAACTTGTGAAACTCTTTCTGGAATTTTAATGGCATCATGACAAGTTATTGACCTCAGTGAATAGGCCATAGCCTTGGACAAATGTCATATATTATTAAAGTACTATATTTGGAGAAATGTGAAACCATTTAGCCCTAAGAATGTGGCCCATGAATTAGTTAATTTGATACTATTAAAATAAATTAAGGACACCTGCTTGTTTTCTAATCTCCTGTACGCACTCATTATAAACAGTGTAAAATCACAGATTGCATGTTATTAAACTAAAGCTTTGATTTTTACAGATTATGACCTAATATATTATGCAGGTATAATCACGTTAGAATTGTTTCAGTTTTGTTAACCATTAGCCTAAGATACTAGCACGATTGGATTCAATCATTAATCCACGGATTACATTATGGTAGATGCTGTAAAATTTCAGTTAAGCAGGGCAGACCCAGATCAGGCTGAAGAAGCAGTCTGACCAGGGTCTTCCCTTTTTACTATTCTGACCAGCAGTTTGTGAATTCCAGCTCCGATTAACAACATTTTATTTGAGAACAAAAAGAGAAGTATTCAAAATTTTAGAAAATTTACTGTAGTCATTTATACATACACAGTTCCATGCTTGTGTCTATGAATAGTGAAGGCTCTCACAAGATTATGGAGGTTTGTCCGAGTCATCACTGCTTACCTATGCATTGTTCGCACAGGCTTGAAAAGTACTTGAATATACAGGACTGTCTTGTAAAGTCTTTGAAAATTAGATTTGCTTTGAAAAGTACTTGAAAACACGCAAAGGCCTTGAAAACCTTGAACTTTACCATTTACAGTAGGATTCAATACTCTTTTTGGAGATCTAAATCAGTATAAAATTGTGGTGCCTTTATTTGATGCAGCATCAAATAAAGGCACCACAAGTTTATTCTTATTTTCTAAAACTAATATCTTTAGTAATGGACTCTAGCATTTCGGAAAAGTAGAATTTTAATATGTAAATCAGTCTTTTTCATAAGTTTTCAGTCCTTGAAAACAGTAGGAAAGTCTTTTAGAAGTCCTTGAAAAGTCCTTGAATTTTACACAAACTTGCCTGAAAGTACCCTGTATAGTGATAAGTACCAATATCTCATGAGCTGGCTCATGTAATTTATGTATTAATTTGTTGTATTGTTTTTGCTATACATATATTTTGTTCATTTTCAGTTGCTTTCTTATAATTCAGCATTTTGTTAGGAAGAACCAATTGTCATAGATATGATACTGTAAAATAAAAAAAAAAAAAAAGAGAATTTTATTTTCATGAATAGCGTTTAAAGACATATTTGTGACATAAAAAAATCCCGACTGGAACGCGATTTACAAATGTACCTACATCAGTAATTGGTAGAGTGATTTCATCATTTCGTGAGGGTTTTATTTTCGCAAAACTTTGCAACTATGAAAATAAAAAAAAACATCATTAAAATTTCTGAATTTACAGTATTCTGTTGCAAGGGAGCGCAGTGGCTCAGTGGTAGAGTGCTTGACTTGAGACCGAAGGGCCACGGGTTCGAGCCTCACGGGTGTCACTGCGTTGTGGTCCTTGAGCAAGACACATTTATCCTAGCTTAGTACTGGTTCAACCCAGGAAGACCCGTCCCTATATAACTGAAAGATTGTTGATGGGACGTAAAGAATCAAATCAAATCAAACAAACAGTATTCTGTTTGATCAGGCCTCTAGGCTATAAAACTTGAGTTCATTCTCAGACTCAAAATAAGGCTCAATGATTGGCTGCTTGCGGACATGTGTCCGTAAGCAGCCAATTCTTGCACTTTATTTTGAATCTGAGACTGTACTCAATAATTTATTACCTCGAGGCCATGTCTATCTGGCTGAATATCTAGGATGAATATTGTATTAAAAATCTTTCATTTTCTTGTCAACAAAAGGTTGATTTACACATCTTGTTTTGATTGCTGAATGTGAACCCTGTCATGTGACATGAGTCATATCTCATATATGGGCCTCGTCGAGAGAAAACCTGTCTTCAGAGGTTTGCGAACAACACAGGCGCAGACCAGCCTGCGCATCTGCACAGTCTGATCAGCGCCTTTGTTATTCACTTTTTTGGAAAGTGTCATATGTAAACTTGCCACAGGTAAATTTTCAATTTTCTAGCTAGTCTCTGTAGCTGAAGAGACTGGTTTGAAACTTGCTTTGTCGGAAACCCCGAAGACAGGTTTTCTCATGACGAGGCCCATATAGATATTGATGGTCATGATCAGGTCATACCTTTGCTGGTTAGGACCTTCATTATCTGCCAATGCAGATTTAGAATCCACAGGTTTAGATAAACTAAATTTTTCAGAGTAAATTTGTAAATATTTTCTTGCCCATCAATTTTAACATATGATTTGGTTGAGAAATAAGAAAATTAAATTTTCGTTACACACTCTTAACTAAAGTCCAGGAATTGTATGAAAATCTATGACCACAAAATGTAAGACTGAATCAAAGTAAAGTACAAGCTTTAGGCATTGCAAGTACAGTAAAACCAGTCTTAAGCAGCGACTCAAAAAGAACACAAAAATTTGTTTTCAATACCGATTATCGCTTAATGCAGGTCAAAAGTATTGCAGAATGCTCCAAGGGGTGCATTCTGCAAAACTTGCGACCTTCATTAAGCTACCATTTTCCATTAAGACCTTTGTTTTGTCTATTTTTGTTTGGCCGCTTAAGACAGGTTTTACTGTCTAATCAAGTTGGGAATTTAGCTCCCTGGTTATCCCCACGCTTTTTTAAAAAAGCGAAGGGGATATTGTAATCGCCTCCGTCCGTCCGTCCGTCCGTCTGTCCGTCCGTCCGTCCGTCTGTCCGTTATGCTATCTCCTCCTAAACCATTGGACGAAATTCAACCAAATTTGGTGTGTGAGTTACAGACATGAATGGGGCGTGCAGCGTCAAACTTTTTTTTGGCCCCGCCCCCTGGGGCCCTGGGGAGGGGTCAAAAGGTCAAATATCATTTAATTTCAATTACAAAGTCAATTTCAAAGATTTTTATACCAAACTTTGTGTGTGTTCTCACAAATGAAAGATACAAAACATATCAGACGGGATTTTCATTCTGTTCCCTGGGTCATGCCCCAGGGGTGGGACTTTGGGGCGCTGGGGGTGCCCAGGGGGTCAAAAAATTTTTTTTTTCAAACATGGTCATGTGGTATATCAAATTGACGGGGATGATGAGCAGAACAGAATGCAAGTAAAATTTTCATCCTAGGGTCAAACTGGTGACCTTGGGGTGAGGTCAAAAGTCAAATATCATTCAATTTCGGTTACCATGTCAATTTCAAAGATTTTTATACCAAATTTTGTGTGTGTTCTCGCAAATAAAAGATAGAAAACATATTGAACAGAATTTTCATTCTGTTGCCAAGGTCATGCCCCGGGATGGGACTGCAGGGTGCTGGGGGAGTCAAGAGCTTTAGCGTGGGGATTTGCGATGGCGCCCCATCGACTGCACGCTCTAGTTCAGTTTTACAATCACTATGTTCACATGAATAGGGTCATTATATTGATTATGTTCTGTTCATATTATTTATGTTTATTCAGTTGATCATCATAGCCCTATTTAAGACATTTCATTTATCCTAAAATAATTATTTTATATCTCTTAGAAAACATTTGAGCAGTGACTTGAGATTTCCATCAATGTGGTATGTGCGACCAGCAAAGGCTCAGACCAGCCTGCGCATATACGCAGTCTGATCAGAGCCTTCGCTAGTCGCTTGAATATTCTATAACTGTTACGCTGCTGACCTAACACCATTTGGAGTTTCTAAGCTTAAAAGGAGGCTGCACAGGCTCATCCGAGTCTACACTTGTCAAAATGCCACATTGTTGGAAATCACATGTCACAGCTCATTTGTAGTAATGATTTAGAAGCATATCACAGAGACACTTCCAATATATGTTTTTGTGAAAAAAATAAGAAAAACAGTAATCTAGATGAATAGGTCTATATCAGCTAACTTTTTAGCATCTAATCTTAACTGTTTTCTTATCCACAAGTGAAAACATATTTTTCGGGTGCTCAAAAGAACATTCCCATGTTCGTTTGAGTACCCACATCCACAGGTTTAAATAAACAAAAAATAGCAGAGTAAAATTGTAAATATTTTCATACCCATAATTTTTAGCATATATTTTGGGTGCTCAAAAGAACCGCCTCAATGAGACGGTTCTTTTGAGTACCCACAACATATGTTTTGGTTGAGAAATAAGAAAAAAATATTTCAGTACACACTCTTATCTGGAGGTCTGTATGGCTATCACTCTTATCTGGGGCTATGTGTTTGTTATTATTTATGTTTATTCTGTTCTCTTCAGTTATTGATGTTGTGTTGTGTTGCATGTTGTTGCTTTCAGATGATTGGTCGAGCATATCCTCCACCACCTCGTCCCTCGGGGGTGGGGACACCTCAGCTGTGTTCACCCCCAAGAAACCCTGCACCTCTAACCCTACCCTGCATGTGCACCACCTGGGTGACCTTGACCCTCAGGGCCACCACCGACGCGGCTCCTCGGGAGACAAGATCAAGATTCAGATTAGTCCTGAGTTTAAGAGCGAGTTGGCCGACATGTCGGCAACCACTATAACACAAGGTCTGTTTTATCAATTATACATTTTCACTTAACTCTTCGCTTACCATTGTCGTCTGCCGATAACCTTTGCTAACAGTTTGGACCTAGAGCAGGCCTGACAAAATACAAACTGTTTGACACTGATGGTATTTTTTAAAGAATTTTTTCGTAAAAGTTGATTTTGAAAAAAATCTGCAGATGACAAAAAGCAAGCAAATTACCCAGTAGTCAAAGAGTTAATAGGGAAATCAATAAATTGATCATAAATCTGTATTTTTTTCTGAAACCTGTAATGGTACTGTAAGTTTGATCTTTTAAAATACCACAATCATTAACTTTTACAGTTAATAGCATTGTAAAAAAAAATAGTATCTTGTGAGTTAATAATGATTTGGAACTTTTCATCTTTCACCCATGCAGTGAATATCTAGACCAGATGCCACAGAACACTGCATCTTGTCAGGGTCTGTACTTTGAATTATAATTTTGACCATAATCAGCAACCAAAATAATTCGGAAGTTTCGACTTGCAGCCCTTAACCCTTATAGTGCCAATCACGACTGCAGCAGACCAGAAATTTTGCAACATCTTTCCTAATTGTCAGAAGAAATAAGGTATGATATATCATAAGAATTGTCTGCCAACAGACGATTCTCATGAAATATCATTCCTTATTTGTTATTTTTGAAAAAGGGGCAAAATTTGAAATTGTCGTCTGCTGCAAATAGTAGGTGGCGCTTAAAGAGTTAATTTGAATGATAGAGTTCTCCTATACAATGCAACCAATAAGGGAAAAAAGGTTCCATTGGTGGGTTACAGTATAAAAGGAAATAATTTGCAGGGGAAAAGATAAAATTTAAGTTTATTAAGAAAGTTTTAGGGGTTTGGTTTGATTCTTTATGTCCCAGTCAACAGCTATGGTCATGTTGGGACATTCAGTTCACCTAGCCACACTTTTTTCCCTGGGCAAGCTTGACTAAGCAGTTAACTAGTACTTGGTGCACATACTTTGGCATGTAACTGACAAGAACCCTTTTTGAATCAGTGGAAGGGAGGAGAGTGACCATAGAAATTATTTCATGAGAGGGGGATGGTCCTCCCCGACCCCCTATATACCAAATGGATGGGGAGATTAAAACAAAACACCAAAAAAAAAAAAAAAAAAAAAATATTTCATGATCAATCTCCATGAAAGTAGGGGGCCGAGATCGAACTCACAACCCCTGGATCTGCAGTCAGACATGTATCTGCAGCCAGACATGTTACCAACTGCGCTTTGTGGCCTGGTCAATTTATTAAGAGGAGTCTGAATGTTGAAATCATTGGTGACATAAGAACAAGTGGGGTAATAGATTTAACATAGGTTTAGATAAACAAAAATTTTTAGCTTAAAGTTATAAATATTTTCTTACCCATCAGTTTTAACATATGTTTTGGGTGCTCAAAAGAACGGTCTCATTGAGACGGTTCTTTTGAGTACCCACAACATATGTTTTGGTTGAGAAATAAGAAAAATAAATTTTTGTTACGCACTCTTAACTCAAGTCCTGTTTAAATTACGGTGTTTTGTTTTTTACTTCTATCATTTGAGAGTGTGAAGCACTTCTTATTTTCTCAAAGAGTAGTCTGTAAAAGTTTTATGTCTATTCCACGGGTAGCAAACTTCATAAAAAGAGCCACCGGCTATGAAAAAGCTTATGTGAGCTGCAAATTGTGTATGGATTTTTCTGAATCCTTTTTGTTGTCAGGTGCATGAAGGTTGTTTACCTCCTGTCAAAAATGATTCATATAAAACCATACACAATTTGCAGCTCACATTAGCTGGGATTAGAAGTTTTAAGACCGGAGCGGAGAACTACATTCTCCTTTTTCTGTATTTTACATGATAAAAAAATATTTTTAGTTTTTAGGCAATTTTTCCAGCCTCCATATCTGCATTCTCTCTCTTCTGCTGATTGAAGTATCAGCCTAGTTCAAAACTTAGATAGTATTGTATATTTAAACCCTGAAAGAGACTAAGTCTGCAACTATGAACATTTTTCGAAAAAAAAGTCTTTTAAATCATTTGTAAAAGCAGAATTAAATTAAGTTTTCACAATAAATCTGTTCACTATAGCTGAAAACTGCATGGAAAAGTGAATTATCTTATAAAAACAGGTGTTTTTCTCTTGTCGGTAATTATTTGCGTCCCTCCAATAATTATAGACAGTCAAGTTTTAACATAAATGCTGTTGTTTTGATACTGATAATTTGTAAAGATTTACGAAATTGGTAAAATGTATACCTGAATTTTAGTTTTTTTACTGTGTTCATGGAAAATAGAAACATTATTTCAAAAATTTAAAGATCAAAAGTTACAGACTATGCAGCTTTAAAGTACCATTAATTATTATGATTATAGCAGCAGATGGCAAACTTTTCACATCTTTTTAGCTGGTTGATACATATAATATCAATGGGAGCTACCACTTGAAATCTCTTCAAACATAATGTTCATAACACACAAAGCTTGATATCCCATATGAATTGGTCTGCTTGTAGCCAAGTCATATTTGGCCTTTCAAAATGTCTGCTTCAATTAACAGATGGATTTTCACGTTCAAGGCAACAATAGGAAACTATGGTGGGAGTTGGCAAATGTGCATTAGTGAGCTTAAGAAACATCATTTTTAACAGCAAATTCTTGACAATCACATCAATTTGGAATTGTAGATTTTGCTATTTATATTTCTATTTTTTTCATTCTGCCTATGCAGTTGAACTGGTCAGAATTATTCAATTCACATGTATGGCAGAGAGTCTCGCTGCTTTTTTTCTGCTTTTCAGTTATTTCACTGCACACCAATTCCTTAGCCATTCGGAAACACCACAAAATAAATTACCCATACAAACTATAGTTTATGCACTAAGTTAAGACAAGGATATGCACCTAATCCTCTGGTCAAGTCAATGTCATTCAAAGCATTGTAAACTGGTCAGTCTTCAGAGTGCAACAATTTGAGGGGTGTCAAGTTCAAACTCCTGTCCAGCCACAACCTTTCATAGAGATTAATTGGGCCTCAACCTGTCTTAGGTGGTTTGCGAAAAACACAGGCGCAGACCAGCCTGCGCATCAGCGCAGTCTGATCAGCGCCTTTGTTATTCACTCTTTGGAAAGTATCATATCTAGGCTTGCTACAAGCTAAATTTCAAATTTCTAGATAGTCTGTGTAGCTGAGGAGACTGGTTTGAGCCTCGCTTTTTCAAAAACCCCGAAGACGGGTTTTCTCGTGATGAGGCCCAATTATTCTCTCCCTACCCCTTAATTCAAGAAGGACAAAAAAATTAAATACACTTAGTGATGGTGAACTGCTTAGAGCAGCCTGTCCGGAAATGGTGAAATGTGAAAACTGACTGTTATTGTATGACTGAAAAATATTTAAACTTTAAGGAAAATTCCATTGGTCTAGAAAGGGTAAATGAAAGATTAGCCATGCGATATGTTCAAAAATTTGAACACAAGTTACTAGACAAAAGGAACAGTCTGAGTTGGGCTTCACTGTTTGGTATAGTCCCAGATCACAATGGGTAGGCAGCAATTGAAAATGTCAATACTATCAAGGAATGTAGATAAAAAATCGTTAGAAACAGAGTTTTCGATTGCCATTTGTCGACCCACTGGTGACAAATGGCAATTGAAAACAATGTTTCTATCGATTTTTGATCCACATTCAGCGGTTGTTGATAGCGTTTTAGATTGCCGCCTACCGCGTGTGCAGATAGACTGTCCTAAATGAGAAGTTATTACTGGGATGCCACTGTTTGCCATTCTGAAAAGTAGGTACAGTAGGCCCATGCTCTAATAGAGGCCCATAATAGTCCCCAGTTTGGACTCCAAAAATGCCGATTTTTAAAGCAAATTTCCAAAAAAATGAGCCTCTTATAAAGGCCCACCCACGAATATTGAAAAAAATTGGTCCACGTTATGCAGAAACATCTCGAATTTGTTATTAGCAGCGAATTTCTAGTTGTCCGCCTCCAACGAATTGTCCCTTTAAATAAGGTACATTGTTTTTGACCCTACTTTCATTTTTCCTGGAAATACTGACCCTTGCTGTTGTGTAAGTGAGTATGATCAGGAAATACCACAATCTCAAACCACATACAAACCCTGTACTGTGTTATGCCCTTGACAGTGCATATTTAAAGTTTTATCAATACCTAGCGCCAAAATAACCATTTATTGTGTCAATAATCTTCTACCTATGCACTTCGCGACACTAGCATCTCAAGATGGCAACCCTTACCAATAAATTGGAGCTACAGACTTTTCTCGCACTTGTAGCCTCTAATAGAGGCCCAGCCCCATCTCTGTGAATGATAATGATTCTAATAGACGTCCAGGCCTGTAATTGAGATTTTACTTAATAGGTATGAATAAAGTCCCATTAACCAAAAACTTTTAGTGAGGGTGTTCAAAGTTTTAGAACATTCCAATTTTATGGTGCATGCTTTTATTAAACCTACAGAGTTTAAACTATCTGGGATCTATTTTTAAGGAATCTCAGTCCCTCAGTCCCCTACAGATGCAACACATGGCACCCCGGATTCCATTTCAATGGGAGCTGGTATCCCATCAAGACCCAAGTTTAGTAGACGCAACAGCCATGCTGCAACTAACCGCCAGTCATCAAGGTCAGTGACAGAGAGGAAGACGGCTGGATGGCAGACATTGGTGTTGTATACAGTCAATCTCTCAAGGCTTGATGTCCATGTGAATATGAGTAATGTCATGGGAAACACAGTGTAAGTAAATAACTATTACATAAGGACTTGGACAGTGAGTATTTTAACTCCTTGTTTTGAGATTTGTTGTGTATTTTACCCCCTGTTTTGATATACAATGAGTATTTTACTTCCTGAGTTGAAATTCAATGAGTATCTTACTTCCTGAGTTGAAATTCAATGAGTATCTTACTTCCTGAGTTGAAATTCAATGCATATCTTACTTCTTGAGTTGAGATTCAATGAGTTTCTTCCTGAGTTGAGATTCTATGAGTTTCTTCTTGAGTTGAGATTCAATTGGTATCTTACTTCCTGAGTAGGGATTCAATGAGTATCTTACTTCTTGAGTTGAGATTCAATTACTATCTTTCTTCCTGAGTTGAGGTTCAATGGGTATCTTACTTCCTGAGTTGAAATTCAATGAGTATCTTACTTCTTGAGTTGAGATTCAATTAGTATCTTAGTTCTTGAGTTGAGATTCAATTAGTATCTTTCTTCCTGAGTTGCGATTCAATAAGTATCTTACTTCCTGAATTGAGATTCAATGAGTATTTTACTTCCTGAATTAATATTCAATGAGTATCTTACTTCTTGAGTTGAGATTCAATTAGTATCTTACTTCCTGAGTTGGGATTCAATGAGTACCTTACTTCCTGAGTTGAAATTCAATGAGTATCTTACTTCTTGAGTTGAGATTCAATTAGTATCTTTCTTCCTGAGTTGAGGTTCAATGGGTATCTTACTTCCTGAGTTGAAATTCAATGAGTATATTACTTCCTGAGTTGAGATTCAATGAATATTTTAGTATTAGTTTTGAGATTCAATGAGTATTTTACTTCCTACCAATAAATGATGCTTAAAATATTGGCATGTTATTCAGCAAAAATTTTAAATGAGTATATATTTAGCAATGTAAATCTTATAACAATAATTTGCATTGTAAAACATTTTAGTTCATTAACTAAAGGTAAATCTGTATTTTATTGAGAAAGTTTTAATCAAATAGCCTTGAAAGATACTCAAATTTTATTTTATAGTTGGGACACCAAAGACATCAAGAGTCAAGGTCGGCTATCTATAGACAGCACTGGTCATAAGAATCTCAAGATTTCCTTTGGTCTCGGAGGCTCACACTTTGACAGCAAAGGGGGTGTGGTTGGTGGCAATATTGACTTACAGGACATCAACACTCATTGTAAGTATTCATGAATAATTCCAATTGCATCAAATTCCTGCCTTATGATTGGTTGGTGGGACACTTTTATACTTAGATAAAATTCCTGCGTAAGAATCTTTGATATCTGCCTTTAAAATGGCGCGAGGTAATGTGATGTAATGTGAAAAACGGAGTCACGTCATCAAAACAGCGGGAGCGCAGTGGCTCAGTGGTAGAGTGCTTGACTCAAGACCGAAGGGCCGCGGGTTCGAGCCTCACCGGCGTCACTGCGTTGTGGTCCTTGAGCAAGACACATTTATCCTAGCTTAGTACTGGTTCAACCCAGGAAGACCGTCCCGCATAACTGAAAGATTGTTGAGTGGACGTAAAGAATCAAATCAAACAAAATCATCAAAACAGCATCTACGAGAACAAAGTAAGGTTTCAAAGCAGTTTGATGGCGTCAAAACAAGCTTTTTTAAATTTACTTTAACTGTGGAGATTTGGGGTAGCACGTGTAAATTTAAGTGCTTTTTCAAACCTAGTTGTTTTTTAGTTGATCCGTAGTAGGGCGTAAATTTAAATGCTCTTTAGTGAGTCCAGCAAGTGGTATTTTTCGAAAGAAAAGCAATGCACAATAATTGGAGTTGTTTTTTTTAACTCAAACTCTCGTATACTTGCTTCCTAGAATGCAATTTTCTTAATCATTATGTTGCAAAACAAAGTTTTGAACAGACAAAATTTTCAAGATGGCTTTCATGGACAGCGGTTTCGAACTATTTTCTTTCTACAGGCTTTAAAATTTAAAATATTTCAACAACCCTTTACAAATGTGCTATTTTGTTCCAAAGTTGGAATATTATAATGAATGCATTTTATTTTTGTGGATTTTATTGATGTGTACACTCAAAAACTTTAAATAGCCCAAAATCGATATGTAAAATCACTCACAAACTTTACCTGAAGCCCTTTGGGCTTTGTTCAGGTTTGTGAGTGATTCGCTGGCATTTACACATCCATAAAATCCACAAAAATAAAATTGATTCCTTTTATGATAAACACATAAGTGAAAGTTTCAAGAATTATTCCTGAATTCAGGATTTTGAGGCTGACTTTCCATAGATACCATTTATCATGTGTTGGAGCAAATAATTTTTGTTGCCTCTCTAAAATATCTGAAGCACTAAAAGTTGGTCGTATTCCTGAAAAGCTCTTTTTTCTTTTTAATTCATTATCATACATTATTTTTTTCAATTTATAGTTTTGAAAAAGTAATTTGATGCAATTTTTCAAAGGCTTTAATGATAAGCATCTTCATAGCCTTTAGAGGCAAAATCACAAATGCAGAATACATCAAATTTTGCCTTTTCTGTGACTGTGAAATTAAGGTTAGATATTTCATGCAATAAATCTTTGCGAGATGAATCCCATGAATTATTAAGCCCTTTTGTTAGTTTTTTTAGAAGAAGTAAATTTTGAAAGTGCCATCTGCAAATTTTAGACCAGGCTGTATGTGTTTATTTTCAATTACACAGTTGAAGTGTCTGAGGACCCTAAACTAGGTAAAGACCCCATCCACAGGGCAGGTTTGTCCATGAATGCACTGGAAGGCAGGGTTGACTACATGGGCTCCAGTATCTTGATGGCCCGACTCAGTGATATGACCTTGACCTTGAGAGATGAGTGGAAGATAGACAAAGTACAAGATATTGATGCCCCTCTGGCTACTACAAGGTAAGTAATAGAAGACTTTATCTTTTAGACACATCAATCCTTCCTTAGTACTGGTTCAACCCACGAAGACACGTCCTGACATATATAAACTGAAAAATTGTTGACTGGGACGTAATGAAAAGAATGAAATAAAAAAAAAAAAAACTTTATCTTTATTTTTTATTTCTGTACAGTTGATGAGGAGATTTTTATGGGGAAATCCCTTTTGAAGAAATTTGAGAGTGGGACAATAGCAATCTTCTGTAAACCACAAAGAGATTTTGTTTAAAAAGTATATTAATTTTTGAAAAAGATCAGTAAAAGGCAAAATAAGTCATGCAAATTACCCAGAATAAAAAGAGTTATAAAGTGTAATCTCATATGTCAGCATTGGTGTAGCTCCCATTACGCATATTACGCACATGCCTAATAAAAATAGTAACACTCAAGGGAGGTCACCTAATGTGGAAAAAGTGATTTTCTATGCCGTAAGGAACTGCTCTTAAAGGAAAGAATTTGCTCCCTCTGGGAGCAAATTCTTTCCTTTAAGAGAATGTCCCATTTTGAAAAGGGACGTAATTGTAGAAAATTTATGCTTGATACAGTAGTCTCCCTTTGATGTGCGTACCTTTTTCAGCGTCCTGGCTGGGCCATTGGTCAGTATTTTCACTTAATATTTCAGAGCTGCATTTTTGTTTGCCCATGGAGAACCTGTCTTAAGCGTCCACTCAAAAAGAATACAAAAAATTGGTTTTCAAGACCAATTATCGCTTAAAATGCAGGTCAAAAGTATTGCAGAATGCTCCAAGGGGAGCATTCTGCAATACTTTTGACCTTCATTAAGCTACCATTTTCCATTAAGACCTTTGTTTTGTCTATTTTTGAGTGGCTGCTTAAGACAGGGCTTACTGTATTTCAGAGCTGCTTTGTTGTTTGCTCATGGAGATCTTGGCTGGGACAAGTTCCATATTCTTATCTCACGATCTACGACACCAGATCTGATCAAGATAGCGTCCAAGCTGGAGGAGTTTATCATGCAACAGTTCACTAGCAGTAAGAGGGTACTAGGGGCCATGGGGCCGATACCTGCTAGCGTGAGAAACAAGCGGCAAGAGAAACGTAGATCAGGGGATGAGGAGTCATGTGAGTATAGCAGAGGCAGGACTTTAGTTAAGAGTGCGTAACAGAAAAATGTTTTTTTTATTTCTCACTCAAAATATATGTTGTGGGTACTCAATGAGACGGTTCTTTTGAGCACCCAAAACATATGCCAAAAATTATGGGTAAGAAAATATTTACAATTTTACGCAGAAAATTTTTGTTTATCTAAACCTGTATAGTGCAACTCATTACAATACAGATTAGATATAACCTCATGCCTTTGATTCCAAATTCTTGCATGGGAATTCGTTACGCGAAGCTGTTTGAAGCCGCAAAATCCATGTTCAAATCATGAGATTCTCGTGCTGTTTGAACATGCCTTTTTACTTGAAAAAGCCTAAACTGGGCCCTGATTTGTAAGCGTGACGTTATATGGGAAAGAGTCCCCGCCGTGACCGGTCATTTCGCCGATGCTTTCGTTCGCGAAAACGTGGCACGCGTATATATGACGTTGTGGCGACGTAATGACATTCGAAAGTTTAACGCTGACGCCATTTTGTTTGGAAAAATCAAGTGTAAGAAAAGGGATATTTAATGTTTGAGCGACGTTTTCAGCGCGGTGTATGCTGAATTCAGGTAAAACATGCAAGAATAACGATCACACATGTTTGTTTCATTGCATTAACACTTGCCGGGTCCCTCGGGCGATGTTTAAACACTCGGCCTGACGGCCTCGTGTTCAAACAGCTTCCTCGGGACCCGGCAAATGTTAATGCATGAAAAAACATGTATGATCCCTATAATCTAACTTGCATATACACTGGTTCATAGGGAGGAGCATAGTGGCTCAGTGGTAGAGTGCTTGACTCAGGATGGAGGGGTTGCGGGTTCGAGTCTCATCGGAGGCACTGCCTTGTGTCCTTCAACAAGACACTTTATCCTCTGCTTAGTACGATTTCAACCAAGGAAGACCCATCCCAACATGACTGAAAAATTGTTGACTGGGATGTAAAGAACCAGAAACAAAAATTAGGCTCATATATACTGGTTCAGTAATGCATGGGTGAAATTTTAAAAGTGAAAGTTATTTCTAAATCAAGATTTTGAGGTAGACTTTCTAAATACTGAATTTAGCCCATTATAATAGCTTCTCTGAATTATTTTCACTTTATAAATAGTTTTGAGATTTTGGTAGTTATTGCATAAGCCAGCAGAAAAGGCTCAAATCAGCCTGTACGTATGTACAGTCTCTCCAGAGCCTTTCCTGATTGCACACCCAGATAACATATGGGCCTCGATGTTTGAAAACCTGTCTTTGGGTATGTGCAAACAACAAAGGCGCAGACCAGCCTGTGCATCCCCGCAGTCTGATCAGCACCTTTGTTATCGCTTATTGGAAAGTATCATGTCTAAACTTGCTACAGGTGAGAGTTCAATTTTCTAGCTAGTCTCTGTAGCTGAGGAGACTGGTTTGAGTCTCGTTTTGTCAGAACCCCGAAGACAGGTTTTCTCACGTCAAGGCCAATATGGAAGTCAATGAAGCCTCATACAAAAGATTAGACCTCTAGCCCCACTAGATAGCTGTGCATGCATATGTGATAAGTAACTTTATCTCATGGATTGATTTATTTTTAGTTTTATCTGAGTTACGTCATCACCGCCACTGGCAGAAGGCACTAGAGAATATCACGGGCTGTCACTTCACAATGCTGCCGACCATGTTACCTAAGGAAGGCATGATTCTAGGTGGTAACCTAACACTTCAGGGTAAAAACCTATCTCTAGCTTGTTTCCATGGCATCAACTTCCGCTCCAAGGCCTGGGCTATCTTCACCATGAACGATGTCTACATTAGTTTTGCCACAGAGGCTCAGAAGACCCAAGATCAAGGTAGGTTCGACCAGAGGATTCTACTGTAAATTCAGAAATTTTCGCGAGGGAAGTTTCACGAAAATAAAATGAGGGTCTGGATGGGGGGGTCTGGTATTCACTATTCATTAAGAAGTTTCGCAAAAATAAAACTCTCGTTAAATGGCAAAATCAGTCTGTCATTTACTGATGTATGTAAATCATGCACTTGTCAGGAATTTTTAATGTCGTAAATTTTTTTGAATGCTATTCGCAAAAATAAAATTATTTCTGATTTTTTTGGAATTTACTGTATTTTCAGACCGTGAAGGATTTTGATATAGTTTGTATGAAATCAAAACTTAACCCTTTGTATACAGGAAACCCCTAAATGGGTTCTTTTACAAACAGTGAAGACCCAGATGAAATGCAGCATAATGCAGCATTTCATCAGGGTCTACAGTCTTCACTGTTAGTAAAGGTAAAAATATCTTCAGAGAAAAGAATACAATTTTTTTTTTCAAATTATAACCTGATAACCCTAGATATGTACAATGGACTAACCCAAGTTTATTATATCAAACTAGAAGGAAGAATCCATTAGTATACAAAGGGTTAAATCAGCAGCAAGATTACAAGATAAGCAAGGCCCTTGATTATTGTAAGACACTTTTTTCTACAGGAAAAGAGCAAAGTATTCCTTATTTATCTAATGACATCTCTTCTGGGAGTGATATGACGACATGCAATAAAATCCATAAAGCACTAGTGGTTTACAGATTTTCGGGAAAAGTAATGTCGTCCATTATAACGTTGTGTGCAATAAGGGAAAATCTTGACTTTTTCACACCAAAAATGCAATTTTTAAGTATTTTTCATGTCATGTGATAAATAGAATCTAACATTCGTGCTCCTGTATTATTGAATTTATTAAACTCAGTGTGAAAAAGAGATAAAATACACGGCAAGCCTCGCATATTATCTCTTTTCCCTAACTTGTTTATTAAAATCAATAAAACATGAACACTCATGTAAGATCCTCTGTTTCTAAATGAAGGCATTTGTTGTGGTACTCATTGGAAGTGTCTCAATGAGACATTCAGAATGAGTATTCATAACATAAGTTTTTATAGAGAAATAAGAAAATTAGCAAGTTGGATAGCCTTGTGATCTAGAGATGTGGAACTACATTGTATTTTAGCTCACCTAAGCCATTCAGTGGCAGATCCAGAATTTCTGGAAAGGGGGTTTATATGTATAAAGGGGTAGGGGTTCGCTTTGCCGATTTTATCTAATTTTTTTTTAAATATCCCATGAAAATGAAATAATTTGGTCTCACTGAGACCAAATTATTTCATTTTCATAGGATATTAAAATACAGGGGGCAGGAAGGGGGGTTAGAGCGAACCCCCTTAACCCCTCTGGATCCGCCACTGCCATTGGCTCATGGTGAGCTATTGTAATCATTGGATTTCATCTTTTGTGCTTGACTTGAGATCGAAGGGTTGCCGATTCAAGCCTCACCGGCATCACTGCGTTGTGTCCTTGAGCAAGACATTTATCGTTGCCTAGTACTGGTTCAACCCAGAAAAACCCATCCCACCATAACTGAAAAATTGTTGACTGGGACATAAAGAATCAAATCAAACAAACAAAGGAACTGAATATTTAGGGCATATAAGGGCATCGTCGAGGTGTCCAAACTGGTAAGGCTGAAACCACCTGCTCAGCTACAGAGACTGGCAAGAATGATGAAATTTTGAATGCAGCAAGTTCAATGATAGTGAAAAACAGACTGCATGGGTGCACAGGTTGGTCAGTGCCTTTGTTATTTGCATGCAATAAAGTCAGGCCCGAGGTTATAAAACTTTTTCTATGCTCAACTCAGCTGAGCACGAAATTTATCCTGCTCATAAATGTTTAAATGCCAACAATTGTTGGCATTTTAACATTTATTAGCATGATAAATGCAACATCTGAGAGACTTAAAGCAAAAAAACTTCTGCATTTGTCTGTATTTTAGTTTTTATGAGCAGTTGAAATTTCATGCTCAGGTGAGTTGAGCATGAAAAAAGTTTATAACCTCAGAGCTAGGTTTTCCCGGGGTGAGGCCCATGTGGTAAGATATTTTACTCTTTCTTTCAGCGACCCATGTTGTGGAGGATTTGACATTCTTAGTGGGTCATGGACACACCAACTATTTGAGTGGTAAACATATGGCATATGTACTCAAGCTGTCTCGAGGTCACTCAATGCCCCCTACATTCACCCATGCCAACGAGTGGTTCCACTATGCCTTTGCTACGTCAGAAGTGAGAGGTTAGACCATGTAGTCTGATTTAACCAATTAAAAACCTGTTTGATATATCTGACTGTTAATGTTGGTTGCTGATTTAACAAAAAGTAAACAGTTTTCATTTCTGCTGCAACGGAATGATTGTGTGACAGCTTTCTTCAGAGATAGAGTAAACCTAGGAATAAAAGCAGACACTACTGCAGCAGACACAATCCTATCTTAGCCATGACATGAGATTTCCAACAATGTGGCATTTTGACATGTGTAGACTCGGACGAGCCTCTGCAGACTCCTTTTAAGCTCAGAAACTCCAAATAATGTTCAGTCAGTAGCTTAACACTCCTAGAATATTCAAGCAACAAGCAAAGTCTCTGATCAGAGTGCGCATATGCACAGGCATATGCACAGGCTGATCTGAGGTTCTGCATGTCGCACATACCACATTGTTGGAAATCTCATGCACTGGCTGATTTTCAGAAGAAATAAAACACATCTTTTTCATTTTATGTGAATTATTTATATGAATGGATTGTATAGCAAACAATAATGCCACAAATTAACTACTGGGCTGCGTAGCGCAGTCGGTAACGTGTCTTTCTGCAGATACGTGTCGTGACGGCAGATCTAGGGGTGGAGAGTTTGATCCCGACCCGGTCACATACTTTTGTGGAGATTGGTCATGAAACAATTTCTACGGCCATTCTCATTCCTTCCGCTGATTCAAGAAGAGTTGTTGTCAGTTACAAGCTAAAGTATGTGCACGAAGTACTGGTTAACTGCTAAGTCAAGCTTGCCCAGAAAAAAAAGTGTGGTTAGGTGAACTGACCATCCCAACATGACCATAGTTGTTGACTGACATAAAGAATGAAACCAAACCAAAACTACAAATTACATTACTGTATTCCACCAGGGTCTGCACTTGTTCCAACAAAGAAAAACAAACAAAAAAGCTTCAGAGACTGAACTAATTTTACTTTGGAAGTCAGGGGCGTAGCCAGAGACATTATCATGTTGAAGCCCACCAAAAAATGGAGAAATATCTGGCCTAGTTACTTTACTTTTCAGATAGGGAATAACAAAGGCGCTGATCAGACTGCCCTGATGCGCAGGCTGGTCTGCACCTTTGTTGTTCGCAAGCAATGAAGTCAGGGTTTCTAGAGTCGAGGTCTAGGTGATGGTGAAGCCCAGACTTCCTGGCCTCCGACTGGCTACGCGCCTGGAAGTTCAAACCAGCAAAATCTCAAATTACATAATGGACCATCCAAGTAATATGTATCCCATTGGATGGAATATTCAATAAGTTTAGAAAGGTTAACTCTTTGTATGCTGGGTAATTTTTCATGCTTTCCTTGTCATCTGCTGACTTTTTTCAAAATTAATATTTTCAAAAAATCATTTCAAGAACACTGTCAAATTGTAAGGGTTATCAACAGACAACAAAAGACGCAGCTGGCAAGAAAATATTTAAAACACTGCTAAGCTACTGCTCACATAAGTGTCATCCATGTTGTTTAAACTTGTTGTTCTAGATCTGGACAAGTTCCCAGCCATGAAGAGAGAGGGTAGCGAGAGTCCGTTAGACTATCGTAAAGTCAGGAAGTACGACCATGAAACAGAAGTTATCTTTGCCTTACCTCCGATGCAGCTACATCTGGTCACCAAACACAATCAAGCAGAACAAGAACCTCTTGAAGATGGTAAGACAATACCCCAGGTTTAGATATACAAAAATTTTCTGCGTAAAATTGTAATATTTTCTTACCCATAAATTTTAGCATATGTTTTGGGTGCTCAAAAGAACCGTCTCATTGAGACGGTTCTTTTGAGTACCAACAACATATGTATCGGTTGAGAAATAAAAAAATATATTTTCAGTTACGCACGTTTAACATAAGTCCTGCAATACTCATCTCATATGTGGAGCGCAGTGGCTCAGTTGGTATAGCGTTAGACTGGGGACCAAAATGGTTGCTAGTTATAGACTCAACGCCGGCGGGGTCACTGTTTTGTGTTCTGAGCAAGACACTTTATTGGTTGCTTAGTACTGGTTTAAGACAGGAAATCATCCCCGACATGACTGAAAATTGTTGACTGGAACATAAAGTATAAAAAAAAAAAAAAAAAAAAAAACCTGAGTTCGTATACAGCTCACTCAGGCTCTAGATATGCCTAAAACTTTTTTCCTCAAATGTATTGATTTGGACAAAAAATTGCATATGCTTCAATATACACATATATATACTCATAAGAGTATGTCAATCCAGTAGCGTAAAAAAAGTGTGGATCCTCATCAGAAGCCAGTTGATCTGGACCCACACTGTTTTCAATAGAGGCTATAGTATTTTGAAAATACTATGCACACAGTGTGATTATTAGGTGGCATAAGTTTGAAGGATATTATAATACGAATGTAATACAGGTCAACCTAGCTATCTCAAAGTCCAAGGGAATGCTGAAAATACTTCGAGTTATCCGAAGTTCGACATAAGCAAAATGTGACGTCACCCCAATATGATGTACATGTTCTATTTCCCCAAGACATACTTTTGCAGTACATGTGTACATACTTTTGCAGTACATGTGTCGTCAAACTGTTCCTACTGAAAACCCGATTGAAATGAAGACAAAAGAAACTCATTTTAGTTTGTTTTATTTCCATTTTAATTACGTTGTGGACCGCCATAACGCCACAGCCTTAGCGAGGGATAAACAATATTGCTGAAAGGGTGATTTTTTAAATTACTGATAATGAATAGGGAAATGGTAAAACATGCATTAATTATTGATATTTACGCTTTTTTTTCAAGAGATTAAACAAACATAAAAAACAAACCAAGTTGTATAAGTAAAGACTGTCGAAAACATCTCATCAGAGGACACCAATAAACAACATTAAGATTTGAATGGCATCACTAATTTTCTGATGTTCAAATCAAGCACGCCTGGGTTGTTATGCATTGTCAAGGTCAATACATGCAATTATTTACACACAAACAGCTGATCAATAAACAATGGCCGCCTCCACGCTATAACTAATTGGCGATTACTCGCAACAATGGATTATACTGGACTGAATTAAAGACTATTGTTCGATGTCTGAAGGCTAATTACTTTGTTTGACATTCATAATGTTTAATTGTTTGTCCAACACAAAATTTACTTTGACACAAGTAGTGGTAAAGAAGCGGAAAACTAATTTTGGGGAATGAAAAAAACACTTCAATATAGCCGAGATTTCGTGATAAGCAAGTTCGACATAAACAGGTTTGAAATACAAAGCAATATAGGGGAAATGCTCGGGAATGGATGATCACTTCGACATATGCCGTGTATTCGAGATAAGCAAGTTTGACATAGCGAGGTTGACCTGTATTTTGTTTTTATTCATTTACTAAAGAGTAAGGATCTTTGACTTAATGCAAATATATGGTTTTCTCCAATATCTACGTAAATAATTACTGAAATTTTGTATACACAATATTTGTGACTAGATATTGGTTTGGATGGCTGTAAAACAGCCTAACTATTTTTAATATCTGGTGTAAGGGTGAAGCTAGGGTACTACAGAAAAAGTGACTGATTGTAACATCTTTGCTACAGTTTATATCTTTGATTGTGTTTTTAGATCCAAAGCCAGTTGTGGAGTGTAGTTTTATAACAGAATTTGAGGATCACACACTGGTGGCTATGGATGCTGAAGTTATTCTATTCCTACATGATCTCATTGCTTCCTATATAAGAGAAAAAGACAAAGGTAGGTTTTATTTAGAGTTTAGTTTCATTCTTGGGGTAACCCAATAGTCTATGATCTCAGATTAAGACAACCTGACTGTGTGTGGATCGTGAATCTTGTATTTTACTTGTTTGACAAAAAATGAAACAATATTGATTTTTTTTCAAATTTCTTGTTGGGATTGACAACTTTATGAATTTCCCTCATAAATTTGGGTGACAAAATTAAAATTATTAGAAATACAGAATTGTTTTTTGCTATTTTATTAATGCGTAAACTCTGGCAAATCACTTGCAAACTAAAGATAAAGCCAAGGCTTGGCAGATTGTTAAAATGGACAAAAATAAATTTTATTTAAGAATTGAAAGTTATTTTTCTGCGTTTCACTGAGGTATGAAATGTCGGGGAAAATTACATCTAATTTGCATGAAAACCGAAGGTTTTCATGCTAAAATTAGATGTAATTTAAACGACATTTCATACCTCAGTGAAACGCAGAAAAATAACTTTCAATTCTTATAATTACAACTTCTTCTTTATTCATTCTTATTCAGTATTTATAATTATGTTTTCCTTAAAAAAATACGTTTCCAGCTAATAGTTCGTTTCGCGCATTTAGACTATGACATGCCTATGTAGACGTTACGATCGCGACGTTCAAAAAATCAAAATGGCGGCCGTTCTCCAATTGAAAATAAACAACTACATTTCAGAGACTAGAATCTCGTTTTTACATTGACAACCGAAAAAACTTAACATAGGTGTTCATTAGAATGTGTACGATAGTTACGTCATCGGATATGACGTCATTCATTTACATTGGTGACGAAAAGCATCATCTGTCAAAATGGTTTGGAAAGGAAAAGAAATGACCCCCAGCAAAAAGAAATTGAGCTATCTTTATTGAGTGAATGAAGAAAGCAAAGACGAATTGCAAAAGATGTTGGATAAACCAGGCAACAGTCATGCAGTAAGTTTAAGAAACGATTTTATTGTGGGGGCTCGACTGAAAACATACAACGAAGTTGCAGAAAACAAGCACAAGTGCAAGAGGCGATCGCATCATTTTGCGGACTGGGAAACTAAATAGATCGCAGCCAAGTGCGGATCCAGAGGGGGGGGGCAGGGGGTCCGGACCACCCCCCTGGAAAATCACAAGTTATTTGGGTTTATATTGGGAATAAGCAATTGGACCCCCCTCCCCCCTGGAAAAAGTTGGATCCCCCTGGAAAAATTTGGACCCCCTCCGGAACCTTCAAAAATGATATTTTTCTTTGAAATTAACCATTTGACTTCTGTAAACTAAGCCGAGGACTAAGAAAAAAGCAAAAAACAAACAAACAACGCTGTCAGAGCTTTTTTGTCAGATTGACGTGGACCCCCCCCCCCCCCCCCCCCCCTGACGAAAATTCCTGGATCCGCGCATGGCAGCAGACAGCTGATAGGTATGACTACTGTTAATTTAAGCGTCGTATGTAAGTTAATCTTTGCTTTTCTACCTGAAAAATATAGGTGTAAGTGCAAGGTAAAGTGTCAGTAGTTGCAGGCTGTCCATTTCTCTTCATAGAAGCATTGCACAGTATCACAAAAGTAGTTCTGTCGTGAATGGCCCCGCCCCTCATGAATACGGACCGGGTTCATTGAAAAATGAAATACAGGTCAATGCGATCAGATGACCCTTCTTGACCAATCAGATTAGCGGATCTCAATGAATGTTATGACAGTTGTAATTATTTGTATTTTACCTTTTCTCACCATTCACTACAATTGATATTTGCTCTCTCATCTGCTTATGTACTTTGATAGCATATATTGCAAACAATATGGAACCAGATCAGACTGCTCTCTTCAGAGCAGTCTGATCATGGTTCATAGTGTTTGCTGTCAAGGTTTCTGAAGTGCGTTTGAATATATGAAGCAGACAACATTTTCAATGATTTTTGTATTTTGTTTGACAGGAAGTAGAGCCTCAGCGGCAGGGAGCAGTTCTAAGTCAGCCAGTAAGACGTCACAGGAAGGTGACAAAAAGAAAATGACTGATCCTCTGACTGTACTACAGCAAGACTGGAGGGAGTACAAATGTATAACATGGCAGCTTGAGCCAACTGTCAGGTGAGATGTTCTAAATCACTTGCATTAGCATTGAATTGACTCCATCTCTATAAAATCAAAATTGAAAAAAATGCATATTCCTTAATCACTGGAATAACAAATAAGCATGACAGTACCGTACTATAATTTGAGCCAGTGCGTGAGATTTCCAACATTGTGGTATGTGCGACCAGCAAAGCCTCAGATCAGCCTGTGCATATGCGCAGTCTGATCAGAGACTTGGCTAGTCGCTTGAGTATTCTATAATTGCTAAGCTACTGACTGAACACCATTTGGAGTTTCTAAGCTTAAAGAAGGCTGCAGAGGCTCGTTCGAGTCTACACGTGTCAAAATGTTGGAAATCTTATGCCCTGGCTCATTTTATCAATTTTGATTTCCAATAGAGATGAACAGTAATGTAAGTTAGGAATAGACATGGCAACATTGATATTTTCTATTTTGATTTCCTATATGATGACAAGCCTGAAATAAACAGGAAGAAAACATTAATATGGATTGTGCTTGATGAATTGGGTCGCAAAAATGGCTTCTTTCATGTGCTTCTCTTGTCAAGAAGCCACAATTTTTATGCATAGCATTATTTCAGTTGTTAAAATAAGGATTTTATTTGGTATAAAATTAGCAAGATGGCCACCAAAATGGCTGTCGACAATTTTTTTGCACTTGTGGGTACTATGCTTGATGTATTGTTTTCAAGGTGGCTACTATAATGATGCAATTTCCATTTCAACAAAGGCTCTTATGCAGGACCCTTTGTTATCAGACAACACAAGTTGTTCTCTTATTGAGTTATTTGTAGAACATACTTGCTGTTTTTCAGGTTGCTACACTGGGCGAGTAAGCAGATAGATCCTGTAGGCGTTGACTATGTCCTCCAGAAGCTGGGCTTCAGTCATGCCCGGGTCACCATACCCAAGTGGATGCAGAGAGGATTCATGGACCCTTCAGATAAAATCATCTCCATGCTAGTGAACAAACTCATTGTTTTACTGAGAGAGAATCCAGAACCAAGATAGCTATCTGTTATATCTGACTTTATATGAGCCTCTTCGCGAGAAAACCTGTCTTTGGGATTTCCGACAAAACGAGACTCAAACCATTCTATTCAGCTACAGATACTAGCTTGAAAATTGAAATTTCAGTCATAGCAAGTCTAGATATAATACTTTCCAAAAAATGAATAACAGAGGCCCTGATCAGACTGTGCGGATGCGCAGGCTTGTCTGTGCCTTTGTTGTTCGCAAATCACCTAAGACAGGTTTTCTCGCGTCCGAGCCCATATAAGTTGACCAGCAATATAAGATTTTGGTACTAATCTCGTATGCATACAGTCACCATTTAGCTCTTTCCTTTACAGGAGTGCCTTTTGACGTCTGCTGATAATCTCTGCAAACAGTTTGGAGCCAGATCAGGAACGACAGAATGTCATTCTGTCGGTCCTGATTTGGCTCCAAACCGTTGACACTCTGATATTGTTTCAGAAAGTTTCAAAAGAACTTTTTGAAAAAAGTTATTTTGAAAAAATTCAGCAGCCAACAACAAAAGCATGAAAAATTACCCAGCATGCAAAGAGTTAAACAAGCATGAGCTTCTATGTTAACAGTGGGTCAACAGTTCTAAATTTTGATCTGAATCTATTTCATATTCCATATTTTGTGTCTGTGAACAGAAAAGCCTCTGGCGGGACTGCATGGATGATCAAGCCTTAGCTATTCACTAATGCAATAGTACCAAAATTTCATATGCTGGCTCAATGGGGGTGGGGGGGGGGGGGGGCTATGCCAAAAAACTGCAATTTTCTTATTTCTTCATATTTGTGTTGTGATGCCCATTGTAAACATTGTGTTGAGCAGGATATTTTGGAGATATGTTGTCTTGGGAAATGTTAAAATGTCAGTCAAGGTATCTCTGTAGTAGATACAAATTATTGACAACTCTTTATTTTTTACCCATTATGGTTGATATTTCGTGTGAGCATCTGCAGGCATATGATTCACGTGAAATAACAAGCTTAATTTGGTAAACAAAATGTTAAAGTACATCTATTTGCTGGATATAGATAGTCCCTTTGAGAGATCAATCATGAGAAAATGGGCAGCTGAGGCCTAACAAAGTCTTCTATCCATTTTGCCAGCTGGCCCCCGGGAGCTGACCATCCAGTATTATGGATGACTGCAGTTTTTATAGCCATTTATACCACCCTTACCAACTTTAGCACGATATATCTCGTGATGTGCAAGGTCTACACTAATGTAGGTGGTATAAAATAGTTATACCATGTTTGTCCACCTGTACGTAAGATAATCCACTCGCTAAAGCTCGTGGATTATCTCCACGTACAGGCGGACAACACATGGTATAACTATTACTTAGTAAGATTTTTGTTTCAACATGGCTCTGTGTTTTTTCGTGGGGGTCTAATGACGTCCATTGTGTGTGTGAGTGTGTGTGTGTGCATAGCTCCCGCTTAATTCTAATGTCAGTTTTAACGCTACCTAGAGTTGTCAATATTTTTAAAATAAGCTGTAAAATGGATCTAATGAACATTGTTAATTGATTGTTATCGCAGAAATGAACTTGTTATTCTAACAATCATGTTGAAGGTAAAGATAAAGAAAATTAATTTTATTCTAAACAGACAGCTTTAGCTTAATAAGCAACAAAATACTTATCTGCCTGATCTTCAAAACAAAATCCATATAATGGGAGCATCTGCAAGGGAGCTCCTACTACAGGTTTATACAGTTTGGTTTGGATAAATTCTGTGTGTAAAATACAGTAAAACCTGTCTAAAATCGGCCGCTCTCAAAAAGACCAAAAATTAGTTATCAATACCAATTATCACTTAATGCAGATAAAAAGTCTTGCAGAATTCAGCAATACTTTCAACCTTCATAAAGCTACCATTTGTCATTAAGATCTTTGTTTTGTCTAACTTGGAGTGGCTGCTGAAGACAGGTTTTACTGTTACTTGCATTTCATATGCATTTGCCACTAAATATATCTTTTTGTATGGAATGTTTGTTTTTTGGTTTGGTTTAATGCTTTACATCCCAGTCAACAGCTATGGACATGTTGGGATGGTCAGTTCACCTAACCACACTTTTTTCCTGGGCAAGCTTGACTAAGCAGTCAACAAGTACTTTGTGCACGTACTCTCGCTTGTAACTGACAACAACCCTTCTTGAATCAGGGGAAGGGAGGAGAATGGCCGTAGAAATTATTTCATCAATCTCCATTTAAGTATGGGACCGGGCCGGGATTTCCATCCCGGCCCCTGAACCTGCCGTCAGACATGTTACCAACTGTGCTACATGGCCTGGGTACTAAATGTTTATAGGATGGACTATTTTATCTATGACATTTTTATGTTATTAACTGGAAATAACAACTAACAGAAAATTTGGGTGTTGTGATCTTTAATCCATGTGTAACATTTTATAGCATTTATACTTTTATTATTTCACACCACAATTTAGCTTTATTATTTCATACCTCAGTTTAATTTTATCATTTCACACAATTCAAATTTATTATTTCGCACAACTTGCATATAGATTTATTACTTAATACAATTTAATTCTCTTTTTTATCATTATAAGACATTGGTACTTATTAAATAGGTGATTAGTAAAGGCTCCAAGGCAGCCCTACTGGGGCCTTTGCTCCTTGCATACACAGAGAGTAGAGGACAGCTTAGACCAAATGGGCCTTGTCGTGAGCAAACCTGTCTTCGGGGTTGCTGAAAACACGAGACTCAAACCAGTCTCCTCAGCTACACAGACTAGCTAGAAAATTGAAATTTCACCTGTAGCAAGTTTACATATGATACTTTCAAAAAAGCGAATAACAAAGGCGCTGATCAGTCTGCGCGGATGCGCAGGCTGGTCTGCGCCTTTGTTGTTCGCAAACCCCTGAAGACAGGTTTTCTCACGTCAAGGCCCAAATAGTACGGCTAAAGGTCATAGCCTCACTAGATAGCTGTGCATAGATGTGTAACTTGACACATATGCAATAAGTATCATGATTTCTCTATTGGCCCATTATTTATTATTTTGAAAGTTGTAAATAAATAAAACCTGGTGTGGCTTGTAGATATCTGTATAAATATGTAGATATCTGTAAATGCTATATAGAAAGGGATGTTTTTATTGTTGATATTGTACAGATGCTTTACAGTAAATGTTCTAAAATTTTGAATACTTTTCACTTTCTTTTCATAAACAAAATGTTGGTTATCAGGACTGGAAGTCATAAAATGCCTGTCAGAATAGTAAACAGGGAAGACCCTGATCAGACTGCTTCTTCAGTCTGATCTGGGTCTGTGCTGTTTGTCTAGGCCTTTTTTGGCAGGCAACTTGTGTTCAAAATTTTAGAACATTTATTGTATAGTTAGCAAGAGTAGTTTAGTATACAGCCAAGCTGAAAGTATTTAATCATGGAAATATGTCCCGGCAAAAGTGGCAACAAATAGCTTTTCCATTAATAGTTCTGCTAAAATATACTAATTAATGAACCGTATTTTCTGCACATTTTCATTTTACTTTTTATGAAATTTATGTTTTGTGTATGAAATTAGTTAACATTCATAGTATAAAAGATAATAACGAGATACAGCAAAGCTTTATGGGCATAGATGTCCATGTAAATGGAGACGTACAGTTTGAGCACCTTTAACTCTAGCTCAATTTGTAAGAGTTGTTTGTAAGCTATACATTACATGTACCATGAATGCTGTTATTTAATTTATAGCCCTTTATTCCATGTTTTTGCTTAAGCTAATTGTTACTATTTTTAGTAAAACATGGAATAAAGGGCAGGCTGATAGTGCTCATGAATGACCCATTATGGCCTGTGCATGCACCCATGCACATGTGATGTGATAAAAAGTTCAAAACATGGCAATTATCTCGTAACCAGCCATATGGGCTTGCCCTCCAGAATAAAAGCCCTTGTGCAAATATGGAGCTATCGGGTCAATATGCCTGGTAATGCGACCCTGGCCATGTCTCAATCTTCCAATGCTGAATAATTGGGCCAGCACATGCGATTTTTGTTTGTTTGTTTTACGTCCAATCAACAATCTTTCAGTTATATAGGGACGGGTCTTCCTGGGTTGAACCAGTATTAAGCAAGGATTAATGTGTCTTGCTCAAGGACACAACGCAGTGATGGCGGTGAGGCTCGAACCCGCGGCATCTCAGTCTCAATTCAAGCACTCTACCACTGAGCTCCCCAGCTCATGAGATATTGATACTTATCCTTATGTGTGAAATATTTCTTTAAACATGCAGTTTAAGCTACCTAGTGGGCTTACATGTTTAGTTATTGATCTGAACTATCGTCTACCTCTGTATTTTGTGTTTGCTAGTAGGGAAGGCTCTGACAAGACTGCCCAGATGCGCAGGCTGGTCTGAGCCTCTCTTTGTGGCAAATGTTTTATGTACCAAACTTGTGTGCTGGCTCAACTATTTTAGACTTGGTCACACTTTGTTTATTGTATAAATCATTTCATTATATGTTTGTCACAATTTAATCTATTCTATGGGTTTAAGGTATTTTCAAAGGCATAAGCTTTAATCAGCAACTGTAGATTAGCTATGTTTTTTAATAATTATTGCTTAATGCAGGTCAAAAGTATTGCAGAATGCTCCCCCTTGGAGCATTCTGCAATACTATTGACCCTCATAAAGCTAAAATTGTCATTAAGACATTTGTTTTGTCTATTTTCGAGTGGCCTTTTTACACAGGTTTTACTTAAGCTGATCTATCTTCATCTTCACCAGTGAAGGTTTCGTCGTATCTACCTTTCGACAAACCCTTCGCCTCACGACCCTTGATATTTATTATTAGCGCAGACTAATTGACCAATGAAAACGCCAGGACGGATTTTTTTGATAATCCCTTCCTGCCAATCAGTTCAAACATAGCAGTTTATCGGCATAATATACACTGCCTGCTTAGTCTCCATAAGTCCAGATAAGCAAAGATTTTGGTTGGTAAATTATCTATTTTTCTTCTATCCTTCAGTTCAAAATTATGTTATGGATGCTCAAAACAACCATCTTAATGTGGCGGTTCTTTTGAGCACCTTAAACATATAGTTTAGTTGTTAAATAAGAAAACTGAATGTAAAGAAATTACGCCGTCTTATCTGGAGGCCTGGTGTTTATCAATTTTTTGCACCGCTTTGTGATTGATCATATTGCTTAATTGTTACTATTTTCGGCTTATGACATATTCAATCAGAGAAAATCAAAGCTATGGGGCCAAGGGTTAGATTAGACAATCCCAACCCTTGGTAGGACAAGATGATCTATCTTCTGTATTGTTACACTTATGTTCAAAGTGAAATAATATATAACTTAAATTGAAATGGGCCACCATACGAGAAAACCTGTCTTTGGTGTTTCCGGCAAAGTGAGATTCAAATGACCCTGCTCAGCTACAGGGCCTAGCTAGAAAATTGAAATTTCGCATGTGGCAAGTCTAGATGTGATGCTTTATATTAAGCCAATAACAAAGGTGCTGATCAGACGGCGCATGCTGGTCTGTGCCTTTGTTGTACGCAAACTCTGGAAGACAGGTTTTCTTGCGTCAAGGCCCAAATAATATATGATGTCATTAGATGACACTAAAAAGTGAAATTTATCATATTTGTTTATATGTATTATGGAATTAATGAACACTTTAAAAATAAGGGAACTATTTTCAAGATACTTTGGAATTTTCCTGTATTTTTGAAGTGGTGTTAATAAACATCTACAGTATTAAACCCAAATATTTGAAAAGAGAAGCCTGATCAACCCATATAAGCCTAGCTCCCTTTTTGTGGGACATATGCAAACAGTAGAGACCCAGATCAGACACCTGCAGACTGCCTAGTTGATCAGAGTCTCCATTGTTTGATTAAAGACTGTCCTAAAAATGAAAAATACCCAACAACCCTTAAAACTGAAATGGACTTGTCCAATTGGTAAGAGTGGGGCATTCCATTCCACTTGTAAAAATTGGGTGAAACATAAAGGAGCAGCCTAATCGGGGTTTGCACATTTTGCCATTTTAAAAATATATATTTGCACACCATAATTGTAATAGGTTCATAAATTTGAGGCAATAAAAAGTTAAGATGTAAAAATGTCAATTATTTAGGGTAACTACATGTGTTTATCAAGTTTAATTAATGTACTGTAGCCCAAAAAGTCATATACACTCTACATATCTACTTAATATAATCTTATCATGTGCAGTTGCTAACTCTCAGGGTAATACTTATAAGAGATTCTACTTGTATTTCACTGAATCTGTTTACATGTACCGCATAATAATCTGTTCTATATGTCTTATCTGCTTCAACATGGCACAATTTAAGAAGCCTGGCCCGAGGTTATAAAACTTTTTTCATGCTCAACTCAGCATAGCACAAAATTTATCCTGCTCATAAATGTTAAAAATGCCAACAATTTTTGGCATTTAAACATTTATTAGCATGATAAATACAACATCTTAGAGACTTAAAGCAAGAAACTTCTTCATTTGTCAGTATTTTAGTTTTTATGAGCAGTTGAAATTTCGTACTCATTTGAGTTGAGCATGAAAAAATGTATATTACCTCAGGATCCGGTTACTGTGCATTAATATTCCTGACAATATTCCAAGACACTTAATGCAAAACCACTGTTCCTAGAGCAGTCTGATCTAGGCTTTCCGTGTATGAAATGGTTTTTCATGAATCAAAGAACTGGGGTCCAGTTTCATTAAACGCATTTCGTCATTCAACCTTTGTAAACCTAATGTAAAATTCTGATATTCATGATCAATTTATGATGAAAATATGGTGAAATTGACGCGAGATTAACAAAATTTAAGAGGTGTTGTTAGATCAAACCAATGACTGATCAAATTAACCATGTAAGCGTATAGTAAATGGACGGATAGATCAAAGCTTTTGTTGTAGCTAAAGACTATTATTTACATTTTGTCTTTTTTTCTATCTTACAATAGCTTGTGGCTTGATATGTTTTGTAGTTAAATTTGAGTCCTTGGCTTCTAATACAGTACAATCCCTTTATAACACTATGGGGCCCATTTGGGTGGACTGTGTTATAAGTGAATCATGTTATAAAGGGAAATTTTACAAAGGAATTATAGAAAAATGACTCATAGGAAAATGACATGGGTCATTTTTCTACAATTCCTTTCCAAAATTCTATGGTAAAATATATTGGGAGCAGCATGCCTATGTTATATGCTAATCCCTAACAATGTGTTATAAAAGGACTGCACAGTATTTCTAGATCATGTTTTTTTAGATGACTGAAAAATTGCTGTCCATTGCTAATGATAAAAAAAATCTACTTGCCGAGAAGATCATTTTCAAAAAACAGTCTGCTAACCTTATTATTCTAAGAAATGCATTTCCAGGGCCATATAATTTCATTTTCAGCTCACCTGGGCTGAAGGCTCTCAGTGAATTTATAGGATGGGACTCGAGCCGGCTTGTCTGTGCATCTGTTCACTTTCAAACATGAATATCTCCGAGACCAGCTGGCCAATCAAAATCAAATTTCATCTTGAGCATCATTGGGGTGCAGGAAAGGCTGCTTTAGATTTTGGGCCAGATCTGATCAGAACTCTGGTTTTCATGGCAACAGATAACTCCCATAGGGTTTTAATGGGGAAATTCTTGTTACCACTCTAGCGCCTTCATTTTTGAATGGATCTTCTTCATTCTTGCAGGTAACGAGGACAACCATAAAATCTCGGATGGGTTCGAAATTTGGCAAGATTTGATCAGGGACTGGTGACTAGAGTTAGCTGCCCTTGAGCATCTGGAAAATTCTCCATAGACTTCTAATGGGAGAAATGTTGTGACAACTCTAGTGCCTTCATTTATGGATGGATCTTCTTTAATCTTGCAGATAACAAGGACAACCATATAAGCTTGGGTGAGTTTGAATTCCGGCCAGATACCGTCACCTGCTATGGAGTTAGCTGCCCTTGAGCGTCTGAAAAATCAATGTATAATGTTGTGACCACTCTTTAGATTGGATCTTCTTCATACTTGCAGGTAACAAGGACAAATATAATATCTTAGATGGGTTTGAAATTCAACAAGATCAGATGAAGGACTACAGAGTTAGCTGCACTTGAGCGTCTTAAAAATATTTATATAATGTTTTGACCACTCTAGCACCTTCATTTTGATTGGATCTTTTTCATTCTTGCAGGTAACAAGGACACTCATACAAGCTTGGATGAGTTTGAATTTCTAGCAGACCAAATGTAGGACTGCAGAGTTAGCTGCCCTTGAGCATCTGGAAAATATGGGGTCTCCAAATATTAATGCTGGCCCGCAGGCGAGCGATTGTTGCCCATTGGGCTGCTTGTTTTTAACTTCTGAGGCAAATCAGCTTAGTGCATATATCAGTAACCCTTGACTAGATAAAACCCTATATATCGTGCAGAAACCTTATTGCCCACAGAAAGGCCTTTCCAGGGGCATTATGATTATGGAGTTGCCTTTCCGAGGGTAATAAGCTTAATGCATATTATCAGTAACCTTTGACTGTATAAAACCCTTTATATTTGGCCTTTACAAACAATGTACTGTAGTGCCACCCAAGAGTGACAGCGATATATTTTGCTTACACATGTTAAGTAAAACATTAACTTGTACACTCCACTTGAGCTAACGCAAATGAACAGATCACTTGTGTATTAATCCTGCAAAGGCCTTTCCAAGGGCAATATGATAAAGGAGTTGTGACTGAGGTTTAATTGCTTAACCCTTTGAGGGCCTGCAAAAATGCATCTAAAATGTTGTCTGCTAATCTCATCTGCTGCATATATTTGGTCTACAGATAATTTACATGTAGACAAATATTATGCACTGTCAATATATTCAGGATCTGCTTTAAGCTTATATGTAAGCCATTTCCTGCTGCATATATTTGTTAACGTTGTTGACTTGTAAGTGTTGGGGCAAACAGTGTGGTCCCAGATCAGACTGCTCCTATACACTGTTTGACCAAGAGGCTTCTAAAACATTTCAGCAGATGACAAAAGCAGAAAACTTTTTATTGTGATTGGTGCTTGAATGGTTAATGCATATTCTCAGTGATATTATTATTTCTGCAATGCTTATTCACTTTCATTTAACCCTGCCTGCTAGTCGTCTGCTGATAACTTTTGCCACATGTTTGTAACCAGATCCAGCCTGACAAAATGTAGAGTCTGATCTGATTTCAAACCATTTGACACTGATGGTATTTCCTAACATATTTTTTCATAAAGTTAATTTTGAAAATTTTCAGCAGACGACAAAAGCATGCAAGATTACCCAGCATGCAGAGTAAATAGTCATTGTATTGGATGGGTGTGAAGCTAATATTTTTATTTATTTTTCAGTTTATAGCATCTCATTATATAGTTATCAAATCTTGTTATTTGTTATTAGTGGAAATAAAATATGGAAATACTCTGCTCTTCATTGTTCCCACCTTTTTATACCCCAACTTCATGTACAGTAAATGTTCTAAAGCCGGGCCACATAGCGCAGTCGGTAACATGTCTCACTGCAGAAACGTGCCTGACTGCAGATCCAGGGCTCACGAGTTCGATCCCGGCCCGGTCCCATACTTTCTTGTAGATTGATCATGAAATTATTTCTAAGGCCATTTTCCTCCCTTCCACTGAGTGTGTATGACAAGGAAAACTCAAGAAGAATCCTTTGACAAGAAAATTTGAGGTTTTCTCCCATGGTTTGCCACTTGTGATTATCTTCACAGTTTAACATTAATTTTTTCAAATATTCAGACAGATGGGTCATGGCAAATAATAAAAGAGTGATATAAGAGTAGACATTATTTGCCATTTAAGTTATCAAAATATTGGGATAGGATTGGTGAGATGAGGGTTTCTGGAAAAATAATGGGTAAATACAGTAAGCTAAGGAAATAAGCAAAGATTTTTTTTTTTTTTATTTCTTCACTATTGAAAAGGTTAACCCTTACTGAATGTTTTATGTACTACACTCCTCTTCAATCTTTATCCAATTATAACTTGCAGGATTTTAGTGATTTTCTTGCATTTACAAGCAGAGTGGCCAAAAAACAGTGTGGATGCTGATCAGCTGGCTTCTCAGAAGCCAGCTGATCTGGATCTACAGTGTTTTCAAAACAGTCCCAGCATGATAAAGGTTAACCTGTTTAGGACAGTATTTGTTGACATACACCTGATAAAAATATTTTCCCATCAGGATCTACAGTGTTTTCAAAACAGTCCCAGCATGATAAAGGTTAACCTGATAAGGACACTATTTGTTGACATACACCTGATAAAAATATTTTCCTTTTTTTGATGGTGATATATTGTTACATAGATAAAGCAGATGAGAGGAGAAGATAAACATTTATCTACAATACTATCGGCCATTATCTGGTGTATTATATCTCAAAGATTAGAAGTTTAGAATTTGTAAAAGTCTCCTAATATCCTAACTAATCACCGTATATGTAATATTATGCCAGCAATAAGATTACCAAGGCCAAGAATAAAACCGCATTGTTTGAATTGAAACGTAAGAGCAACTACCTAGTATGGATGTGCTGACGGAAAAGTCTTCTTTTTTTACAGCATTCATTCATTTTTCCCAGCTTTTCTAACATGAGTTACCCACTTTTTGTGACTGTATACCTATAACCTTGTTTTTTAGGCTAAATGATTGTAACTCTCCTTGCTAGTGGCAACATGTCGTTTGACGATATCCTTAGCAAACAGTTTGGAGCCAGATCAGGACCAATATTCTGTTGGGCCTGTTCTGGATCCTAAATGTTTGACAGTTATAGTGTTCCTGAAAGATTTTTTTAATTAATTTTGAAAAAAGTCTGCACATGCAAGATTACTGAGCATGCAAAGTTAATTTATTTTTCGGCAAAATGATCTTAAAATTAGGCAGTGATAGAAATATGATTTCAGTAACTTATCACACATGCAAGCAGGGATGGCTCAGACTAGCCTGCCCATCAATGCAACTCTCCACACAAAGTGCTGATGTAGAGAAAGGCCCATGCCTACATTTAGCTCTCAGATCCCACTAGATAGCTGTGCATTTATGTTTAACTCTTTACCTACTAGTGTCTTCTGCTGATAATTTTTGCAAACTGATTGGATCTGGATGAGGCCAGGCATAATGTTGGGCCTGATCTGGATGCAATTTGTTAGAAACTCTGCATGCTGAGTAATTTTGTATGCTTTTTGTTGTGTGCAGATTGATTTTTTTTCAAAACTGATATTTTTAAAAAAAAATTCTTTCAGGAAATCCATCAGAGCACCAAACAGTTTGGATCCAGACCAGGCCAAACATTTCATCAGGCCTGATCTGGGTCCAAGATGTATGCAAATTTTATCATCAAGGTAAACAGTTGAGTCAACAAGTGTGAGTAAAAAAGTAGTTCGGGTATAGGTCCTACTGTGCCCGTTATCTTAACAAGCCAAACAAACAAGCTTTTGACAACCCAAACATGAAAAAGTGGCCTCCATTCATTCTTATGCACACTACAAGCCCAGATCAGCCTGCACAGCAGTGGAGAATGACCAGTAGCTTCACAATATTAGACTTGGGCAGGGGGAATCTGAAAGGATGATATGGGTGTGGCCCGGGTGTGTGAGTGAGCTCCAAAGCTTGTTCTCTGTTAACCTATTTATACCAAATAGAATATGTCATTCTTATTTTCATACTTTTGTTGTCATCTGCTAACTTTTTATAGGGATCATATTGCTTTAGGCTTGTCCGTCCGTCCATCCGTCCGTTGGTGTGTACATTAAAAAAAATTAAGTTAGGGTTTTGAAACTTCATAAATCTAATTCCTCATAAAAAAATAAATGACCCATATTTTTTTAGTCTGAATCATCTCCCTTTATGGAGCTATGCCCCTTTTAAAGGGTCAGAACGACATTTTGTAATCAACATATCTCAAAAACAAGCATCAAATTTGGTCAGCTGATAGAGAATAATAAGTAGATTTTAAAAAAAGTTTTTTTTTTAATCTTTATTGAATTATTGCCCTTTGCAAATTTGGTCACTGGAAAATAAACTTTTTCAAATATCAGAGTGTCAACAGGTTTGGATACAGGTCAGGACGAATGTTATGATAAAAAATTGTTAAAATGCAACAAGAAAGTGGGTGTCTAATGATATTTAATCAAGGTTTCATTTTACAAGAAGCTGATTTTGTGATATGTTGGCATATGTCATATATTTTCTGCTTTTATGGATTAAATCAAAAAGAAAATTGAACTTGTTGGTTCAGTATACATGCGCGTTATACATTTTTTATTAAGTTGATGAGGGGAGGGAGGATCCAAATACCTATATAAGCGGGCCATCATCGGGCAAGCGAGCCATCATTGGCCTGTCAGCGAAACACCATTTGCGTTTCGCTGGAGTGCAGATGAATGCTGGCTAGGTAACTTTGTGATTTTCAGGTGATCCAGACCAATATTGCTAAAAAAAACTATATTTATGTGATTTTCTATGGGGGTGGGGGGGGGTCTGGACCCCCTGTCCCCCCCCCTCTCTGGATCCGCGCATGGTATATTTTATTTCACAATAAGAGCAGAATTCAATAGGTTGTACTCTAATGAGTTTTTCTCTCATTTTCAGTTCTCATGATGAGTCTGCAGTTTGTAAAATAATATGTCACTTAAAACCATTTATTATTTAAAATTACCAAACGACAAGTTTATCGTGTGCGTATTTTTCTTCTCTAACAGCTATATAATTCACGCTGTCTAAATTCATTTTCTAAACTGATCTTATCGCTCCATGCTAAAGAGCTTCAATTTTTGACACCAGTGACAACGAACACAACCCCCAAATTTTGTCTATTAATAAAAGATAATTTAGTATATATGAGCAAGATGATTGCTTGTAGCACGATCACTACATGTAGTATCTAAATGTTTACCTCGACAAGCAATATAGCCCCGAAGAGATGCGGCATTGGATTGAGTAATATTTGCTGAGGGCAAAGCAATCTTCAAGGACAGAAATATGATGGGGTCCCCCCTCCAGGTAGCTGGCTAGTTGCAGCATAGCAGATCTCACACCAGGCCCCAAGGTTATAAAACTTTTTTCATGCTCAACTCAGCTGAGCACAAAATTTATCATGCACATGAATATTAAAATGCCAACAATTGTTGGCATTTTAACATTTATAAGCACGATAAATATAACCTCTGAGAGACTTAAAACAAGAAATTTATTTATTTGTTGGTATTTTAGTTTTTATGAGCAGTTGAAATTTCGTCCTCAGTTGAGTTGAGCATGAAAAAAGTTTTATAACCTTGGGCCTGATCTCCAGGCGTTCTTTTCTTAGGGGGTCGACTGTCGTGACCTTCCTCTCACGGCAAGTGTTCTTCATCAATATCTTCCCATGTAATATTGGGCCTCCCTGGCCTGAGCCTTGCATCACATGCTGTTCTGACTGCACCACTAGAACATTCCATATGTTCAAACTAGGGAGTGCAGTGGCTCAGTCGTAGAGTGCTTGACTCGAGACCGAGGGGCCGCAGGTTTGAGCCTCACTGGCGTCCTGGGTTGTGTCCTTGAGCAAGACACATTAATCCTAGCTTAGTACTGGTTCAACCCAGGAAGACACATCCCTTTATAACTGAAAGATTGTTAATGGGATGTAAAGAATCAAATCAAACAAAAACAAAATTTTCAAACTAGAGGAGCCTTCTCTCTTTCAAAATGCGGCCAAGGTCCTTGAGCTTGTAGAGCTTTGCTGGTAGCACTCTTGACCTTACTCGTAACAGTGGCCACATCCTCTGGCTTGATATTGTAGATCTGTCTGATCATGGCCCTGTCATTGCACTGCAAGTGCTGAAAGTTCAGCCCACATCCTCTGGCTTGATATTGTAGATCTGTCTGATCATGGCCCTGTCATTGCTTGCAAGTGCTGAAAGTTCAGCTTGGTCAACAGCTAAGTATCACTGGCACGGAGCATGGAACTCTGTGCCCAACAGCTGTACACATGGCCACAGGTCATGTAAGACAGAAGGCAGGATGCGAGAAATGGCAGTAGCAATTGTTAAACTTCTGCACATACATTACCTCTTTAAAATTTTTCACTTTCTTATTTACTGTATTTTAGTAATAAAAGAATAGAAGCCCTAAGCGGCATCTAAAAAATACTGGCACGATAAAGTCTACTGAGGATCCAGATTGGCTGGCTTCTAAAGTTAGTCGATCCGGGTCCATACTATACAGTATTAGAATCCTGCAATAAAAAACACCTTCAATTGAGAGATAGGTCACTTTTTCAGATCCAAATCAGGCCTGACATTCTGTCTGCCCTGAACTTGGTCCAAACTGTCAGCAGACAATAAAAGGCGCCACTGGCAGTCAGAGTTAATCTTTTCAGCAGGATAAGGCCTAAGGTCACTGTATCAAGCTACTGGGCATTCTAATCTTAAACTTTTCTCACTAAAAGTATATATTTCAATTATTGCTTGCTGTCACGAAGAAATACTCATTTCAAAATTAAAAAATGCTGACAATTGTAATTCAGAAAGTTTAAAATGACAATATAAGCTCAATTCATTTGACTGCAGCAGATATGGGCCTCAACACAACAAAACCTGTCTTCGGGGTTTCCGACCAGGTCATACCCAAACCAACCTGCTCAGCTATGATACTTTCCAATAAGTGAATAACAAAGGCGCTGATCAGTCTGTGCAGATGTGCAGGCTGGTCTGCGCCTTTGTTGTTCAAAAAACCCTGAAGACAAGTTTTCTCGTGTCGAGGTCCATATGTTACTTGATTTGCAGAAAAACAAAACTTGAGGCTGTAAAATAATGTTATCATTTTCATGATGAACAGTGCAAAACCTGATCAGCTGTTGCATTAATTTTGTAATGTCTAATCTGGTCCAACACTATTTGCTACATTTGTGGGGGGGCTAGACACATAAATTGGCTAACGTGCCATGCAATATTAGTATCGCAGTAGACATCACATTGGCGACGTTCTATGATCCATTGAAACATTACGTGATCTTAAAAGTACGCTTTACATGACAAATAGTGTATTGAAACACTACGGAAAGGTTTGTTTGCCAAATCGTAAATCAGTGCCTACCCGATAAAGTTTCATCGAGGTGGGGTCAGGTGAGGTCATAGACCCGATTAAGATCGAACACCCCAGGCGGCTTGAACAATTTTCTTTAATACCCTTAACAGGACACCAATAATATTAGCAGAATAACTTATAAGGAAAGGCCATAGTTAAAAGAACAGGAGATATCTAAATTACTAGTTTTCTCATTTCTAAAATCATATCACAGGCAGGGGCGTAGCTAGTCTAAAATTGACAGTACCCACTTGTGGAACAGGTTGAATGCATGCAAAAAGGAACATATACAAACAGTGTAGACACCGCAAAATGCAGTGTCTCAACAGGGTCTGCTCTGTTTGCCAAGATAGACACACTTTTGGTAATGGTAGATTATAAAAATTGTATATGATCAGGCCCTCATTCACTTTGCGTTAATTGTTGGGTGCCTATGAGGATGTGATACCAACATCATCACAAATTCTGTCAAAATTGGATTTAGAGCGATTAATATTGTTTCTAGGAACAAGAATCCATCAGAATTGTGATAGAATCTTCCCATATTTTTGGTCCAAATGTGTTTTTGCGTATACGTACGTAGCTACGCCCCTGACAGGTACTCTTTGGATGCCTCTCTGAGAGACCCTTCCAGTGAATGAACTCAATAAAAACAAAATAATGTACTCACATCTCTTTCTAACCATTTTTCTTTTTTTTTTTAAATCAGTAGATGACACATTTTTCAAAAAAAAAAGATATAACCTGAATGCAAATATTAAGGAAGGCTGATACAAGCTGGGTTAAATACCTTTTTACATGTGCTGTATACAAACAATTTCTTCTTTTATATGGACAAAAACATCTTAGTATTGCCAATTTAACTCTTTAGATATCATGAATAGATTTTTATACAAATGGCTCTAAACATGAAATGAGAACTTGTACAACAAAACCAACAATATTAAGCATTCAAAAAGCATCAAATGTGTTTAACTTGGCAACTTTAAACGGATGTAACTTAACAAAGGGAACAACAATAGCTCAAAATTTGGTCTAGTGTCCCCATAAAGGACATTGACATTTGAACAAAGTTATGAGAAAATCTGGTTTCATTGCAAGAATTTCTAATTTTTAAATACAAGCAAGATTTTCTATGCCCTTGGTTTTGTTGTGTTTAATGTCCCACCAACAGCTAAGGTCATTCATGGCTTCAGGTCTCATCCGACAGACTGGTGAAGCCGGGGATCAAACCTGCGACCCCTGTTTTACAAGGCAAGCTGTTTATCCAATACACCACAGCTGCTCCCCTGATAACAATGATCTGGGACCCATTGACATAATGGGCCTTGATGAGAGAAAACCTGTCTTTGTGGTTTCTGGCCAAGTAAGCCTCAATACAAAGACTATCTAGAATATTGAAAATTTACATAGAGCAAGTTTGACTTCTATATTGTAAATTCGGAAATTTTCGCAAGGGTTTTATTCTCGGGAAACTTCATGAAAATAAAATCCACACGAAAAATGGCGAAACCACTCTGTCGTTTACTGATAAGGTAAATCATGCGATAGTCTCAATTTTTTAACGTCGCAAATATGTCTTTTAACGCTATTCGCGAAAATAAAATTCTCGCAAAATTTCCGAATTTACAGTACTTTCCAGAAAGCAAATAACAAAGGCGCGCATACACAGTCTGGTCATAGCCTTGCAACAAAATCAGGTTTTCTAGCTTTGAGGGCCATATAATATACATTTAGGATCCACAGTATATAGAGAGCTCTTGCGACTGTTCCAGACGATAACAAATATACCAGATATTGTGTGCGTGCATGCTCAAGAAACATAAATTTTAAACTAATGAACCTAAAGAGCTTTGATAGTTACAACTTACCAATGTGTATGATATATGACAATGTTTCACATGTAATATACTTGTATGTTTAGAGCAGTTTTGGAATAAATAAGTGAGTTTGTAAAATGCTGACTCAATATTTCCTCTTCCATACAATCTAAGATGGTGTAAATTTCAGTGTTAAATTGGTATATCATTTTAGCATCAAACTTTAAACTTAACAGACCATTTTCTCCTCATAATTTTCCTTCTTAATGTGATTTAAATAAGCCTATCATATCCTACAGAATCTCTGTCACCATAAAACAACTTAACCCATAAAGCGCCACCTATATTTTGCAGCAGACGACAATTTAAAATTTTGTTGCTTTTTCCAAAATAACAAATAAGGCATGATATTTCATGAGAATTGTCTGCGATTCTCATGAAATATCATACCTTATTTTTTTCGAAAATTGGGAAAGATGTCTCAAAATTTGTCGTCTGCTGCAGTTGTGATTGGCGCTTTAAGGGTTAAAGCTTTGCATGCTGGGCAATTTTGCAATTATTTGGGCGGCTGCTGATTTCTTTTTCAAAATTAACATTTTCAGAGCATTCTTTCAGGAATGCCATCAGGGTGTTTAACAGTTTGGATTCATACCTTGCCGGACATATAGACAGGCCTGATCTTGGTCTAAACTGCAGAGGGCAAAAGTGTCACAAGAAGCCAAAGATTTTTAAACTTCTTAGCAGTAGGTAAAGTTACACTATACAGTCATGTATTACATAAATCTGTCTGATCCCAGGAAATGGCTGCCTTTGAAATAACATTTGTCAAATAAAACCCCTATTCTATGCATACCCACCCTAGAACGGAAATTGGTAAAACATGAAGTGTAAACCAAGAATATCTTCATGATAATTCTCGAGATAGCATGATAATAATTGGTGTAGAAATAGCAAAAAACTTAAATATCTTCAGAAATTAATTCAAAGTTGCTCTTTAAAGGGATATATCTTTTAAAAGCTCTTACTTGTATGAAATTTTTCATGTATAAACAAAAAGTGTTTTTTTATCAAGGAGACGGATACCTTTGGCCACATTGTTGTATGAACAATTTATACATTTCACATAGTTTACTTTACGCCCCAACATACAGCTTTTGAGCAATCCCCAGCATGCTTATCAGTCTTTTTAGAGTCACTTTCTGGTTTGATACCATTTGCAATACTGTGACAAGCTGGGTGAACTTTAGAAAAAAAACAGTTGCATGAACATGAACTACAATTATCTGACTAAAATATTTAGAAGTATTTTCACCCAGATGTACACATTTCTGGTAGAAAAATATATATTTACAATTTTTGCTTATGAACTTTTCAAGGTCAAAATGAAAAATTGTAAATAATATCAGAAATACATATAATTGGGCCAAAATACTTCTAAATATTGTAGTCAAATAATTGTAGTTCATGTTCATGCAAATGGTTTTCTCCAAAGTTCACACAGCGTGTCACAATATTGCAAACGGTATCAAACCAGTCATTCTAAAAAGACTGATAAGCATGCTGCCGATCGCTAATAAGGCGTAAAGTGATCTATGTGAGATGTATGAATTGTTCATACAACAATGTAGCCAAAGGTATCCGCCTCCTTGATAAAAAAGCATTTTTTGTTTATACAGGAAAAAATTCATGCAAGTAAGAGCTTTTGAAAGATATATATCCCAATAAAGGGATAACATGTAAATTTTCTATGAAATAAAAAAAAATAATTCTGAGCGAACTACTCAACCTTACCCTCATTGGTTTATGTGGCAGTTAATCCTTCACAGTATAGCAAATGAATTTGATTGTTTTGATTCTTTATGTCCCGGTCAACATTTTTTCAGTCATGTCCAGACAGGTCTTCCTGGGTTGAACCAGTACTAAGCAGTGGATACAGTGTTTTGCTCAAGGACACAGCACAGTGACTACGCAAGCAGTGAGACTCGAACAAGTAACCCTTTGATTTCAGTCAGTATTCAACAACCCGCTTTAGTTAAGCTGAAAGATGGCAATGTTTTTTTAAAAGCTTGTACTTGTTTTGTTGTTTACAATTGCAAAAAATGAACTAAATATGAGATCCTTGCAAGTCATCTTTTTTATAAATTGCACACAGTCATGCGCCTTTATCAAATCAATGAAAACCAGAATTTCACTGTTCATGCACCTATCAATGCATCTTTATTATCACTCAGCAAAATCTTTATTTAATCACAAGATGTATGGAATATGTCTTAAAATAATTGGAGTAAGATGTTGCAAAGATGTTAACACCAGAAGAAGTCCTATAAAACACTTTAATGCCACACAAGGCTGCAATAAAACTTGTTAATTCAACACTTTCTGTGATTCTCTTGTCTGTGTGAGAGAATTTTTTACATTCTGCTGATCTTTAAGTTGAGAAAAAAAGTCTACAAATCAAAGACTGATAACTGATAAATTGAAAACATAGATAGAAAAAGGAAGTCGGTTTAATAACATCCTGTATCTAGATATCAAAATGCATTAACTAATGGAGGATATGGTTTTTATCAATTGGTACTGGAGCACTACATTTGCACAATGCCATATTAGGGAAACCCCAAAGCAAGTACTTTTGCAAACAGTGAAGACCCAAATGAAATGCAGCAAAATTCTGCATTTCATCAGGATCTACACTGTTTGTCAAGGCTGCATTTAATTAGGATCTCCACTGTTTGTCAAGGTAAAAAAGATCTTCCGACAAAATAATACAATATTTTTTTTAAATTATAACAATACAATGGAATACATAACCTTTATTGTATCAAACCAGAAGGAAGACTCCATTAGTATACAAAGGATATGTTTGTTTTGTTTGATTTGATTCTTTATGTCCCATCAATAATCTTTCAGTTATAAAGGGACGGGTCTTCCTGGGTTGAATCAGTATTAAGCTAGGATTAATGTTCTTGCTCTAGGACACAACACAGTGACGCCGGTGAGGCTCGAACCTGCGGCCCCGAGTCAAGCACTCTACCACTGAGCCACTGTGCTCCCTAGGATAAGTTTGTTATCAACTGGTACTAGAAGCCCGGCACTTGCACAATGCCCATTGAAAAAAGCTAGCTAGTATTTCCAGGAATTGCCACATGGCACAATGAGGAAGAAACACTAGCATACAGACATAGACACCCACATAACAGCAAGAATACAGTCTGGTGAAGTGACACAACCACCTCTCTTTTCCTCAGCAAGATGATCAATTATAATTGCCATCCTTCAAGAGGATTGCAACAAAATTTTAGAACAGAAAGCCGCTGCAGCCAACTCGCTCCTATGCATAGGTAGCAAGAATTCCATGAATCAGCAGAGAATCATTCAGGAGGGTGTGGATCATTTTTCATTGATGTTATCACAGGTTAATAAACTGACTTATCAGGACATTCTTAATTGTTTGTATCAATATTTCTTTCAAGATCAATTAGTCTATCTTTTTCTCTAAAACAATATATTGCCACATTTTTTCCAAAACCTTTGGCCTGCCAATGGGCATGTAATGAATTTAACTTTTTTGTCATCCTGGACAAAAATCACTTTGAAAACAGTACTACTTCTTGCTAGAAAATGGATGAAACAGTATAGATCCTGGTCAGCTGGCTTCTGCAGAAGCCAGCTGATCAGGATCTGCACTGTTTGCGATGACAAGGTTATCAGTGTTTGGGATCAACAGAGTAAGGTTTTTTCTCCTACTGTTTCAGTTGTATCTTTAATACCATGATTTACCTCCCACTCCAGATCAAGCTTTCCTGTAAATATGTCACTCACCATGAGAAAACACACCAATGGAGTAGCCAGAACTCTGAAAAAGTTGCGGACATCATAGGGAGATTACTGGATCAAACAATGATTCACTTCAATTGCGTCCCTTTTCAAAATGGGAACTTCTCTTAAAGGAAAGAATTTGCTTCCAGAGTGAGTAAATTCTTTCCTTTAAGAGCAGTTCCTTATGGTATGGAAAATCACTTTTACCACATTAGGTGACCTCCATTGAATGTTACTGTTTTTATTATGCACATGCGGAACTGCATAATGGGAGCTACACCAATGCACACCATCCATCAAGCTATGCATCTGTCGTTTGTAATCATGGTCACAATGAGCTCATGGAACAGTAGGGTCCTGGGTATATTTTACAAAGCCTGGGTATGGTCGTGGTGGATCCAGAGGGAGTTCAAGGGGTTCGCTCATTGAGATCAAATTATTTCATTTCCATGGGATATTTAAGAAAAATGAGATAAAATCATGCAGCAAAGCGAAACCCCACTCCTTTATACATTTGAACCCCCTTTCCAGAAATCCTGGATCGGCCCCTGTATAAGCCTTGCATTATTGGCTAAAACCCAATGACAAACAAGGACACCCTAGCCGGTACTCCAGTTGGTTTACTATGGAACCAAAAGCCTGGCAGATCGGACAATGCTGTGGTCATTGTAGACTTGTGCAGTCCATTCAATTAGATTTTATAATTAGAAAAAACAACAATTATTTCTACTTTTTGGACGATTGCCAGTCTATGGTCATTGTTACACACATCATCCCAAGTTTCCACTACTCCTATAGATATTATACGGTATTACCTTATTGAGGTGAAACTGCTGGTAAGCCTGATATATTCTGTATGGTCCAAAAGGTCATCAGTTAATCAAGAATCATTTATGAAAGTCTGAAAATAAATGAAAAGCTACACATATGAAATCAAACTGTGTGTACACAGCCCCAAAACTATGCGAAATTGGCCACTTCTGACTTCACTCTGCAGTTAATCTTTGCAAAGAGTTTGGACCTGCATCAGGCCCAACAAAATGTTTCTGATCATATTCTGGAAATAATTTTTTGAAAAAAATTGATTTTGAAAAATATCAGCAGACGATATAAAAATATATGAGCCGCGACATGAGATTTCCAACAATGTGATATGTGCGACCAGCAAAGGCTCAGACCAGCCTGCACATACGTGCAGTCTGATCAGAGCCTTTGCTAGTCGCTTGAATATTGTATGACTGTTAAGCTACTGACCGAACAACATTTAGTTTCTAAGCTTAAAAGGAGGCCGCACAGGCACGTCTGAGTCTACACTTGTCAGAATGCCACATTGTTGGAAATCACATTCAAAAAGTTTCCCAGCATGCAAAGAGTTAGGGAATCAGGTGTCTGTTGCAGCTGAAAATGCCAATAATTTTCCAGGTAAAAGTCTGGGAAGCTTATTTTAAAGATTACTTTGTTACACCCACACCCAGGTGTGTTAGGTTCTGATTAATTCACTACAGGTGGCTGTCAATTTCATATCATGATAGTTAAATAATAGCTACTTATTATGACAGACACCTACATAAATAATGGAGCATCTCTACTTTAAAAGAATTTACATACTGAATTTAGATTCTAGATGCATTTAACTGTAGATGCACCACAACAAAACTTTATCTTTGTTTAACTGCAAATCACACAATTTTCACATGCTTTGTGGTAAATCTATCTCCTGAGGGAAAGCATATTGTTGGAAAAATGTGTTTTTTTCAAAAAACAAAGCAAAAAAAACTCAGATTTTGGAAAAAAAACAATATGTGCTGTTCAAGATTTAACCCTTAAAGTGCCAAGAAAAAAATGCATCTGAAAATGTCGTCTGCTGAAGTCGTCTGCTGCAAAAAATTGCCTAAAATTACTGACGAATTAAGTTTAGAAGCAAACAGCGTGGACCCAGAACAGACTGCTCTGGGTCCACACTGTTTGCCATAGAGGCTTCTTAAACATTTCAGCAGACGAGAAAAACAGACGACTTTTGTTGCCATTGGTGCTTTAAGGGTTAAGAGCTGCTAGCACTTCAGAAATTGCAATTTGCTACCATTAAAGCGTTCAAAACAAAGGTGATTTTACCTTATAACTGATTCAGCCATGGCAATTCTGTGATTTGTTTTACATGTCACAATTGTACTGTGTTGTGTTTTATATGTCACAAATGAAATGTATTTTCTTTATACACCTATGTCACAATGAAATGTGATTTATTTTTAAAATACGTCAAAGTCATAACTGAACTATGATTTGCTTAATGTGTCACAACTAAACTGCAATTCACCAGGTTTAATATATTGCATCTAGATTGTGATTTAATTAATATGTCACATCTGGTCTTAGATTTGTTTAATATCACAACTTCAAGTCACAACTGAACCTGTTTGTTGTCAACACTGAGCTGTTGGTTGGTTGGTTTGATTCTTTACTTCTCAGTCAACTGCTATAAATAGCTGTAATTTGTTTAATACATCGCAACTGAACTGCAATTTATTCAATATATCACAACTAAACTGTGATTTATTTAATATATCACAACTGAATTGTGATTTGTTTATGCCACAATAAACTGTGATTTATTTAATATATCACAACTAAACTGTGATTTATTAAATATATCACAACTAAACTGTGATTTATTTAATATATCACAACTAAACTGTGATTTATTTAATATATCACAACTAAACTGTGATTTATTTAATATATCACAACTGAATTGTGATTTGTTTATGCCACAATAAACTGTGATTTATTTAATATATCACAACTAAACTGTGATTTATTTAATATATCACAACTAAACTGTGATTTATTTAATATATCACAACTGAATTGTGATTTGTTTATGCCACAATAAACTGTACAACTAAACTGTGATTTATTTAATATATCACAACTAAACTGTGATTTATTAAATATATCACAACTAAACTGTGATTTATTTAATATATCACAACTAAACTGTGATTTATTTAATATATCACAACTAACCTGTGATTTATTTAATATATCACAACTAACCTGTGATTTATTTAATATATCACAACTAACCTGTGATTTATTTAATATATCACAACTAACCTGTGATTTATTAAATATATCACAACTAAACTGTGATTTGTTTAATATATCACAACTAAACTGTGATTTATTTAATATATCACAACTAAACTGTGATTTATTTAATATATCACAACTAACCTGTGATTTATTTAATATATCACAACTAAACTGTGATTTATTTAATATATCACAACTAACCTGTGATTTATTAAATATATCACAACTAAACTGTGATTTGTTTACTAATTTACAATATATGTGATTTGTTTATATTACAAATTGAACACTGAACAGTAATTTGTTTATATCACAACTCAACTGTGATCTGTTTAATGTCACAATAAATTGTGATTTGCTTATATCACAAATGAACAGTGATTTGTTAAATATGTCACAAATGAACTGAAATTTGTTTAATATGTCACAACTGAACTGAGATTTTGTTTAATATGTCACAATGAACCGTGATTTGTTTAATATGTCACAAATGAACTGAGATTTGTTAAATATGTCACAACTGAACTGAGTTTTTGCGTTAAAATATGTCACAATGAACTGTTATTTGTTTATATCACAACTGTGATTTGAGTTAATTCTTATTTTGTTACAACTAAACAGTGATCTGTTTATTATGTCACAAAAGAACTCTGGTAAGTATAATATGATACATCTGAACCATGATTTGTTTAATTTCACAACTGAAATGTGATCTGCACTGTGATTTGTTTTTCTGTGATTTGTTAAATAAATTAATCATGTTTTTTATATGCCACAGTTGAACCATTATCTCTAATGAACTGAGTTGTGATTTGTTTTTCTAGCTCACAGATGAACTGTTAGTTTCACAACTGAGCTGTAATCTGTTTATATCAAAACCAAATTGTGGTTTGATTACTGTCTCAACTAAACTGTGATTTGTTTTATATCACAAATGGACAGTGATTTGTTTTGGTGAGTGTCAATCTTTTGCACATATATTGCATTGCATGGAGTGAAACAGTCTGCCAAGGACAAAAGCTTTGTTGAACAGCTGATCACGACAGCCATTGTCCACAAATCTCATGTTGACATTTTGAATTGAATCATTCAAAATGGTGTCATAAAAGCATCAAAATTGAATAGGTTGATATTAACACAGATAGTCTTAATTATAAAGTCAAGATCACAAATTTATGCAGATAGAATCTTATTAGAGCTATAAGGGCACATGTCATTGTAGTTTTATACATTTAAATTAGCCTTATCCTATTTAAAATCACTGAATTAAGGTTTAAATTTATGAACACCTGGCTGTATGTTACATCAAGGTAAATATTAGAAGCATTGTAAGTGATTTATTAGCTAGTGTAAGTGATATATTATGTAAAAGCTTAACCCTTAAAGTGGCAATCACTATCAAAGCAAAGGACACATTTTGTGATATGTACACGTACAGTACAATGTCATGTATTTCTTGAATTTCAGCAGGCTTTTGATATTATATGAATCATCTCCTGGCAGACAAATCAAGCAAAATACCTACAAGCAGTGGCCTAGCCAGAACGCCTAAAAAGTTACGCACATCAAAGGGAGACTACTGGATCAAGCAGTGATTCTCTTCAATTGCATCCCTTTTTGAAAATGGAACTTCTCTTAAAGAAAAGGATTTGCTCTCAGAGGGAGCGAATTCTTTCCTTTAAGAGCAGTTCCTTATACTATGGAAAATCACTTTTACCACATTAGGTGACCTCCCTTGAATGTTACTATTTTTATTACACACATGCGTAACTGCCTAATGGGAGCTAAGCCGATGCCAAGTCCTATTAGGTTTCTTAAAGCAGGGAAATACATTTGCAAATGTTTTGGTTGCAAAAATTCAAGATAAGAAAAGTACCCTTTTGTTATTAAATCTATATCTACTTGCATTCATTTTCATTTTTGGAGCCATTATGACTCACACACAATCCAGTAATTCTGTTATCAATTGGACAGTTAATAAGATCAGCCTGCACATGTGATGTTAGCATGGATGCTATGTGCATAGTAACTCACATAAAAAAATTTATTAGGTGTCAGCCTACCCTGGGTCATGTAAATGTTGACATGTTTTTGACCTTACAACTTGTAACTTTATCACATAAGTAAAAGTGGATACCCTTGAAATGAGCCATGGCATGGGATTTCCAACAATGTGGTATGTACGACCAGCGAAGCCTCAGATCAGCCTGCGCATACGCGCAGTCTGATCAGAGCCTTTGCAAATCGCTTGGATATTCCCTGAGTGTAAAGCTACTGACTGAACATCATTTGGAGTTTCTAGGCTTAAAAGGAGGCTATACAGGCTCGTCTGAGTCTACACATGACAAAATGCCACATTGTTGGAAATCACATGTCCCGGCTCAAATGAAATTGTTTCTCATTCAGGACCAAAAATAGATCACCTGAAGGGAAGAAGAGCAGTGCAACAGGTCACTGAAGTTTTGATTGGCCTCTTCACAGGGTCCTGGGTTGATCTGCAAACTGTGTTTGTGGCATTTCCTGGTTATATTCACTTGTTTTTGGCACCTGAGGCAATTTATAGAATACATGTGCACATTCAGACTGGGTAGGCTTGTGGGGTTAGGAGTTTTAGAGCCTTCCACAGGGCTAAAATGAACTATAATACACTTGCAGCACCAAATTTTATGGACATGCATTTTGGCAAAAATGTAGTTACGTCCCTGACGGCCATTTCGTATCTATCACACTCATCTTCTCTCTACAGAGATCTTTGATCATTGAAGGGGTAATAGACTTTCCAAAATCTGTTCATTTTTTTTTCTGTCTATTTGCTTTTTTCTTAAATTTCAGTTTCTTTTTATTCGATCCCTTTAATACAATGTTAGAAATCTCTGAATGAAATGAACATTTTGAAGTTTAGGTTAAGGGGATTTTCACTTTATAAAACAATTAAAGGGATGTTCATCTCGTATGAATTCTTAAATGTAGTGACTTGGGCAAGTCTAGGGTGGTAACTAGTTCTAAGGATACAACACAATACATCTGATGAGGAATCAATCTTGGGTCCTCTAGATCTCATGTCATCAATCAAGCTCTTTTGATATCAGGCCTCATCAATAACACCATAATTGAACAAATGCATGAAAATTTACCTTTTTTTTTTGTTTTGGCATATACCCAGCGCCAGCCTCGTCTTGAATTTTTTTCCTAAAAAAATTAAATCATCTGCCATGAAGATTCAACATGAAAGAAAAAAGTGTTACGGTAAATGTTCTAAAATTTCGAACACTCTAAAATTACGAACACCTAAAATTATCGCCGGAAATAATTTTTAAAACATCCTAAAAAATCGAACACTGACCTTTTTTTGAAAAGTGAATTTCTAAAATTACGAACACAAGTTATTTTCGGCGGAAAATCTATGTCCGTTTATCTTTTTGTCCCATCTGTGCTTGGTTTACTTTTAACGTACAGCGTGTGAGTGGTAGCGACATTTGGACGGTTCCATTCCACTTAAATGGGTACTTTTTGCAAGACTATACTTTTTGTCTGCTAATTGTCAGATAAGATCAAAGGCAAGAGCGCAGTAAAAGCACGGACTTTCCTACATGTAGTACGTGACAAAGTTCATGCATGTTATTGGTATCGGCTGTCTGTGCATCTATCGACGGAAACAGTGCAGGCCACCTGCAGCGTGTTCAAATATTTTTAAAACCCTTCATTGGCGAATTTTTACCTATAAGAAGCATCCGATCCATCGGAATTCTTCAGCAATGGATTTCCTTTGTCAGTATATTGTCACAGACATTAAACAGATATGCCTTGGGCAAGGATTAGGAGTTACAATTACCGCGAGAAAACGCACATCTAAGGTGAAGAACTTAAGTCATACCAGTGACCTATATACATATAGGTCACTGGTCATACGCTGCCTGGTCGTCAAAATTGAGCATTTGCAAGTAACAGTAGATGTTGTTACTTTAAAAAGGCCATGCAAACCACAGCGTTAAACAACTGAGTAAATTTACTAAGTAAGTTTGCTTATACAAACTTACATGTATATACAAAGTGGCCTTTTTTCCAAGTTGTGGTTTGAGTCGTGAGACACCATTCAACATAAAAGCGGTGATGCTTGACATTCCTGAGCCATCAATGCTGTAATGAAAAATGCACACTTGCGCAGGCTCGTCTGAGTCTTTGTCGCACGTTGTAAATACCAAAATATCGTGAAATTACATGTGCGGATCCAGGTACGGACCCCACACTGAAAATCACAAAAATATAGCGTTTTCTAGCAATACAGGTCCGGATCCCCTGAAAAATCGCAGCTGCTAAGCCAGCATTCAATGTTGGGCATTCATCGGCATGCCAGCGAAACGCCTTTAATGGCGTTTTGCTGGCGGACCGATGATGGCCGCTTAAAGTGGGACTTGGATCCTCCCCCCTCCCATCAACTTTAAACACAAACGTTGTCAAAGTGGGATCCCCTTTGACAAAACTTTCTGGATCCGCGCATGAATTATGTCCGTCGACAGTTAAATTTCAATCGAGCCAGTTCACACGCACTGCATGCGTGCGCGAATCCAGAACATTTTATCAGAAGGGGTAGTGAGAGAGGACCGAAATGCCACTAAAATGGACCACCATCGGCCCATCGGCGAAACGCCATTGTCGATAATGGCCCACAATTGAATGCTGGCTTGGTAGCTTTGTGATTTTTAGGGGATCCGGATCAATATTGCTGGAAAACCCTATATTTTTGTGATTTGTCAGGGGGGTCCGGACCCCTTGTCCCCCCCCTCTGGATCCGCCCATGGCATGCATCTGAAAGAAGGAAATTGTCTGAAATGTTCCTTTCAGCATGTGGTGATCATCGGACGCAAAGTCGGACTAGATTATAACTCTTCGTATGCATGTTTGCCCCTGATCAGGCACGTCGGACGATCTTCTAGATCCAAACTATTTGCGAACTTTGATAGCATATCGTAAAAGTAGAGAGAGAGAGAGCGAGAGAGAGAGAGAGAGAGAGAGAGAGAGAGAGAGAGAGACTGCACGGTGTTTGCACACGAATCTTTTGCTTAGAATATCGAAACGTAATGTTTAGGTCAGTAAATCAATCTTGTTACAACTGCTTCCGATGAGGACCCAAAACCCAAACTTATCGTGCGCGTCGGCTTTTGTACGGCAAAGTCGGACATTCCATAGAATTACATGTAACGCTTTGCGTACTTTCTACCGTATGCACACATTTTTAAATTGACGAAACATTCTATTCTGAATACCGTTCGGGTCTGATCTGGATCTAAACCGTGTTTGCAAATAAAGAGAGACATCAAAGTAAATATTCCATCGGCGGATCAACAAGTAGAGAGAGAGAGAAAGAGACGGAGAGAGAGAGAGAGAGAGAGAGAGAGAGAGAGAGAGATGCGTGTGTTCTTTTTGAATTTCGCCAGATTTTTTTACTCTGGGAACTCGTCTACGTATTTCAAAGTTTGTGTAGATCTTTGCAAAAAATCTGATCGTACGTTTCAATTCTTGAGTACAATATTAACTGGAAAGGAAGAACGAAATAGTGTAGTGATTCATCGGTAGTCCGAGGATAGTGAACATAGGAGACCCAGTTTATCGAATAGTTTAAATCAGTGGAGTTAGTAAATTGAGTGACATAATATGCACGTGCCTGGCTCTCGACTTGGCGAATACCGCACGCGCTGAACATTTTACTGACTCAGTCCGCATGAATTTAGCGGCGGTTTTAATAAGATTAAAGAAAAGAAAAAATGAGTAGATAGCGCAGGATCATATCGCCGTGTTTTGGACACGTTTCTACCACATTTTGACATGCATATATACCGTTTTTCTCCTGATAAAGTCCACATTCTAAAATTTTGAACACTGGCATTTTTTCATAAACGTAATTTCTAAAATTACGAACAACAGAAAAAATAATTATTTTTTAGTGTTCGTAATTTTAGAACATTTACCGTAACAAAATTGGTTTCATTATTCCCATTTTGTAACTCTGTCAACGCATTTTAATACGGTGTACGGTGAAAAAAATGCATGGACAGGGTTAAAATGCGCTGAGACAACAAAACAGGTGTCAACAGAGCTTCAGACATTTCAACTTCATAGGTAAATTTCCTATATGGTTGACAGGTACATAGCTAGTCCACTCCCGTCTTTAAAGCCATTCGTAAATTGTGTGTGCTTAGCTATCTAGTGGGGTTAGATGTCCAGTTTTTAGTGTGAACCTCTACTAATACCATACTTTGTGTGTAAGAGCAGTGAGGGCTCTGGCAAGACTGTGTAGATGTTCTTTGGGCTCTGGCAAGACTGTGTAGATGTTCTTTGTTCATCTGAGCCATCATTTTTCTCCTAGGCTATAAGTACAGGCCAAGGATTCACTCTTTGCCTACTGGGTAATTTTTTATGCCTTTTTGTTGTCTGATTCCTTTTTTTTCAAAATCAACTTCCAAGAAAATTAATGTACTTTCAGGATTACCATCAGTGTCAAACAGTTTGGATCCAGATCAGGCCCGACATTTTGTCCGGCCTGATCTGTGTCCAAACTATTTGCAAAGAAAATATCAGTAGATGACACTTGTAGTCAAGGAGTTAAGTGCTTCATAATTCAGTAGTAAAGATAACATAAAAAGGCAGGATCTTAAGATTATGGGAGATTTAAGGTAGATTACCTAATCATACATAATATATATGCCAAGCCAGTACAATGTATATATATGTATTAACCTTTTTTCCAAAAGTTCTCTGAGGAATTCTGTCAGAGTCCCAGGGGTACTCTCAATTTTTCTTGATACATAGGCTTGGGCGAAGATTTGGTGCCAGTAAAATGCATATAAGCCCCCCAATGGCTTAGGCTGCTGTCTGTTCTAAGGCGGTGGTAATCTGTTTGGTGTGCTTCCCATTAGTTTTAGGGGTTCTGTATTTGTGTTTTGTTGTGCATTGCTTTGTGTCCTTCTTTAGTTTTGCAATCATCTTGGAGAGGAAGGGAGAGCTGGTTGCTTTGCTTTTATTGTCTTACTCATGTTTTGTTACTGTAAATGTTCTGTGGCTCTTCCTCACTGTGCTGCGGGTTGGTCTGCGTTGTGTGATCGTGCATACTCACTTACTTTACTTAGCTGTTAGTGTTCTGTGACGCCGTGGGTTGGTCTGTGATCTCTGACATAATACCTGGTCATACTCACTTGCTTTTAGAATATCTTTTATACCTTGAAAAAAAAAAAGAAATTTGAAGTATGTATTAAATTAACAATAATTCAATTACCTGTTACCAGTATTTAAATGAAAGAAGTGAAAAGGTTAAATTAAAATGTTATCTCTGTTATTTGTCTCATGGCAATAACAAATTGAGCAGGAGAATTTTTGATATCAGGCCTCATCAATAATGCCATATTTGAACAAATGCATGAAAATTTACCTTTTTTGTTATGTCATATACCCCACGCCCTGCTCATTCTGTAGCCAGTGTCTTGAATTTTTCCCTAAATTTTTGTGCAAAATCTTTATTCTATGCTCCTAACAATGTTGATCCAGGTCAGACTGCACATCTGTGCAGTCTGACCTGGATCTACATTGTTTACCTTTAATCCTAATGCAATGGGTTGTTTTTCTTGCAAAATACCTCACCTGTTAAAAAGGTAAATTGTGCAATGTTGCTTTCTAATCACTTAGGTGTCAGCCTGTCCTCTTTCTTTGATGTTAAATTCATTTAACTCCAGAAATCCATTAAAACTATCATAAAATTACATCAAGCAGAAGTTATATATATTTACCTATATTTTTCGAGACTAGATAATTAAAGAACCTTAATATAGCAGATTATATCAAAGAATTGGGCAATTTTTGTACCCCAAGCATAGCGCCATTTACCTACAGTGTACCCAGCAGGGTTAATCTTTCATGTTGCACGCTATAAAAAGCTATTTACGCAAGTGATACAATTTTCTTGCCAAAACTGGCATGCATTTATATGTGGGAGGTGGAAAAATATATACGTCAATAAATCCATTATTGGCATCAAAACCGTGAGGGCTGGTTAAAAAGTTCACAAATTTGATGCTTGATAAGCTGCCGTGGTGTAGTGGATAATTGCTATGCCTTGTAAACCAGGGATCGAGGATTCAATCCCTGGCTTCTTCAGAAATACTTTCGGTTGAGCCTTGGGCTGCACACAAAACCATAAACCCTCCCGGCCCAGTACTACCCATGGAAAAGTAACAAAAAGTTTTATTTTGTTTTTTTGTTTTTCGCTTTTTATCCCTTTTTCCACTATTCATGGCAATTATCTATACTGCTCCCTCATTTGCTTATCATATTTCGAAACACTATGAACCCAGACCAGACTGCTCCAAAGGGAGCAGTCTGATCAGGGTTCATAGTGTTTGCTTCCATGAACAAAATGAAGCCTGAAGTGTGCTTGAATATATGAAGCAGATATAATTAAGAAGACAACATTATCAGGGCAAAACATATTGGCAGTAGAATTAATAAAAGATATTCAATTAACACTTTTTTCAACCTCAGCTACAATTCATGGGTGGCTAATAAGAGTGAAAAGGTGTGCCAATTTTATAAATACATTATTAGAATTCATACAAATACAGACTGTAATCATGTGTCAATATTATATGTTAACTTTTTTGATAAAATTATTGGAACCTTATTGTAGTAAACACCAGAACAAACAGAGACAGTTTACTCTTCGTCTAAAGCAAACACCAACATATGGTTGTGGTAAAAGGCAGCAGACAGGTCACTAGGTTGAGAAAATGAATTGTCCAAAAAAGGTTTCAATGAAAGGGTTTTTTTTTTTTTTTTTTTTTAAAAATGGTGTAATTTTTCAATTTGTCTGTAAAAACATTTATAATGGTCATTTTGTAACATGAAACCAGGGACCAAAGAGAAGACCCCATAAGTGTTGTTTTTGAAAATCTTTGCCAGTTTTCGAAATAGATCTCGACCAGGCAAAAAATGTCTGTCCTGATCTTGGTCCAACTTATTTGACACTCTGAAGTTATTCCTGACTTTTTTTCAAAATTAAGGGAAGGACAAAAAACATGTAAAATTACACCACATGCAAAGTAATCTGTTGTTCTCACTTGTAAATGCTGAGTTGCTGATTAGACCAGGGTTCACCAGATATCCCAGATCTTGTGCTGACAGCTTTTGGGACCTGGATGAAAATTTCGCTGGTAAAAAAAGCAAGATGCAAGGACCTATTTCCACACCTGTAAAACAAACCAACAGGACAGGTGAGACATAGTCTCAAATGTGCAGCAAATAATTGAGCCGTGACATGTGATTTCCAACAATGTGGCATTTTGACATGAATAGACTCAGACGAGCCCGTGCAGCCTCCTGTTAAGCTAAGAAGCTGCAAATGGTGTTCCATCAGTAGCTTAACAGTCATAGAATATTCAAGTGGTTAGCAATGGCTCTGATCAGACTGCGCTTATGCGCAGGCTGGTCTGAGCATTTGCTGGTCGCACACACCACATTGTTGGAAATCCCATGTCAAGGCTCATATATTTTGTCAAATAAATATATTTTTGATAAAAAAAGATAACCAATCACTACCCTTTTTACTTTTTTGAGAATGCACTACCAGAGAGAAGAGTACCTGATCCTAGGAGGTAAGGTGAGTGACCATTTAATTCTTGAAGATTATAACCACTTATACTGAAGACCTACTAAGACAGCTTCTTAAAACATCTACACAGAAAAAAATATTTCAGGCAAAGAAGCAAAAATGTCCCTTACAGAATACGCTGGCTGACTGTGCAGTCTCATCTGGGTCTTCACAGTCCTCAAAGTAGACTAGTACTATTATATATAGGTGCAAAAAGATAAAGGCAATGATCAGGATGAAAGGATAGGCAGGCTGATCTTGGCATAATTATTTTTAAAAAGGATATAAGGGCTAATTTCTCAAGTTGCATTTAATATCATTTTTGAGTAACATTACTACAAAACCAGCAAAAAAAAACCATAGGAAATAGATCAGTCTGCACAATCATGCAGCCTGATCAAATTAATGCTGATCACTGACTCGGGTATAAAGTATAATACCTATGCTTAATCCAAAGTTTCATGATTTTAGCTAGTCTCTGCAGCTGGTTTGAGTCTTACCTAGCTGCAAACGATTGAGACATATTTTTTCATGATGAGAGTCATTTATGTAATCTAGGAACATAAGCAGACTAAAACAGATCAAGTGCCATAAACCAAAATATTCTAAGTACATCATATTTGAGCCATGGCATGAGATTTCCAACAATGTGGTATGTGCGACCAGCAAATTCTCAGACCAGCCTGCACATCCGTGCAGTCTGATCAGAGCCTTTGAGGTCGCTTGAATGTTCTATGACTATTAAGCTACTGACAGAACATCATTAGGAGTTTCTAAGCTTTAAAGGAGGCTGCACAGACTTGTCTGAGTCTACACTTGTAAAAAATGCCACATTGTTGGAAATCACATGTTGTGGCTCATTTTTTCTCATCTTGTCCTACCAAGGGTTGCGATTCTCCAATTGTAAGATGTTTCCCAACAAAGCCTGCACTTGTATAGATGATTTTTTCTGTACAACAAACTTTATCAGTTTCTGTACAGCCAATTAAGTCTTTGGTCAGCTTTAATACAGCATGAGCTCTGCTAGACTGGCTCCAGTCCTTAAAACAATTTTTCATCAATGTGTCATATCATATACTTGCAGCCAGTCTTACTCTGATGGCTCTGTCTTAAAACAGAGCCATCAGAGTAAGACTGGCTACAAGTATATGATATGACACATTGATTTAAATTTGTTTTAAGGACTGCAGCCAGTCTAGAGCTCTGCTAGCCCACAAGAGAAACAAACTATGGCCATGTTACACTCAGCTACACCAACTTAATTGTCTAGTTAACCCACAGACTCAGCCTACATGTCCCATGCTGATCTTTAAATTGTTTAAGTTTGAACTGCGGGGTCCAATGACTTGTCCATGCAGTTTTATATTCATCAAAATTACTAGTTATTTTTTCTGATAATTGACTGACTTGGGGATTTGGGGTGGACTAAGGCCAATGAAAGGTCAAAATGAGGTTTCTCTGTTTAGATTTTCCATCCTAACCCTCCAAGTATCTTTTGCTGACCGCTCCAAGGTGGTGCTTCTTTTGTGGATCCTTTTTTGTCATTCATGCTTCATTTTTATCTTTGTTGTGCTGGCTTGTCTGTTCCTTGCAGTCTTATGGTCACCTGCTGGGAAAGGGCTGACCTCATGGCTCTCTTGTGTGTGGTGTATGTATTCTTGTGTTTTTGTCACTTTCCCTAATGGTTTTCTGGGTCAGGTATGGTACTTGACTGTATCAATTCTTGATCTTTGCCTTCCTAACTACTTTGTTGGATTTTTTTTTTCAGGAATAATGGAATATCACAGAAGTGTAAAAATTTGTGAAGTGATTGTAATTAAAGGATATAAGTATAGTCATTGCAAGAGTTATGGCCAAGATTGAAGTCACATATATGCACAAGCATGCTAACACATTCACACCAGAAAGCATACAGTGCACCCCCTGATCTTAGATACCGAGGGCATAAAGTTCTGGACTACCATTGCCAAGACACACAATACTTAATTCTACCGCACTCAAATGGTCAGCCTATCTGGGTGTAACATGGGACATGTTATTAAACACTTTTAGGGTAATTAGCCATATCTTACACCTCACTGCATGTCTAGACTAGTTAGACCCTTAAATCTTCTTTTTATTTCTAAAACTGTCAAAATCTTTAATATTTTGGACATTTTATAGAGGAAATTAAGACTATATTTATCACTCTAGTGCACAGACAGCATTTACTGCCCAGAATGGTCATAAAAATAGTGAATAATTGATCGGGGACATGATGACCACCAACTGACCACATCATAAATGTTATAGGTTTTCATGTCACATTTGGTAACAATGCATAAAAATATTATTAAAGATGCACTAATAAATTAATAATATTTTTGATAAAAGAAATTACCTCAATACATACCATATGGGCCTCAACGTGAGAAACCCTGTCTTCGGAGGTTTGTGAACAACAAAGGTGCAGACCAGCCTGTGCATCTGCCCAGTCTGATCAGCGCCTTTGTTATTCACTTATTGGAAAGTATCATATCTAGACTTGCTATAAACAAAATTTCAATTTTCTAGCTAGTCTCTGTAGCTGAGCAGGCTGGTTTGTATCTCACTTTGTAGGAAACCCCGAAGGCAGGTTTTCTCGCGAGGAGGCCCATATTCAGCCTAATAGGTGCACTGTTCTTGCAACATTATCAAAGTTACAAATTAGTTCATACATTCCTATAGTTCGTATCCATTGGTCAGCTTAAACATACCCTTTTGAAAAAATGTGGTAACTCATCAGCTGGCTTCATCAGAAGCCAGCTGATCAGGATACACACTTTTTCATTTACACAGCGGACGCAGATTACCAATGAAAAGACTGGAAATTAGAAATTATTATATGGGCTTAGTCGTGAGAAACAGTTACTGTTCTTTGGTTTTTCAGACCAGGTCATGCCCAAACCAGCCTGCTCAGCTACATAGACTAGATAGAATGCTGAAATTATGTATGAAGTTTAGATATACTAAACTTTGCTGGAAGTTGGCGAGTTAAGCGATCATACTTTCCAGAGAGCGAATAGCTAAGGTACTGATCAGACTGTGCGCATGCGCAGGCTGGTCTGCGCCTTTATTGATCATGTGCAACAGTCAGGTTTTCCCAAAAGGGGCTCCAAAATGTGGACTGTTCCAAAACTAAACGAAAGAACTCAACTTCTGCACCTTGAGGGTTAATTTTTTACAGAAAATCTGGAAGCCACTAATTAACACTCTGCTTTACTAAACAGTTCTTCAATTACCATGGAACTTCATGTTCAATCAGTGCACTTCTGGTTTATATCTCAGGTTTATGTTTTACCAGAACATTTACAAACATTTGAGCACAAAGAATGTTAATTCAAACTGCTCTTACTCCACTCTCATTACAAACTCTCCAAATAGTATGTTACCCTTGATAGATTCTTCCAAGATGTTCCTAGATCTGTTTTAGGTCAATGTGAACTGTCAAAATGCCACCTAATATTTGCAGAAGATGCCATTTTGAAAAAATCAACAACAATACATATATGAGCAACAAGAAGTCCTTGAAAGACAGTGCCATACCTGCAGGTTTGGCACAAGCCCCAGCAAAAGAGTATACTTCTGGCTATCACTGCTGCAGAGAGACACCTAGAATTATGACAATGTCAAAGTGTGGGTTTGAGTTAAGGCTTAAAGTCCCATTCAACAATATTTTAATCATGTCGGGACTCTTCATAGAGAGAGGGAGAGAGAAAAGAAGGATGGGATAGATTAAAGGCCCCACCCAAATTTGCCTCAAATGAAGCAAAGTTCATCCTGCCAACTCTCCAAATATGACATGTTCTTCTCTCTTAAAGCTGCTTCAGAGAGTGCACCACCCTACCACCCATATCAAAGTGTGAGAAATGTAAGCCAAGGTCACCAGGTTGCAGTGCATGGCTAAAAATTATTACATGTACAAGGTTTGACGCAGTTTTTTTTTCTTCCTTGTACAAGTCTATCATAATTTGTTGTGAGAACAAACAAATAGTTCTAGGATCTTATGGCGGAGCTGTCGGATCAGGGACTTTTTTTTGCGCAACTTTTCCAATTTTAAGTGATTCTGCTAGATAATTAATTTTTCTATGACATATAAAAAAAGTAATAAGAAGTATGAAATAATTGCATCTACATTAACATGATGTAATTACTTTGATGATTTTTGATAATTTCTTAAGATTACTTTTTACTCTGTACCATTTCAAATGTACAACCTATTAAGTGCAAAGTGTGCATATGTTTTTCAAAATTCTGAACTCTCTTTAATAAAAGCCTGTTGATTAAGATCCATACTGATTCAATCAGGTCATCCACCTATACTAGTCTGATTTTTTAATTGACATGGGCACAGTATCGATTCACTGTGCGCCTGAAATGAGTGAAATCGACTGTATCGGTAGAATCGAGAGTTTTTGGCCTAAATTTGTGAGGGGGTGGTAAGTATTTTCGCATGTTTTCTTATAGTTAGATTTGTCCTTCCGCCGTGGATCTCATTATATTTCTTTGATATATGCATACATGTCATAATATCGTGCAAAAACAACGACAGTGTATCGTGGGAGCGCAGGAAACGCACTCTTTTAGAGGGATAGTTGTCAAAAAAGCGAAAATCCACAGCTTTTTATCTTCCCGTTTCGAATTTAAATAACTTAGTTAAAAATGATTTTCACCAGAAGTTCGCGAGGCTTATGATCCTTCAATACCAGAAATCTCAGACTGATCCGTTTTTTCGATTTTGAGATATTCAGCTATATATGACTGAACCCCCTAATAGCGGTGAATTAGAAACTGTATCGGTAGAATCGACGCACTGAACGAAGTAATATCGATACTCATAAGAGGTACTGTGCCCAGTGAAAGGGAACAATGAAGACAGTTTCGTCTATTCTTTGCCAATTTCAAGCGCAAGTAAGACTAAAATATACGTTAACTTTGCGCATCAAACCCACAACCTTTGTGCGATAAAAAATATAACAAAAGCTTGTCAAAAACGTCAGTTTGTAAACAAATACACGCTTGTCACATTTTTCAAATTTTTTGGATGAAAATACTTGTTTGTTTGCTTGATTTGATTCTTTACGTCCCAGTCAACACGTTTTCAGTTATGTCAGAATGGTTCTTCATGGGTTGAACCAGTAGTAAGCAAGTATTAATTAGTCTTGGTCAAACACATAACGCAGTGATGCAGATGGCGGCATACCAGGGAGCTCCTTGGTATCGAGTCAAGCATTGTACGACAAAGCCACTGTGCACCCTCCATGAAATGCTTTTGGCCGTTCTTCTCCTTCAGTTGATTTAAAAAGGTTGGCTGTCAGTAACTGGCAAAATATTAACAATTATGTACATGTAGCACAAAAGTGCCTTCGATCAGCTTGAATAGTAACAGTTTGGTAAGGGTAATGAGCGGGCTCAATATGTGCTGCGTCTCATTTCTTCAGGGTTTGCAACCATAACTTGCTAAAATCAGCCTTGTTATTAACAGAGACTAGATAGAAGCTTAAAGCTTTTAGTGGGCCAAGTTCAGCTGCTTAGCTATATACTTTTTAGGGAGCAAGTTACAAAGGCACACATCAGACTGGCCGGATGCGCAGACTGGTCTGCACCTTTGTTGTTCACATTCGACAGAGTCAGGTTCTTTCAAGACAGAGGCCCAAGTTTGATGTAAGATATACGGAAGGGTTTTAAAACCTTAACACGGTATAATGACAATAGATAATTCTTTATAGTGGCAAAGACCCCATGTATATATATTCGTTGCATTGTTGCCCCTTCCTCAAATAAACGTACCCGCTTTTTGAGACGCATAATCAACACATAAGAATCATGTGTCCATGGGCGTCTGCGGCGGCGTCGTCGTCATCGTATTCCGCATTGTCACACTTTTGGTTTGGGATCAATAACTTTTGAAGGGATTCATCAATTTAATCATCCATCAAACTTTGCAGAAGGGTAAAGCATCAATTATACAGGTTAAGTTTGAAAGTGGTGGTTATCCACAAACTTATTAAGAGTTATTGCCCTTTTGACATAGATTTTGGCTAATTTGTGGTTTACGATCAATTACTTTTGGAGGGATGCAACACTGTCATTCAAATTTAACACTGATAAAGCATTATAAAATACAGGCCAAGTTCAAATTTGAAGGTAATTCGCCAATTTTTGACTGAGTTTTGGCCTTTTTTTGACTTAGGTTTAGGCTAATGCAAAAGCTATATTGACTTTTTGTAGAATAAACATCACATTTCTCCAAAACTATAATATCTTACAGCTTCTCACTATAGACAATAATTACTCAGTGCCTGTAGATGAGCATAACCGTGATTAAAAAATTTCTGCCCCTCCCCCCAGTGAGATCAAAGGTCAAATCTGTAAGTTGTCATTATTTTTTACAAAAATTTCGCATGCAGACAGAGTTACAATAAATAAGAAACATATCAAACGCGATTTTTGATCAGAGGCCTGTGCCAGACCCCCTGCATGGGTGGACTTAGTGGGTGGGGTCAAAACGTCAAAATTAAACTTTATCGGAACATGATCATGTTGCATATCACATTAAAGGGAAACATGAATGCAGCCAACATGGTAGCAAATATTTTGCCTATGGAGCCCTGCTCACCCCCATCCCCTGACCATGGGGTCAAAATTCAACTTTTCCAGAACATGGTCAGATTGCATACCAAATTAAATAGAATCACGAATGCGGAAACGTGGTAGCATATATTTTGCCCGCAGACCCCCTCCTACCCCCACCCGACCATGGGGGTCAAAATGTCAAAATTAACTTTTTCAAAACATGGTCATGTTGCATATCAACTTCAATGGAATCACAAATGCAGCCACATGGTAGCAAATATTTCCCCTTCAGACCCCCCAGGGGCCTGGGGGTCAAAAGGTAAAATTAAACTTTTTCAGAACATGGTCATGTTGCATATCAAATTAAAGGGAATCACAGGCGCAGCAACTTGCAACATGGTAGCAAATGTTATGCCTACAGACCCCCCCCCCCCCCGACCCTAGGGGTCAAAAGGTTAAAATTCAACTTTATCAGAACATGGTCATATTGCATATAAAATTAAAGGCAATCACGAATGCAGTAACATGATAGCAAATATTTTGCCTGCAGCCCCCCTCCCCCCGACCCTAGGGTCAAAAGGTCAAATTTAACTTTTGCAGAATATGATCATGTTGCATATCAAATTAAAGGGAATCGCGAATGAAGCAACATGGTAGCAAATGCCCCCCCCCCCCCTCTCCCCTCAGAAGGACAAAATTCAACTTTTTCGGAGCATGGTCATGCTGCACATCAAAGGAATCGCGAATGCAGCAACATGGTAGCAACTGCAGACAGAGGTACAATAAATATGAAACATATCAAACGTGATTTTGGATCTAAGACCTGTGCCGGACCCCCTGGGTGGACTTAGGTGATGGGATCAAAATGTCAAAATTCATTTTTTAGAAGATGGTCATGTTGCATATCAAATTAAAGGGAATCACGGATGCAGCATTATGGTAGAAAATATTTTGGCCGGGAACCTCCTCCCACCCCCTCTAACCCTGGGGGTCAAAAGGTCAAAATTAATTTTTTACAGAATATTATCATATCAATTAAATAGATTCTCGAATTCAGAAACATGGCAGCAAATATTCTGCCTACATACCTTCTCCCTACCCCACTCGACCTTGGGTGTGGGGTTAAAGGTGAAAGTTCAACTTATTGAGAACATGGTTATGTTGCATATGAATTTAATAGAATCGCGAAAGCAGCAACATGCAAATATTTTGGCTGCAAATCCCCTCTCCCCGCCCCTCTAATCCTGTGGTCAAAAGTCAACTTGTTCAGAACATGGTCGTGTTGCATATCAAATTAAAGGGAATCACAAATGCAGCAACGTTGTAGCAAATATTTTACCCGCAGACCCCGCCCCCATGGCCATGTTGCATATCAAATTAAAGGGAATGGGGCATAGGGCACCATGCAAACACATATTCTCTCCTTACACTCACACTCAACTGTAGGTTGGATTATAACATAAAATAAATTCTAAATGTGATCGTGTTGTATATAAAATTAAGGGGAAAAAGTATAGACTTACATAGAAGCAAACACTTTGACCTTACACACAACCCTGACCTCTAGGTCAGGTCAAAGTCAGACAGATAAGTTTATTTTGTATTGAACTAACCACTGAAAACTAGTTGATAGGCTTTTAACCTTGATCTGTATGATACCAAAGGTGAACTTAGGGGTTTTATATTTTGTGATTTATTAGTTTCTCTAAAATAACCCTTTGCGGGGAAAATATATTGGATAGCATGACAAACACGCCAACATCAAGATTAATGCAAACCTAGAAAAGACACAAAGCAATGCATAGCAAACCATAGAACAAACACAGAACCCACATCAGGATCAACAGTTAACAACAAATCAACAACAGAATCACTGCCTTAGAATGTATAGCAGCCTAAGCCACATGTCATCATTGTTTGTTAAACATAGTCTCACTTCTGAAACATTTTCGTTTCAGTAAACCAACACTCGTGAGTTACTATAGCACAACGGACAATCCAGGATACAAATGCTACAACTGCCCTCTCTATTCTGAATTTGATACAGTCATAAAACACTCCATTGTCACTCATTCAGAAAACACTTTAAAATATCTAAGACCACTCATACATCTAAGTAGTGTCCACAAGTGTAAACTGACAGGTGGCGGCCATTTGGCGGCCATCTTGGTTATCGGATAAAGCCTATATTCAAACTTAGTAAACATCCAACCTTCATAAATATTCATGTAACAAAGCGATACATGTATACTTCTACCACGACCTCTAAGTAATGACCCTCGATTCATTCAATGTATTAACCGTTACAGTCACGCCTCAAAGCATTTTGTGGAAGTATAGCAAGACGTGAACTTACCTGTATATAATACTACCCATTCAGTGGAGAATAGTACCATGCAATTAGAAAATGGTGGATTACAAATGCTATGTTTACAGTAGCATGTGATCTGTACACAAGGCCGTCATCGCCGGTCCGGCAGGTCCGTCGAGCGCCTGACCACTTTTTTGGCTGAGTATGTTATCCGCCATGTCCCTTTTGCTGGTTTCACCTCACTTTACTCTGTGCTTACCATTTATTGATGCAATTATCAATACCGAGCGTTGCGCGTGTGAAAACATTGAAAAATTATAATGACGCCTGCTTAATTAATTTCATAATCAGATGTTCTTAATGGACAGTTATCATACTTATGGACCGTGTCGAGAGAAAACCCGACGTAGCTGCATGCAAACGTCAAAGGCGCAGACCAGCCTGCACATCCGCGCAGACTGATCAGCGCCTTTGTTATTCGCTCCTAGGAAAGTATAATTGTAAACTTGCTACACTCAAAATTCCAGCATCCTAGCTAATCTCTGTATCTGAGTAGGTTGGTTTGGACTTGCATGGTCAGAAACCCCGAAGACAGGTCTTCTTGTTGAGGTCAAGATAATTCTATGATCCCTTAAATTGACAATTTGTTTTTTCTTCTTCTAATTAACATTTGATCGATAAAATATGTTTAAAACGTGTTGAATTTACATATATGAGCATCATGAGCCTGTGTTGTTACAATGCATTCTGTTACAGATATACAGGTCCCGCCTGTTCCAATTCAGCCCAAGACTTTTCGGTTCCACCAACGTTCATTCAACTTTAAGAAGCCTGAGCAGAGAAGCGTTTAGCCGTCGTGGTTCGACAGTTGGCCCTGGCTCCATTACAATGAAACCAAAGATCTCATCTTATGGCTACCGAAGCCAAAATCTAGATGCAGCCTGCATCGTTAACGGGTGTTCTACATGTAATTGAAAAGACTAAGTTTATATCTTTTCCAAAACACAATTCTTTGAAGGACCACCAAGGATCAGTGCTAAAAGTACTTTCCAAAACCTGCGGGGACATAGGTGAAATAATGTCAAAGAAACATGCTGTAGAAAAAAAGTAAAAAAATCGTGACTTTCTGAAAACAATTTTGTCCACCATTCGGTTTCTCGCGTGACAAGAAATATCTTTTCTAGCAAAAGATTGTGACAAAAAAAACTGAAATCTGGCCCCAAATGCATAAAACCCCCATTACAAACGCACATAGAAGCGTCCAAAATTAAAAACAAACAAGAAATGTCACAAACACGTGACGAATGCCCCCAAAGGAATTGGTATGGCATAAGACATATTTGAGGAAAGTTAGCTGTAATATAGGAGATATGCTCCAGACAGGAAAAACCTAGAAATGAGGCCAGAAGTCAAGGTCAAAGTGACCCAAAATGGTATGCACCACTCTGCCATCCCAAGAGGAATCAACACCCCAAATTTGGGATTCCTACATCAAATAATATAGGAGATATGCACCAGACTCAATGCAGTTTCTAAAAACTAGGTCAGAGGTCAATTTCAAAGTCACAGTGACCAAATTATGGTACACAGCACTTTGCCATCACAAGATGCATCCGCATACCAAATTTGAGCTTCCTTCCTTAAATAATATAAGAGATATGTTCCAGACACGATTATTCTAAAAACTAGGTTAGGTCAAGGTCACAGTGACCCGTAAATGGTAAACAATACTCCGCCATCCCAAGATGCATCCACACACCAAATTTGAAATTCCTACCTAAAAGAATATAAGAGATATGCTCCAGACACAATAATTCCTAAAACTAGGTCAAGGTCACAGTGACGCAAAAATGGTACGTGACACTTTGTCATCCCAAGATGCATTTACAAACCAAATTTGAAATGCCTATCTCTAAGAATATAGGAGATATGCACCGGACTCAATGCAGTTTTTAGAAACTACGTCAGAGGTCAAGTTCAAGGTCACAGTGACCCAATTATGGTACGCAACACTTCGTCATCACAAGATGCATTCACATACCAAATTTGAGATTCCTACCTCAAATAATATAAGAGATATGCTCTGGGCACGATTATTCTAAAAACTAGGTCAAAGGTCAAGGTCACAGTGACCCAAAATTGGTACGCAACACTCCGCCATCCCAAGATGTATCAACACACCAGATTTGGAATTCCTACCTCAAAGAATATAGGAGATAGGCTCCGGCCATAATAATTCTTAAAACTAGGTCAGAGGTCAAGGTCACAGTGACCCGAAAATGATATGTGACACTCTGTCATCCAAGATACATTTACACACCAAATCTGGAATTCCTATCTCAAAGAATATAGGAGATATGCACCAGACTCATTGCAGTTTCTAGAAACTAGGTTAGAGGTCAAGTTCAAGGTCACAGTGACCCAATTATGGTACTGGACACTTTGCCATCCCAAGATGCATCCACACACTAAATTTGAGATTCCTGCCTCAAATAATATAAGAGATATGCTCTGGACACATTTTTTCCAAAAACTAGGTCAGAGGTCAAGATCAAGATCACAGTGACCCAAATTTTGGTACGCAACACTCCACAATCCCAAGATGTATCCACATACCAAATATCGAATTCCTACCTCAAAGAATGTAGGAGATAGGCTCTGGACACAATAATTCTTAAAACTAGCTCAGAGGTCAAGGTCAAGGTCATAGTGACCTGAAAATGGTATGTGACACTCTGTCATCCTAAGATACATTTACACATCAAAATTGGAATTCCTATCTAAAAGAATATAGGAGATATGCACCAGACTCAATGCAGTTCCTAGAAACAAGGTCAGAGGTCAAGTTCAAGGTCACAAAGACCTAATTATGGTTCGCGATACTTCGTCATCCCAAGATGCATCCACACACCAAATTTGAGATTCCTACCTCAAATAATATAAGAGATATGCTCTGGACACGATTATTCTAAAAACTTGGTCAGAGGTCAAGGTCACAGTTTCCCAAAAATGGTACGCGACACTCCGCCATCCCAAGATGTATCCACATACCAAATTTGGAATCCCTACCTAAAAGAATCTAGGAGATATGCACCTGAAACGAAGCGGGAGGGACGGACGGTCAGACGGACGGACAGTGCAATTACTATTTGCCTCCCAAAGTTCCTTTGGGAGCATAAAAAACTCGGGGGAGACCCCCTTAACCCCCCTGTCGAGAGGAGGATTAATCCCCCTCTTGTGTCTTCGGCACTCGATGTTATCTGATTGCTCGCTGGGCGCAAAAAGCCTTATTAAAGGGTTTGCCACAGTGGGTCTTATGAAATGTACTTTCCACTGCCATTTCATCTTACCATACAGCTGTTTAAAGCAGGATGAAATTATTGAAATGTAAGCCTACAAACCTACACACAGACAGCAGATGCGGGAGTCTCTAACAGACAGAAAAAAGTGATACAGATTGAGGTATTGTTAACCCTTTATGAACTAACTGGTTATATACAATAAACCTGGGGTGGTACAATATATATATTGCTGGTCACAGGTTTTTATTAAAAACAAGTTGCATTTCTTTCTCTGAACATCATATTTGTATAAATAAACAGTGAAGACCCAGATGAAATGCCGTATGATGCGGCATTATATTTGGGTCTTCTCTGTCTGCCAAAGTACACATTTAGAAGCCAATGGTATACACAGGGTGAAATAAACAGCCTACTTTCTGCTCTAAATTGGAAGATTTATGACCAACATTTGCTTTCACTTCGTGCAGTTGGTAGTTTTTACTTCGTACATTAAAGAAATAACAGTCGATTCTACCGATACAGTTTCTAATTCACCGCTATTAGGGAGTTCAGTCATATATAGCTAAATATCTCAAAATCGAAAAAACGGATCAGTCTGAGATTTCTGGTATTGTAGGATCATAAGCCTCTCAAACTTCTGGAGAAAATCATTTTTAGCTAAGTTGTTTAAATTCGAAACGGGAAGATAAAAAGCTGTGGATTTTCGCTTTTTTGACAACTATCCCTCTAAAAGAATGCGTTTCCTGCGCTCCCACGATACACTGTCGTTGTTTTTGCACGATATTATGACATGTATGCATATATCAAAGAAATATAATGAGATCCACGGCGGAAGGACAAATCTAACTATAAGAAAACATGCGAAAATACTTACCACCCACTCACAAATTTAGGCCAAAAACTCTCGATTCTACCGATACAGTCGATTTCACTCATTTCAGGCGCACAGTGAATCGATACTGTGATGGGGTAGGTTCAAAGACTCAATCTGGTGTGCTTCCAAAAGACATCCGGGACTTACGTTAAGAGTGCGTACCAAAAAATTAATATTCTTATCTTTCAACCAAAACATATGTTGTGGGTACTAAAAAGAACGGTCTCAACGAGACGGTTCTTTTGAGTACCCAAAACATATGTTAAAACTGATGAGTAAGAAAATGTTTAGAATTTTACCCTAAAAATTTTTATTTATCTAAAACCTATGGACATGTCTGATGTGTTATGATTGGCAAGCAAGAGCCTATCACCAGTTCTAGTAGATTTTTAATAACCCCTATCATTCAGCACAGACAATTTGAGGCAGTAATTATTGAGGTAAACAATCTTCTTCATCATATTTCTGACACATAAAACAGACCTATAATCCTCTAAATCTAGAACAATGGCATTCTTCTACATCATGCTTGTCAAGACCTTGTCCATTATCTTCTCATAAAGCAGGTAAACCTGCAGATCTTACCTCTTACCATGCTGCGATATTTTGCAAGCTTTTCTTTCATCTGCTTTTTTTTCAAAATAATTTTTTTCAAAAATTCTTTCATGAATACCATAAGAATGTCCAGCAGTTTAGATTAGATCCTGATCTGACCCAACAAATGCATTTATTAAATAGAACCTGGCTGACATCAATGAACATGTAGCTGGTCCGATGGACCTATTCAGAGAGTGACATAAATTTATTACCCTGACGCTTAATAAGGCCTATTTGGAATGATGGTAATAACTGCCCAGCATTTTGTTAAGCACAATAAGATTTTTTTCAAAATTCAAGGGCAAACAACTAAATCTAAGGCTAAAATAAACTTATGGCTTTAAGTCAAGGTTTGTTGCATAAAATTTATCAATGAAGTTTACATAGCCAAAAATCATACCATTATTTTGATCAATCAAAGGGAGATGACTCAAAAAGTAAGAATGTAAGAGTTATCATTCTTAACAGGACTAATCCAGCTGATTGGTGAAATATCAACAAACTCCAATGAACAAGACAAAAGTTTATACAAAACTCAAAACATTTGTATCAAAGGCAGATAACTCAAAAGTTAAAAATCTAAGCATTACCTTTCTTGGCCATGGCAAATCAATACAGGTGGTTCAACAGTCCTATACAGCTGAAAAAAAAACACAAGAGTTTAATAAAAGTCAATAATACAGGAGCATGAATGTTAGATTCTTTTTATGACATGACATTTAAATTACTTAAAAATCACATTTTTGGCATAAAACTTTCAAGAGTTTGCCATCTTTTATGCAACGTTATAATGGACGTCATTACATATTGCACATTCATAATTTTGAGCAAAAAAAGCATAATAGTCAGCAGATGCCAAAAAAAAATGCTAAATAACCTACCATACATGCAAAGAGTTACAATTACAAAACTGATTCCATCTACAGTAAAACCTGTCTTAAGCGGCCACTCAAAAAAGAAGACCAAATTGGTTTTCAAGACCGATTATTGCTTAATGCAGGTCAAAAGTATTGCAGAATGCTCCAAGGGGAGCATTCTGCAATACTTTCGACCTTCATTAAGCTAACATTTGTCTTTAAGACCTTTGTTTGGTCAATTTTTGAGTGGCCGCTTAAGACAGGTTTTACTGTATTTGTGAAACATCAAAATAATTCTCATAATGATTATACATGTCATAACCATTCACCTGTCTTGATGTAATCTGACTAGATACCATGCTGAGAAAAATGCTAGAAATGAAATCTATAATGACAAAACCAGAAAACCCAATCACAGATCTATTTTAAACTGCACCAGCTTGTCAGGGTTCATCCAGCATAAAATGTAAACACTTTGTAACTGCAAAAAACTAAATGAACTTGGTACTGTCAGTTCAAAGATAGATGTGAATCATTGTATACAAAAAATATAAACTGATCAGGTATAATGCCTTCAATGTTTATTGTCGTGAGTTGGCTCCCGGTACCGTTTGTTTAACAGGTGACAGGGCCCAGGGAGACGACAGTAAACATTGGGCTTACAGTAATGGGTGCTTTATCCAGGTATATATCCTATACTGCCTTTACCTGTGATAATATATTTACTGTTATTTACTTATTTCAATGAAAAATGGTACATATTATAGTCCTATTATCATGCATCTTTGAACTGATAGTATGTTATGTATCTCAGCACAAAAAGGAACCTGTACGGTAAATGTTCTAAAATTTCGAACACTTTTCTCTTTCTAATCTCAAATAAAATGTTGGTTTTCAGGGCTGGAATTCATAAATTTCTTGTCAGAATAGCAAACAGGGAAGACCTTGATCAGACTGCTTCTACAGAAGCAGTCAGACCGGGTCTGCCCTGTTTGCCTAAATCTTTTTGGCAGGCAACTAGTGTTCAAAATTTTAGAACATTTACTGTAATCAGGGTTTGCTATCTGAGGTAAGGCTCAGCTATAGAGAGTACCTTAGCTACAATATTTAGATTTTGCATATATGAAGTTTTCACATTATGCTTTTTAGAGAACAAATTATAAAGGCACAGATCAGACTGCAAGGATTCACAGGTCGGTCTGTGCTTCTGTTGTTCCCATGCAACAAAATCAAGTTTTATCGAGTCAATGCCCTTATGCAAGAGATCTCGTGTGCATGTTTATATATACATGGACATAATTATTAATTTGAGCCACATTGCTATAGTGGACTCATTGCTAGTGCATTAATAATCAAAATCTGAGTTAAAACACCTTTTCAGCTGATGGCAATCATAACCATACTAGGTCAATTTCACCAGACAACCCTACCGCAGTTATAAAAGCAAGCAATACCAATCTTAACAAAACCTTTGACAAAAAGCAATTAAAGCCAAATCTATCAGAGAATTCATCCAATTATGGCAATCTCATCGAGCAAGTTTGCTATCCAATTCCGGCAACTATTGAATTTCATCCATATTTTGCTGAGAACTGGACAGAGCCGCTGAACACCAAACACATGCCACAGGAAGATGACATTTAGATGCATTGCAATCAGCCAGGAGTCTGAACAGACTGTGCATTATGCTGTTCGTTGAAATCAGTCTTGTAAAGCTCAAGTACACTTTGCTAAGAAATAGAAATCTTGAACAGAGCAGTCATGGTCCCCCAACATGATGGGTGATTTTTACTCTTCCTTAATTATGATAGTAAACTGCATTAAAGACAGTTCAAATGAAAATGGTATTTATTTCTATGAGCAACCAGCAGAGGCTAATCTACAAGAAAATTTGGCTCCTGTGTTATTTGCCTTATTCTTAAATGACTTAGAAGATTTCATGAAGGCACGTAGTTGCCCTGGCATAAGCCTTGAATTTGTTTTGGAATACTTGTATTTCTACCTTAAGCTCCTCGTTCTGTTGTAAGCTGATGACACAGTATCTTTGGTACAGATGAGACTAGTTTCCAAAAAAATCTAGATGTATTTTATGAATATGCTAAAATGTGGAAGCTGGATATTAACTACGACAAGACTAAGGTTTTGATATTTGGCACACGTAATGACGACCGCTTTAGCTTCAAAATGGGTGAGAGTAAAATCTCAATCTGTAAGGAATTTAAGTATTTGGGGGGGGGGGGGGGGGGGGTAGTTTTCACTAAAAGCAGAAGTTTCTGTAAAGCAAGAAAACATAAATATGATCAAGCCAAAAAGGCTATGCATCTTTTATATAAAAGAATTAGAAACTGATATCTTCCAATTGACTTACATTTACAGCTTTTTGAACACTTCTGAACCAAACTCCCCAGCAGTTTTATCTCACTTCAAAGATTCCCCTTCTTCAAAGATTCCTCTTGAAGGGAGAGTTCACTGCCATCACTGCATACCACATTTACCCTTAATATTCATACACATTAACAGTCTGATCTAGGTGTATTTAGGGTAAATACAGTATAACAATCAAGTTACTTGTTTCTTTTCGCTACTTTTTTGTAAAAGATAATAATCAAAAATTATTACTCATCAGTTTACTCACTGTGGTCATACCACTACGGCAATTTGGGTCTCGTCACCCACTCCGGTGTTATAGTAAAATTACCTTCAAATAAATGCTGACAAAAATGAGAACTTTCGAATATGTTTGCTTCGAGATTGCATCCTCTAGTTAATAGCCTCTGTGTTATCTTGCCAAAACGGAGATAACATCAGATTTTCGATGTGTTTTTTTACAGTTATATTCAAAAATTGTCAATTACGGTTTAGTCATAATTATACGGTTTCGTCATTGATTAATTATCCACGAAGACGAAACCGTAATTAGTTATTTCATGCCTAGACATCAAACGTTAAAGTTTTCATATAATTTTAAAGCTATAAGATACAATGTGAATTTGATGAACAAAAATCAATCGGAACCCAAGCATTTTGGGGCATTTATCTGTGATAAAATGAAGAAATAGAACAAGGTGAGAAAGTTACCTTAACACCGGAATAAGTGACGAGACTCAAATTGCCGTAGTGGTATGACTACAGCGTTACTGTCATTGATCACATCAGCGGACATCAGAGCTGTCTACAGACATCAATGTCACCAAACAATAATGCTCCCTGACACTTCTACACATGTAAGTGCTCTTTTAGCCTTTTCCATATTCAAATTTATGCAAGTCAGCTCTTCTAACATATCTGAAAGGTTTTACTCTTTGCATCCATAATTTTTTTTTCGTCTGCTGATTTTTTCAAAGTTTACTTTTTGGAAAAATTCTTTCAGGAATATCATCAGGGCGTCAAACAGTTTGGATCCAGACCAAGCCCAACATTTTGTCGGGCCTGATCTGGGTCCAAACTGTTTGCTGGTCAGCAGACGACACCAGCAGATAAAAAGTTAATGTAGAAAGGAGCGATATAACTGTCAAATCTGGAAAATTTTTAATTAATTTTCATATTTGTGAGTTATACCTACGATACATCTGAATAATGCTCTAAGTCGGTTCACCCGAATTACCGCAGAGAAAAAACCGGGACTAGTACCGGATTTTAACACCAACCCCGCACGGCGACCATACCAATAGTCATCGTAACACTAGTCAATTTTACCGAAGCCAAAAAACCAAGATAAAACAGAGGGGAGGTGGAGGGAGAAAGATTCAGATGTATCGTAGGTATAACTCACAAATATGAAAATTAATTAAAAATTTTCCAGATTTGTTTCATTAAACCTACGATACATCTGAATAATGCTGATTATGACACTAATGGATGGTGGGACCATAATATTGCATCACTCACCAGGAAAAAGAAGAAAGTACACTTCGCCTCTAATGTGAACCATGGAACGGACTCAGGTCTCAAGTCTCACCCCGCGAAAAACAAATTTTAGGGTATCAGACATTTGCCATAAAAAACCCGTTCGGATGATAAAAAACCCAAGTTTAGCAGTCCCAATATTTACATATATACAGGGAAAAAACTGGAAATCATCTACATAGTAGTAGCAGGCACAACTACTGCTTGTGCTGCTACCACAGGACCTATCAGGCCTAGGCTACTTGCCAAAACTGATGTATCTCTCAGATAAAACCTAATAAAAGAGTTTTCTGATGACCAAAAACCAGCTTTAACCACGTCATCCAAAGGAACCTTGTTAGACCATGCCCAAGAGGAGGCTATAGCCCTAACCTCATGGGCATTTACACTAACAGGAACCTGATCCACATTATTGGCACTATGTGCCAATTTAATTGTTTGTACAATCCATCTAGAAATTGAATCCACAGAGATTTCTTTCTCATAAGAATCCTGATGAGAAATAAAAAGTCTCTTACGGCCTTTCCTTCTTGGAAAAACCCTGTTAAAATATATTCTTAAAGCCCTAACTGGGCAAAGAGAAGTATTAACATCCTGACCCTTAAGTACAGGAATAACTATAGGTGAGGCCAAAACAGAAGGAAGTTGATTCTTGGCCAGAAAACCTGGAAAAGTACCCAAACTAACTGAATGTTCTGAAAACTTGATATCAGAGCATACAAGGGCATGTATCTCACTGCGTCTGCGTCCGGAGGCCAGAGCAGTAAGAAAAACCGTTTTTAGGGTTAGCTCTTTGAATCCACATTCTTCGAGTGGTTCAAAAGGGGCGTTACTCAAGGCAGCTAGAACTATTGCAAGATCCCATTTGGGAAAATGCACCTTTGTCCTTGGACGTTCAAGCTCAAAACTCCTCACTACATCTGACAAAATAGATTCACAAGAAAAATCTATTTTAGATATCTGTTTTAAGGTAGTAGAAATAGCTGAACGATATCCCTTAACAGTAGCAGGAGAGAAGTTCTTATTATGTAAGAAAATTAAAAATTCTCCAAACTGATTTACTGACGGATTGAAGGGATCCACTTCCCTTCCGACACACCAATCCACCCAAGATTTCCATCTATAATCATAGAGAGCGTTTGTGGAAGATCTTTTTGCTGAATAGATTCGTCGGGCAACTGACCTAGAAATGCCTGACGCCTCCATGTGTTGTTGCATAGCAACCAAGCGTGAAGATGAAATATCTGAGGTGTTGGGTGTAACAACCTGGACACCGGTTGACACAAAAGATCCCTCCTCACTGGGAGCTGGATCGGTGGAGCCACCACTAGAGACAGAAGCAGAGGAAACCATGCCTGTCCTGCCCATAGAGGAGCTATCAGACAAACTAGACACTCTTCCTCTAGCACTTTCCTCAGCGTGGTAAGAATCAGGGGAAAAGGAGGGAAGGCGTATGCCCACATCCCCTTCCAGCTCAGAGACAGAGCGTCTGATGCATGAGCTAGAGGGTCTGGAACTGGAGATACAAAAATTTGTACCTTCCTGTTCAGACGAGTAGCGAACAGATCTATATGGGGGGTTCCCCAGAGCTGAAACACTAGATCTGCTACCCTCTGATTGAGAGACCATTCGGTCTGAACTACATTCCCTTTCCTGCTCAGACAGTCTGCCAGAGCATTGAGTCTCCCTGGCAGGTATCTGGCCTTTATGTGAACCCTGTTCTTGGCACACCATAACATAATTTCCACTGCCATATTGCATAGAGACAGAGAGTGGGTCCCTCCCTGTCGATTCAAATAAGCTGCCACTGTCGTATTGTCGGTGGACAGCAAAATTGAATTGCCTTTGATATAATCCGCAAAGGCTTGAAGAGCTAGCCATACTGCCTGCATCTCTAGAACATTGATGTGCTGGGTCTTCCATGCTGGAGACCAGTACCCTGATGCCATATGTTCCTCCATGTGAGCTCCCCAGCCCTCTAGGCTGGAATCTGTAAAGAGGTGAAGCTGAGGAACAGGATGGTGAAGAGGAGACATAGACTTCAGAAAGTCTATGTCTGTCCAAGGCCTGACGGCATTGGAGAACCAGGGACCTAACACAATTTTGCTGTCCCACTGAGCCGAACTCTGAGACCATCTCTCCTTGAGTTCCCATTGCAAGCATCTCTTGAATGCTCTCCCTAGAGTTAATAGGTTGGCCATAGATTCCATCTGTCCTAAGAGGGAATGTAATTGGCGAGCTGAAGCCTCCTTGGCACCCAACAGCTTTGTCATTGCTTGTTGGAACGAAGCCACTCGGTCTGCCGATGGGCTGACTAAGGCTAGGCCTAGGTTGAAATGGGCCCCTAGGAAATTGAAATCCTGAACTGGGATCAGTTCTGATTTGTCCCAGTTGGGAAGAAAACCTAGGTCTAAAACGGTTGACAATAACTTTCTGCTGTGATGCCATGACTGACCCTCTGACGCAGAAGGTTGAATCCAGTCGTCCAGATATGCGTGCACCCGAATACCTTGGAGACGGATATGCCTCAAGACCGCTTTTAAGACTCTGGAAAACACATAGGGACTTACACAAAGACCAAACGGTAGTGCCCGGAACTGAAATGTTTTCCCTTCGAAAGAGAACCGAAGATACCTTCTGGATCTCCGGTGAATCATCACATGGAAGTAAGCATCGGTTAAATCCAATGATGTTACCCAGTCCCCTTTTCGAAGTGCTAGTCTGATGGAATCCACAGTTTCCATCTTGAAGTGTGGACACAGAATGAACTGGTTGAGTCGAGACAGGTCTATGACAGGTCTCCACCCCCCTGATCTTTTCTTCACCAGAAAAAGTCTGCTGAAGAACCCTCTCTTCGGATGAGTGCATTTGACTTCCTCTATGGCCCTCTTCTGAAGTAAGGACGCCACCTGTTCCCTCAAGATTTGAACCTTGAGTGAATCCTGAGGCATGCGGGTACACCACTTTGGAGGTACCCGTGACAGATAAGGTAGGACACTTAGTTGTATTCGATACCCACTTCGGATTATAGACAGTGTCCATGGATCCAAAGTTATATTTTCCCAGGCCTTTAGGAAGGAAGAAATTCTTCCTCCTGTTGGTAATTCTGCTCTTGGAACCAGATGCTTGAAAGAGCTGTAGACTGCATCTGGAGAGGCCTGGAAAACGAAGTGGGCACCCCTAAGGGGCACTGGACTTTGGTCCAGAACCCTTCTTAGGCAGTCTGTTAAAATAGGGTGCTTTAACAGACTTCTTCTTTTGGAATTTATTAAAAGTTTTGCCCTGAGAAAACGTGGACGTTCTGGGCAAATTGGAACCCACAGAAACATTAGGTTCACCAAATGCAGGCTTAGCTGGAGTGTCTGGGGTCTTAGGAGTCCTCTTCTTGAAGCTTGGTTGACGCTTGTTTGCACCAACAACGGCCATCTGCAAGGATTTATGGGCTAGGCCTTCCTTATACTGCCGTACCACTTCAGGAAATTTACTTCCAAAAACAGTACCAGACTCTATTGGTTGTACACGCAGAGACCTTTTAACTTCAGGATCTAGGTCTGAAGCATCCAAACAAGCATCTCTGCGTGCCAAAAGAGGTCCTGAAGCCAGTCTCGCCAAGATCTCCACTAAATGAGACTGGGAAGCTGCCACAGCCTGCAGGTAACGGGAAACCTCCATCATGTCCTCTCTAGACAAGGAGTCCTGCTGGATGGTCTTCAGTGTACCGCACAAAAACATTTCTGAATGCGATGCTACTTGCATACCCGTCCGTGCCAGCTTTTCCCAATTCTCAAGAGTAGAAAATTGGACTGCCTGAGATGACGGGACCGTTACACCTTGCTTCAAAACATCCCTTATCCCAGGATTAACAGGAGGAGGGTCCATGGTAATCCTAGGATTTAATGCTTCATAAGAGGAAGGGAGACAAATTCTTGGCTTGCTATTTAAAGCCACAAATGAGCCTCCCTTGAAACACTTAGGATAGGATGGAAGAGGAGTCATAGGGATTTCCTCTTCCCCCTTCAAGCGTTTATCCATCCTGTCTAAAGCAACTACTACACTATTTGACTGTGGTAGGGCTAATGAAAGTTCATCGCTCTGCTCAGATTCCTTGAAGAAATCCAAAGCAGAGGCCCCAACGGATTTATGCTTCACTTCAGGTACAGGACATAAAGACTGTCCGAGCCTGAAACGAAGCTTCCCAATAGCCTCCCTGTAAGACAGGGATTCTTTTGGACAATCCTCCTCCCTTTCTTCATTTGGCTCATCTAGGTCAGAGTTACCTATTCTTTCCTCTGAGCCAACGTGAAGCTCAACCTGATCTGTTGACTCATGGCTATCATGCGATTCAACAGGTACAGGTGTTGACTTCGGATTTAAATTGTCTAGTCTACTGGACAATTCTTTTAGCATCTGTCCCTGTTGCTGTACCAACTGGGTCAGAACAGAGACAGAATTATCCTGCTTCACAGGAGAAGGTGAGCGGGACCCAGACAACTGTCTGGCTCTCGACCTAGACAGTTGTCTGGACCTAGACTGGTGTCTGCTCCTAGACCTGGAGTGGTGTCTGCTTCTAGACCTAGACTGATGTCTGGTCCTAGAAGACCTAGGTCTACATCTAGGGGACCTAGACCTAGGATGCCTATCCCGTCTGGCATGACCATAACTTATAGGCCTAGGCAATGGGGACCTGGACCTGTGCCTAGACCTACGATGTTTGTGTTTCACGCGTCTAGATCTTTCTCTAGATGAACTAGACGCACGACTAGACGAGGAACTAGAGGAACTTACTCTTATCCTCTTAGACCTAGGCCTCCCTGGCCTAGAAGTGTACTGCCTAGGCAAAGGCCTGTTACTTGAAGGTGTAACAGATCTGGTCCTTTCATGTCCTGCAGAAGAAAGGCTTCTCCTGGAAGGACTGATGTTATGATCAGGAGCTTGAGGGAGCGAATCCTGGGCAAGCTCGCGACCATATAAGACAGCACCAGGAGCCTGATGGGACGAATCCTGTTCAGGCTCACGGTCTATTTCCGCAGCTATAATACCAGGAGTCTGAGGGAGCGAATCCGATTCAGGCTCGCGGTTAGCTCTGGAAATTCTAGTACTAGCATCAGTCACCTGAACACTAGAACCAGATAAAGAACCTAAAGTTGCCGATGGTTGGCCAGGACCTTTTTCAGGAGCCTGGGCAATTGTCGCAACTTTAAATTTGGAAGCTCTCTGAAGACACTTAGAAAACTTCTTCCAAGTGTCCTCAGACCAAGAGCCACAAACCTCACAGGTAGATGTGGGCGAACAAGAGTATCCCCTACATGCCCTGCACACCCTATGATCATCCCAATATGGCATTATTTTGGCATATTTACCATAAATGCCAGGACAATGTTTGTTCCTTGTTGACATACCTAAAAAAGAATGCAACTAAAGCAAAATTCAAAGCAGAATTAAGCCAGATCAAAATAAGGAAAAATTCAACTAAGAATGAACGAAAGCAAAAGCAAATAAACAAAACAAAAGGTCGGAAAGCCTATTATCCGAACTAAGGTACGTTACGAAATTCTGTTCGATACGTCAGACAGAACTTCAGAACGAAAATAAAGCAAATGAACTGAAAAATAATCAGAACGAAATAACAGAACTTGAAAATATAAAGAAATAAACTGCTGCGGGTGGGTGAAACCTCCTTACTACCACAATTACCGGCTACAAGGATAAATATTCTTCTTCAGTCAAAAAAACGTGTCTTTAACGGAAGCCGCAGAGGTAAAATTGACTAGTGTTACGATGACTATTGGTATGGTCGCCGTGCGGGGTTGGTGTTAAAATCCGGTAATAGTCCCGGTTTTTTCTCTGCGGTAATTCGGGTGAACCGACTTAGAGCATTATTCAGATGTATCGTAGGTTTAATGAAACAAATAAGATAATTTAGCAGCAGAATTGACTGTGAACTTGTGACTTTAGAACAAATATCATTATCATATTATTTTATGATGATCTGCTCCATTAGTCCTTAAAGATTTATAGTTCTTTTTATTTCACCAAGAAACCATGCAAGCAGCAGACACGGACCAGTCTGAGCATCCAAGCAGTATTTGTTACAAAATTACCAAAATGTCTAAAATTTTTGTTTTAATTGCTGATAAAATTATACTGATAACAACTCTTTTCCACCTCACCCCCACACCTGAATAATTCTTTTGCTGTCATCTGCTGACTTTTTTTTCAAAATTCTTTCAGGGTCACAAAGCACATTGGCTCAGTTGGTAAAGCCTTAGACTGGGGATCGAAGGGTTGCTAGCTCAAACTCACAGGAGTCACTGTGTTGTGTCCTTGAGCAAGACACTTATCCGCTGCTTAGTACTCCCAGTTCATCCCAGGAAGAATTGTTGACTGAACACAAACAAACTATCAGAGTGTCAAACAGTTTAGATCCAGAATAGAACCAACATTCTGTCTGTTCTGGCCTGGGTCCAAGCAATTTGTACAGGTTATCAGCAGATGACAAATATCGCTGCTAGGAAGAAAAAAGTTAACCCTAAGAGTATCTTAGATGATTGGAGTGCAGTTTGGGAGTTAACTTTAGAAAAAAGACAAGTTAAACATTATAATTCTGTGAAATCTCATCTTAATACTTATCAATTAACATGAAACTTAATTTCACCCAACATAAAATTATTAACTCTTTGAGTGCAAAACAAAATTACTCAGACAGGAAAATCATGTGCAAACAAAATAGTCCCAGATCAGACTGCTCGCAGTCTGATGAGGGACTATTTGTTTGCTTTCTTCAGCAGATTATTTTAATATGATAACTTGGATGGATAAGGGCAGATCATCAAATGGAAGATTCTATATTTTAGAAACTGAGCATTTGAAGAGTTAACTAAGGCAATTTTAGAAGGAGGTAATGATGCTTTCAGAAGTTAAGTGGTAATAACTTTTACCATGGCCTTTCTAAGCATTTCAGAGTTCTTCTGGCAGACAAATCGTGGCTGGTGCAAAAAAATATATATAATTAATTAAAGCTATATAACTTTACAGTAGATTTGAAAGCACTACTCTTTATCAGCTACCATACTCAGTGTGTTTAATTGATAATGCAAACATTTTGGACTAAGGTCAGGCCAGACAATATGTCAGGCCTGATCAGTGAGTGGGCCCAAACTGTTTGATTTTGTTTGATTTGATTCTTTATGTCCCATCAACAATCTTTCAGTTATGTAGGGACGGGTCTTCCTGGGTTGAAACAGTGCCAAAGTATGATTAATGTGTCTTGCTCAAGGACACAAACTCAGTGATGCCGGTGAGGCTCGAACCCGCGGCCCCCTGGTCTCGAGTCAAGCACTCTAGCACTGAGCCACTGCGCTCCTTCAAACTGTTTTACATTCTGATGTTATTCCCATTAGATGTCAAAAAGCATGCAAAATTATGCAGCATGTACAGAAGTAATGGCTCAAAGAGAACAGTCTCAGCAAGAGACTTGGAAAAATGATTTTGTGAAATTATCGTTTGTTTGTCTGTTTGGCTTGATTTTTTCTCTCCTGACATGACATGACAAGGCTCATCTGTAAACACTGCCGCTGCCAATGTTACAGTTTTTTATAGGCTGCAGACGGATGTAGATGTTATATAGATCAATTGAACCAAGTCTTGATAAAAAAGTCTCCCAGAAATAGAACGAAACCAGGTCCGCATGATAAACTACATTTTGATTGGGTCTTTTTGCCTAAATATGAATGCAAAATTTTCAAATGGAGTATTCCGGACCATTAGTTGCAAAAAGAATGTTTCGCTGTTTAATGTCAATATTATAAGGCATAGCTGACGTCATAAAAACAAAAATGGCGGCCCATTGGCACTTAATAACATCACCCTGGTTGGCTCCAATATTGATATCACTGGACCTTACCATTGCATAGCTATATAGGCATGGTAAGTTAGAGTTCGGATAGTTCTTAGAATTCGGATAGTTCCTGATCAGACTCACAGCCCGACTCACAGCTCCTGCATCAGACTGCTTCTACAGGAGCAGTCTAATCATAGGAGCAGTCTGATCTAGGACTATTTTGTTTGCACATGCTTTTCCGGAGTACTCAAAAAGATAACAACATTTTACACCCTGAGAAACTGACATCTGGACAAGTGGAAGGTCACCCTAGCAATCAGTTTAAGATGTACGCCTGGTTTCAAGTTTTCTTTTTCTTTCCTTATCGATCTTCTTTCTTAAACTACAAGAACGTATATATGCATGTACATATAAGAAAATAACAAGACTTATCAGACTGCACTAAAGTGTAGGCTGCATAGTCTACGTCTAAATTATGTTCCATATTGCATACAAATTAAGCCAGGCTCTATATTATTTGCTGGAAGGGTGTATTTTACAAGTATCAGCTTCTCTAAAACATTGATTGTTGATTGATACGAAGGTGATAACAAGAGTTACATCAGAAGAGCTGTTTGTAGAAATCATCAAATAGTAAATCCCAGCAGTTTGCGGAAGAAAGTTATTTTTGCAAGAAGTTTTCTCCTTTCATTACTTTCTTTTACTCTAAGCTAAATCCCAATGGCTTAATTCAGTATCCTACAGTCATATCTCTCATTCTCAGCATGCAGTATGCTAAAGCACAAAGATTTTTTTTCTTGAGAGAATTCAATAATTCTTTATATTTATGCTAAGCCACTGCAATTTGTGCTCCTTCATCGGCTTTGTACTTTAGAGGCCAGTATAGCAAACAGTGTGACCCCAGGTCAGACTGCTCCTCTGGCCTGCGGCCACACTGTTTGCACGCATAGACATAGACATAGAAATTTTACTTTGCGTCGAATATTGTACAACATGTAACATAAGCCCAGTAGGGCTTTTACTTCGACAAACTACTAAGCTAAAATCATAATGCTATCAAAGTGATAAATAAATTGTTGAAGACAACATGCTCTGCCAAGTTTTCTGCTGGCAGTTATACTTTTAATACATTTTCCCCATTTTGTTTTTGCATAGGTTTGTATATGGGAAACCCCTAAATGGGTACTTTTACAAACAGTGGAGGCCCAGATGAAATGCAGCACAAAGCTGCATTTCATCAGGGTCTACACTGTTTTTAAAGGGTAAAAAAGACCTTGAGTTTAAAAGAAAGAGTTTGTTTATATCTGATATATCCAGCTGCTTTGGTAGATCCTGATGCCAATTTGCCCCACTTTTTAAAATGATAAATCTTTTGGGGGTATACTAGAACAGTCTAGTTTGTTTCTGGCATGTACTGCTTGCCCTGGCCTGTCTTTCCTGATCATTTGTTGCTGTATATAAATACTTATTTTCCTTCAAGATAGCCTACTGTGCCTCTTTGATCTTGTTACAGGTGTGTAGCCAAGCTCAGAGAGCTGTTTTTATGATCACAGCAACCGGCTTGGCTGTCAGAGGTGTGAAGTAATTTAGCTTCCCAGAAATTATTCAGCTTTATACTAATCTAATACTGTCAAAACATATATCTTTTGCAGAAAATATCCACAGTAGTAAGGATCTTGACATATTGTACAGTTAGCTGCAAAGTAAAAACTACCTTTAGGAATCTTCACTATCATACTGTACAGTTAGCTGCAAGAAGACATTTTAGACTTACTTTATCTAAGCAGCAAGAAGACAGCCATAAGAATATCCCAAAATCTTGCTATTCTGTGTTAGCTGCAAGTAAAAACACCTTAAGGAATCTTCAATAGGATCCCTACATGCTATACTGTGGTAAGCTGCAAGAAAACATTTTTGACTTACTTTATATTAAGCAGCAAGAAGACAGCCATAAGAATCTCCCAAAATCTTGACACTCTATTTGTTTGATTTGATTCTTTACATCCCAGTCAACAATCTTTCAGTTATGTCGGGACGGGTCTTCCTGGGTTGAACCAGTACTAAGCAAGGATAAATGTGTCTTGCTCAAGGATACAACACAGTGACGCCTGTGAGGCTCAAACCCGCGGCCCCTCGGTCTTGAGTCAAGCACTCTACCACTGAGCCACTGTGCTCCCTTTTAACATTCTGTATAGTAAGCTGCAAGTAAAAATCACATCTTCAATAGGGATCCCTACATGCTGTACTGTGGTAAGCTGCAAGAAGACATCTACGAGGGCTGTTCAAATATGAATGCAAGTAGCTTCATAACCTTCTTCCCATATATGCTACGACAGAATGTCATACCTTTCTAGAAAGAACTATTTGTCGCCTTTAAAATGGCACCAAACATAAAGAAACACTCACTATATTTCTCGAGTTACAGACGCTTATATAAAGGTCATTCCGGTATACTGGAGTTTTTCTGAAGCAAATTGTCATACACGTTTTGGTACATGTGCGGATAAAGTGTCATATCTTTTTAAGTTTGAGACAAATTGGCACCAAATTTTAGAAACAACTTTAAGGTACAATGACAAAGCTGCTTGCAGGAAAAAGTTTATATAATCCTGTTTCAATCTCGAGTAAACAGGCACATTTGTGACGTCATTAATTTTAAGATAAATGCCATTTTGAGTCATCTACTGGTGATGCAATAATGAACATCACTGTGTCTTTTGTCTTGCGTTTTGCTTAAAACATGCTCAATATATCATAAGGAAGTTTCCAAAACGCTCCGTCCTCAATTTACAGAGTTATCACATTTTATATCATTTTTCAAGCATGTTTTCTGCTTCTTAATGACGGGTTCACATTGATTAAAATATATTTGATCCGTCTAGTCCTCAATACAAGGTGAGTAATTTTATTGTAAATAATGCCTATTTTGGTAAAACTAAAAGTTAACGCTCAAATTTAGATTAAAAACGCAATGTTATGGCAACAAAATTAAGTATAAGTTGTATAACCCCTTCACTTAAGGCACTTTTGACTAATAATAAAAATGATTTTCAGCGTTTAAAAATTACCCCCTATCCTTCAATGATTTATAGCAACAACTCAGTATGAGCGATCAACATATTGTCTTTGAGTTAAAACTAGTTTAAATGTTGCTCCGTGCATTTTGTTAGAGAAAAGTTTGACTTAAGACTGAAAGGTGGTGTTTTGTTTACCATTTATTTGCAAACATAAGGAGACTTTAGTGAAAACGATTCGATGTAATTTAACAAAAACATATCGGATTTTCGCAACTTTCAAATAATCGTTATATAAGTATATGGGGATACTTTCTTAAATATTTAAAGAAATTTCACAGATTTATCGAAGAATTATACGCTCGTCTATATCACTGGTATGTTCGAAGCATTGAGTTTGTTAGTATACTAAAGTGACCCTCATTCAAACCACTATAGCTCGATAAGTATAGTGTATTTTACTTTAAAGGTGACATATAATCCTTTATGGAAGCGTATACCATTTTGTCCTAGCATATATGTGACGAAAGTTATGAAGCTACTTGCATTCATATTTGAACAGCCCTCGTATATCAATTTCCTAACATTTTGACCTACTGTACAGGTAGCTGCAAATAAACACACCTTTAGGAATCTTCAATAGGGATCCCTACATGCTGTACAGTAAACTGCAAGAAGACATCAGTATCAATTTCATAACATATTAACCTACTGTACAGTAAGCTGCAAGTAAAATAACTAGGGATCCCTACATATGCTGTACAGTAAGCTGTAAGAAGACATCTACTGGTATAGGAATTTCCCAAAATCATGGCCTACTGTACAGTTAGCTGCAAGTAAAATAGACCTTCAGGAATCTTCAATAGGGATCTTGACATGCTGTACAGTAAGCTACAAGACTGAAGACACCAAACATCTGGGCCTTCTGTACAGTTAGCTGCAAGAAGATGTTTATAAGAATTTTTCAACATCTTGACCTACTGTACAGCTTAGCTGCAACATATAGGGGCCGTGCCATGCTGTGCAGTTAGTTGGGAGAAGACACCTTAGGGGTCTTAACATACTTTAGAGTTAGCTGCAGGAACATATTGACTTGTCTAGGCATTATTTGGGTTTGAAAGTGTTGTCAGCAGACTTGATACGGACCAAGCCTGTAATATAAGCTAGTATGTTAAATGTCAAAATAATCTGGAAAAACGGATCCTTCAGAAATACAGAGAACCTACAATATAAGAAAACAGCAGACTCCGTTTTATTGAGTCTGTTCATGAAAACTAATGGAAAGTGCTACAATTCTCATGCCCCCTAGCACTGGCTTAGGCGGTATTCTGCTTTCCGTCAGAAACCAATATTCCTGAAGAAACACAGATGTCACAATTGTTGCAGTCTGCTGCAGTTGTGATCGGCATTTTATGTAAAAAGATTCTCTGGACAACTTGGTTAATAGGAAAAATAAAACAGGTTAATCGGATCTTGATCAAGTGTCTGGTGCCTCTAATATGATCAAAGTCACAGACAGACTGGTCAGTAATTGCTTTATATTCTGGAAATTCTGACTTCCTTCCACCCAGCAGTGTGTTCATTATAAACTTTTATCAAAACAGCAGGTAATCATTCCTTCCCATTAGATAAACATGCTTTTTATTCTGTTTTATAGGATTTTTCTGGCGGCCATAGCCACAAAAGCTCTTCCCAAGAAGCTTATCATAAGAAAATACTGATGTTTTATGTCAATAACAAAGGTGCGGATCAGCCTGTGCATCTGCACAGTCTGATCCGCACTTCTGTTGTTCATTTACAAGATAGTATAATATATAGCTTAGTACAATAGCTTTATTTGATTCATCCAAAATTTTTATCAAGCTAGTCTCAGTAGTTGAGTAGGCAGGTCCGAGTCTAACCTGTTCATACTGAAGACAGGTTTTCTCCTAGAATGGTTAATATGTCAAGATTGTAAATTGATAATTTCATAGACAAACTCCAAAAAGCTTCATGGAAAGATTTCAACTTTTACTCACCAACATCAAAGAGTACAAACCTTTAAAATCAGAATGCCCCTCCCCAGCATGGCTACCATCTGTACTTTAAGTATGCTTCACAATAGCTGCTAAAGAACCCTGTCCATTTTAAATCATATTTCCAATGTTTTATGCTTAGTTTTATTTTATTATCTTTGCTGGTGTGTGCGTGTGTGTGTGCGTGCGTGTGTGTGCATGTGCGTGTTTGTGTATGGCGGTGGGGGTGATGGCAGGATTGAGGGAGGGGGTTCAGGCCAAGACCCAGCCCAAATAGGTTCATTTAAATTACATGTAAATTATAGCAAGGATGCTTTAACTAATTTTCATGATTTTAAATTTTGCACTTTTTCCATCCAAATCCTGGCATCTCTAACTTTTAAATGAGGACAGAGCTTGTACAAAAAGTTAAATCAATTTAATGCAATTATTTCTTAAAGTAAAAGAGGCGGCAAAGATCAGGAATCAATACAATCAAGTACCACACCTGATCCAGGAAACCACATGGGAAAGTGACAAAAACACAATTAAACATCACAAGCACGAGCCAAGAGGTCAGCCCTTTCCCAGCAGGTGACCACAAGGCAGCAATGAACAGATGCGAAAGCATGAAAAACACAAGACATAAATAACACGAATGATCCACAAAAGAAGTACCACCTTGGAAGGGTCAGAAATATCATTTTATAAAGAATTTACAGAACAGGGGTCATTTTCAAAAGTGTTTATGCAAAGTTATCCTTTGATACCCATTCCTATATACATCAGACAAAGGTCTGACTGCACTAAAGAATGGCGATAATTTATAAGAAACAGAGAATCAGAAAAAAAGAAAACCATGCAATTAACCCATACCATGCCAAACTGGATATATATCCTTTTTTGAAAACAGCATAGATCCTGATCAACTGGCTTCTGAGAAGCCAGTTGATCAGGATCTGCACTGTTTTTACTATGCTTATGACCACATGCTAATAATAGCAGGGAATCCTGCAAGATAATTGGATATAGATTGGGGAGGAGTGTAGTAGTAAAATTACCCAGCATGATAAGAATTCAAGCAAACTGATACCAATCTATTTTCATAAGCATTGCATGACAGATGGAATTGCATGCTATCTGATGATTTCCTGGTAGTTCTGCTAAATTGTTTTCTTGATATTTATCAAGATTTCTTTCCATATTAATGTTTTTTTCTCTCTGCAAGTTTGTGACCTTCAGGCTAATTGCTTTTGCATTAACCCATTAAGCACTGGTACTGAATACATTTTGCCTGCAAAGTTAGCGCCTCTTTACAACACTGTGTGTCATCAAAGAGCAAGTGTGTGCAAGTGTGTGCAGGCGAGTGCAGGCCTAGGCCAGGAAGCCTAGGCTTCAACATCATATCTCATATGGGCTTCAATGCGAGAAACCCTGACTTTGTTGCTTGCTAACAACAAAGGCACAGACCAGCCTGCGCATCAGCACAGTTTGATCAGTGCCTTTGTTATTCCCTATCTGAAAAGTAAAGTAACTAAGATATCTCTTAATTTTTGTTTTTGGTGGGCTTCAACATAATAAAGTCTCTGGCCACGCCCTTGGTGTGTGATCAAGAAATGCCACAATCACAGATCACAGACCAACCCATGGCACCTTGAGGAAGAGACACTTGAACGGAAACACACAACATTAAGAACACAATTGGGCCTCGTCACGACCAACCTGTCTTCGGCTTGATTGTGTATGGGACCGGAGACTGGAGATCACCAAGAGTCACAGAGTATGTGTTCAGAGGAATTGTGGATCCTTTCTCATCCTGCAATTTTTGCCATCACTCCCACACAAGGACTTGATTGTGCATGGGACCGAGGGCCATCTTAAGGTTGGAAAAACCTTTAGCACAACCACTGTTTATTTATAGCTTTGAATTTGTAAAAAAAAACCCTGAAAATTTGCAGAAGGCTCAGGATCTCAAAACCCAAAAGTAAAATTCATAGATATATTTTGTTTTTGATTTGATTCTTTATATCCCATCAACAATCTTTCAGTTATGTAGGAATGTGTCTTCCTGGGTTGAACCAGTACTAAGCTAGGATTAATGTATCTTGCTCAAGGACACAATGCAGTGACATCGGTGAGGCTCGAACCCGCGATCCCTTGGTCTCGAGTCAAGCACTCTACCACTGAGCCACTGCACTCCCGCTGTGCAAATAGTCAGATCTAAAATCAAAAAAGTAAAATTCATACATTTTGATATACCAACCTATTTATTATGTTATAACAGATTTCATGGACACAAAAGACCGGTTATTTAGGAAGAAAGATAGGGTCTGAGGTTCATTGATGCTGGATCTAAACAAGAGAATAGTAGAATTGAGTACAGCAATATCACAGGATATGATATGGTTCAGTTCCGACATATCAAAGCAGAGAAATATCAGATTGTGTCCAGGCCAGAGCTAGGACATACAGTAAAACCTGCCTTAAGGGGCTACTTGAAAATAGACAAAACAAAGATCTTAATGACAAATGGTGGCGTAATGAAGGTCAAAAGTATTGCAGAAAGCTCCCCTTGGAGCATTCTGCAATACTTTTGACCTGCATTAAGCAATATTGGTTTTGAAAACCAATTTTTGGTCATTTTGAGAGTGGTTGTTTAAGACAGGCTTTAGCCTGTACATAAATTGGCATTCATCACCCGATATTGGCTATTTGAATTTGTTTGAATATTGTTTGGTACTTGTAACAGTGCTGCCACCTTCCAGCAAGCATTACAACTTGTTCTTCAGGGTCTCAACAGGAAAGAATGTCTTGTTTACCTTGACAATATAATCATCTTGGGAAAGTAAGTTGAACACCATTCATTCAGCCTGGAGAACTATTTCTCTGTTTCCATTAGCACAACCTGAGGCTGAAGAATAGAAAATGCTGTCTCTTCCAAAAAGTGGTTAATTTCCTTGGAAGACTTGCCAGAGAAGAAGGTGTATCAGTTAACCCTGAGAAGATAGAATGTGTTTAACAAAATCAAAACGTGAAGTAGTGGCATTTACTGGTTTTGTCAACTATTATATGCAGGATATATATACCATAAAGTAAGTGAGTATGATCAGAAAATACCACAATCACACCTTGCAGACCAACCTACGGCACCATGAGGAAGCGCCACAGAACACAAAAGTAACAAGACACCAGTATGGACTCGGAAGACATGACTTTGTTCCAACATAATCTGTTTGCTGGGAGTAATTAGAAAATGGAACAGTTAATGACAGAACAATATGACATATGAGCCGCAGCTTGAGATTTCCAACAATGTGGTATGTGCGACCAGCAAAGGCTCAGACCAGCCTGTGCATATGCGCAGTCTGATCATAGCCTTTCCTAGTTGCTTGAATATTCTATGAATATTTGGCTACTTACCAAACATCATTTGGAGTTTCTAAGCTTAAAAGGAGGCTGCACAGGCTCGTCTGAGTCCATCATGTCAAAATGCCACATTGTCAGAAATCACATGTTGCATCTCAATTATCTGCCAAGAAAATACTCAGACCTGGATAAGTTCCTGTCACTACACATTGAGTGCACAGCAAAGATTCAGATGTGATTGCGTTGATAAGAAGGCTGATCTGAGTCTTCACTTGGCAAAAGGTTTCTTTCTTGGTTTTGAGATGGACTGGCTTAAATTATGTTTTGATCTTGTATCAAGCCCATGGTAGAGTCCATCTGTCAAGAAAGGGTTAAACTACAAGTAACCTTGAAAGGGTAAATCAATATCAAACCTGTTAAGGGGCAATAAAACTGTCACTTTCAAAAACTTTTTAGGAATAAAAATGCCACTTCAACCTATTGGTATTCTAAATTTTTGGTTGCCAATATTTTAAAGAATCACTTTACATACTCAAGTAGCTATGAAACTGTGACTTATCTCAATCAAATTTGTTAAGTTGTGTTTATTTTCATTCTTAGGACATAAATCTCTCATAAAATCAAGTATAATCAAAAAGCTATCAAGATGGCATTTTGACCCAAACTTACCCATGCAGTAATAATTTTACCAAAAGCAGTTACCATGTATACCCTAAATATTGCGACATAATTGACTCGCTCAAACAATGAAAACCAAGGTTAGAGTTGGATATGAGTTCCATTTTCTATTTTACCATCACTAAGGGGATTATCATTCACCCCAATATACCATCAGAAATTTAGTTTTAAGATGACGCGTCAGCACAGCCAATTTTTTAAAATTTACAAACCTATATCGGACAATATACACCCCCCTAATGTGCTTGCAAGTTTCAGATTTTAACAAACATGAAGGAGGGAGGGAGAGAGAAGGACAGATGCATGGATAATAGACATGCCAAAAACCAAACCCCCTACCCCATTTTCTTTTACAAAGCTGGAAGGATCCAAATCTTGTCAACAATGATGGGCAAAGGTGGCCCTGCTCTGCATTGCGTGAATGCTAAGGATGATCAGGACCTCTGTATCTGAGGACATGTCCTCAAAGGGTTATTTTCTACAGTTGTGTCTCATATTTAATAAAGCAATAATAAGTGGAATTATTCCCTGTATAAGATCAGCTACCAAGAAATGAACACCAATAAGTCTGCAGACTATGAACCAATCTGACAGCTAAAATCTCCATTGTTGAGGTCAAGAATAAGTCATCTAGATCATAATGGAAAAAGCTAGTAAAATATACCAATGTTGATCAATATAGGAACAAACATACATGTACATGTATATCAAATAAAAAAGGGGCCCAGCTTATTGTGGGCAGAACATGATTTTCTGCTGGACTTTAGGGTGATGTAAAAGTCCAAGCCTTTGGGGTGAGGGTTTAAACAATGCCCAAGGAGTCAAGCAGATGATTATGGAAAAACATGTTTAATCACTATTATTGCATAAAACATTTAGTCCCTCAAAAACTTTGGAGAAAACATTCAAAAAAGTTTCTTTCTGTACCTGGTTTCAGGCCAAAACCTTATCACATCCCTTACGTTCACTACTATGCATGTTACTTTTGATGATATCAGTTTTTGTGATGACCCCTGAATGCATATATAATACGTAAAGCCCAAAACCTGTGTATTAACTGCACATAATTTGCAGTTTTAATACATGGGCTTTTGTCGGTTATCAAATGGCTGTTACTAGCATGTAACACAGCTTTGTATGATTACCTGGCCCCAAGATTATATAACTGATTCGAGCCGCGACATGTGATTTCCAACAATGATGCATTTTGACAAGTGTAGACTCAGACCAGCCTGTGCAGTCTCTTTTTAAGCTTAGACACTCCAAATACTTAACACTCATAGAATAATCAAGGGACTAGCAAAGACTCTGATCAGACTGAGCATATGCGCAGGCTGATCTGAGGCTTTGATGGCCGCACATACCACATTGTTCATGTCTCGGCTCAATTTTGTTCTAAACTCAGCTGAGCATGAAATTTTAAACTGCTCATAGTAAGTAAAATACTGAAAAATAACACCTTTTCCTGCTTAAAACACCCATACACTGTATAATTATGTACATGTATGTTGTTTTTATCCTGCTAATAACCATTCAAATTTCAACAATTGTTGGCATTTTAACATTTATGAACAGAATAAATTTCATGCTCAGTTGAGTTGAGCATGTAAAGGTTTTATAACCTTGGGATCTGATCTAGCTCATACACCAAAGACTATTTTATCATGATGTGGCGAATATTAAATGGTCCTCGACGCGAGAAAACCTGTCTTTGGAGGTTTGCGAACAACAAAGGCGCAGACCAGCCTGCGCCTCCACGCAGACTGATCAGCGCCTTTGTTATTCGCTTATCAAAAAGTATCATATCTAGACTTGCTATGAGCGAAATTTCAATTTTCTAGCTAGTCACTGTAGCTGAAGAGACTGGTTTGAAACTCGCTTTGTCGGAAATCCCGAAGCCAGGTTTTCTCGATACAAGGCCCAAATGGAGTGCTATATTAGAAGCTAAGAATATAATGGCAGGCCAGACTGGGAATACCGTAAACTAATTTGTCAAACTTGACATAGAACTGTCTGACAGATCCTGAACTGGTCAGCAGCCCTAATATGGCATACTTTGCATTATAACAGTGTCATTGTGACACAATACATGAATGTATTAAAGCAGGGTCCCATGAGCATATCAGCTTGTAAATTATCTAGCTCCCATAAGCACTAATAAGTACTAAGTTGAATATTACCATATTACTATAGCCTGGATTCAATGAAGCCACATGGAGATTGTACACAGCTGGACGTGAGATGCCAGTCAGCACTGAGCTTTAAACCCCAAATGGAAGTCAGCACACCCACTTGGAAACCACCTTTGGAGATATGTCACAGTCTACATGCCCACTTGGAAATCACTTTTGGCAATGGCCCCATCTACGTGCCCACTTTGAAAGCATCTTCAGAGATAAATCACTGTCTATGTCAACTTTGAAATCACATTTGGAGATAAGCCACAGTCTACACGTGCCTGCTTGGAGATATGTTCCAGTCTACATTGGAGATGTAGACTTGGGGATAAGCTGGAAATACGCAAGTCGACATACCACCAGAGACATCTACCGAGATGAGCCGGTCCTTATACCTACTTGGAAAATACCTTCAGATAATAGATACAGCCTCAATACCAAATCCCATTTGGAAACCACCATGTAGTTGAAATAGCTAATTGAAAATCATATATTCCTATATTGATCCTAAACAACTCAAGTGTTAGTAATTATATTTGGACGAAACTTATAAGATATCCACTGCCCATGGTACTTATCATTTATACCAAAAATGAATCAAATCTGACCAATAAGTACTGAGATATGGTTCCGGATGGATGGAAGAACAGACAGAAGAACGGATGGATGCATGGAATGGATGGACGTACAGATGATGCAAAAACTACATCCCTCTGACTTTATCAGGGGATAATGAGCTAAAGACTAAATACACAATGTACCCACTTGGAAATCACCTTTATATATAAGATGCAGTCTTGGAAACCACCTTTGGATATAAGTCACTGTCTATGTTTGGAGATATACCCACTATGAAATCGCCTTTAGAGGTAGGCCACATTCTACATACCCACTTGAAACTACCCTTGGAGATAAGCCACAATCTACATACCCACTTGGAAACCACCTTTGGAGATAAGCCACAATCTACATACCCACTTGGAAATCACCTTTGGAGATAATAAGTTATGCAGTCTATATACCCACTTGGAAATCACCTTTGGAGATAAGAAGCAGCCTAAATACCCACTTGGAAATCACCTTTGGAGAAAAGCCACAGTCTACATACCCACTTGGAAATCACCTTTGGAGGTAAGATGCAGTCAACATACCCACTTGGAAATCACATTTGAAGATACGCCACAGTCTACATACCCACTGGGGATAAGACACAGTCTACATACCCACTTGGAAATCACCTTTGGAGATAAGCTGCAGTCTAAATACCCACTTGGAAACCACCTTTGGAGATAAGCCACAGTCTATATACCCATTTGGGATAAGCTGCAATCTACATACCCACTTGGAAATCACCATTGGGTATAAGCTGCAGTCTAAATACCCACTTAGCAATTACCTTTGGATATAAGCCACAGTCTAAATACCCACTTGGAAACCATTTTTTTGGAGATCAGCCACATTCAGGATACCCACTTGGAAACCACCTAATGAGATGTGCCCACTTGGAAAGTACAGTCGTTTTTTGTACAAAAAGTAACAAGCTCTTATGCAAATGACCAGGGCATTGCAATCTTCCAAATCTTGTGAGGTCAATTAATTACCTGCACATAATATTCTCCCAAGACTCTGAAGATAACTTCTGCTGACACTGATCATTTATTATTTAAAGAAAGACTAGGGCTCATTTACAAATCCCTTGCCTTATATGTCCCCTTTGACCCAGCTCACAACATGGTAATTATTGGACTGACTCAGCGGGGCCAAGAGTTCAACGAGTGGTTTCTCCAATTTCAACTTTTTATTTTCTAAATGATTCGTTATCCAGCATAAGGCACACATTGCCATGTGTGTACAGCGAAGATTCAAATCAGTCTGCACATCCGCACAGTCTGATCAGAGTCTTAGTTTTCCACCTGAAGAAATGTTGGATCCTATAGCTACCCATAGAGTGCCCATTAAAGACTCTGCATGATCAGACTTTGCAGATGCACAGGCTGACCAGAGTCTTAGATGCGTACATATCCTTACTTGTAACTTTCGCAGGACACCGGCTCAAATGCACCACTGCAATCATAGCCTGCATCTCTCATGTTAAGCTAATCATTTTTTCATAAAACTTTTAATACCTTATTATCACTCAACCAAAAGATATGTAATGGGTACTCAACAGAACCATCACGATGTGATGGTTCTGTTGAGTACCCACTACGTATCTATTGATTGTGAAATAAGAGAGATATCAAATTCATTGCCCTCTTATCAGAAGTCCTGTAGAATGCACCCATTGCAACCACAACATAATTGTTAATTGCTTATATGTAAAATGGGTATTCGCCTGTTGTCCTTATGGACCGAGGGTAATTGCAAATGCCCTTGATAAAGCACAGTTGAGACTGGGCTGAACCAATTTGAACACTCACTATCTCTACTTGCTAGTGTTCAGCTGGGTACAACCCAGACTCGCCTGCATGCAATTAGTGCATTTAAGCATAAGGCTTGCCCCAAAAAATATTCTTAATTCAAGCTAAGTTTAAAGTTTTCAACTGTGTGCATCCAAAGCCGATTAATCTTAGTTTTGAATTTTGACCCAGAGCTAATATTTGATCCAAAGAATTTAGGTGCCACCTCCATCTTCACTGTTTGCTTTACAACTTAAGTATAGTCATTTATAGTACCTCAACATACCATGTATAACTGATTAGAAGAAGTATATGCATAACAAAAAATGTCACAGTCACGTGACTAATGCCCCCAAAGGAATTGGTCTAGCATAAGACACATTCGAGGAAAGTTAGCTGTAATATAGGAGATATGCTCCAGACACAAAAACCCTAGAAATAAGGCCATAAGTCAATGTCAAGGTAAAAGTGACCCAAATTGGTATGCACCACTCCGCCATCCCAAGAGGAATTAACACATCAAATTTGGGATTCCTACATCAAATAATATAGGAGATATGCTCCAGACACGATTATTCTAGAAACTAGGTCATAGGTCAAGATCACAGTGACCTAAAAATGGTATGCTACACATCAGCATCCAAATATGTATGAAACAGCAAAATTGGGATTCCCATCTCCAATAATATAAGAGATATGTTCTTGACACAATTATTCTACAAACTAGGTCAGAGATCAAGGTCAAAGTGACGTAACACTCCGCCATCAAAAGTTGCATCCCCACACCGAATTTGGGATTCCGAACATTAATAATATAAGAAATATACTCCATACACGATTTTTCTAAAAACTAGGTCAGAGGTCAAGGTCACGGTGACCCATAAATGGTACAAGACACTCCACCATCCCAAGATACATTCACACACCAAATTTGGGATTCCTATTTCAAATAATATAAGAGATATGCTCTGAACACAATAATTCTTAAAACTAGGTCAAAGGTCAAGGTCACAGTGACCCCAAATGGTATGTGAAACTCCGTCATCTCAAGATGCATTTAAACACCAAATTTGGAATTCCTATCTCAAAGAAAATAGGAGAAATGCACCAGACTCAATGCAGTTTCTAGAAACTAGGTCAGGTCAAGCTTAAGATCACACTGACCCAATTATGGTACACGAAACTTCGTCATCCAAAGATGCATCCACACACCAAATTTGAGATTCCTACCTCAAATAATATAAGAAATATGATCCGGACACGATTATTCAAAATACTAGGTCAAGGTCACAGTGACCTGAAAATGGTATGTGGCACTCCACCATCCGAAGATGCATTCACACACCAAATTTGGAATTCCTACCTTAAAGAATATAAGAGATATGCTCCGTACACAATAATTCTTTAAACTAGGTCAGAGGTCAAGGTCACAGTGACCCGAAAATGATATATGACACTCTGTCATCCCAATATGCATTTACACACCAAATTTGGAATTCCTATCTCAAATAATATAGGAATATGCACCAGATTCAATGCAGTTTCTAGAAACTAGGTCAGAGGTCAAGTTCAAGGTCACAGTGACCCAATTATGGTACGCGACAATTTCTCATCTCAAGATGCATCCACACACCAAATTTGAAATTCCTACCTCAAATAATATAAGAGATATGCTCCGGACACTATTATTCTAAAAACTAGGTCAGAGGTCAAGGTCAAGGTGACCTGAAAATGGTATGCGACACTCCGCCATCCCAAGATGCATCCACACATTAAATTTGGAATTCCTACCTCAAAGAATATAGGAGATATGCACCGGACACGAAGCGGGACTGACAGACATTGTGATTACTATAAAAACTAAGTCAGAGGTCAAGGTCAAGGTCACAGCGACCCAAAAATGGTACACGACACTCGGCCATCCCAACATGCATCCACACACCAAATTTGGAATTCCTACCTCAAAGAATATAGGAGATATGCAACAGACACGAAGCGGGACGGACGGACAGTGCGATTACTATATGCCTCCCAAAGTTCCTTTGGGGGCATAAAAACTTTCTTACGATATCAAGTAAGATCATGAGAAAAAGCAACAAGCTTCCAACATTATTTATAATGTAAAGCACTAATGATTTTGAGACTGTTGGTATTCCTGAAACATTTGTTTGAAAAACTAAATTAAAAAAAAAACTCCAGAAAATAAAATAGCTTGCAAAGTTATGCTGCATGTAAAGATTTAAAATCTTTCCAGCTCATGTGTGACATCTTCCTACAATTTAATGTCATTCTGCACCAGTGCAGGTTTGACAAAGCCACCTGGTTAATTACTATAATAAATCAAAATTGCACTCCTACACTTTGAAATGCACTCCTACTTACACTAATAATGCACATCTACTTTAACCTTAACATTTCCTGCTTCAAATCAAAAAGTTTAGTACTGAGTATTAGATTTGAGCAGACCACACAAACCTTGATATTAGTTATGGAGTTACTGTAATAATATACAATTATTGACTTCAATGAGGTAGACATAAGGATTTATCTACCCGAAAAAGTGATAATTCACCGAGGCCGCTAGGCCGAGGTAAATATCACTTTTAAGGGTAGATAAATCCTTATGTCTACCGAAATTGAAGGCAATAACTGTTTTGTTATATGACTTTCTAACTTAGAATGAAAGTTTTCTACTTTTACTTTGTAGTTGAAGTCAACCTTCAAACTAAGGACTTTCTAACAAGTTTTATCAACTGTTTTTAAAATATTTTTATGTAGTATTTTGCAATTTGAAATGTATTTTAATTCTCTGAATGTGGAATGTAAAATTTAATCATAAAACTTTGTTTACATTTTGTTTATTCATACAAAGATAAATGAACAAACAAAACATAACAAAACAGTTGTTAAATTCATGAAAGTCTTTAGTTTACCTGTTGGGATGTGAAACAGCAAATCATGTCAATTTCATGCAGCACATGCTTGTTTTTACTCATCATGCTATTTTTAGCTCTCTAGAGGGTGATATTGCAGAAGTGTCAAAAATATTAACTTCTGGAAACTAGTTAGAGCTGGATTTCATCCTATATCACCTTCTGAGCCAGTTTAGACCAGTTTTCAGGTAGACATAGAGATTTGTGAAGACAAATTGGGCCAATCAGGAGACAGGATTCTCTCCAGTCATATAACAAACTCTTTTAACACTTGCCCACTAAGCAGATTGCAACAGGCACAATGCAACAGCTTGAGTTGCATGGGTGAGAGCTGCATACACACAGCTTGCGTGGCAAAACACACTTATTGTGTGGGTGGAAACTGTGTAAGCACAACTTGAGTTGCAATTTACTTAGTGGGTAGGTGGAAACTGCACAAGTACAGCTTGAGTTGAAATTTACTATGTGGGTAGGTGGAAACTGCACAAGTACAGCTTGAGTTGAAATTTACTATGTGGGTAGGTGGAAACTGCACAAGTACAGCTTGAGTTGCAATTTACTTAGTGGGTAGGTGGGAACTGCACAAGTACAACTTGAGTTGCAATTTACTTAGTGGGTAGGTGGAAACTGCACAAGTACAGCTTGAGTTGCAATTTACTTAGTGGGTAGGTGGAAACTGCACAAGTACAGCTTGAGTTGAAATTTACTTAGTGGGTAGGTGGAAACTGCACAAATACAGCTTGAGTTGAAATTTACTTAGTGGGTAGGTGGAAACTGCACAAGCAAAGCTTGAGTTGCAATTTACTTAGTGGGTAGGTGGAAACTGCACAAGTACAGCTTGAGTTGAAATTTACTTAGTGGGTAGGTGGGAACTGCACAAGTACAGCTTGAGTTGCAATTTACTTAGTGGGTAGGTGGGAACTACACAAGTACAGCTTGAGTTGCAATTTACTTAGTGGGTAGGTGGGAACTGCACAAGTACAGCTTGAGTTGGAATTTACTTAGTGGGTAGGTGGGAACTACACAAGTACAGCTTGAGTTGCAATTGACTTAGTGGGTAGGTGGGAACTGCATAAGTACCGCTTGAGTTGCAATTTACTTAGTGGGTAGGTGGGGACTGCACAAGTACAGCTTGAGTTGAAATTTACTTAGTGGGTAGGTGGGAACTGCACAAGTACAGCTTGAGTTGCAATTTACTTAGTGGGTAGGTGGGAACTACACAAGTACAGCTTGAGTTGCAATTTACTTAGTGGGTAGGTGGGAACTGCACAAGTACAGCTTGAGTTGCAATTTACTTAGTGGGTAGGTGGAAACTGCACAAGCAAAGCTTGAGTTGCAATTTACTTACTGGGTAGGTGGAAACTGCACAAGTACAGCTTGAGTTGAAATTTACTTAGTGGGTAGGTGGAAACTGCACAAATACAGCTTGAGTTGAAATTTACTTAGTGGGTAGGTGGAAACTGCACAAGCAAAGCTTGAGTTGCAATTTACTTAGTGGGTAGGTGGAAACTGCACAAGTACAGCTTGAGTTGAAATTTACTTAGTGGGTAGGTGGGAACTGCACAAGTACAGCTTGAGTTGCAATTTACTTAGTGGGTAGGTGGGAACTACACAAGTACAGCTTGAGTTGCAATTTACTTAGTGGGTAGGTGGGAACTGCACAAGTACAGCTTGAGTTGGAATTTACTTAGTGGGTAGGTGGGAACTACACAAGTACAGCTTGAGTTGCAATTGACTTAGTGGGTAGGTGGGAACTGCATAAGTACCGCTTGAGTTGCAATTTACTTAGTGGGTAGGTGGGGACTGCACAAGTACAGCTTGAGTTGCAATTTACTAAGTGGGTAGGTGGAAACTGCACAAGCACAGCTTGAGTTGCAATTTACTTAGTGGGTAGGTGGGAACTGCACAAGTACAGCTTGAGTTGCAATTTTCTCAGTGGGTAGGTGGGAACTGCACAAGTACAGCTTGAGTTGCAATTTACTTAGTGGGTAGGTGGGAACTGCACAAGTACAGCTTGAGTTGCAATTTACTTAGTGGGTAGGTGGAAACTGCACAAGTACAGCTTGAGCTGCAATTTACTTAGTGGGTAGGTGGGAACTGCACAAGTACAGCTTGAGTTGCAATTTACTTAGTGGGTAGGTGGGAACTGCACAAGTACAGCTTGAGTTGCAATTTTCTCAGTGGGTAGGTGGGAACTGCACAAGTACAGCTTGAGTTGCAATTTACTTAGTGGGTAGGTGGGAACTGCATAAGTACAGCTTGAGTTGCAATTTACTTACTGGATGTGTGGGGACTGTATGAGCACAGCTTGAGTTGCAATTTACTTACTGGGTGGGTGGGGACTGCATGAGCACAGCTTGAACTGCAATTTACTTATTGGATGTGTGGGGACTGCATGAGCACAGCTTGAGTTGCAATTTACTTACTGGGTAGGAGGGAACTGCATAAGTACAGCTTGAGTTGCAATTTACTTTATTGGAAAGGTAGGAACTGCATTTGCATAGCTTGAGTTGCAATTTACTTATTGGGTGGGTGGGAATCGCATAGGCACAGCTTGAATTGCAATTTACTTATCGGGTGGGTGGGTATTGCTGAAGCACAGCTTGAGTTGGATTGGTGGGAATTGCAAAGGCACAACTCGAGTTGCAAATTACTTATTGAATAGGTGGGAATTGCATTAGCAAAGCATGAGTTACAATGGGTGTGAACTAAATAATCACATCTTGGGTTGTAATTTTCTTATTGGGTATGTGGGGACTGTATGAGTACAGCTTTAATTGCAATTGACTTATTTATTGGATGGGTGTGGATGTGTGAGGACTGTATGAGCACAGCTTGTGTTGCAATTTACTTATTGGGTGGGTGGGGACTGTATGAGCACAACTTGAGTTGTAATTTACTTATTGGATGGGTGTGAACTGAATAAGCACAGCTTGGGTTTGACTTTTCTTGTTGGGTAGGTGGGGACAACATGAGCACAGCTTGAGTTGCAATTTACTTACTGGATGGGTGGGGACTGCATGAGCACAGCTTGAGTTGCAATTTACTTACTGGATGGGTGGGGACTGCATGAGCACAGCTTGAGTTGCAATTTACTTATTGGATGTGTTACTTAGAGACTGCATGAGAACAGCTTGAGTTGCAATTTACTTATTGGATGTGGTACTAAGGGACTGCATGAGCACAGCTTGAGTTGCAATTTACTTACTGGATGTGTGGGGACTGTATGAGCACAGCTTGAGTTGCAATTTACTTACTGGGTGGGTTGGGACTGCATGAGCACAGCTTGAGTTGCAATTTACTTATTGGATGTGTGGGGACTGCATGAGCACAGCTTGAGTTGCAATTTACCTACTGGATGTGTGGGAACTGTATGAGCACATCTTGGGTTACAATTTATTGGATGGGCAGTACTGAATAAGCACAGCTTGAGTTGTAATTTATATATTGGATGGGTGGGGACTGTATGAGTACATCCTGTAATACTGTAATCAATGCACTAATTTGTGGGTGGATGTTGGACTGCATTATGTACAGTTCGTGCAACAATTCAAGTAATCCTGAAATTATGTGCTTGTTGCAATGGGAGGGTTTGGCACTGCATTAGCATCGCTTCAGTTGCAGTTCAAAGTCGACTTTTCCAGAGAACACCCAGATAAGAGAGAGTATTTACAAATTTATTTTTTTATTTTTCAGTGGTCAAAAGAACAGTCTCAATGAGATGGTTCTTTTGAGCACTTAAACAATGTTTAAAATGATGGATAAGAAAAAAAAATAGGGTAAAATATTTCACTTATCTGGACCATGGTTCGCAACTGTATGGTCGGTCAGCTCTGACTGCACTGATTACGGTCTCTAATACATTAGCTGATCAAGAAAGTTTCGCCAGGGGGTCCAGGTCCAAAGTTTTGACATATTTTTAGTCCTCAACTCCTAAGAAAACCTACAACCAGCAAAACAAAGTGGGCCACCATTGGTCCACCAGCAAAATGCCATTTAAACGACATTATGCCATTTAAATGCCATTTTGCTGGTGGGCTGATATTGGCTCAACACTGAATGCTGGCTGGGTAGTTTTGTGGGGTCCATACCAGTTAAAAAACCCTAAGTTTTTGATTTCCCCCAGTCCCCCCCCCCCCCCTCCCCACACCATTCTGCGTCCTGCACGTGAAATCCATTTTCTATCATTTCTTTTTTAATGGTATGTACTGAGACACTAGATACATCATCAATTCTGCATTCTTGCACCCAATAATGCAGGCAAGCTGCTCCGACAATGCACTTTGTTAGTGACAAGTTAATTAATACAGGCATTATTAATCAATGACAGGCTTACTTCCAATCTATTAATGTGACAAATTAGGAGAACATGGCTTGTCATGTGCAAGTGTCTCATTGGTAAAGTGCAAGCAGTGAACATTGTCTGTGCAGTATGAACTTTTGCTATGTTACTCACATAGCCAATGCATATCTTTGCAGGCGCGTAGCCATGAAGCCTGAGCTTCAAAATCATATGGGCATAGACAAGAGAAACCCTGACTTGATTGCGAAAAACAAAGGTGCAGACCAGCCTGCGCATCCGCGCAGTCTGATCAGCGCCTTTATCATTCCCTATCTGAAGAGTAAAGTAACAAGGTCAGATATCTCTTAATTCTCCAAATGTTTTTGGTTGGCTTCAACATGTTAAAGCCTCTGGCTATGCTCCTGCTTTGTACTATTGGTACTTAGATCCAGCTTGGCATTTTCTATCCATTTTCTGAGCATTGCAGAAATGCAACCACATCACTCTGATAGCACTGTTAAACACTTAAATTTCGCGACATCAAAATTTTGTGATTTTAAATGACTGATATATTTGGTATAGTTCAATTTTGGCAGTTTCTCAATTTAATGCCTTTTATAGTTATTTTCTACTCTCATTAGGGCTACTCTTTAAAGGAAACAATCTGCTCCCAATGGGAAGCAGATTCTTTCCTTTCATAGCAGCCCTTTTAAGGAAGTGACTTCATCATGGTTTATCGATACAGATACCAACATATTTATGATGTGTGTCCATTTATTGTTCATTGGCGATTTTTGTTCGCCAAATAAAAATGCATGCCAAAATGCGTTTTACAGCACTCTTGGTACTCAGAGCTACTTTTGGCATTTTCCATCCGTTTTCTGAGCATTTCAGAACATCACTCTGAGAGTTGGCTTAATTTCCAGTATTTGAAGACATTTGAGTCGTGACATGTGATCATCCAACAATGTGGTATTTTGACATGTGTAAACTCAGACGAGCCTTTACAGCCTCCTTTAAAGCTCAGAAACTTAAAATGCTTTTCAGTCAGTAGCCTAATAGTCATAGAATACTCAAGTGACTAGCAAAGGCTCTGATCAGACTGTGCGCATGCGCAGGCTGGTCAGAGCCTTTTCTGGTCACACATACCACGTTGTTGGAAATCTCATGCCACGGCTCATTTATTAAGTATATGAAAAGAACTTGATACGGTACCTACATCCAGCCCCTAAGCTACTGTCAACTCTAGCGTTTCTCTTGTTTCTCAAGCATGATTTCATCAATCGGGATGTTTTTGTGCACATTTGTTTCAAAATGCAACACATTTTACTTTTTTTCACAATGTGTTTATGGCAGAAACCGACACGTGTCCATCTTCCCCAATGAAGGACTAATATATCAATTAAACACAGTGCTGTATTTTGCAATCCTTGGTAGATAAAATAATGATCATAAAACAATAATGCGCATAGTTTTTATGCATCTTGCACAATGCATCACTGTTGCATAGTTTTTTTTATACATCTTGCACAATACATCACTGTTTCCATCAAAGTCTTCTACCTGCTAATAAAATCTGCAGGTATTGTTGTTTGAATCTGCTCTTTTTCATCAGATGAACCAGCTGACTAGAAAAAGTAACTTAACTTAACAAAGTGAACAGCTAAGGCTCTGGCAAGACTGCCCATTTGCCCATTTGGGCAGTCTTACCAGAGCCTTCGCTGTTGGTATGCACACATTAAGAAGCAGGTTTTGCAATCATCTTGACGAGGAAGAGAGAGCTGGTTGCTTTGCTTTAATTGTTTTTCTTATGTCTTGTTACTGTTAATGTTCTGCGGCTCTGCAGTATGCTATTGTGATATTTCCTGATCATACTCACTTACTATTTGTATCCTATTAAAGATCATTAAAACTAGAGATGCATATTTGAGGATAAAAATGCAGGTTTCGTTTGTTTGATTTGATTCTTTACATCCCAGTCAACACTTTTTCAGTTATGTCAGGATGGGACAAGTACTAAAGCAAGGATAAATGTGTCTTGCTCAAGGACACAACAGTTACGCAGGTGAGGCTCGAACCTGCGGCCCCTCAGTCTCAATCAAGCACTCTACCTGACTGAGCCACTGCGCTCACTAATAAAAATGCAGATTAAAAGGTACCATTATCTCTTGCCTTGACTTCAATGTGCAACTGTTGAGCTGCCAACATTACACGGGCCTTATTACCAGAAAACCTCTCTTCGGAATTTAGGACCGGGTCATGCTCATGCTCAAACCAGCCTGCTCAGCCACAGAGACTACATAGAATCTTGAAACTTTGCAAGTGGCAAGTTTAGTTATAATACTTTCCAGAGAGCGAGTAAAAATACATTGATCAGATTGTATGGATGTGCAGGCTGGTCTGCCCTTTTGCTGCTGCTATGCAAAATTGCAGATTTTCTTGCAAGGAGCCAACATAAGAGAGAGTTGGGAAGCTGTTTTATTACATAAATAATGTTTTTAATGTTTATGGCTCTTGAAGTGGGGATTCTTTATAAACTCTCAATTTAGTTCGTTGTTTATATTCGGTAATTGTGGAGAAAGAATTAAATCTGTTTTGTCTCAAGAAATTACAAGCGCAATTTGCAGCCGCATGCAGCCACTTGTCACGTAGCTCCTGTACATATGGGATGCTTTATGAGAAAACACATTTTTGCAGGCATAAAGGGTGCACCAATATCAAAATTAATAATGTTTCTAGTTATTATGTAGACTGTGCCTCAGTGCGAGAAAACCTGTCTCTTTGGTGGTTAGCGAAAAACAAAGGAGCAGACCAGCCTGCGCATCTGCGCAGTTTGATCAGCGCCTTTGTTATTCACTTATTAGAAAGTACCATATAAAGACTTGCTACGAGCAAACTTTTGATTTTCTAACTAGTCTCTGTAGATGAGCTGGCTGTTTCGAAATGCACTTTTTCAGAAACCTGGAAGACAGGTTTTTTTCGCGTTGTGGCCCACTTGATCATGCCTATCCTTGGTATGACAAACTTTAGATTTTACAAAGTGAAAAATCATACTCAGGTTTAATTTGCTTCGGTTTGCCCAAAATAACACACTCTGTATCAGAAACCCAAAAGACACGTTTTCTTGCATCAAGGCCAATATGGCTTGCAGAGCTAGCCTGTTTCAACACTGGTATATCAACCATACTAGCTATGTTTTAAATGCTCAGAAAATGTAGAGAGCCTGGCCTTGAGGTTATAAACATTTTTTCATGCTCAACTCAACCGAGCATGAAATTTTAACTGCTCATAAATACTAAGATACTCACAAATGAAGAAGTTTCTTGCTTTAAGTATCTCAGACGTTGTATTTATCATGTTAATAAATGTTAAAATGTCAACAATTGTGGTATTTTAACATTTATGAGCAGGGTAAATTTCGTGCTCAGCTGAGTTGAGCATGAAAAAGGGGCCTGATCAGATGAAATTAAAGTATATACTTACTGATCTGGCAAAATGTTGTTGTTTTTCATTTCTATGAGAAACTAGCATTAAACTAGTATATTATCAGCTCAAATGTTTGTCAGTTTAATTTATTTTTTTATTGCACCATTATTTATTTTGATAAAAAGTTTTCTATTTCTTCATTTTACAATTTATCATTTTTATGAGTATTTTCTGAAATTAAATATGCAGCTAAGATTTATTTACTTTGTTAACCATTATCCTGACAAAAATTGTCCTGAAAATGTTGTCTACATTTTATGCCTGCTGCATCATATTCAAATGCACTTCAGAGGAAGCAAACACTATGACCCTGATCAAGCTTTCAGAGCAGTCTGATCTGAAAACTTTTTTCATGCTCAACTCTGCTGAGCACGAAATTTATCCTGCTAATAAATGTTAAAATGCCAACAATTATAGTTGGCATTTTAACAAGCATTAGCATGATAAATACACCAACCGAGAGACTTAAAGTAAGAAACTTCTTCGCATTTTAGTTATTATGAGCAATTAAAATTTCAAGCTCAGTTGAGTTGAGCATGAAAAAAAGTTTTATAACCTCGGGGCCTAGGTCCATTATTATAGTTTAACAAATTACATGCCCAAAAGAATGAATTGGGGAGAGGAGGTGAGTGTTAACACTTAGTTACTGCAGATGGCAAATTTCAGAGAAGAATAAAAATCTAAAAGAAATTTCAAAAAAATATTTCAGGAATACCATCATAGTGTCAAACAGTTTGGATCCAGATCAACACCGACAGAATGTCCTTCCTGATCTGGGTGCAAAATATTTGCAAAGATTATAAGTCGCTGCTTGCAAGGAAAGAGTTAATATATAAAGCCCTGCCTTTCACTGTATACTTGATTGTATTGATTCCTGATCTTTGCCTTCTTCCTTACTTTGTTAATATAGTAATTTGTATACAGAATACCCTTTGTTTTCTTATGGAATACACTAATTTTTTGCACCTTTATTATGTATCTGCTATCCTTTGATGTAATAAGCATATTGAGAATTTTCATTACCTGGCTTCATAGGTAGGCAATAAATTATACAGGTCCATGAGAAAAGGTGCATCCATTAACTCTAGCATTGCTAGCGGGGCACTTATGTTGTTGCAAAATGTTGGTCCTGATCTGGATCCAAACCCTTTTAGGACGCTCTGATAGTGTTCCTAAAAGAGTTTTACAAAAAAGTTAATTTTGAAAAAGTCAGCAGACAACAATAAAAGCATGAAAATACCCAGCATGCAAAGAGCTAAGCAAAATATTACAAAAAATAATAAATTTTGCCCATTTTGGAAATTCCTATAATAATGGTAATAAAAAAGCAACTAGAGAAAAATCAAGGTCAGATAACTCTAGTTAACTCTTTAAAGCTGTTGTTTGACACTAAGACTGAAGCTGATTTTGAAAGAATTCGGCAGTTGACAAAAAAGCATGCCAAATTATCCAATAGGCAGTTAGCCCTTAAAGCGCCAAGAAAAAAATACATCTGAAAATGTCGTCTGCTGAAGTAGTCTGCTGCAATTACTGACAAATTAAGTATAGAAGCAAACAGCATATACCCAGAACAGACTGCTCCAATAGGAGCAGTCTGATCTGGGTCCACACTGTTTGTCATAGAGGCTTCTTAAACATTTCAGCAGACGAGAAAAGCAGACAACTTTTGTTGTGATTGGCCCATTAAGGGTTAAAACTTTCCGTTTAATGATGAGGAAAAGGAGGAGGCAGGGCTGTTTGTTTTTTGTTTGTTTTTGTTGCTTTACGTCCCAAGTCAACAGCTATGGTCATTGCGGGACGGTCAGTTCACCTATCCACACTTTTTTCCTGGGCAAGCTTGAACAAGCAGTTAACCAGTAATCGTGCACATACTTTCGCTTGTAACTGACAACAAAGTAAGTAAGGTTGCAAAGATCAGGAATCGATACAATCAAGTACCACACCTGACCCAGGATACCAATGGGAAAGTGACAAACCCACAGAAGACACCACAAACGAGAGCCAAGAGGTCAGCCCTTTCCCAGCAGGTGACCACGAAGCACATATAAACAGACGCGCACAAAACATAGCAAACACAAGACAGAACAAAAACATAAAAGATCCACAAAAGAAGTACCGCCTTGGAACGGTCAGTAAAATATTTTACTGGAGGGCTTAAACCGGTTTAACGGCGCCAACCTCACCCTTAATTCAGATGTGGATCAAGACAAATAGATATTTGGTTTGCATGAAAGACCCCTAACTTATCAATGCATCATCTCCTAAAACATATAAATCAAGATATAACAAGGAGATAAAGCAAGGATAAGGACTCAACAGTAAATTAAACTGAATACCGGAGCAAAAGAAATCCAACAGGTAAACCCCGGTGGGCCCGACAAACAGCCAAAGCATCAGGCCCCTACCATATCATCAATAGATAAGTCTTTAAGTCAGAACCATCATAGAGTCTGAAGTCCGACCCACCGGCGTGCAATTAAAGAGGAAAGCAAAGTTGCCAACTGTGATTGGGTTGACTACCAGGCATGCAGTCTGTTGCAATACATTAATGTCATAGCCAATCTTTTTATAATGGGAAATTATTTTAATGAACTGCGCTGAAAAATTATTAGAGCCAACAATCTTCTTCAACTTATACACCAAGTCACCATAGAAATCAGGTTCCGAAAGTCCTTGGCGCAAGAGAGATTTAAGTCCAACTTGGAATTTAGAAATCAAATCAAAGTATCTTCTATAAAATTTTGAAAATGTTTTGCGAAGTTTATGATACCGATAGCCCTGTTTAAGAAGTTTCTGAGTTAATAATTTATTGCGAGTGTTGAAGTCAGTAACATAGCTAGATGCTCTAGCAAAACGAATGAGTTGAGAGATATAGACTCCATAGGATGTAGAACGAGGAACATCACCATCTAAAAATGGGAAATTGACAATTTCAAAATCAAAGTCGTCACGTTTATCATAAATTTTGGTAGAAACAATACCATTAGAAATTGACAAATGCAAGTCTAAAAATGCGGCTTCGGTATCAGAGGCATTGGCTTTATTAAGTTGGAGCTCTGAAGGGTATATTTGACTAACCATATTTTCAAAATAAACATTATTAATATTTAAAATATCGTCCAAATATCTGGAAGTAGTGTTAAACGCATCAATAACACCAGCCTGCTTATCATCAGAAAGAGACATCATAAAGTCCCTTTCATAACAAAACAGGAATAAATCTGCAACCAGGGGAGCACAATTAGTGCCCATAGGAATCCCAACTACTTGTCTATAGAGCTTGGTGCCAAATCGAATAAAGATGTTGTCCAACAAAAAGGTCAGCGCATCACATACATTTTGACACGACCATGCATGATATTTTTTAGGTTTTTCTGAAGTAAAAAATGCATTTCTGTCACTACATGCAAGGTAAGGAGAGCCTTCTCTCTGGAAGGTTCTTTCAATAAGATCAATAAGTTTATCTTTAATTAAATTATGAGGTAAAGTAGTGTAAAGAGTAGAAAAATCATAAGTAGACAAACTGGTCGCATTGAAATCTCTAGCTTTAAGTTTATCTAAAATTTCACCTGAATTTTTAATCGACCAAAATAGGTTTTTACCGGATCTCTCATATACTTTTTCACAATATTTGATAACATGTTTTTTAACAGCTGTAAGACACGAGGTTAACAATTTAGAAAGTTCTGTTGTCGTACAAGAACTAGAATTTGCAATAAATCTTGCTTTATAGGGTTTTTTATGGAGTTTAGGTAACCAGTACAACGTAGGAACTTTGTCTTGATGAATGATTCAGCGGAAGGAAGGAGAATGACCGTAGAAATTTCTTCATGATCAATCTCCACGAAAGTATGGGACCGGGCCGGGATCGAACTCGCGACCCCTGGATCTGCAGTCAGCTTCGCATCTGTAACCAGACACGTTACCGACTGCGCTACGCGAAGGAGGCAGGGCTGTTAATTTTGGATTATCAAGATCATAAAAAAGATATTAACAGGCTTAAGAAATACGTTTTTCCTTACCTCATATCTAATATACAGTAATTATAAATGTTCTAGAACTCATAACCCTACTTTTCTGTCAAAAATGCCTGGAAAAAAGGCACCGTTTCCATTCTAACAAGCATTCTGTGCTGCCTTGATCTTAAAACTCAACTAGAATTTTTTTCTACGAAAAAAAAAATGTCTAGCTCTCCCCCTTTTAGGAATCAAAAAGATCACAAAATTGCATTTAGTTATGTTACAAGGGGAATAATTTGAAAAATATACATGCAAGAGTTATGATTCTTGTGCATGACACGTCGGCTGAATGTGCTTTACAAATATATGAAGTTTTGTTGATATACCTCTAAGGGTTACCAAGTTAAAGAGTGGATATGAAATCGCATTGCAAATGATCAAAGAGAAATAACTCCAAAAATATCCAAAGCGGAATTATGGTTCTTGTGCATGACACATTGTCTAATTGTGCTCTAGAAGTGTATGAAGTTTCAAGCAAGTAGCTTTAACAGTGTTCAACTTACAGAGCGGACAAAAATTGCAACTAGTTATGTTACAAGGGGAATAATTTGAAAAAAAAATGCAAGAGTTATGGTTCTTGTGCATGGCACATCATCTGAATTTGCTTTACAAATGTATGAAGTTTGGTTGAATTATCTCTAACGTTTATTAAGTAATAGAGCGGACATGATTTTGTGACGGACAGAAGGATGGACAGACAGAAGGACAGACAGACGGACAGACACACGAGCACAAGGGGAAAAACAATATGTCTCCTGACCCTTCCAGGGGGGAGACATTATTTTGAGATGAGAATAGTTCAGATTTTAGAACCTTTACAGTATCTAGTTTTCATGCAATAAAAGTATTTGAGGTCAAGAACAGTTACGAAAAGCATCATTGAGATCAGCATCCATATACCTTATGTTTTGCTCACAAAGAAGAAAAAAATCATATCATAAAAAAAACACCAACATTTTATTTTTACTCACTTATGTAAAATTGAGATCTAGCCATTTCTTTTAAAACACTTTCCTGCAAGTGACAACTTTTGTTAATCTGCTGATAAACTTTAGATCATGTGCTACAAAACATCAAGCCTAATCTGGATCCAAACTGTTTGGACACACTAATGGTATTTCTGAAGGATGTTTTAGAAAAAAGTTAATTTTTTACAAAAATGTAGACTGCCAAAAAGAACATGCAAATGTACCCAGCATGCAAAGTGTTAATTCATAAACTTGTGTGTTTGTTCTTTCTGCTAAGTGAATTGCGGTGTTAAAATTAACTTCTTCCAGTACTCAATAATTTCAATTCTTTGCATTCTGGGTAATTTTTCATGATTTTTTCTTGTCCGCATTTGTTTTTCAACAACAATTTTTTCAAGATATTCTTTCAGGAATAACATTGAAGTGTCAAACAGCTTGGATCCAGACCAGGCTCGACAGAATGTCGGGCCTGATCTGGGTCCAAACTGTTTGCAAAGATCGGCAGTAGATGATTAAATTCACCGCTAGCGGGCAAGGAGTTTAAGATATTTTTAACCAGATTAATGATTTCTGTTTCTTTAAAAGCAAGCACTACAGGGAGTGCAATGACATTTTTAACTTCAGAAATGCCAATCAAAAATTGTCCTCAGAGACCAGAGGCATTACTACCAAAATAAACATGCTATGTCACTGGAAAGTTAGTTAGTATGATCACCAGGAAATGCCACAATCACACACTGCAGACCAACCCATGGCACCATGAGGAAGAACCAGAACACTAACAGTCACATGACATCAAGAAGACAATCAAATTAAGGAAAGCAACCTGTTTTTATCCCCACACTTTTTTAAAAAAGCGAAGGGGATATTGTTATCGCCTCCGTCCCTCTGTCTGTCCGTCCGTCCGTTATGCTATCTCCTAAACCATTGGACAAAATTCAACCAAATTTGGGTTGTGAGTTACTCTCATGAATGGGGCGCGCAACAGGATTTTTTTTGGCCCCGCCCCCTGGGGAGGGGTCAAAAGGTCAAATAGCATTTAATTTCAATTACAAAGTCAATTTCAAAGATTCTTATACCAAACTTTGTGTGTGTACTCACAAATGAAAGATACAAAACATATCAGATGGGATATTTATTCTGTCGTCTGGGTCATGCCCTAGGGTTGGACTTAGGGGCGCCTTTGTTGTTCGCAACCCTCCAAAGACAGGTTTTCTCGGGTCGTGGCCCATATTTCTTCATTCTGTATGAAAAAAGTTTTCAACATGTATGTTTTCATGGAAAAATAAGAAAATTAGCAACTTTGAAAGCTACGAATTATTCTGGGAACTTATTGCAGGTCTTAGAATTTCTTTGGGGAGTAAGAAAAATCCAAGATGCTTACCATTGCTTTAGAGAAGTGGGGGATACATGCAACTAATTCATTTAAGAAAATATGATGCTTTTATGGATGAATAAGAAAATGTCACAATTTTTCAGTTGACACAGAAGTCTTTTCTAGGCCTGTATTTATTGAAAAAAAGTCCTATTCTGGTCCACTCTGAGGACCGTCTACTGCATTATATTTGTAAATTACTTTTGAGCTTTTGGCATTGAATTCAAGCTCCCAAACTCAATTTGCAAGATTTGATTAGCAATCCATTGTTTTCTACAGGGATTCCTATTTGGGGCACAGTAGGTTCTTAAACCATTACTGCTCCGAATAAGAGCATCGGCAAATGAGGGTAATTTGTAGAGAACTTAGCACTATAGCACCCAGAATGGACAAAGTTCATTTTCTGCTAAATTTCTTGTATCTCCTTCATAATGTCAAAGAGAGGAAGGGATTATAGGACTAATGCATCACTTAAAGTAGATGTCCCTTAGTCACCTCCCAAAATCAGTCTATGGTGGCAATTTCAGTCTATGGTGGCAAAGTAGGGTATTTATAGAGAAGTTTGCGCTATAACATACAGGATGGCCAAAACTCATATTCTGCACCCTGGAAAGAATTATAGGGCTAATGCAGTACTTAGAGAGAAAAATAAACATCCCTTTGTCACCTCAATTCTTTACAGCTAGGTCAAGGTCACCAAAATCCCAATTTACATATGCTTGCATATTCAGTACATAGCATTTAAGCCATCATTCAGACACCTTTTGTGTAATAAGGCTATTTATAAATGAGCCGTGACATGTGATTTCCAACAATGTGGCATTTTGACAAGTGTAGACTCAGACAAGCCTGTGCAGCCTCCTTTTAGGCTTAGAAACTCCAAATGATGTTCAGTAAGTAGCTTAGCACTCATAGAATATTCAAGCGACAAGCAAAGGCTCTGATCAGACTGTATATGTGCGCAGGCTGATCTGAGGCTTTGCTGGTAGCACATACCACATTGCTGGAAATCTCATTCGGCGGCTCAAGTAATAAATGGTATAAATGGGTTAATGGGCTCAGAGAAACAATGACGGTTAGAATTTCTGTAATTTCATACCCGTTCATGAAATCCTGGATGAACTAGGACCCAGGAGATTGGACAGCCAAGGACTTTTACTAGTTTTGCATATGGAGATAATCAAATTTGCTTGGATGCAAAATAATATTCACTATCATAAGCTTACCAAACATATAGGTCTTGCACCTCAGCTGTTATAGTCCCCTTTGCATACATTACTGCTTTTCCAGAACATAACTGCTGTGTGACTTTCAAAGACTGGAAGCAGAAAAAGCATATTATTTTAACCTAATGACACTTTGAAAATTAAGGAAATTTAAAAATGATATTTGAATTCATTTAACAATAGTTACAATGGCATAGCCAGAACGCTGAAAAAGTTACACACATTAAAGGGAGACTACTGGATGAAGCAGTGATTCTCTTCAATTGCGCCCTTTTCATAATGGGAACTTTTCTTAAAGGAAAGAATTTGCTCCCAGAGGGAGCAACTTCTTTCCTTTAAGAGCAGTTAATTCCTTATGGCATGGAATATAGCTTTTACCACATTAGGTGACCTCCCTTGAATGATACTATATTTATTAGGTAAGTGCGTAACTGCGTAATGGGAGCTATGCCAATGAGTTAAATCATGTAACAATATACATTCTAGCCAAAAGTTGGCTTTCAAAAAAAAAATCTCATGTCCTTGTAACAGCACATTTCATATCTAACCTATATACTAATGGATTCTTCCCTCTGGTTTCATACAATGAACCTCAGATGTTTCATTGTACAGATCAAGGGGTCACAGGTTAGAATTTCCAAATTAAGATGTACTTCAGTTCCTAAAGATTATTTTCATCTTAGCAAACAGTGCAGACCCTGATTGCAGTCTAAGGCATTTTATCTGGATCTTCACTGTTTGCTAAATTACCCATTTTGGAGTTTCCAGTATAAAGGATTGAAGGTATTTTTCATTTCTATACATTGTAAGAATTTTCCCATGATAATTTCTGAATTTTCTTTTTTTATTCTTTCTTGAAAAACAATCTAGCCAGATTCTGGATCTACTTCATTTGAAAAAGAACCAAATTCGGGAAGCTAGGAATCATTTTAGCAATGCACAGAATGAACTTTTGTTACATATTTAGCGTTCAGGTTAAGTAAGTCAAACAAATAAATGTCTACTTAAAAGTAATTAGTAATGAATATGCCAAAGACAGTTATTGTTTATAAAATGAAGGATTAGTAACAATCATATAATAATTAAAAACAAATGCATAGTTTTAAAGAGAACCATACTGACTTTATACCCCCTTTTCACTCAGCTGGGAATAGTTTTGAAAGCAGCTAATGCCAATTTTGCCTGAAATCTGACAATAAAATTCTAGAGATGTTACAACTTAAAGTCTTGCTCCAGCCAAATATTTAATCAAACATTAAAATCATAGAAATGTGTATCATTGCTGGTGACAGTAACATGTAAAAGATGCAAGCATCTTGCTGGTGTCAGTATATATATAAGTGTGAAAGGTGTCATATGCATGCTGATGTCAGCATAGTGTGAAAGGTACAGGTTTGTGCTGATTTCAATTCCTGGTATACATTGATTCAATGTAAATGTATTACAAAATCAGGTTTTCTCCCGATGAGGCCCCAACATGATAACAAGCCACAGTATGGCTTGACTGGTGGCTGGTATCTGCTGATACAACAACATACCAGAGATGGCTGGTCATCTTTCTGTCCTTGACTTAGTCAGAGATGTTTTCACACTTCTGTTCCATGACAACTGTCTCGTCCAGTGATTGATGATGCTTTTACCATAAGTAGCTATAATACTTTCATTAGTTTAGTTAAACTCTGTCTGCCTGCTGTCCTCTCCAACAGAATTATTTCTGCTAGCTCAACTCTACTATATGAGATTCCTCCAAGTAGATTTAAAATCAAACCGATGCTGATTCAATGTTATATCAAAGCGGATTCAATGTGAAAACAAAGCTGATTCAATGTGAAATCAAAGCTGATTCAATGTAAAATCAAAGCTGATTCAATGTCAAATCAAAACTGAATCAATGTTAAATCAAAGCTGATTCAAATGTAAAACGAAGATGATTAAATGTGATATCAAAAATAGTAAGTGAGTATGATCAGGAAATACCACAATCACAAACCGCAGACAACCCTGTGGCACCGCGAGGAAGAGCCGCTCAACCATCACGAGACACCAGGAAGACAATTTAAGCAAAGCAACCAGCTCTCTCTTCCCCATCAAGATGATTGCTTTACTAGAACTGACACAGAGCAACGTACAACAAAACATAGAACAATTACAGACTCCCACAAAGCTGATACAATGTGAAATCAAAGCTGATTCAATGTGTAATCAAAGCTGAGTCAATGCGAAACCATAGCTGTTACAATGTGAAATCAAGCTGATTTAATGTGAAATCAAAGCTGATTCAATGTTAAATCAAAGCTGATTCAATGTAAAATCACAGCTGATATAATGGGAAATCAAAGCTGATTCAATGTGAAATCAAAGCTGATTCAATGTGAAATCAAAGCTGATTCAATTTAAAATCGAAGCTGATTCAATGTGAAATCAAAAATCAATGTGAAATCAAAGCCGATACAATGTGAAATCAATTCTGATTCAGTGTCAAATCAATGCATATTAAATGTCAAATTAATGCTGAATTAATGCCAATCACATCAAATCTGTTTCAGTGTCAAACCAATGTTGAATCAATGTCAATCAAATCAAATGTGATTCAATGTCAAATCAATGCTAGTTCAATGTTCAATGTAAAATCAATGCTGAATCATTTCCAAATCAATGCAGATTCACTATCAAATGAAATTTGATAAAAAAGCTGATTCAATGTCATTATAGATGTTCACCATCTTAATAATTCTTCAGTTGGTCTGCTTTATGGGTTGGAATTTTGTGAGATCGGTTTTAGGGTCCTCACACATATATACTTTTGTTGAGTATAAGAAACAGATAAAATCTTTACACTTATTCACTGCTAAACCAGGATATCTAGATCACCTGGCTTATAAGAAGCCAGCTGATCAGGATCCAATTCTGCTTGAATCTCTCACAATGCCGTAGCTCCCATTACGCATGTGCGTAATAAAAATAGTAGCATTCAATGGAGGTCACCTAATGTGGTAAACGTGATCCTCCATACCATAAGGAACTGCTCTAAAACGAAAGAATTTGCTCCTTCTGGGAGCATATTCTTTCCTTTAAAAGAAGTTCCCATGTTGAAAAGGGACACAATTGAGAAGAATCACTGCTTGTTTCAGTAGTCTCTTTTTGGTGTGCGTATCTTTTACAGCGTTCTGGCTACGCCATTGCCACAAGTTAATTTATTGGGAAAACTTACAATCTAACATTATAAGGGTTAAATATTTGTATAAACTGGAGCTTTATAATATTGCAGTTTGAACATTTTTTTACAATATTTATAATAACTTTATACAATATTGAGCATGAAGGTGCAAGGGGGGTGTAACTGATATCTAATTGTTTGGCATATTTCTCGTTGGGTGGTATGCATCTAAGATTTCGAGTCAAACTTTGAACATTTTTGCATCGACTTGTAAGAAATTGAAACAGCATATGAAATTTCTCTATAACAGCTACATCATGCAGCTCATTTCCACCCACTATTCAGCAGTTTAGAAGCACCAGGGGGAGCGCAGTGGCTCAGTGGTAGAGTGCTTGACTCAAGACGGAGAGCCAGCGGGTTAGAACCACACTGGCGTCACTGTGTTGTGGTCCTTGAGCAAGACACATTTATCCCAGCTTAGTACTGATTCACCCAGGAAGACCCGTCCCTGTTTAACTGAAAGATTGTTGATGGGACGTAAAGAATCAAATCAAACAAACCAACAAAGAAGCACCAGGGTCAACAACACCATAATAATCAGCTCAATGCCAGGTTGTTAGGAATCCAACCACAGGTACAGGGCCCGAGGTTATAAAACTTCTTTCATGCTCAACTCAACTGAGCACGAAATTTCAACTGCTCATAAAAACTAAAATACCAACAAATAAAGAAGTTTATTGCTTTAAGTCTCTCAGATGTTGTATTTATCATGCTGATAAATGTTAAAATGCCAACAATTGTTGGCATTTTAACATTTATGAGCAGGATAAATTCGGTACTCAGCTGAGTTGAGTATGAAAAAGTTTTATAACCTCGGGGCTAGGAGATATTGTACACAGATATTGCATGTGTAACCTAGAAAATCACATCAGGGCAGGTCCTGAAAACTTTTTTTTGTCACAGAGGGCCGAACAGATTTCCCTTGAGAAGCAATTGAACCTTTAGGGGGGTCTGTCTGTACTAGTATTTCTAAGTAAACATATAGCTACTTGTTATTTTCCAGGGTGGGGCCCGGCTCTCTGTCCCCCACTCTAGATCCACACATGTATTGTCACACTAACCCAAAACATACAGAGTATAGAAATTATGTTTGTGAAATGCAGTGTCCCCGACCATATGCTAGTCCATTAGGGTGGCAATCTTTCTTAACAGGGGCCACAACTCCTGCAATATACACCAAAAGGTCTTTAACGTCTATCACAAATTTCATGTCTCTTTCCACAAATTTCATGAAAAGGTACATTTGCAGTCTGTAAAGTAAACCCTTGCCATGCTGAATATTTTTATGTACTACACTCCTTCCCAATTTTTAAACTGATTAAACGGCAGCATTCCAGTTGTATGCATGTATTTTCAACCAGAGTGGAAAACAGTGTGGATCCTAATCAGATGGCTTCATCAGAAGCCAGCTGATCAGTATCTACAGTGTTTAGGAAAAAGGATAAATCGGCAGGAGGATCCAGAAAGTTTTTTCAGAGGGGGTCCAACTTTCTTTTTTTTAGTTAATAAGTGGATCCAAATACCAATAAAATCGGGCCATCATCAGCCCGCCAGCGAATTCGCTGGCATGCGGATGATGGCCCAACATTGATTGCTGGCTTGGCAGCTTTGTGATTTTTCAGGGGATCCGCACCAATATTACTAAGAACCCCTATATTTTTTGTGATTTTGCAGGGCGGGGGGGGGGGGGGGGGGGGGGGGGGGGGGGGGGGGGGGGGGGTACCAAAACCCCCCTGTCCGCACATGAATTCGGATTCAGCAGGAGAAGGATAAAGAGTCATTATTGCATTATTGCAAACAAGTGACATGTGAACTTCTGATCAATGCTGCTGTTGTGTTCGTATTTCAGGTCATATTCCATACATGACAAAACACGTAAACAAAACAACACAAACAACAACATGGGGCTCCGTCATATCAGATCGCCGTCATGACTTGTACGAGTCATTCTTTTGTCCCCATCAGATTTGTCCACCGAATGACCAGTGCGTATTTTTCTTGCTCACTAAAGCGAATGACAAGCTACCAAAACACTTTATTCAGGTAAAGACTAAGTACACCTCTGTTGACCCTTGCCATCTTGAAATCAAACATTTTCCTGCAATTTAAAAATGGTGTAGATACAGATCATCTTGTGCCAGCTGATCAGGATCTACACTGTTTATAATTCAGTTTTTAAATGTATATTTGACCCGATGGGTGAATGAAAATCAGAAATTTAGGAAGGTGTATGAAAGTGTTCAGCGGGATTAAGGTTCAGGTGAACCTGTGTTGATGGACATCGAGGGACAGTTCAAGGTCCCTAGCCACTTTGTAAAAGTACTTTTCTTGCGTATCAACTTTGGTGCAAAAATGTTCATTAAAATGTGATTCCATTAACACCCAAGTCAAGATGATCACACTATGGTCACTGGCGTAAATATAAGTCACACATATTTTTCAATGCATTAACGAAGAAGCTGTTTGAACATGAGACCACTTGGATGAATCAAACATAAGCTGTATTTAATAGTGTAAACAACCAATAAAGCATACGATGTGTGCTTATTTGTCAAATTTGTCCAGTACGAACAGAAATCTTACTTTTAGTTCATAATATAATTTTTTGAGCTCAAAATAGGACTTATAATGTACACTTATCATGATAAAACTTGATAGGACTATGTGCATTTAACTTTTTGAGCTCAAGAAATGACTAGGTGCTTTTAGTTTTTGAGCTAATGATAGGACTATGTGCACTCACTTTTTGAGCTCATGATAGGACTATGTGCACTGAAGTTTTTCAGTGCACAATACGACTATCACTTACATTTTGAGCTCATGATAGGAATATGTGCACTTACTATTTTGAGCTCATGATAGGACTATGAACACTTACTTTTTGAGTTTATGACAGGATATATAATTACTTTTGAGCTCCTGGCAAGACTTGATTGGACTATTTGCACTTAACTTTTGAGCTCAAGAAAGGACTAGATGTGCTTAGTTTTTGAGCTAATGATAGGACTTATAATGTACACTTATCATGATAAGACTTGATTGGACTATTTGCACTTAACTTTTGAGCTCAAGAAAGGACTAGATGTGTTTAGTTTTTGAGCTAACGATAGGACTATGTGCACTTACTTTTTCAGCTCATGATAGGACAATGTGCACTCACTATTTGAGCCCATGATAGGACTATGTGCACTTACATTTTAGAGTGCACAATATGACTATATGCACTTAATGTTTGAGCTCATGATAGGTCTATGTGCACTTACATTTTAGAGTGCACAATATGACTATATGCACTTAATGTTTGAGCTCATGATAGGTCTATGTGCATTCACTTTTTTTGAGCTCATAAAATGACTTTGTGCACTTATATTTTTGAGTGCACAATATGGCTATGTGCACTTACATTATGAGCTCACAATAGGACTGTGTGAAGTTACTTTTTGAGCTCATGATTGTACTATGTGCACTTACCTATATGAGCTCATGATAGAACTCATGATAAGATTTGATTGGACTATGTGCACTTAACTTTTTGAGCTCAAGAAAGGGCTAAGAGCACTTAGTTTTTGAGCTAATGATAGGACTGTGCACTTACTTTTTGAGCTCATGATAGGACTATGTGCGCTTACTTTTTGAGCCCATGATAGACTTATGTGCACTTATAATTTTTAAGTGCACAATAGGACTATGTGCACTTACATTTTGAGCTGATGAAAGCACTATGTGCACTCACTATTTTGAGATCATGATATGACTTTGTGCACTTATATTTTTGAATGCACAATATGGTTATCTGCACTTACATTTTGAGCTCACAATAGGACTATGATTGTGAAGTTACTTTTTTAGCTCATGATTTGCTATGTGCACTTACCTATATGAGCTCATGAAAGAGCTCATACTAAGACTAGATCGGACTATGTGCACTTAACTTTTTGAGCTCAAGAAAGGACTAATGGCCCTTAGTTTTTGAGCAAATGATAGGACTGTGCACTTACTTTTTGAGCCCATGATAGGACTATGGGTACTTACATTTTTAAGTGTACAATAGGACTATGCACACTAACATTTTGAGCTGATGAAAGCACTATGTGCACTCACTATTTTGAGCTCATGATATGACTTTGTGCACTTATATTTTTGAGTGTACAATAGGACTATGTGCACTTACATTTTGAGCTCACAATAGGACCATGTGCACTTACTTTTTTGAGCTCATGATATGTATATGTGCACTTACCTATTTGATCCCATGATATGACTATTTGCACTTACATTTTTGAGAGCACAATAGGGTTATGTGCACTAACATTTTGAGCTCATGAAATCACTATGTGCACTCATTATTTTGAGCTCATGATATGACTTTGTGCACTTATATTTTTGAGCACTCAATAGGTATATGTGCACTTACTGTTTTAGCTCACAATAAAACTATGTGCACTTACCTTTTTAGCTCATGATAGTACTATGTGCACTTATCTATATGAGCTCATGATAGAACTTATGAAAAGGCTTGATTGGACTATGTGCACTTAACTTTTTGAGCTCTAGAAAGGACTAAGTCCACTTAGTTTTTGAGCTAATGATAGGACTATGTGCACTTCCTTTTTGAGCTCATGATAGGACTTTGTGCCCTTACTTTTTTGAGCCCATGATAGGACTATGTGCACTTACATTTTGAGCGCAAAATATGACTATATGCACTAACATTTTGAGATCACAATAAGACTATGTGCACTAACTTTTTTAGCTCATGATAGAACTATGTGCACTTACATTTTGTGCTCATTATTGGACTATGTGTACTTACTTTTTTGAGCTCATTATAGGGCTATGTACATTCATTTTTTAAGCTCATGATAGGACAATGTACATTTACTTTTTGGAGCTCATGATAGACCTATGTACACTTATATTTTGAGCTCATAATAGGACAAAGTACATTTACTTTTTTGAGCTAATAGTTGAACTATGTGCACTTACTTTTTGAGCTCATGATAGGACTTTGTGCCCTTACTTTTTGAGTCCCTGATAGGACTATGTGCCCTTACATTTTTGAGCACACAATAGGACTATATGCACTAACATTTTGAGCTCACAATAGAACTATGTGCACTTACGGTTTGAGCTCATGATAGAACTATGTGCACTTACATTTTTAGCTCATTATAGGACTATGTGCACTTACTTTTTAAGCTCATGATAGGACAATGTACACTTATATTTTGAGCTCAAAATAGGATTATGTACAATTACTTTTTTGAGCTCATAATAGGACTATGTACATTTTTTGTGTGTGTTCTGGATAGGACTATGTACACTCCCATTTTGAGCTAATTATAGAACTATGTATATTTACGTTTTTGAGCTCATGATAGGAGTATGTACACTTACAATTTGAGCTCATAATAGGACAATGTACATTTACTTTTTTGAGCTCATGATAGGACTATGTACACTCACGTTTTGAGCTAATGATTTGACAATGAACATTTACTTTTTGAGCTCATGATAGGACTATGTACACTTACATTTTGAGCTCCTGATAGGACTATGTATATTTACTTTTTGGGCTCCTGATAGGACTATGATAGGAATATGAACACTTACATTTTGAGCTCATAATAGGACTCTGACACTTATTTTTTTAAGCTTATGACAGGACAATGTGCACTCACTTTTTGAGCTCATTATAGGACTATGTGCACTTAATGTTTTGAATTCATAATAGGAATATGTACACTTATTTTTTTGAGCTCATGACTATATGTACCTGGACAGACCTCTTTGTACATTGAGAAAGCCCTGATGTAACCGGATATGAACAATCCAGATGGCCTCTGCATTGCATCCATACCATGGAGATAATGAATGGTTGGACAATTTAGCCTGGAGTGGACTTGTTCTCACAATCTGGCGATTTCTGGTGATTACCCAGCTAATCTGAATGAGCTGGAAGCTTGACCAACAATCACTTTTCTGACTGATTACACTCTAAATCCAATTTTTCAGCAGATTGTGACAGAGCAAGATGATTTCTATAGTGACATGGTCATTTACTGGGATAAATTACAATCTAAGTCCTTCAGCAAACATGTAGTAGGAAATGACAGCAGAAAATGAATGGACTAATTTCTTTAGCAAAAAGATACCATATCAAGAAGAAAGGGATGAACAAAATTTCCATACCCTACCATATTTTTATCACATGACGTCGCATCTGGAAGTGAAATAATGCGAAGCAATAAAATTGATTAACCACTAGTGGTTTACAGATTTTTCGGGAAACATTATGACATCCATAACAGCATTGCGTACATAATGACAAAATTATAACGCTTTTACGGCAGAAATGAGATTTCAAAGTAATCTTAATGACATATGATAAATAGAATCTAACATTCATGCTCTTGTATTATTGATTTTATTAAACTTGTTGCGAAAAAGAGATTAAATGCTCAGCAAGCCTCGCATTTTATCTCTTTTCCCCAACTCGTTAAATAAATTCAATAAAACATTATAATTAGCACTCATGTAAGATCCTCTATATTCATATAATGTAGTTGTTGATGCAAGGAAACCTTTCTTTTGGATTTTACAACCCTCCTATAAAATGACAACATTTTTTGTTCAATCATTGATTTTTTGGGGGGCGTGGGGGCATTTTTTGGTCTGATATCAGAAGATGACCTTACCTAGCAAAATGTTAGTTATTATTGTTACTGGTATATATTACTCTATATTGCTTTGTAATGGGTTTACTAAAACAGCAAAATCAACAGATTTCAGGTTTTCATGATTCGTAATTTTACCGAAAAATATTTGTACAATGAAGCTGGCTGCACGGCCTGACACATGAATATGAGTATTGGTGGGCAAATCAGATTACAAGAGAACCCGGCTTCCAGATTTCAAAGCAAAAAATAATTACTAGTGTTAATTTACAAAAGCAACATTATATAACAATTAATAAGTTTGACATTATAAGCATTGATTTGTGCTCCTTGTCAAAATTGTAGAGTTATCATCAATTAATCTTGATACAAGCCATAGGTCCAGTGAAGTAAAATTTTGAGCAAAATATTGTGATTATTTTATTATTCATCAGTTTAAACATGTGTTTTGGGTGTTCAAAAGAATTGTCTCATTGACATGGTTCTTTTGAATACACGCAACATATGTTTTGGTTGAGAAATAAAAAAAAATATGTGACAATACTTGCAATTTATTATTAATATATCACAACTATATACAGCAGAGGACTAACTTTGTGAAGTCTTTCAAGGCTTACTATTTCATGTGAATCATCCTTTTTTATTTGTTTTGATTCTTTATGTTCCAGTCTACAGTTTTTCAGTTATGTCGAGGCAGGTCTTCTTGGGTTGAACCAGTGCTAAGCAGAGGATAAAGTATCTTGCTCAAGGACACAATGCAATGCCTCCAGTGAGGCTCAAACCCGCAACCCCTAAATCTGGAGTCAAACACTTTACCACAAATCCACCACCCTCCTCTTGTGAATCATCTGATATCTTTAACTCTAGAAGTCTAGTTTTTGGTCTGAATCAGCATTAATGTTCATACTTTAACCCTCAAAGCGCCAATCACGACTGCAGCAGACGACAATTTTTGCGACATCTTTCTATTTTTCGAAAAAATAAGGTATGATATTTCATGAGAATCATACGATTCTCATGAAATATCATATCTTATTTGTTATTTTTGAAAAAGAAGCAAAATTTTAAACTGTCGTCTGCTGCAAATTATAGGTGGTGCTTTAAGGGTTAAGCATACCAGCAGTGACCACATTTACGTGTAGCTTCGTCAGATCCTTCACGGGGGGTTCTTTCAAAAAGTACCAAAATTTCATTAGTGAGCTCATTTATGAAACAGAGTTGTAATCAACCTAAGAAATAAATTTGCACCTGAGTAATTAACCGCTATTTAACTACCGGTTACAATATTGTGCAAAGAAGGCCCATTCAAGTGTCATAGCTTCAGTAAATATCAATTTTCTTCCATTAAAATTTTGTGATAACATCCCTAACATTTAAAGAATGGCCTCATTATGTAAGAAGCTATATATATCATTCATGCCACAAGAAAATATAAACTGCACTTTGAATTCTAACCGCAGTTCTTAACCTGGTTAGGATATGTTCAATTGGGCGTCATTGTGAGAAAACCTATCTTTGGGGTTTCGGTCATCGTAAAAGAAAGAAAGAGTGCAAAGATCAGGAATCGATACAATCAAGTACCACACCTGACCCAGGATACCAATGGGAAAGTAACTAACTTACAATGAGACCGTTGTGTGACAACTCACCGACAGACAACTGACCGAAAGTCAACTCGCAGACAAAAGCTGACAGACAAAAAATATTCACCGACATGACAACTGAACGACAAAGACAAGTCGCCGACACGACAACTCACAGACAAAAGCCTATAATATTTTTTTTTACAAAACTGATTACCATTCTCAACTTCGACTTCACTAATCTCTAAAGCTCATGTATAACGGATTTTTTTGTACATTTTGCCGGGACATTTTGGCTTTCGATTTATAAGAATGGCGACTGGTTTTTCGTTCATCCGATCCCAGAGGGACAAAAACAAATTAGTTTCTGAAGGCTACATATACAAAGTGGACCGTGTACGCGATGAGAAGTCGTAATGGGTGTGTCACCTACCTAACTGCAAATGCGGATGCATTCAAACTGCAGACGAATTAAGTTATACCCATAAGTTAAGTAACCATAGAGACTAAAAGACGCCATGACACATGTACATGTATTTGTGTTTACTGAAAGCAAAGTGGTTATGTGTTCGTTCCGAAAATAAAGCAATATTGACACTGAAAAAAATATTTCTTTTCATCCTTTTTCTAGGAAAGTCTCTGTCGGTGAGTGTCGGCGAGTGTCGATGAGTTTTTAAAAAATTGTCTGTGACTTGTTGTGTCGGCGAGTTGGTTGTCGGTGAAGAAGTGCTGTCGCTGAGTTGTCGTGTCGGCCAGTTGTCTGTCGGTGAGTTGTCATAGATTCCAATGAGACACCACAAACAAGAGCAAAGAGGCCAGCCCTTTCCCAGCAGGTGACCACAAGGCACAAATAAACAGACGCGCATAAAGGCATAACAAACACAAGACAAAACATAAATGATCCACAAAAGAAGTACTGCCTTGGAACGGTCAGTAAAAATATTTTACTGGAGGGCTTAAACCGGTTTCACAGCGTCAACCTCACCCTTAATTCAGATGTGGATCAAGACACATAGATATTTGTTTTGCATGAAAGACCCCTTACTTATCAGTATATCATCTCCTAGAACATATAAATCAAGATATAAAAAGGAGATAAAGCAAAGATAAGGACTCAACAAAAAATAAAACTGAATACTGGAGCAAAAAAGAAATCCAACAGGTAAACCCAGGTGGGCCTGACAACAGCCAAAGCATCAGGCCCATACCATATCATCAATAGATAAGTCTTTAAGTCGGAGCCATCATAAGACTCGAACTAGCCCACTGAGCTACCAAGACTTGCTAGATTGTATCAAGTTAAGATATAACACTTTCCAATAACCAAATAACAAAGGCACTGATCAGACTGTTTGGTTACAGAAGCTGATCTGTGCCTTTGTTGTTCGTAAAACATGAAATTTGTCACGACAAGGCCCAATTGATTTTGAGTTAAAGCATGAAAATTGTTCATCATCAGGAGAAAACCTAGACTATAATAATGCATCCATGCAGTCTGATCAGCACCAATATTATTTTCAGAATGTAGCTTACTTTGAGTAAAGCACACAAGCCATGTTACCGGAAAATCTGTAAACTATAGTGGTTAATTGATTTTATTTTATAGCATTATATCACTCCCAGAAAAGACATCATGTGATATCTGCTGGAGTCATGGATGGCTTTAAATTTTTACCAAAACCAGGGGAAAAAACAACAACCTTAATTAATAACAAAATGGCATAAGAAATACAAAAGAAACATTCATGTATAACTATTTTTGTGGCAGATTGAGGTTAGAAGCACTGTATCTGAAACAGCCCATAAAAAACTAATGATTATTCAAGAAATTTTGTTCCGCATCACCGAAACTTGGTGAAAAGTTTTTTTCACCCTTAAGGTTCTTATCTCTAATGATTTTAACAGATCAAGATTTAGGTAAGATTTTGCCCCATTAATGTTTTTATCTGATTTCCATGGCCAAAGCTGTGTCAAATGGTCCATTTAGCTGAAATTCTTTTGCCAAACACTGAATTAATAGCTTTGCTGTATTGTAGAAACTTTAAGATGAGGTGTTTTTAATTGGTTGGATCTGTATTAACCCCATTGCATTGAGTGACACTGTTGCAACTACTCATTTGATGGCTTGAAGTGTGATTGGATAAATTTTTCCTTTAATGATTTTAAGAGCAATAAACCCAATTAGCACCAATTAAGTGTGGTCAGTCTGCAGTAAAAAAGTTCTGCATTTATCCAGTTAAATAGTAATTATAAACAAGTTCTATACCACAAAATCCTTATTTTTTAACACAGTAGAACAAATGAAAATACATTTAATTCTTAGCATAAACTTTTGACTGACAAATAAAAATAAGTTTAAAAGGAAAAAGAGCCAGTCTTGACAATACCTGGAATCTCAGGTATCAACGGAGGAAAACTAAAAAAATAATAATAAAAGACACCTTATCTCAGTGGATATTACAGCATAAGTGAACACGCACTTCACACCAAATACTGTAGAAAACAGGGGTAAAGTGTGGTTGGAAAGATAGGATGGTGTACACACTATGAACAAGAATTCTCCATTTGCCCTGTCCTTCATACCGATATTGCTGTCTTAATTTTCTCAGTTTTGTATGTTTGTTTGATGCTTTACGTCTCAGTCAATGATATTTCTATTATGTCTGTACATTTTATCCTGTCTTCCTGGGTTAAACCAATACCACACTTGTAAATGTATAGAATTAGATCATTTTTAAGTAGTTGGCATGCACATGGCGATTTATGTAAGCATTTAGGAATAGATTCGAGTACCGATCTGAATCGCCATGCACATACTGACTACTTAACAATGATCTAATTCTATAGTCCTTTAGGCATATGGCATGTTGTTCTATATAGTATTAACACCAATATCTACCACTTCCGGTCTATGAAGTACCAGCAATACGCGTAAATACCACCAAATCGACGTATACATTTACCAGTGTGAGTACTAAGCAGAGAATGAAGTGTCTTGCTCAAGGACATGATGCAGTGCCATGGTGGATCTCAAACCTACAACCCTTGGATCTGAAGTATAACACTCTACACTGAGTCAAAATGCTCCTCTGGTTAGTAATGAGTTAACATTTGAAGACCTGGGCCCAGAATTACAATGCCTCCTTAAAGTTAAGGAAGACTTAAGTTAAGTATTGATATTTCAACATGCTATATTAAATGCAAAACAAACTGCCTGAGTTGGTGTAGTACTTGTGGTCAAAGATATCTTTGTGATCTTCAGAAAAAATGAAACTTTCGCATCCTGAAAATAGATACTTAACTTAAGTCATCCTTAACTTTAAGGAGGCATTGTAATTTGAGCCAAGATCCTCACATCTGAAAACTGCATTAAAAAAGGTCCCTGATCGCACTAAACAACAGAAACAGCATTATAGATTCTCAATTGGCGAGAGTCCCCACTATTACTTTATATTTACAATTTAGAAGCAATCTTTTAATGAATCTTTAGATTTTTGCAACCGTTCATAGCCTCATGAATTACACAAATTTGATTGACCTCTGCCAACCTCACTTGCCCGTGCAATACGCTTCGAACATCGAACTCATTCACCAGAAGTGATACTGATGTTGTGATTGACAGCGAGCCACACCTGAGTCGCACGTGCATACCAAGCCTCTTGTTTGCTCCATTGGCTGTCTGCGTTCAAGCTGGCTGTTCCGCTTTTCCATATTAACATTCTGACTAAACCGTTAATATGAATATATTTTGAATACAAAACTGTTTTAATTCCTAAATTAAAATATTTTTTATATTTTAGATATTTATAATAAAATGTAAATATAAGCAATAAATTCAATTTTTGGAATGTTCATGGACTCATGAATACTTTGCAAGAGACCCAAAGTATTCATGATTCCATACGGGCTTCAAGTTAACTTTGCAAGGGACCCGAAGTATTCATGATTCCATGAACATTCCAAAAATTGAATTCATTTCTTAAGTAAACATGAGAAAAATATCTGGCAATGTGCAGTTGTCCCCAAAAACAGACAAAAATGTATATGACATGTTACCGCATGTCAACCTGTGTCAACACATGTGAAGATATGGGCCTCGTCGTGACAAAACCTGTCTTCGGGGTTTCCGACAAAGTGAGATTCAAACCAGCCTGCTCAGCTACAGAGACTAGCTAGAAAAATGAAATTTCCGTTGTAGCAAGCTTAGACATGGTAGTTTCCAAAACGCGAATAACAAAGGCGCTGAACAGACTGCGCGAATGCCCAGGCTGGTCTGCGCTTGTGTTGTTCGCAAACTCCCGAAGACAGGTTTTCTCGCGTCGAGGCCCATATATCTAACAACAAATTATCATGTTTAACATGTCCACAAAAAAAAATGTTGTATATAAAAAGAACAAGTAAAAGCTTTTAATCTTAACTATTATGTCATGCATTTTTTTTAAAAGAAAGTTTTTTGATCTTAGTGGAATTCGAAAGATTTAAAATTACTTGACCAATTGGATTAGACAAGAGAAGAGTCTGCTCAGACTGCTTCTGAAGGATCTGCACTGTTTGCTTATTCATCATCAGTTTTGTGAATCAAATATCTTAATAAATGAAATTAAGAAAAAAAATCTAAGTTGTATTGCTTGTACCATATAAAAGCACAAATTTACTTTGCTAAGTGGTGACCAAAATTCACAATAAACGTGACGATTTTGATTTTGAAATTGTCAATTTTCATTTTTTGGTTGGGAATGTTCCTACCTCTACATCCTATAAAGTTTTATAGCTCAACTCATCCGATTTGCTAGAGCATCTAGCCATGTTGCAGACTTCAACACACTAAATAAACCTTTAACCGAGAAACAAAGCTATCCGTATCATAAACTTCGCAAAACTTTTTTAAAATTTTCTCGCCGCTACTATGAACTGATATCTAAATTACATGTCAGACATAAATCTCTTTTGCACAAGGACTTTCAGAGCCAGAATTTTATGGCGACTTAGTGTATAAATTAAAGAAAATTGTTGGCACTAATATTTTTTTCAGCGCAGTTTAGTAAAATAATTTCTCATTATAAAAAGAGTGGTTATAACATTAATGCATTGGGACAGACTGCATGCTTGGTGGTCAACCCAAATCACGGATGACTACTTTGCTTTCCTCTTCAAGTGCATGCCGGCAGCCTGGACCTCAGACATATGATGGTTCCAACTTAGACTTAACTATAGATGAGAGGGTTGGGGCCTGATGTCCTGTCTTTGGTCAGGCCCACCGGGGTTTAACTGTTGGATTTCTTTTGCTCAGTTGTTCACACTGTTGAGTCCTTACCTTTGTTTTATCTTCTTTTTATATCTTGATTTGTATGTACTTGGAGATGATGCATCAATACGTTAGGGATCTTTCATGCCAACCAAACATCTATGTGTGAATTAAGGGTGAGATGGTACTGTTAAACATGTTTAAGCCCTCAAATCATTTTTATTGACCGTTTCAAAGCGGTGCTTCTTTTGTGGATCCTTTTTGTTATTTATGTTTCATGTGTGTCCTTTTTATGATATCTTGTCTGTTCCTTGCAGCCTTGTGATCACCTGCTGGGAAAGGGCTAACCTCTTGGCTTTCTATTGTCTTTTGTTTTCTTGTGTTTTGTCACTTTCTCATTTGGTGTCCTTGGTCAGGTGTGGTATTTGATTTTATCATATGACATCGCGTCTGAGAGTGAAATAACGTCATGCATTCAAATCGATAAACCACTAGTGGTTTATAGATTACGGGAAACGTTATGACGTCCATAACAACGTTGGGTACATAACATGTAATGAAAAATTATAACGTTTTTTACGCCAGAAATAAGATTTCAAAGTTTTTGTCATATGATAAATAGAATCTAACATTCGTGCTCTTGTATTATTGAACTTATTAAACTCGTTGCGAAAAAGAGACAAAATGCTCGACAAGCCTCGCATTTTATCCCTTTTCCCAACTCGTTTAATAAATTCAATAAAACATGAGCACTAATGTAAGATCCTCTATGTATCAATTCCTGATCTTTGCCTTCCTCTTTACTTTGAGTTGAATGATTGAAAGGGGACATTTATCAGACCAGACTCGCTGGGTATCCCACCAGGTGACATATTCGAAATATTCTTCTCTCTTAGAAATAAGATAAGGCTATAGAGTTTGTTGGTTTAAACATATCTTATATAGAGGATCTTACATCAGTGCTCATGTTTTATTGAATTTATTAAACGAGTTGGGGAAAAGAGATCAAATGCGAGGCTTGCCGAGCATTTTATCTCTTTTTCGCAATGAGTTAAATAAATTCAATAATACAAGAGCATGAATGTTAGATTCTATTTATCATATGATGTTAAGATTACTTTGAAATCTAATTTCTGTCGTAAAAACGTTATAATTGTGTCATTTCATACGCAACGTTGTTATGGATCTCGAAATATCTATAAACCACTAGTGGTTTATTGATTTTATTGCATGGCATTATTTCACTCTCAGATGCGACATCATATGATAATGAATTATAAATCTTGACTTAATTAAAAAATAATAAAAAAAATTTGTAGTCTGCTTTGCCATGAAAGGCACTTTATCTATTTAATGGGCTAAGTAACTATTATCGAAAAAAAATAATAAAACCCACCTTTGATAACCATTGTCCTTTTTTGGATCAAAAGTCCTGTTTACTATGTATCAGCTCACATACACATAAAGGACATATTATGTACCAAAGATGAAACCTTATATTACATCTTTTTCACTCATGCTTGTCTTAAATTAAAATATGAACTCAACCAAACTTTATATGTCTAGAAATTCTGTCTGGAGATGGTAGTCTCAACAATGGTTCAGCAGTTTTAACTTCCAAGATTGTCTGAACTCAAGAAACTTTATTGTCTTCAGTTTCAATATACAGAAAAACTTGTCTGAAGTGGCCGCTCAAAAACAGACAAAACAAAGGTCGTAAAGACCAATGGTAGCTTAATGAAGGTCGAAAGTATTGCAGAATGCTCTCTTGGAGCATTCTGCAATACTTTTGACCTGCATTAAGCAATAATATGTATTGAAAACCAATTTTTTTGTCTCCTTTTTGAGTGGCCGCTTAAGACAGATTTTACTGTAAAATCATGGTATAACAGTGTATATGGTCTTACATATACCTTTACTCTTTGCCTGCTAGCACCATCTGCTAACAATCACTGCTAACTGAGACTGGACCCAGACCAGCTCCAACAAAATATTGAGCCTGATCCAGATCCAAACTGTTTGATACTCTGATAATGTTTTTTTTTTAAATTTTGAAATAAATTCAGCTGATGATATAAAAATCATAATAATTACCATACATTATGCAAAGAGTTAAGAGCGAGTGAGGGGGAGTGAAAGATGAGACCTTATATAGATGTAAAACTATCTCTTTATTTTCCTTTTTATTGCTTAACTGTGAGGTCATTATTTTGGCTGAGCCCAGAACACAGTTTGCCATTCAGCTTGTAAAACCATTGGACTATCAATGTTTGAAATACCTTCAAAATGGTTCTCGCCTTTGCAAACAGTGCAGACACATATCAGACAGCTCACAAACAGTCTGATCAAGGCATATTCCATAACTGAAGTAGTTGACATTTTAAAACAATGCTCACTACAAGTTGGCTAGCATTGAAACCTGTCAAGGCCCCAACTCCATATCCACACACACTTGACATACTGTACAAGACATAAAGCCCCGGTGCCACAGAGCTTGTGACCGCACTGTGACCTCTCAGTGACTAAAAAAATGACAATCACAGAGAGGTTCTAGAAGTGGTGGCGAGGTTTTACAAAGGATGCAACAAGGTTAACAAATGGTTTTATCATGATGACAACTTGCGGGGAAATGATTTCAAGAGTTGCTGATCATTTGTTGACCGTTCACCCATTACTCTGAACTAGTTGCCAACCAGTCACTGCCTTATCGACGACTGAATACAAAAACTATCAACTAGTCAGCGACTGGTTTGCAATCATATCAGAAGTGGAAAATATAGTTAGAATGGTTGCAGAGGTGATAGCCAGGTTGCAAACAAAATCAGTCACAGAGAGGTTGCACTGCAGCCGCAGCGTTTATAACTACTACCCAGTTTAGACCTGGCCCCGCGGTTATAAAACTTTTTTGATACTCAACGCAGCTGAGCACAAAATTTATCCTACTCATAAATGTTAAAATGCCAACAATTGTTGGCATTTTAACATTTATTAGCAGGATAATTATGACATCCGAGAGTTTGAAAGCAAGAAAAGTCGGTATTTTTCAGCAGTTTAGTTTTTATGAACAGTTGAAATTTCATGCTCAGTTTAGTTGAGCACGAAAAAAGTTTTATAACCTCGGGGCCTGATCTAGGTGATCAGCAGTAAGGTCACTAAGCTGATAATTGCTGTCAATCATTGTACAGGTAAATCCCCAGCAATGCAATAACCAATCAAATCACAGATAATATCTACAGGAGCTACTGTAGATGCAGGGATGAGAACAGTCAGCCATTCTCAATCAGGAAAATTTGTTGGTTGACTCCAAAATGGAGAAAAGCAAGTTTTAAATCATTTATTAAAGGCTTAAAATCACAAAATATCAGTAGAAACCAGTCAGTTTATGCTTAATTTATATCTAAAATTGAGCTTAACTTCATTCAAAAATGAATTTCAGCAAAAATAACTGGCATTATATAAATCATCTGCCAGTTCTCAATCAGGAAATCCTGATCGATCCTGAACTTTCTCATGCCTGTAGATGTTTACACTATGGTGGCTATTGGAAAAATGAGAATAGGTAGCTAATTTTGCCTTTCATAATCCACTCCTGCCGTGAAAGATTCTTTGCTGTTTCCCTTGCAGTCCAGAATACCAGTCAGTTATGTTGGGATGGGTCTTCCTACTAAGCAGAGGATAAAGTGTCTTGCTCAAGGTCGCAACGCTGTGCCCCCAGCGAGGCTTGAACCTGCAATCTCGAGTCAAGCCACTGCACTCCTTTGTTTCTCTGCGGTGACAACATAAAATTATATTCATGATTCATACCCATATAAGGTATACAAAATTAAAATAAAAAATATTTAAAATCCCCCTTTAATTTTATAATATGATACTTTTTATTGTGGTTGAAAACACTTGTCTCATTGTTTTTCATCTTAATCAGCCCACACAATATGCTATATTATCTTTTAATGTGCAATTGTTTCACTAATCGACCTATCCCTGCTAGCGGCGACTTTTGTCATATGCTGATTACCTTTGCAAACAGTTTGGACCCAGATCAGGACCGACAGAATGTCGGTCCTGATCTGGATCTAAACTGTTTGACACTCTAAAAGTGTTCCTTGAAAAAGTTATTTTTTAGAAATCAGATGACAACAAAAGCATGAAATATTACCCAGCATGCAAAGAGTGAAGTGAGCGACATCTTCAGAAAATCTGCGAGGTTTACGGTCAGGGAGCCTACTCAGCTACAGAGACTAGCTAGAATCTTGGAATTTTGTAAGTAGCAAGTATATAATCTAGCCAACAAATAACTATGGTGCTGAACAGACTGTGTGAGTGTGCAGGCTGGTCTGCAGGTTTTTTATACAACTAAAGTAGGTTTCTCATGAAGTGGCTCAAATAGCTTTTGATTTATTTAAAATTATGTTTAAGTTAAAGAATAAAACTGTAGTCTCTCCCACACTGTCTGAGAAATGATGAAGTTTTCTAAAGTTTCTATTGGGATTATTCTGGTCAGGTTTCTACGCTTCATTCCCCAGTGATGTCACTCTTTGATTATTGTTTGGAAAATGGAGAAAAGGTGTTTTTCATTACTGGTATCCCTATTGTCTGGGATATTGTCATTGCCTCCATTCATCCGCTGTCCTCCCGACTGTATGCTTAATCTCCTCCTAAACCACTAAACCTAATCCAACCAAACTACCAGTGCATGAGATTTCCAACAATGTAGTATGTGCGACCAGCAAAGGCTCAGACCAGCCTGCACATACGTGCAGTCTGATCAGAGCCTTTGCTAGTCACTTGGATACTCTATGAGTGGTAAGCTACTGACTGAACATCATTTGGAGTTTCTAAGCTAAAACGGAGGCTGCAGAGGCTCGTCTGAGTCTACACTTGTCAAAAAGCCACATTGTTGGAAATCACATGTCGCGACTCATTTGTTGAGTGATTTGCTTACACAAGTGGTGCTTGCAAGCCTGCCTAGGGCTCCAGTAGATACTATGCCTATGCTATAGTTGCTATTAACCATAACCATCATTGCTTTATATTACTTCCTAGAGCTTTGCATGTTGGATAATTTTGCATCTTTTTGTTGTCAGCAGCTTTTTTCTAAAAGCTTTTTGACAAAAATGAACAGAAAATAAAATTCAAGTATTACCACATCAGCATTAAGAGTAGTTAGATCTATGTCAATATTTTGTATAATTTTCTCTTTGATATATTAATTTTATCTAGATAATATCACATCTCCTTTAATCCTACATTAATCTTACCATCAAATCTCAGAGCTGTGTTGTTTGCTTCAATGATTGAAATGATTTTTCTTTTTCAATTAATTTCCAAATGATCAAAAATAGATTTTTCAAAAATTTCTCAGCATGGAATTTGCATTGATGATGAAGATAAATAGTAGGTGGCTCTCACTGTATATGGGCCACAGGGCACAAAAGTATTTTTCCGATAAAAATGGAGGGGACCCTTACCAAAGCAACAGCATTTTTTTTGATGTATACAGTATTTTCTATATGACATCCATCAATGCATTTCTGAATGACCAGAATGATTCATATATTAAGCCCTGGATAAGTAGAGCATCCAGCCCCCTATCTTTTTATTTCCTCTTAAAAGCATTTGTTGTGGTACATTGTTATCAGCATCTCAATGAGTTGTTGTTGTGGTATGTTGTTGTCAGCATCTCAATAAGTTGTTGTTGCAGTACGTTGTTGTCAGCATCTCAATGCGTTGTTGTAATCAGCATCTCAATGAGTTGTTGTTGTGGTACATTGTTGTCAGCATCTCAATGAGTTGTTGTTGTGGTACATTGTTGTCAGCATCTCAATATGTTGTTGTTGTGGTATGTTGTTGTCAGCATCTCAATGAGTTGTTGTTGTATGTTGTTGTCAGCATCTCAATGAGTTGTTGTTGTGGTACATTGTTGTCCACATCTCAATGAGTTGTTGTTGTGGTACGTTGTTGTCAGCATCTCAATGAGTTGTTGTACGTTGTTGTCAGCATATCAATGAGTTGTTGTTGTTTTATGTTGTTGTCAGCATCTCAATGAGTTGTTGTTGTGGTATGTTGTTGTCAGCATCTCAATGAGTTGTTGTTGTTGTATGTTGTTGTCAGCATCTCAATGAGTTGTTGTTGTGGTACATTGTTGTCCAGATCTCAATGAGTTGTTGTTGTGGTACGTTGTTGTCAGCATCTCAATGAGTTGTTGTACATTGTTGTCAGCATATCAATGAGTTGTTGTTGTTTTATGTTGTTATCAGCATCTCAATGAGTTGTTGTTGTATGTTGTTGTCAGCATCTCAATGAGTTGTTGTTGTGGTACATTGTTGTCAGCATCTCAATGAGTTGTTGTTGTGGTACGTTGTTGTCAGCATTTCAATGAGTTGTTGTTGTGGTACATTGTTGTCAGCATCTCAATGAGTTGTTGTTGTTGTATGTTGTTGTCAGCATCTCAATGAGTTGTTGTTGTATGTTGTTGTCAGCATCTCAATGAGTTGTTGTTGTGGTACATTGTTGTCAGCATCTCAATGAGTTGTTGTTGTACGTTGTTGTCAGCATCTCAATGAGTTGTTGTTGTGGTACATTGTTGTCAGCATCTCAATGAGTTGTTGTTGTTGTACGTTGTAGTCAGCATCTCAATGAGTTGTTGTTGTGGTACATTGTTGTCAGCATCTCAATGAGTTGTTGTTGTTGTATGTTGTTGTCAGCATCTCAATGAGTTGTTGTTGTGGTACATTGTTGTCAGCATCTCAATGAGTTGTTGTTATTGTATGTTGTTGTCAGCATCTCAATGAGTTGTTGTTGTGGTTTTTGTTGCCAGCATCTCAATGAGTTGTTGTTGTACATTGTTGTCAGCATCTCAATGAGTTGTTGTTGTGGTACACTGTTGTCAGCATCTCAATGAGTTGTTGTATGTTCTTGTCAGCATCTCAATGAGTTGTTGTTGTGGTATGTTGTTGTCAGCATTTGAATGACTTGTTGTTGTGGTACATTGTTGTCAGCATCTCAATGAGATGCTGACAACAATGTACCACAACAAATCTAATGTTTGCATAAAGAAATAAGAAATATCATTTCTATCTGGAAAAAAAAAGTTGTCTAATGTCCCTAGATGTCCCTTCCTTTCTGAGTGACCAGCCTGAATGATCCATCTATATTCAGAAAGTGATTAAATTACTGTTAAGCCGAGCTATCTTCCAATTCTATCGCTGTCACAAGATTGACTTGTGTGTTGAGGCCTTATATTAGTGATAGATTTCCAGACTTATCAGATTATTGAAGGCCGATAAAACGAAATTTCTCCTATGAAGGAGAAAATTCATTGCATAAATTGATTAGACAAAACTGGTCCAAGCATGGATTTCTTTGATATGTTTTGGTCAGTTCTTTACACCATCTGTCATTTCTCTTTTGGTATAAAAAGTCTTAGTTCTTGGTTTCTCAAAAGACCCTATGCAAATAAGGTCATGTTGTATTGCTATGTAATACATGAGCCCCCTACTGGATTGAAGAAAGCTCCCCCACTTCCCCCAACCCACCCATGGTGTAGATAACCATGGTATGTGCATGACTAACCTTCCTGTAAATTTGATATGCAACATGACCACTTTCAAAAGAAATATATGTTATGACCTTTCAAACTCACCCAAGGGTAAGGGCAAAATATTTGCTTGCATGTTACCGTACATTCCATTCCCTTTAATTTGATATGCAACATGGCATGATATTCTTAAAAAAATGTTTTCACCTTTTGACCCCATAGCAGGGGTCGAGTTTGTGTTTAAGGGCAAATATTTTGCTTGCATGTTGTTGTACCCGTCATTCCCTTTTATTTGATATGCAACATGACTATAATTTTCAGAAAAACAACAACTGTTTTGACCTTTTGACCCCAACCCAGGGGTCAAGGGTGTGAGTAATAAAAAAAAACATTTGCTTGTATGTTGTTGTAAGTGTCATTCCCTTTAATTTGATATGCAACATGACCATATTCTGAAAAAGTTGATTTTTCGCCAAAGTTGGAGTCAAAGTTGTGACCTTGGCCTTGGGAGTTAGTGGCTAAGTTTTGTGCACGACACACCATCATGCTATGGGTAAGAATCATGTAAAGATTTAATGAATTTGGCCTACACTTGTACAAGATATGGCATGCACATGAAACAGTGTAACAGCTTCTGATCATGTTTGAGGGTAGAAGTTGTGACCTTGACCTTGATAGTAGGTGGCTAAATATTGTGCATGACACACCTTCATGCTATAGGTAATAATAATGTGAAGTTATAATGAATTAGGCCTACCATTGTATGAAATATGGCCCAGACACAAAGCATGACTGGTAGGACTTAGAGTCAAGATTGTGACCTTGACCTTGGGAGTTGGTAGCTAAGTGTTGTTAGCAACACACCTTCATGCTATCAGTAGTAGTCATGTGAAGTTATAATGAATTTGGCGATATGGCTCGGACACAAAACCCAGGATAAGAGTGTGACTACAGACTTTGAGTCAAAGTTGTGACATTGACCTTGGAAGTTGGTGGCTATGTGTCTTGTGTGACACACCTTCATGCTAAAGGTAATAATCATATGAAGTTATTATGAATTCCATCTACTCTTGTAGGAGATATGGCCTAGAAACAAAAGCGTGACTTACGACTGACAGATGGACGTGATCAAGCAAACCTATAGTCCCCCAAACCGGTACAGGACTAATAAAAGTTACCAACACCCTGTAAGTCATGTGTTAACCTTGTAAATAAGGTCAAGGCTACTATAACTTAATCAGTCCAATGCAAGTTTGGTTCTTGGTGTCCTTTCTAGTTTAGCAATCATCTTGCTGAAGAAGAAAGAACTGCATGGTTGCTTTACTTTAATTGTGTTGTGACTGTCTGTGTTCTGCACCTTTCTCATGATTGTGCCATTTTCTGGTCATACTTTCTTTTGGGATAGAATTGCACAACATTTTATACAACATTTTAATAATTTACTTTGAGATAAAAATAAATATATACTTTTAACTACTGCTAAAATGAAAGGCTTATCAAATTGTGGAAACGCTAGCACAGGGGCTGTAACCAATGCCCTTTTCAAAGTTTCAAAAGCCACCTGACATTCCTCTGTCCAAACAAATTTACTATCTTTTCGTAACAGTTTATTTAATGGTAAAGCAATTGTAGCAAAAGACTTAATATACCTCCTATAAAATTGTGCCATGCCAAGAAAAGCTCTAACATTTTTAACATTCTTAGGAACGGGATAAGTTTCAATAGCCTGGTATTTTGAATCATCAATTTTAATGCCAAATGAGTTTATCCTGTGAGCCAAGTATACAATCTCCTGAACTGCAAATCTACATTTTCCAGGGTGAATTTTCAAATTAGCCGCTCTTAAGTTTTGAAATACTTTGTCCAAATGTTCCAAATGTTCATTAAAATTTTTGCTGAAAATCAAAATATCATCAATGTAAACCAAAGCGATCTTCCAGTTAAGATCTTTGAGCACTTTTGACATGAGATTCTGAAAACACATGGGAGAGTTCTTCAAACCGAACTGAAGCCTTGTGGGTGTGAAGACGCCCTGGTGCGTAATAAAGCTTGCTTTTTCAGCCGTGGAGGGACATAGGGGAACCTGATGAAACCCTGAACGAGCGTCAATCAAACTGAATATCTGAGGTTTAGAATCTGCCAAGGTATCAAAAACTTCGGTAATCGTTGGAATAGGAAACGAAATTGGCTCAGTTATCTTATTGAGCTCCCTATAATCTATAGCAAACCTATATTCACCATTTCTTTTTCTCACCAAAACAATCGGGGAGTGCCATGGAGTGTCAGATTCCCTAATTATACCATTAGCTAGCATTTCTTTGGTTTGTCGCTCAGTTTCTTCTCTCATTTTTGGTGTCTGCCTATAGGGTGGTCTGCTGACTGGTTTTTCAGTTGTCGTATGAATCACATGCTTGTGTAATTTTGCTTCAGTCAGCTCTGAGGAATCTTTTGCAAAAATGTCTCTATTACGGCCTAAAAATGTATAAAGTTTTTGTTTTTGTTCTTCAGACAGTTCAGAATTATCTAAATTTAAGCCCAAATCTTTTGCAACATTTTCATAATACTCATCAGACTTATTTTCTACAGACGCATCTAGCAGATTTACAGAAATCTGCTCATCATGGTCCGTAACCTGTTGAATATTTTGTTCATCGACCAAATGCGAGGTCGCAATGACAAAATCTTCTTTCAAAAACACAGGATAGTTTGTCGGATTTAGCACCCTATATGCAGAAGACCCATGGTCTACACTACTTAAGCACTTACTACCTACTAAGTTTTCCTGATTTAGCCCCACTGTTGGCTCTAAAAGTACAGAATCATCTACTAAAGGGGCTGAATTAGCTGAAAATGAAATTTTAACAGGCAACGTACATTCAGAATGTGGTTCAACAATCACAGATGACACAGTCCGTACCAGACCTACACAAGTTCTTGGTTCTTGGCCAAGTGAAATGTGACAGACTGACGGTTCTTCATTATTTTCTCTTCTTTCAGAATAATTACTACTTTTGAAACTCACTGTACATTCTTCAAGATCAATTTTTGCTTTATGCTGCCTTAAAAAGTCCATTCCTAAAATAACAGGCTGGTGCAATTTTTCAAACAGATGGAATGAATGCTCTAATACAACGCCATCAAGCCTAAATGGTACAGTTACTAGTCCTAAAATTCTGTGGACCTCGCCACATACGCCCACAATGTTAGCTAGTGAGCTCGGTCTAATTTCATAATTCTTGAATGATTTTCTGTAAATATGCTCACTCATGCAAGAAATTTGAGCACCTGTGTCAATCAAAGCTTTGCTGGTCTGCTTGCCAAAGTCAATGTGCACATAATTACCTTCCAACGGTGTAGACAATGACAAGTTGCATGTGCTCCGATCTATAGTTGCAGAATAAGCACTGCAAGACTTCTTCGAGCAGTGCCAATTCAGCTTATTTTTGTACTGAACCATTTTTGCTTGAAAATTAAATAAAAATTTAAAATCAAGTAAATTTAAATAACAAAATTAAATAATATGGAAAGTACAGACAGTTTTACTTATCCAGTGTTTGGTTCAGCATTTCATTTCATCTGGTCCACATCAGGGTCTGCTGCACGTCAGTTCTTCATCTGTTCCCAAAGCGTCGTTTCCAATCAAATCCACCATAGAAGTCCAAGAAGCTCTGTTCCGTTGAAGTTTCCACTCTAACTGCGGAGGCCGAAATCGTCCAAACGGATTCTCCCCAAGCTGTCACCAGTGGCGAAAAGGGGGGTAAGGGGTTTGATGAATTACGCCCCCTGTATCTGTCTGGAGATGAGACTGGGTGAACGCACTCGCTTGATTAAATTTGGGGAATTAGACTCAAGATAGGCAGCACCCAGAACTCACTCCAGAAACTTGGAATATGATTTGGAATGTCTCTCCCCTTTCGGTACCCTGTGACGCAGTCCTTAAATAGCACTAACTAGAAGTAACACACTGAGACGATTTGAATTTTCTATAATTTTAATAAATGCAAAAATGTTCCTAAAACGCGATGGATGCAGACTGTTGAATTCACTGTTCTTACTGTTCTAAATTACCACTGATATTCATTCACTACCTATTCACTGTTCTTCTCTTATAGAATTTCACTGTTCCGGTAAATCAAAATGTTCTTAATTTGTATATACTCATTAAAACGCGCAGTCACAAACAATAAAATATTTCACTTTAATTCTCCTCAACCTCAACTGCCACCAGCCATATAATTTTCCAGAAAATATGTGTTCATAAGCTAACTAAATTGAAGCTTCCACCAATAAGTAAACTAATTCCTAAAATGCCTTGCTTTATTTATTTTTAAGTCCTAGGTCCGAAGTTCATAGTCTATTAATTGAGCACATCACATTTCCAAAAACTGTCCTATAGGCTAAACAAAGATTTGTAAGACCTAAACACAGAAAACCACAGTCAACGGTCTATGCAAAGTCTACAATGTTAACATCCTATTATTCAGTTTTGAAGAAAGATCTTGACTGATCTCTAAAAATTTGATACATTTTGTTTTAATTAATGACATGGTAAATTTTGCAATAAAATTATTGATGTTAAGGTGAGAGAAAGATGAGAGAATGTGTTTTTAGTTTTTTCTGTATTATAGTATGGGAGTCTAGATGGAAGAGTCTGAAATAGGGTTTTTGATGTAAAATTAGCTTGAAAATTTAATTTTGGCATTTTTTTGTATTTAAGGGTTAAGGTATTCATATTTTCGAAAAAGTATGTGTTCAAAAAGGTATGCTTGGCTTGGGGCTAAGTTGGATATAAGATTGGAAATAATTTTGATGGCTTGAGAACTGTTTGTACTTTAGATTGAAGAAATTGACAACTTGATTTCTTATCAGCCCTGGAGCAGCTATTACTTGTGATGTTTTATCACCTCTTGGCAAACTTAGATATTAGAGGTTAGAGGTGATCCTTTTGGTTTCTAGCTTACTTTGGAGAACAATGGAAAGTGTTAATGGAGGAAAATGGTTGTCACCTCATGAGTGTTGATAACAATTTCTCACCCATTAAGCAGATTGGCTTCTAGCATAGTTTTGGCATAGGTCTGCAGTGAATTTTAAAATTAATTTCATTGGTTATAATTAGAGAATTGTTTGGTTGGTTAATTGTTATAGTATTTTTCATTGGCTGTTCTCGGACCTAGGGAGTTTTGCTGGGACCCAGATTGTGGGTTCATGAATCAGTCTTAACCTGGGAGTAGATCAGTCAAGATCTTTCTTCAAAACTGAATAATAGGATGTTAACATTGTAGACTTTGCATAGACCTTTGACTGTGGTTTTCTGTGTTTAGGTCTTACAAATCTTTGTTTAGCCTATAGGACAGTTTTTGGAAATGTGATGTGCTCAATTAATAGACTATGAACTTCGGACCTAGGACTTAAAAATAAATAAAGCAAGGCATTTTAGGAATTAGTTTACTTATTGGTGGAAGCTTCAATTTAGTTAGCTTATGAACACATATTTTCTGGAAAATTATATGGCTGGTGGCAGTTGAGGTTGAGGAGAATTAAAGTGAAATATTTTATTGTTTGTGACTGCGCGTTTTAATGAGTATATACAAATTAAGAACATTTTGATTTACCGGAACAGTGAAATTCTATAAGAGAAGAACAGTGAATAGGTAGTGAATGAATATCAGTGGTAATTTAGAACAGTAAGAACAGTGAATTCAACAGTCTGCATCCATCGCGTTTTAGGAACATTTTTGCATTTATTAAAATTATAGAAAATTCAAATCGTCTCAGTGTGTTACTTCTAGTTAGTGCTATTTAAGGACTGTGTCACAGGGTACCGAAAGGGGAGAGACATTCCAAATCATATTCCAAGTTTCTGGAGTGAGTTCTGGGTGCTGCCTATCTTGAGTCTAATTCCCCAAATTTAATCAAGCGAGTGCGTTCACCCAGTCTCATCTCCAGACAGATACAGGGGGCGTAATTCATCAAACCCCTTACCCCCCTTTTCGCCACTGGTGACAGCACTGTTGTCTTGCTGATTGGGCCGTGGCATAAGATTTCCAACAATGAGGTGTGTGCGACCAGCAAAGGCTCAGACCAGCCTGCGCATATGCACATTCTGATCAGAACCATTGCTAGTCGCCTGACTATTCTATGAGTGTTAAGCTACTGACTGTTTCCAAGCTTAAAAGGAGGCTGCAGTCTACACTTGTCAAAACACCACATTGTTGGAAATCACATGTCATGGCTCATATATGACTTCAGAAGGTTTAGGGGTTTAAATGTTCATATTAATGAAGATTTTATGGGGTATATCCTATTAAAAAGTTTTGCAACAATGCAAGAGCTATTTAAATTATTGAAAAGTTTGTCTCCATAAACTGCAATAAACCGACTTGGCCATTAAACAAATCTTTATCAAGCAAACAGAATTTATCAAACAATTTAATACTTCAGAAAGAATGGCATTTCCAGTACTATTAATAACTTAATAACAAGAGGGCCAAGTGGCCCTAAATTGCTCACCTGAGTTTTGTTTAACGCTAACATATAGGTATCTGTTGAAAGCTGGCCATGTTCCTGGTGACACCTGGGGTAGGGCCAATTTTGGCCCAAGGGGCATAATTTGAATAAACTAGGTAGAGGTCCACTAGGTTGTGCTACATACCAAATATCAAGGCTCTAGGCCTTATGGTTTCGGACAAGAAGATTTTTTCATGTTTTTCCCTATATAAGCCTTTGTAAAATATGTGATCCCGGGCAGTGCCATTTTTGGCCCGAGGGGCATAATTTGAACAAGCTTGGTAGAGGTTCACCTGGTGAGGCTAGATACCATATATCGAAGCTCTAGGCCTTGTGGTTTCAGACAAGAAGATTTTTTAAAGTTTTCATCTTGAAAATCTATCTTTAGCCTGTGTGACCTAGATATGCATTGAACTGGAACCATTTGAACAAATCATAAGGATCATTCCTGCCAAGTTTGGTCAAAATCCAGCCAGTAGTTTAAGAGGAGATGTCCTTTGAAGCAATTGTTGACGACGGACATCCAATGATCACAATAGCTTACCATGAGCCAATGGCGCAGATGAGCTAAAAATGAAATACCATATAGCATCTTAGGTAAATGTTCTAAGATTTTGAACACTTTTCTCTTTCAGTTCTCAAATAAAATGTTGGTTAACAGGGCTGGAATTCACAAAATGCTTGTCAGGACAGCAAACTGGGAAGAAGCAATCTACTTTGAGTCTATGCTGTTTGTCTAAGCCTTTTTGGCAGGCAACTAGTGTTTCGAATTTTAGAAAATCGACGCCTTTGCACTTTATTATGAAAAGTGTTTGCAAAAGCGCCAATATAGTGACCCTGATATACATTTTAGAGAGGGTGTGATCAAAGTTGCAAATGAAGGAAAATTTACAATGCAGTTCTCACACTTTTGACTATGTGAATGACAAAGTGACCTATTAAAGTTTGCACTATTACAACATATTATCAACTAATAGCTTATAATTTATAAACCACTTTCAAAACTAAGGTACAAGAAGGAGAAAGCCGCAAAATGATATTTACGAACAGTGACAATCAAATTCAGCCATTTCACTGGATTGATGTTACACTCCTCAGAGTTACACTCGGTCTATATGCTCGAGAGGTACAGATCAATCTGCCTAATCTAGAGCTTATCTGGGTTTAGAAATATCAAGTTGGGACATAAGTTAGGTTTTCTTGTGATAATGTATCACATTGTTTAATTTGTGATAAATTTCCCAAGGTCTGAGGTATTTTTCATTCATGGCATAGAGACAAGTGAATGGAAGACAACTCCAGCCATACATACAGTATAACTGTAACTGCAGATTTAGGTCAAATAAAAAAAAGATACCTGTGTTTAGGGTAACCCTACCCTACCTAAAAATACTAGTAAACCTAGAATTTTTTTCAGGTTTTCTAGAAAATATAATTTTATGCATTTTGAAAGGCGAAATGCCTTTCAAAATGCATAAAATTATAAAAATAATGTAAAAAAAAAATATGTGTGCCTACACTACCTAAAATGTTCAGACCTGTTGCCCAAAACACAAGACAGAGACAGATACTCTACAATATAATGTAAATCGACTTATTATTCATTGACCAAACTATGTAAATCAGTCTTATCTTATTCAGCTGTTGTTTTTTTCAAATCCCCAAAATCTAGATTTCTTGGATTGTTTTGGAAAACAAACACAAATCTAGATTTCAAGGGATTGTTTTAAAAAGACTGGGAAATGATTTGAAAGGGGACAAAACTTCTTCTTCAAATGTATCTCCAAAACATTTTGTATAGTGCAGTTCCTTTTTAAGACACCTCATTATAACACAGATTTGGATATAACACAGTCACGTTGTGGGTCCCACAATTTTTCTCCATCAAATTTTACAATGGAATAATAGGAAAATGAACATGAAATGTTCATTTTCCTATAATTCCTTTGCAAAAATATCCCTTTATAACATGATTCACCTATTATGTGGTCTATTCCTATAAAAACCAAGAATAGTGATACCTAGGGACTGCATTGTATTGGTTGCTCTTTCAGCAACAGAGGAATGTCTCGTCTCCTGAGGACAACCTTTCCCAGTCACCTTGAGTTCTGCTGTGGTGCACTAATGTATTGGCCACATCACCAGAAATCCTGTCTTCCAAGTTTGCCGCTAATTAGCTGCCTTCATAGTTACATAGACTTGAATATTTGCATGTAGCAAGCGTAGCTATTATACTTTTTTGGCACTGTGATCAGACTGCAGATGCGCAGCCTGGTCTGTGTGCAGCAAAATCATGTTTTTCACCATGAGGCCCAAATAGGGTGCGTAATTTCAGTGCAACTTATTAAATGTCACCAACCTGACAACAGGATATCATGTGACCTTGCAGAAATCATTCACATGTACCTTTGTGAGACAAAACAGGAGAAAAAGACACTGCTAGCTTTATTTATAGTCTGCAAACACTTTGGACCCAGATCAGGCCCGACAAAACGTCCAGCATAATCTGGATCTAAATTATTAGACACTCTATCATTTTGTAAGAATAAGCCTTATCCCACCAATATCACGCCGGGTAGGTGGCAATCAAAAAAGCTCTTAACAATTGTTGAAGGCAGATCAAAAATCGCTAGAAACAGTGTTTTTTTATTGCCATTTGTCTGTCAGGCGACAAAACACCGTTTCTAATGATTTTTGACTAGAGGATTTATCAAAATATGTAAAATTAGTACTATCACTTGACATCACAAATTGGAGTGATATAACACCATGTGTTAAAATCAATAAACCACTAGTGGTTTACAGATTTAGTAATATGATATATGCAATGATGGCCATTACAGCTGGACATATATATATTGCAAAATCTTAATATCACTCTAGCAACGTGAAATTAAGTATATATCATAATGGGATAAATATAATACCAACAGTTGATAAGCCTAAAGGTAAACTTGGTCTGATATTAATTAAGTCATTAATATCTCCACCCTATGAACCAAAAATGGCAAAACTGCCAAATGTCAAAGTCCTAAGCAATATGAAAAAGTGATCACTCATATGCATTGTCAAATCCTGTTTTATTATCGAAAATGACAGATAAGATTTTGAAATGTAATTGCTAATATTTATACTGGATGCTAAAATTAAAGCAAACAGAATGACCATTAAAAGTAAATTTTTCTTTCACCTAGAAGATAATTCCTTAAAATCTGGTGTAATATATACACCCTCAACATTTACCCTAGATAACAGGATGATAAGACCTTTTTTGTTTGACATATTTCACTCTCTAAATGGCCAAAATGCCTTGATAAGCTCAAAGAATGCTCAGTATTAAAGACTCAAGGAAATTCGGAATTTTTTGCGAGAGTTTTATTATCGCGAAACTTCACAGAAACTCAGTTTCATGAAAATAAAACCCTAGCAGAATCACTCTGAATTTTGAACATGGCAAATATGTCTTTTAACACTATTTGTGAAAATAAATTTTTTGCAAAATTTTCTTAATTTACAGCAATCTCATGGAGACTGCAGCTTTGCCTAAACATAAATAATTAAAACTATCATAAGTATTTGTCTTGAATGCAGATTTTTGTGCAATCATTTTTCAGAGTATGACTGCTTACAACATGCATCAGTAAACCATGAGATGTCATGCCTGCTCACACCATGCAACACATTTTACGTCTTGCTTAACCCATTACTAATAACGCCTTTTGACGCCTTTGACATATGTATTTGAAAATAATATGGAAAAAGGAGCATTTGCTCCACAGGAGCAAATGCTCTATTTCCATAATATTTTCAGAAGTATTCAAAACTTTACTTAAATTTTTCTTTATTTTTTTCAATGTTGTCTGAAAATAGAAAATGATGTCATGATCTAAAAATAGCCTATGTAGTAAAGGGCTAAGTATCAATCCAATAGCCTGTTTCCTTACAGCATGTACTACTTTTTATGGTTTGCTTGTCTATATATATATTTATAAATAAACAATAATACTTGAAGATGACATGCCTGTTCACAACATGTAGCAACTTTTATGGTCTATTGCCTACACAGTAGCATGTGAATATGTTATACCTGCATACAGGATGTAACAACTTTTAAAGTTCTATTTCTACACAGTAGCATATGAATATGTTATACCTGCTAACAACATGTAACAACTTTTATGCTTCTATTGTCTGCACAATGGCATGTGATTATGTCAAGACTGCTTACAACTTACAACAAATTTTATGGTTCTGCTGTCTACACAGTAGCATGTGAATATGTTAGTAAGTAACATTATACCTGCATACAGGATGTAACAACTTTTAAGGTTCTTTTGTATATCAATGACATGTGAATGTGCCATACCTGCTAACAACATGTAACAACTTTTATAGTTCTGTTGTCTACACAAGCCATGTGAATATGTCATACCGGTAAACAGCAATAAATATGTTACAACTTTTATGTTTCTATTGTCTACACAATGGCATGTGAATATGTCATATCAACCTTACAGCATGTAACAAATTGTATGGTTCTATTGTCTGTATAATGTAAATATGTCATACTAGCATACAGGATGTGAATATGTCAAACCTGCATACAGCATGTAACAATTTTTATTTTTCTATTGATTATACAATGACATGTGAATATGTCATACCTGCTTACAGCATGTAACAACTTTTATGGTTCTGTTCTCTACACAATGGCATGTGAATGTCATATCAACCTAAAAGCATGTAACAACTGCCTACACATTGGTGTGTGATTATGTCAAGACTGCTTACAACATGTAACTTTTATGGTTCTATTGTCTACATCATAGCATGTGAATTTGTCATACCTGCTTACAGCATGTAACAACTTTGATATAAGTTCTGCTGTCTATACAATGGCATGTGAATATGTCATACCAGCATACAGGATGTGAATATGTCATCCTGCTTACAGCATGTAACAACTTTTATGTTTCTATTGTCTACACAATGGCATGTGAATAATTGGTATACCTGCTTACAGCATGTAACAACTTTTATGTTTCTATTGTGTACACAATGGCATGTGCATAATTGTTATACCTGCTTACAGCATGTAAAAACTTTTATGCTTCTATTGTGCACCCAATGCCAGGTGAATAATTGTTATACCTGCTTACAGCATATAACAATTTTTTGTGTTTCTGTTGTCTACACAAGGGCAGGTGAGGGTGCCATACTGGCTTACAATATGTAACAACATACCTGCTTATGATACGTAACAACTTTTATGGTTCTGTTGTCTACAAAAGAGCATGTGAAGATGTCATACCTCAGCTTACAACATGTCATAACTTTTTTGGTTTGATTGTCTACACAGGTGCATATGAAGATGCTATTCCTGCTGTCTTGAAGACAGGCTTAAATTAACTCACTACAACATTTTTCAATGCAAGTAAGTAAGGGTGCAAAGATCAGGAATCGATACAATCAAGCCTTTATTCGTACTTGCAAACTGCATGTCTGTCAGTTGCCCACATAAAAAATAATGTGTTTTTTCTCTTGGTCAATATTTTGAGGGAAAACTAGCAGGTTTGGCTAGATTCTAAAACATATTCCACCACAAGATATTGGAATTCCAGCCTTTTCTTCAGGTAGAACAGATAGCTTTGATCTAAGACAATAGACTGACAGTTCTGGCAGGAGAGTAAATGAAGCAGTTAACTTATGTTCAGGACTGATGGTCGAGGTAGAAGTACAAACAGTAGCTTCCGACTATATGACAGGTGTGACATTGCAGCAGATGGCATTTACAAATATTTGTTGATTCTTTATCAAGGCAGCCTGCAGCTGTAATCTGTTGATTCTACATCCAATATTAAGCCTTATTTTCCCTTAAAAAACAAAAAAAAATGCACAAAATAAGAAGCCAGAAAAATTTGACCCATCTACCGATATGTAATAACGGTATGTGATATGTATCAAACTTACCTTCCCCCCACCACCCCCACCAGTTCTGCTCCTCTTGCCTACTTATATTCTTTGGTAGCCGATCAACATAGAGTTTGCTTCCATGATAAAATCTAGTCTGCAGCAGAGGTATATAACATTTTCAGACCTTTGCAATAATGACCCAAATCTCACATGCATGCTCATTTCTTGTTTGATTTTGTTTGATTTGAATCTTTACATCCCATCAACAATCTTTCAGTTAAACAGGGAAGGGTCTTCCTGGGTTGAACCAGTACTAACCTAGGATAAATGTGTCTTGCTCAAGGACCACAACGCAGTGATGCCAATGAGGCATCACCCCCGCGGCTCCTCTATCTTGAGTCAAGTTCTCTACCACTGAGCCACTGCGCTCCATTTCTTGTTTGATTTACATACAAAATGAATATAGAGAACAAACCTCAATTTGAACAAAATTTTAGCGTTTCATAGGTCGAGATAATCTAAAAATTTTCAGTGCTTAATTGGGAATATTTTCATATCCATTTATTTTAACATGTGTTTTGGTTACTCAAAAGAACTGTCTCAATGAGACAGTTCTTTTGAGAAACAATGAGAAGGTGCTTTTGAGAAACCACAACAAATGTTTTGGTTGCAAAATCAGAAAATTAAACTTCCATTACACACTCTTATCTTGAGTCCTGACAAACCTCATTTTGAACAAAATTATAGTGTTCAATGCAGTTTTATTTCATTTGATCCGTTCAAATTTCAATGTGTTTCATTCCAAAACGAATGCGACCAAAACCAGATTAAAATAAGAGTGCATGTCTGAGTTGATCAAGTGGCAAGAGACACAAAGCAATTTGTTTTGCATGTCAAAATGCAGTTTACATAAAATGTCAAGAGTTTTTTTTTCTGTCTGCACAATAAGTTGTTAGCGAAGAGTCAAAAGTCATTGCCTATCTTGTTAACAAATGGAGACAATGAACTGCTAACATGCAAACAAGATCTACAGAAGAACAAGTAGGCTACTATGAATAGTTGACTGAATTATAATAAAGATCCTTGTTGACCATAAAGATTGTTACTAGCTACTGGTACTGTCGTGCCAACCAAGAGTGACAGTGACGTAATACTTTGTTTACAATTGCTAATACAAGTAAAACACTAATGTGTACAGTTCACTTGAGCATACGCGAATCGATAGATCACCTGTGTATTAATCCTATCCTGTGGATAGGATTCATACACATGTGACCTATCGATTCTAAGTCCCTGATAACTTTGTAAACAAAACATGATGTCACTGTCACTCTTTGCTGGCAGGAGAGTACCTTTCTTGCCTTCAAGTTTGATGCAATAAAATTTGGAGGTCATTGAGGATAAATTGCTAGATTTTCATCCCCGCCCGCCCAATTTTTTAGGGGGGTGAGCATTTCCTTTATGCCAGTGTTCTGCTGAATGGTTTACCGCTCGGCAACTTTTGTTTTTTGTTTATCTCTGCAGGACAATACAATAAGGCCCAATGCAGCATGTGTGCTATTGACAAACTGTTCTTGTACCTAACAGTTCTGTCCCTTTTTCTGGTTAACCATTTTCACTGAAATCACCTGATAACCGGAGACCCGTAACCAATCAACCGTACTTAAGTTTTGAGGTTTACAAAAAGGTCGAAAATGCAAATTTTGGCCAAACTGCATGAATCATATAATTTTTTTTATGTTTTTCAAATCTGGTCGAAATATTGAGTTAAGAGTAAAATTGACATATGTATTTTCAAATGAATTTTCCTTGTTTCAATGCACATAAATTATTTGTGTTTCCCCTAGGGCTAAAATCACTCAAGAATCATAACTTCAAGTCCCCATGATGATGATGATGATGATGATGACGATGATGATGATGAAAGAGAAAAACTTCAAACTATAAATCAGCGTTGGTGGTTGCTAAATAAGCTCAATTGCGCCATTGTTTAAATATTCGCCACTGCTATTCGAATATGGAATAAAACAGGTGTTCTCACAAGGTGGCTTGTATATGTTAAAATGACATGTTTATATATTTATATAATAGATTTAAATACCATATGAAAAGAGTATAAGATTTCATATTAATTGCAAGCAATGAGGAAAATTGATAAAAACTATTGATGTATGGATTTATATGTAACATATTCTAAACACTTACATTTGTACTTTTAAAGCATTATATATCAATTATTCAAAATATGCAGAGCTTTAAGGCCAGACAAATCAAAGAGTAAACATGTCTCCAACCTCTTCGAAAGGTTACACCTATAGTATTTGGTATTGTTGGTGAAGCTATTTCTGTCATTGTCATTGTTTACACTAATATTCTCTTCTGTGGAATAAAATATTTTCATAGCGTATTTCAAACCCAATCCACTTAGAAAGTTGTTTTCATTACAATTTCATGCACAACAGATTTATTTGACTGCTGAATTGTAAACAATTTCTTTCAGAATGAAATGCACTTTTAAAACTCAGAGCTCCAAGGACGCAAATCTTTAAATTGTTCTACTCTTTATTCTATTTTATATATATGATCATATATGTTATATTTTAGTGACCTTTTTCAGGGGGGAGGGGGGGGGAGTTGATTTTTGGAGGCATTGGCACCATTCTAAGGGTGACTGTGTGAGTAAGGGCAAAACTTTTCCTAGCATACTGTAAATTTCCGCGAGAATATTATTTTCGCGATACGCGTTAAAAGACATATTTGTGATGCTAAAAAATTGCGACTAGGGCATGATTAACCAATATCAATAAACGACAGAGTGATTACACCATTTCGCGAGGATTTTGTTTTCGCGAAACACATGTGAAGTTTCGCGAAAATAAAATCCTCGCCAAAATTTCCGAATTTACAGTTATTTTTGTTTTTCTCTTCATTCCTTTCAAATTGATAAGCAACACGAACAGTGGGCTCAAAATTTTAGAATCTTTGGCATACCTCATCAATTAGTATACAGTATGGGTAATTGTGCCCCACACTTAAAGGGTTCAAATGTCAGATTTTTGCCCATATTCTGCACTTGTCACACTTGCATCAGCCTACATAGTCAGCTGACACCTGTATATGTAATTAGATAATTTGGTGTCAAATAAACGTTTTTAAAAAACTGAGAGGAATTTCCCATGTTGGTATAGTATGTACCTGTAGGTTGAAAGTGTGAATCTTCTCCTTTTCTGATAAATCTTTCCTAGATCCAGCCTGACAAAACTAGATGTGATTTCTGGCAATGTGGCATTTTGTCAAGTGTAGACTCAGCCGTAAACTCCAAATACTGTTGGTCAGTAGCTTAACAGTCATAGAATATTCAAGCGACTAGCAAAGGCTTTAATCAGACTGCGCGTATGCGCAGGCTGATCTGAGGCTCTGCTGGTCGCACATACCACATTGTTGGAAATCTCATGCCGCGGCTCATAATCTTAATATTTGACACTCTGATGGTGTTCTTAAAAGATTTACTTAATTGAACAAAAAAACTTTTAAAAAATCTACAGACTACATTAAAGCATGCAAAAGATTCAGAATGCTAACTTTAAAGTAAAGGATTTTCTGGTTCAAGAAAGGGTTAAAGATGATTTCTCCTAATTAGGCATTTTTTTCATAAAATATTTGGAAAACATACATCGGGAGTGGGGTCAAATTTGGCCCACAATTTTGAGAAAGAAATACTGGTATCCCTGTGATTCAACTTTTGTAAGTGGGCTCGTCGCGGGAAAACCTGTCTTTGGGGTTTCCGACAAAGCAAGATTCAAACCATTCTCCTCAGCTATAGAGACTAGCAAAAAAAGTGAAATTTCACCTGTAGCAAGTTTACATAATACATTCCAAAGCATGAATAACAAAGGTGCTGATCAGACTGTGTGGATGCGCAGGCTGGTCTGCACCTGTGTTGTTTGCAAACCCCCGAAGACAGGTTTTCTCGCGTCGAGGCCTAAGTGATGTAATGGTCAATAAAGCATTGATGATTTATACCCCTATGACATTAAGCTGTATAAACTTTATTCCACCCTAAGGTAATTTTGTTTTGAAGGACTTAGCCAACATAAAAATCCTGTTTTCATTTCGCTGACCTAGAAAAGCCATCGAAATTTGATCCCCGCTTAGTCAGACTGTTTAGTTTTAAGTTTCATAACAGTTGGTTTCAAAAATAAGATTATGGCCAGCGATAACGTGAAACGCGATGTTGACAAAGTTCTGTCTACTTTTCCACCCACAAAACATGTTTGAATAGCGTCTCTATGTAAATACGCCATAAAAATTTACCACAATCCCTTCAAAGAGGGGTCAAAAAGTTCGTCACAGGTGTATCGTAATCATAACCATATAAAGAAACAATGATGATCTTGGTTAACCACAAAACTTCCTTGATTTCAGTGATGGGGTTCTATTTTTAGCCACCTTAACTCTTACCGTGGTGGACCCAAATATGTCCCATTTTGAAAATAGTGTAGATCAAGAGCAACTTCTGTATCTACAAGAGTATAGTATTATGGTAAATCTCCTAATATTTCGAACGCTTTCTTCTCTTTCTGTTCCCAAATAAAATGTTGGTTATCAGGGCTGGAATTTACATAATGCTCGTCAGAATAGCAAACAGGGAAGACCCTGATCAGACTGCTTCTTCAGAAGCAGCTTGGTCTGGGTCTGTGCTGTTTGTCTAGGCCTTTTTGGCAGGCAGCTTGTGTTAGAAATTTTAGAACATTAATAGCATCCAATAACCACCATAAGAAATGTTTCATGAGGAAATCATTGCACAAAGAATTGCCAAAACTCCATATAATTTAGGCCATACTGAGTGTGATAGAGCTAAAGTGGCTAATCTTTACTTTTATCTCAAGAGAAGTAAGAAAGGCGGCAAAGATCAGGAATTGATACAATCAAGTACCACACCTGACCCAGGATACCACATGGGAAAGTGAGAAAAACACAATTAAACATCACAAACATGAGCCAAGAGGTCAGCCCTTTCCCAGCAGGTGACCACAAGGCAGCAATGAACAGACAAGAAAGCATGACAAACACAAGACATAAATAACACAAATGATCCACAAAAGTAGACTCGAATCAGCCTGCAGAGACAGCCTGATATGAGTCTCAGCTGTCTGTATGAAGCAAGCTTGAGGCCTGAATGCAGCACAGGTTCGAATCCAGTTGTTGCATATTGGCAAAACTGTTCAATTGTTCCTGCATTGGTATGTATCAGTGTTTTGACTGTCGCCATCATTTCACAGGGTATTTCTCGGTCAAATGCCGTAAACTGTTATGTCTTTCCCCCACCACTAGACAGTCAGCATCTATGAAGCAGAAACGCTTAGTTTGATGTCTATCTCCTGCAACTCAACTCTTTAGGATGAAGGACCTTGCCTAAGCTTAAAGTGTATAGGATAGACTCCCATCAGACCGGGATGACTTCACTGCTGATCTAAATCTTCATTAGGCCTTGGGTTTGTCATGCTGCGGCTCAACTCAAAGATTGTACTGTGCTGGCTATTCATTGTTTCTCGTTGTCGCCATCCAAATTGACTTTGTCCTTGTACATCAAATTCTTACATAATTGGTCATTCATAGAAAATCCTTATATACTTGAGACAGATCTATAGTTGACTGTTTATGTACAAGCCCACTTCAAAGTACTCTTCACCCTTATCATGATGGATATTTTTCTGCACTACATTCCGCTAATTATTTTTCCAGTAATAAGTAGAGTGTAAAACAGTGCAGATCCTGATTATCTGGATCAACACAGTTTTCAAAATTTTATATAACTGAGTATGCCAAGGTAAAAAGGTTAGAGTTTTTACTGGCTCGGTAAATTAACCCTTGTTCTGCTGACCATGGATGAGTCCATCTTTGCTAAATAGAGATGAAACTGATTAGCTTGCCATTCAGCTGATAAGAGTCTACACTTTCTGCTACAGTCAAATGCACCAGCCCAAACAACAATAATTCTAATCTCAAATGGACATAATTATTCTTTACATGAGCCATGGGGATTCATCTACAATGCACTTGCATAGTTTCAATGACCAATCACTGAACACTTTATATAACCATATGCTTCCACCCACATTCTGAGCCAATCACTACCCTTTTTACATTTACAGGTATGTGGCCAGGGATAGCTCTGGCCAGACTGTGCTAAGCTGATAAATAGGCTGCGCATTGGCTCAGTGGTAGAGTGCTTGACTCGAGACCGAAGGGCCGCGTGTTCGAGCCTCACCCGCATCACTGTGTTGTGTCCTTGAGCAAGAACATTAATCCTAGCTTAGTACTGGTTCAACTCAGGAAGACCCGTCTCTTTATAACTGAAAGATTCTTGAGGGGACGTAAAGAATCAAATAAAAAAACAACTAAGCTGATAAATAGCTAAAATTTCATGTGAACATAATGGATCGAAAAAGTGTGGCATGAAGTTATCTGGCTATGAAGATCGACTGTCCAAGCTACTGCTAGAAACTTTATTTGCTACATTCAAAATGCTAGTCTCTGTAGCTTAGCAGATGGATTTCAGTGTTACCTGGCCCCATGGTTATTTTTTTCATGCTCAACTCAAATGAGCATGAAATTTATCCTTCTCATTGATGTTTAAATGCCAACAATTGTTGGCATTTTAGCATTTATGAGAAGGATAAATACAACTGCTGAGAAGTTTAAAGCAGGAAAAATCTTTATTTTTCATCATTCTCCTGTTATTGAGCAGTTGAAATTTCATGCTCATTTGAATCGAGCATAATCCAGGGACTGGGACAGGTTTTCTACAATGATGAGGCTCAAATATAAGTCATATTTGGTTATTAGTACTTATCAGACAGATCTACCTGACTTTGCTAAATTTGTCCAGATTGTTGTAATATGCCGTAATCCTAACTGTCTAAGCCCCCTGGTAGTCTACTGATTATGAAATAGAAAATTATGTCCGAACAAGGTGATAATGACAGGTCATTGCCTTTAATTTGGGATATCGAAAACTTCAATTTGGGACATGGTATATTCGTAGAAAATTATTTTGCGGTATGGGGGATAACCGACCCCACATATGTATGAGTAAATGGAAGTTTTCACATAGGTATATAAGTCATTCTTTAACCTCAAATTTTACTCCACTTTGATACAGCAAGACAGCAAGATATTTTCTTAACAAAAATCTTAATCATCATGCTGTCCCAGTCGACATTATTCAGTCTAATGTCGAGACATTTCTTTATTTCTGGGTTGAACCTGAGTACTATGTCTTGCTCAAGGACAAAACAAAGTGCCTCCAATGAGTCCTTGGATCCCAAGTCTATATATAACACTCTACCACTGAGCCACTGCACTCCACAACATGATGCTGTAGCCTTGAGACTTCCAAATTTGTGCAATATGGATAAGGGGCCGTGACGCGACAAAACCTTTCTTGAGGGTTTCCGACAAAGCGAGATTCAAACCAGTCTCTTCAGTAATAGGGACTAGCTAGAAAGTTGAAATTTTGCTTGTATCAAGTTTGGATATGATACCTTACAAAAAGCGAAAACAAAGGCGCTGATCAGACTGCGCGGATGCGAAGGCTGGTCTGCGCCTGTGTTGTTCCCAACCCTCCGAAGACAGGTTTTCTCGCGCTGATGCCCATATTTAAGTCCTGCTCTAATGTCATCATGCATACAAGTTGCAGCTTTCACAAAAAATTATTAGGAGGTTTGAAAAATGCAAGCATTAGAACAAATACAGTAAATCTGATATTGCACCATTAGGTAGTAATATTGAATATTTTCATGAACTGACCCAGCGTGAAATGTGAATTAAGCTGAAAATGCTGTTAAATAGCAATTTAATGAAAGAATCACAAGCAATCAGCTGAGAAAATATGCTCTTAGTAATTGTTGTCAGTTTAGTCTTGCATGCAATGCTTAATATGTGGCATAATAACATTATCCGGTGTTTAAGACACTGCAATAAATATATAAATGCATGATTGCTTGCTTGCGGTGACTTTCTGCCATCAGCTGATGACCTTTGCAAACAGTTTGGATCCAGATCAGGACTGACGGAATGTCAGTCCTGAAATGGATCCAAACCATTTGACACTCTGATAGTGTTCCTGAAATATTTTTTTCTTAAAAGTTCTTTTTTTAAAAAAAGTAAGCAGATGACAACAAAAGCTTGAGAAATTACCCAGCATGCAAAGAGTTAATTCTACGTATGCAGCAATTACAACATGCAAGTAAAAGCACATTATATAACAATACATGACTCAGTTATGGTGCTGGGGTTTTTAGCATTTGTTGCAATGCCTAGCCATTCGATAAGCCTGATGCCAAGCTGAAGACTGCAAAAATGGTGAACAGAGAAAATCCTGTAATTACACATTTTCAAAACGCTCTTATTATTATCTTCATACATTCGTAAAAAAAAATCCAATAATGACAAGAAACAGGTATACCAGCTTTTGAAATATGCACGTGCAACTTATGCTTGTGCAAATATGAAATCCAGCGTTAAAATGTTCTGATTCTCTGATTTGTGTTTCCAAGGCAGAAAACAATTCTAGTTTAAATTAATAGATTATTGTCAGTAAAAACATTGATGTTAAAAAGCATAAAAAGGTACATTTGTGGTGGACAAGTTAACTCTAAAAATTGCCTGCTTAAGTGCCATTTACTAAAAACTTTTGCAGACAGTTAGGAAACTGATCTGGAAACTCGGATGGTAGTCCTGGAAGATAGCAGATGACTAAAATGCATACATAATTACCCAGCATGCAAAGAATTAAAGGAAAATTTCAAAAGACATATTTTTCAGTTAAAGACTGGTGGTGTATGTAATTTAATTCATATTTCTAATTTTATGATATCAATGAATAAGATAGAGGCACCAAAAATGTGGAAGCATAATTGTTTGGTGGCTTAAAGCATGTTTGAGGTTTTGTTTACAGGCAACACAGGTGCACCCGTTTAAGGTAAGTGAAATTGAGACTATTCAGACGTGAATTAAAGATATTGACCAAATTAACTCATTCTGGCATTAATAAGACGTTGACCAAACAATACCTCAGGTGTGAATCAAGGTGGACTTGTCGGGTCATGAAGTTCTCGGAGGTAAAAAGTCTTTACACTTCACAGCGGGATAACCTAATCTAGAAGCAGAGGGTGTATAATGTAACATTCAGCCATCAGTTTTAGGTGTTAACTCTTTGCGTACTGAGTAATTTTTCATGCTTTTGTTGTCACCTGCTGACTTTTTCAAAATGAACTTTTCAAAATACCATCAGAGTGTCAAATGGTTTGGATCCTGATCACCAACGCTCTGTCAGTGAGTCTTGAACTAGCAACCCCTCGATTCCCAGTCTAATGCTTTACCAACTGAGCATCTGCACTGCATTGATACTGCAACAGCATCCTTACAAGAATTACATACAGAATATTTTTCAAAATTTTGATCTGGGACCATTAAAAATTTATAAGAGACTATCTAAATAACAGACCATTACCTAAGTTTTTTAATATCCTCTGTCAGCACCTCTTTGAAATGTCAGCAATGTCAAGAATCTAGATATAGAGGGTGATACCAGTTGGTTTGTCTCTTTGACTCTCAATCAAATTCATTCTCTGAAAGATATTGAAAAGTTTTTGTGGTGTACATTACAAAGGTACAGTTTCTCTTTCAATGATGACAGCAATCGGAACTGCCTTGGCCAAATTCATGGAATCAGACCTCGGATGTACATCGAGGATCCACTTTGCTATTAAATGTGATGTTGATGTCACAAAAACCATGCCAACACAGTTAGTGTGATTGTAGCAAAACAAACGGTAATAAATGAAGTTTATGTTTTTTCAATAAAATATCGCCATAGCGATATTTATTGAAAAATACATAAACTTCATTTAATCTGCTGATTAAACTTTTCAGGTAATCAGAAAAACAGATTTTAATAGGGCTGAATTCACTCACTTTGCTACAGAACTAATTTTTCTTACGCCACTTCCGGCTAACAGATCATCATGGAGCTTTTTCGTACATAGTACTACGCGAAATGCGCCTTACGTACACCCAAGGCTTGATTCGATTCTCGAATTGTGTGGGGCTTTCCCGATTGTAATAGCAGGAGTGGACTATTAAAGGTAAAAATAGCCATCTACTCTCATAAATTCAATAACCCCCAAAGAGTAAACCTCTATAGCAGCTCCTGTAGCTTTTATCTCTAATTTGATTGGCTGTTGCTTTGCTGGGGAATTACCTGTGAATTGATTGAGAGCTGTTATCAGCGTAGTGACCATGCTTATCAGTTAGATCAGTCAGTGGTCTTATCTAATCTGACAGTAGCTAAGCTCAACCCATTTTCTACCTCCTAGAGAGAGCCACCGCCAGGAATCCTGCCGTTAGAAGCGATAAAATTCTGTTTTAAATGGTAATATTATATGATAAAGATGAAATTTGCATCTTTGGTTGTACCATAAATTTCAAATGAAATGGCCAACTTTATAATTGTGGTCACAGTGTTGTTCAAATTCTAATGCAGCTCACAAAAAATGAAATGACCTGGTCCGAATCCTGCAATTCATGTGCAAGCACAGCCACTCATTGGTGGTTCTGAACTACTATAGATGACAGTGATAACAACCAATGTAATTATTGTAAAACTGTCATCTCCTCATACAAGTAGTGATATCTCTTATTTATCTTGTAATCAGATAAAAACAAAAACTAAGTAATAAAATTTTTCTTCCTAGGGCTACTAACAGTAAGTTACCAGTCAAAATGAAAGTCTATGTAATAAACTCTTTGCATGCTTAGAGATTTTTCATGATATTTTGTCGCCTGCGGATTTTTTTCTTCAAAAAATTCTTTTGGGAATACCATCAAAGTGTCAAATGGTTTGGACCCAGGTCAGGACCGACGCTCTGTTGGTCCTGATCTGGGTCCAAACTATTTGCAAAGATGCACATTAGACACTGGCATGTAAAGAGTGAATAACGACCTGTAGCTAAGTGGGTTCGCTCAAACCCCCCTCCCCGCCCCCTCGTTTTTAAATATCCTATGAAAATGAAACAATTTGGTCTCAGATAGACCAAATTATTTCATTTTCATGGGCTATTTAGGAAAAATGAGATAATATCAGCAAAGCCAACCCCCACACCTTGGTATATATGAACCCCCTTTCCAGAAATCCTGGATCCGCCCCTTATCAGATCTTTGCTAAGGCAAACTATCTGGTGGATCAAATACAAGGATAAAACTGCACATATACGAGCATTTTGTTTTTGGCTTTGTTCAATCAAAAAACGCCAATGAGGCCATGGTGTGAGGGATATTTTTCATTAACATGTTTAAAAAAGTAGTCCCAGGGCAAACTATAGAAGTCGAATCATAGCAAAATGCCCTTTGAATTTTTTTTTATTAATTTAAGGCCAAGCTCAGCCTGAACAGCCGCATAGTCAAATAGCACCCAGCTGCAATTGTAAACAAGCCTACATGTACCTGCCTGCAATAAAACAAACACCAGAGGAGCATTGCTGCATGCCGTATAATTTTGCATGTTTTTTTTTTTTTATTTGATTCTTTACATCCCATCAACAATCTTTCAGTTATAAAAGCAGGGCTTCCTTGGTTGAACCAGTACTAAGCTAGGATTAATGTGTCTTGCTTAAGGACACAACCCATTGACGCCGGTGAGGCTCGAACCCGCGGCCCCAAGCACTCTACCACTGAGCCACTGCACTCCCTAAAAATTGCATGTTGCTTGTCATCTGTTGAATTTTTCAAAATAAATTGAAAAAAACACCATTGTCGAAATGTTTTGCATCCATATCAGGCCCAATGTTTTCTTGGGTCTAATCTGTATTTCAAATGTTAGCAGCAAAGCTACCGAATAGAATCAAACACCAAGTTGAACAGGGACAGTATTGAAGTGTAATCAAAGGGGATTTTTCGCATGTCATGACTATTTGATAAATCAACTTTTAAATTTTGGCCTGAGAGTACTATTATCCAACAGTATTAGTGAGTCGTTGACAGCTGATTGAAAGGTAGTGTATAATAATAAGTAATCTGGCCCTCGAACCACATAGAGATTGTCCACTGTCTGTCAATGACAATGCCGTTTCATTATTGGTAATGACAGGACCAGATGATAGCCTTTAATATCACAGGGGGTATTAATAGCTTTTATAGGTTATTGAAAAGAGCCAGTGCATGAGATTTCCAACAATGTGGTATGTGCGACCAGCAAAGCCTCAGATCAGCCTGCGCATACGCAGACTGAAATATCAAGGTTTATACCACCTTTACCAACTTCAGCATGAAATATCTCGTGATGTGCAAGGCCTACACTGATGTAGGTGGTATAAAATAGTTATACCATGTTTGTCCACCTGTACGTAAGATAATCCACTCGCTAAAGCTCGTGAATTATCTCAACGTACAGGCGGACAACCCATGGTATAACTATTACCAAAGCACCATGACTTAAACATGGGTGGCCGAAATGCCGAGGCATCACTGGACTGCTATATCAATGGACCACCCAAAAATGTATGTTTACAGGGAAAGGTAAAAAAACTACAGTAAAACCTGTCTTAAGCAGCCACTCAAAAAGAATACCAAAAATTGGTTTCCTAGACCGATTATCATTTAATGCAGATCAAAAGTATTGCAGAATGCTCAAAGGGGAGCATTCTGCAATACCTTTGACCTTCATTAAGCTACCATTGAGCCATTAAGACCTTTGTTTTGTCTATTTTTGAGTGGCCGCTTAAGACAGGTTTTACTGTTGTGTCAACTTCAGTGAAAAACACAACCTATTGCCAGTCAATGCATCTTTGCAAACAGTATGACCAAAATATCCATCATGTTCCTGGTCTCACATTTTGATGGTATTTGTGAAAGATTTTTTTTCCATTATTTTTTGGAAACGATGTTTTCTCAAAACATCTGTTTCCAATGGTATCATATACACAAAATACACACAAAATCCCCATATCATCGAACCCCCGTTCAACATTGCTACCCAGTCCGCTACCTATACCGTTACAGCCTGTGTAAGTCGCTGGGAACCAAATGTCCTTAATGCAAACAACCCTTGTCCTGCTGCTAGACAAAAACAATATTGGTATTTTATTAGTTTGTTGCGGTTTTCAGCTCTGAAATGTAAACCCAACGGTCAGAAAAACGTTGTTGTGCTTGAAAACTTGATTATTGAAAGCTTACATATGATTGAAACAGAATTATAAGTTTATTTGTACATCAAACGGAGAGGGTCTCAACGGGGTACCTTCAAAATCAGTGTTTCGTTTGTTAAAATTACGCTTTAATCAGTTTAATTTAAGAGAAATCAGTGATAAAAAAATAGTTTGTAATGCTGAATGTGCTTACTGGTAAAAATGAGTTTTATGGAGACGCTAATTGGTAAAAATTTGGGACAAATTCGCAAATCAGTAAACCCCATTGGATGCCTCAAACGAGCGTCAGAAAAACAATGCCTTAGCATGAGAAAACCTGCTCTTGTACGACGAAGAACCGTTTGTAATATCTATGATGCAGCCAGATATTGCAGTTAAAAGCACAATATCTTGCAATCGTTTTTTATCATTATACTTTTCTTTGCTTTTAAACATTACGAGACGGACAATAAACGCAGCCCTGTCCTTTTGTCATAAACGTGAAGAAGACACGTTTTCTTGTGGATTGCTAATGTTTTCCCGCCCTTTATGAACCTGACCGCCACTAAAATAGTTCTAAAAATATAGTGCGCTAGATATAAGTTTTTATGGACAGAATGATAGCAGTGGCGTTTGAAATTAAGTCAATTGCATGAAAAGACACTGTCGATAGACAGAAACGAATAATAATAATAAAATAAATACACCTTAACTTTCGTTTCGTTTCGCGCAACAATATCATCATCGAGAAGATTTACACAAGTATTAGCTTTTCAAAAAAGCTGGCGGTTGTTTAGCCATATTATTGTATGTGTTCTTGCACACTGCATGCTTCCATTTTGAGCTTCTCGAGCATATCCATGTAGATTTGTTCTAAGATCTGATTATTAACGTTTCAACTGTTATTTTTTTTACCATTAAACACATTCTTCCAGCGAGTGTGTTGCTTGATCTTAAGCACCCAGCTTATGCATGGTATGTTATGGTAACGTATCTAGCATGAACGTTATTTGACAACATTGGACAGCCCGTTTTTCTAAAACTGATGCCAGAAATCAAGGCCTAGTCTTATATACATAATGAAAGACTGAAACCATCAATAGTTGACTAAAAGTCGCGATAATCACTGTGTCTCAACTCGGACCAGGGTCCGAGGTCTCAACATTTGTTTTCCACTAACATATTGCAGAATCATATACCTCATCATGTTTTGAGGTGTCACTAGATGCTCCGGGAATGGAAAATGAACAATTGCATGAAAAAAAACCTGTCCTTCGGGATTGGCTTTACTGTTGACTTGAAAATTTGGATATCGCAAGTGGATCTATCATACGCATGCGCGGATCCAGAGGGGTATGGGGGGGCCCGGACCACCTGGAAAATCAAAAATTCTATAGGTTTCAATTGAAATTAGCATTTGGACCCCACACCCCCTGGAAAAATTTGGATCCCCCTCCCCTGAAAAATGATAGACCCCCTCTGGAACCTTAAAAATTATAGTTTTCCTTAAAATAAATTATTGGACCCCTCTGTAAAATCGTAAAAGGCTGATGCCTAAGAAAACGTTATCAGAGTGTTTTTTCTCTGCCAGTTGAGCCTGGAGCCCCCTACCACCCCCCCCCCCCATGACAAAAATTCCTGGATCCGCGCATGATACTACTGTAAAGTCAACAGTGTTGGATGCACAGGCTCATCTTTGCCTACTAGCGTTTAATGCTCTTCACGTCGTTAAGAAAAAAAGTGAATTTCCTGTGCGATTTTTCGGTTTTGTGACGGTGTATCGAGGCCTTTTATGCACCCACTGGAAATTTAAAAAAAGGAGTTCTGGCTGTCGCCCGCCATTTGATAAAATTGTGGGGCATTGATAGTTTGAATTTGTAAAGTAAATTTCCGAGATCCAAAACAATTTATATCACATGTTTGCGAACGTGTACGCGATCGCAATGAGCGAAAGTGATGAGTTTACAGAAATTGTCTTTTCATGCCAGATAGCTCATGGGCGGATCCAGAGGGGGACAGACCCCGCCCCTGAAAAATAGGGTTTCTTAGCATACTGGTCCGGTTCCCTTTAAAATCACAAAGCTACCAAGCCAGCATTCGATGTTGGGCCATCAGCGGCACGCCAGCGAAACGCCATTTAAATGGTGTTTCGCTGGCGGGCCAATGATGACCCGCATATAGTGGTGTTTGGATCCTCTCTCCCATCATCAATTAAAAAAAAAGTTGTCAAAGTTGGACCCCTTTCTGGATCCGCGCATGCAGCTGAGCAATTATGTTTTATGTTATGCGCCAATGCACCACGTGCTACCCAACTCTTAAAACAGCACGTGGCACGAAAGCGGCGGATTTGATCTTCATGTCTGCGGCTGATATTATTAGCAGACAGGTTTGACCCAGACCAGGCCCGACAAAATGTTTAATGTTTGTATTCATAACAAAGGCGCTGATAAGAATGTGCGGTACCCAGGCTGATCTGCGACTTTGTTGGTCTCATACAACTAAGTCGGGGTAAAACATCTACAGACGTGTGGTAAGGATTTTTGCAAATTCTGATATGTATGTCACCGCGGATGATCTCAAGGTCTTTTGCTGTTTTCATTAAGATGGATGTTATAAAGACCTTCCAATTTTCTGTAAAAAAACTAAATGGTTGGAAAATCCATCCATATTGGAAGACTTTTCCTTCCAAAAAAGACACACGGTCTGACTGTTCATGAAAACTAATAAATTGAAAGTCGGGATACATACATCAATAGATGCGTGGTGGTTAAAATAAAGCAAATTCTTCCTGTTTTCAAATTCACAGCCACCTAGTGGGGCTATTATCTTAAATTAATGAACGTACCTTCATCTACATTCCTTCTATGCTCGCAGTTAAGCCTGAAGGCGCTGACGATTTTCCGCAGATGCACAGGCTCGTTTGAGCCTTCGCTGCTCGCATATGCAGTAGGTACCATAATCTCATGAACTGGCTTATTTCATGGAAATGCCATTCATCAAGACCTAGAATCATGATACAATCAAATTATGCTCGGTTTGTGCGTCTGTGCGTACACTATCTCGGTAATCATGAACTCTCAGGACCTTCCGTATGTAGTTTCATGAGGACAGCAAGACACGCCACGATCGGCTAAACAATTTGTTAAAATGTTCCATTTGTTTGAACCTAGGAAAAGCCGTTATTACTACATTTATTGAGTTATTTACGCTCAGGAAACCGAAATTGATATTCAACTATATAAAACAAAACGTACGTAGATATCTAGAATTTGATTTGGTCTGAGCATGCTGAGTCTTCATCCACTTCAAACTTTATGTTAGTGAGCAGCGGGACCCTGATGAGATTGCGCAAACGCACATGCTCTCCTGGGCCTTGTCATAAGTACCAGCAGGCTATTTACGAAATATTCTGGTACCAGTTTATGTGAGGCACCGCGCAAGTTTATTTCGTGTCGGGTCCGAGCTGCACAAGTATAAAAATGCTTTCCGGGTCGCACGCGGCTTGGGTGTCCGATTATAAAAGATATATGACACAGAAGTAAAATGTAACTATCCATTATTCTAAGGACACTTTTTGTAATGACCGTACAGAATATATCTCCGACGCATCGGCGACATAGGGCGTGTAAATTAGCATTCGCTCGATTTTCAGAAAACAAATTTTAATGTTATTAACATGCGACGTCAATGCTGGATTTACGTTAGCGACCGAAGTCGTTAGATTGACAGACGAAAAGGTCTGTTTGGTGTAAGCACGCGAAAGTTAACAGGAACATATCGTAGACAGCCACGCTGATTAAAAACAAGCACCAATGAAGAAAAAAAAAACGTTGTGTACGAACTAATAGAATTGCATATAAAAAATGACTAGTGTACGAACTAATACATGACATTTAACTATTCGAGTGTACGAACTAATACAAGATTTACCGTATTATAAAATCCAACTAACTAGGATTCCTTGGGATAATATATTAAGATAGATTCCCAGCAAGGATGAAATAGAAAATGACTTGGTGACTAGCCTTGACAGGGACTCTTATGTTTGTTCCTTGATGTGCTGATGGTACTTTAACAAGCAGAAATAGGGTCTCTTATTCCATTCGTTCTGATTTGTTCTATGTATTTTATAGAGGGTCTTACACAAGTTATCATTTCATAACAAGGTGGTAGAGTGGGGCATTTTATTTTCTGCTGAAGGTTTCTGAGAGATGGTTCCTTTATTGTTGGCAGGATTAAATTTACTTGTCAAACTTTGTTGAGGGATGGGGCCAGGAAGTATATTCTTTTCTTTGCCTTCCTCTGTGGGAGGAGTCTGACTAGACTGAATAATGTTGACCAAATACTTAAAGCTTAAGTCAATCAGTTTAGACAGCCTTAGGTTAGTTTAAAAAATGATTTGAAATGGGCACAAATGGAAGATTCTCTCATCATATGAACTCTATTGCGAAATTAACACCTCCAAAGCTGGTTTATTTCAAAGAAAATTTACATTGTTATTAACATAACTTCTTTGTATCAAAATTATGCAACCTGTGGCCATAACATTATTTTTTCATTTGATGTTACTGTTATTCAGTGGAATATATCATGTCAAAAAGGGAGCGCAGAGGCTCAGTGGTAGAGTGCTTGACTCGAGACTGAGGGTTCAAGATTCACCGGCGTCACTGCGTCGTGGTCCTTGAGCAAGACGCATTTATCCTAGCTTAGTGCTGGTTCAACCAAGGAAGACCCGTCCCTGTTTAACTGAAATATTGTTGATGGGACGTAAAGAATCAAATCAAACAAACAAATCATGTCAAAAAATAATGTCATAGCCAGAAGTTAAATAACTCTTTGGTGACAAGAAACACAATTGGAATAAAAGTAAGTAAGGGTGCAAAGATCAGGAATCAATACAATCAAGTACCACACCTGACCCAGGATACCAATGGGAGAGTGACAAACTCACAGTAAGACACCACAAACGAGAGCCAAGAGGTCAGTCCTTTCCCAGCAGGTGACCGCAAAGCACATATGAACAGATGCACACAAAGACATAGCAAACACAAGACAGAACAAAAAACAAAAGATCCACAAAAGAAGTACCGCCTTGGAACGGTCAGTAAAATATTTTACTGGAGGGCTTAAACCGGTTTAACGGCGCCAACCTCACCCTTAATTCAGATGTGGATCAAGACACATAGATATTTGGTTTACATGAAAGACCCCTAACTTATCAATGCATCATCTCCTAAAACATATAAATCAAGATATAACAAGGAGATAAAGCAAAGATAAGGACTCAACAGTAAATAAAACTGAATACTGGAGCAAAAGAAATCCAACAGGTAAACCCCAGTGGGTCCGACAAACAGCCAAAGTATCAGGCCCCTATCATCTCATCAATAGATAAGTCTTTAAGTCGGAACCATCATAGTCTCTTTGACTCTAAACACTCTTAAACACTCTTTGAAGGAAAGCAATAATTTTTTTTTTTAATTTCTCATGAAATGATCACTTCTGTAAGAGCTACTATGTATGACATGATGTTATCTACTGAATAACAGTAATGTCATATGATAGTAAATTTATGTATAGATTGTATGAATGTTTCTAGTCATTTCATATAGGTCTGAAATAATGTATAGTCAATGTGTCTTTGCATATAGTTCTGAAGTAGATAATTGCACCCATCAAGCGTCACATCATTGTGTCCTAAGATAACCATTGGTAGCACATGGATTAGAATATTACAGCAAAGTGTATGTTCATTATAGATAAGTATATTTTGCATATGCCAAGTAAAGGAAATGTGTGAAAATGCTTTATTCACATTTGCACAAACTTGATATTAAACTCTATGCAATAATATTTTGTGCAAGATCTACGTTGTATAACATGATGTTATCTACTGAATAACAGTACTGCCATACGATAGTTGAGTTTATGTATAGATTGTATACATGTTTCTAGTCATTGTATGTAGGTCTGAGGTAACGCATGTATTGTCATTTTGTCATTGCATATAGTTTTGAAGTCCAGAATAATTTCACCCACCGAGAGTCACAGCCTTGTGTCCTAAAATAAACATTGGTAGCACAATGAGTTAATTTTTTTACAAAGTGCATGTTTGTTAAAGATATGTATATGCAGTGGCTCAGTGGTAGAGTGCTTGACTCGAGATGAAGGTGCCCAGACTCGAGCCTCAACAGCGTCACTGCACTGTGTCCTTGCGCAAGACACATTTATCCTAGCTTAGTACTGGTTTTAACCCAGGAAGACCTGTCCCTTTATAACTGAAAGGTTGTTGATGGGACGTAAAGAATCAAATCAAACAAAAAACCAAACAGTATATTTTGCAGAAGCATGTGAAAATGCTTTATTTGCTTTTTGACAAACTCCATATTATGTTTGATCTGTAAGAAGCCTAAATAGTCGCTGAAACCAGATATTATATTGTTTAAAAAATTTTGTCAACAAATTGCTTGCAAATTTACAATTTGCTGTTGCTTGTACCTTTGCTATTTGAGCACACTCTGTGCCATTATGAACAAAACTCAACCTGGTGGTTGTAAGAATATTACAAATTACAAATGCTGATTTGGGTATAATTCAAGGAATTAGGTGACATGAGATTTCCTGTGACCGGCAAAGGTTCGGGTCAAGTCTGATCAGAGCCTTTGTGCTAGTAGCCAATACCACAACTGGTCCTGACAGCAAACTCCATTTAACTCTCCATTTAACTGCTATTCCTTGTAGCAAAGTTGCATATTTAGAATAGGAGCTTAAAATTGGATCAAGTGTGATGTTTTTCAATTATCATCGATTATTACCAAAAACACTATCAAACGAAGTTTTTGATTGATCATCGATTATAATTGGTGATTATAATTGATCATCGATGCAACGCTTAAGTTTACACTTGTCAAAATGCCACATTTTTGGAAATCACATGTCATGGCTCTTTTTTTTGCTCTTTTTTTTATTTTTAAGTGCTTTTTTTTTACTTTTTATTGTCAATGTTCTTAATGAAACCTAAGTTCACCATCTATAAATCTTCTTTTTATATCTATACTATATGCTAGATATACTCAGTTAATATTGCCAAAGAGCTACATGCATCAGGGGGTGCTATTTTGGCCCACATATGGGCTAAAAAATGCTTTTCACCATTTTGTTCTTATTGGTTTATTAGAACAATATACCAAGTTTAAAAGTAAAACTTTTAAATTGACGTTTATCTTTGCTATGGTTACCAAAAACGGACATCAAAATGGGCTAAAAAATGGAAAAGCGAACATTTTGGAACAAATTTGAGACATTTGACAGAGAAATTAACGTAAACTCAAACAATATATTTTACCAGGTGATAAAAATTATCAGAACACATAACATATTAAAAGCTTTTTAGGTATGTAGCTATGCTGATATCTAATAATCCCTGACAAAGTTGGAGGGATATAGTTTTGGCGTCGTCCGTCCGTCGCATTTTTGTCCATCCACATCTCAGAACTACTGGTCAGATTTGATACATATTTGGTACACAATAAGTATCAAGTACTCTGATATCCTATAAGTTTCGTCAAAATCGACCCTTAAAACTTTAGTTATTGCCCTTGTTGGAATTTTTAGGCAATTATAATGCAAGTCTATGTTAGCAAAATGTTAACGGGTTGCTCCACTGAACAAAATGTTATCAAGAGCTAGGCAAAAGGAAATGGCTATAAACCACCTTTCCTTAACCATTGTTTCCTGCTTGCAATAATTCATTGCATTACCCTCAAAATAGGGCAACAATGAACCGAATGGAAAATCTAAAAAGATATCTAAACTTCTTAACCAGAAATCCAAACTCTTAAAATAATTTCAGTGATGTATTCGGCATAATGCCCTCTGCTAAATATGGACAAAAGATTTGGTACCAGTAAAATGCATTTAAGCCCCCCCGGTGGCTTAGGCTGCTGTCCGTTCTAAGGCGGTGGTTCTGTTGTTGTTGACTTTTTGTTTATTGTTACTCCCATTGTGGGAGTCTGTAATTGTTCTATGTTTTGTTGTACGTTACTTTATGTCCATTCTAGTATTATAATCATCTTGATGGGGAAGAGAGAGAGCTGGTTGCTTTGCTTAATTTGTCTTCCTGGTGTCTTGAGATGGTTGAGCAGCTCTTCCTCCCGGTACCACGGGGTTGTCTGCGGTTTGTGATTGTGGTATTTCCTGATCATACTCACTTACTATTTTTGATCCCACATAACAAAATGGCCACCAGAGCTTAAAAGTGAAATAGGGTTTAAAGACATGCCAGCCCATGTTTGAAATGATAAGATTGATATTTTGTCGCATGCCCCTTCAAAATTCTGTTATGCTAAAACTAAAAACTAAAAATAGAAATCATATCAAACTTTTCCTTCATCATTGGTCAGAAAAATATACAATATACAAATTCAAATATTCCTAAAATATCATCTACAAAAATGCACTCTGCTTAGCCTACAAGAACTAAAATCACAAGGCATCGTTTCCATCAGTACTCTCAGTGCTTTGATTTATTCACAAGACTGAAATATCCATGTCAAAGCATCAGGACTCTAACATGAGTGGACGAAATGCCCATGCATCACTGAACTGCGGCCCCATGGACCATAAAAAAATTTATGTTTACAGGGAAAGGTAAAATAATATTGTCATTTTCTTACATAGAGCTACCCTCAGCTCTATTTCTGTAATACTGTAAATTTGTCAGTTTGGTGCAAAGCTATAAACACATTCACCCTTGCCACCTTTCATAAACAGCTTAGGCCCCGAAGTGATGTCCTTCAATTATCAGCCATTCATCCTACCACAATACATATGACCAAACAAGCTGGTCAACAATTATGGCTTTATAGCTTTGTTGGTTTAAGAGATTTGCCAGGTAAAGCTGAGAAAAATAACACCCTGAAAGTCCCCGGCATCTTTATTGGTGACAAACTGATGCCTCAATGGTTGTAAAAGTGGACTAATAAGAGGAAGAGGGTATTAACAGTCAAAGGTTTGAAATCGTTGAAAGATTTTGAGTGTGTCCATGTGCACTTAGGCAAACACATCCGGTACAAATTAGCACAGATTATAGAGTCAATGGTCAACTCAGATTATCAATTTAATTTCTCCATAGCATTCCCAAGAAAATGGCAATAGTTTTTTACCTTTCCCTGTAAACATCAATATTGGAGCTCAATGAGAGTTTCCTTGACGCTTGGGCATTAACGCCACCCATTTTCAAGCCTGGGTCGATGTATAGTCAGGCTATCAAGAGACATTTCTGCCAGAGAAATTGTCAAAGCAACTTCATTTGTGCGGTCACATTGTGTTTTGTTTGCATTTGGTTTTAAGTCCCTTTAGAACAATTTCAAGAGTGTTAAATGTTGAATTAAAATAATGCCTTCAGCATTTGGGGAAAAATAATTCTTTCACAAGACCAATTGATACACAGTTGGATTTAATTCCCGACATTTTGTAGGGCCTGATCTGGGTCCAAACTGTTTGCAACGGTTATCAGCAGACACTAGTAGGCAACAGGCCCCCAGTTAAGAGTGTGTAACGGAAAATTATTTTTTTTTATTTCTCAACCAAAACATATGTTGTGGGTACTCAAAAGAACCGTCTCAATGAGACGGTTCTTTTGAGCACCCAAAACACATGTTTAAACTGATGGTTAATTAAATAATCACAATTTTACTCCGAAAAAATTTGCTTAACAAGAGTTAAACTAGGTCCTCTGTAGTCTACATTAGCTCAAGGGCCCCTCAACCATGGCGGGGGTTATCTGGTTCATCAAAACTTCATTATCAGCCTCTGTTATCAGCATAAAACACACCTGATGGGACAGCTTGATTATTCACCTGTTGAAAAGCCCCTGTCAGGCCAAATTCTTCCTTCTCGCCATAGATCACCGCTGAAACAAAACCTGTCAACAATGAACCAAGGTACAGGTATGCACACCCTCAGGTGTCCACTATACCTATTAACCTATTATGTTACAGTTAGTGATCTAAATTGTCCGTTTTGTCTAAGAGTTGGTTATTGAATTTATTAAACAAGTTGAGGAAAAGAGATAAAATGCGAGGCTTGCCGAGCAATATGTCTCTTTTTCACAACAAGTTTAATAAATTCAATAATACGGGAGCACTCATGTTAGATTCTATTTATCACACAACATTGAAAATCACTTATATGGTGTGAAAACTTCAAGATTTTGTCATCTTTTACGCAACATTATAATGGACGTCATTACATTACGCACTAATCTGTAAACCACTAGTGGTTTATTAATTTTATTGCATGGCATTATTCCACTCCCAGACGCGAGGTCATGTGATAAAACCCATTCTAACTCTAATAGCCTATATATCCAATGGTTAAATTTAGGTGATTTATTGGTTGATAAATCACTGCACGTACTAGAGTGAAGTCATTCAGCTGCCAGTTTGGTTTTTATGATGTCATCGCATAAAGCCTTGTTAGATGGCATAAAGTCATTTTTACAACTAATGAGCATCAAAAACGTATGTAAAAATATGCATTTAAGTAAAAAAAGATTATGGGAAATCCTAATGCTCTGTTCAAGATGGAGAATCTATATAGAATCTGAAGGAATTGTTCATATTTTCAATAATTTTGTGTGTTAGAATCAAAATAATTTGTATTGGCAGTTATTTGTTGCTTAATATATCACTGTCTGTTGGTCAGTCTTTAAAGCCGATATATCACAAGTGCAGCCAGCAACAAATCACTGTGAACTTGAATCTATTTCTTAATTGAAGCCAAAACTTATCACAAATGCATATCTAGTGGGGCTAGAGGTCTCAATTTCAGTCTGAACCTTCATCTACTTGCAATACTTTGTGTATGCAAAAAGCAGAGATTCTGGTGAGAGATTCGTCTCAGACCTCAATGCTCCCCTATGCAATAACTATCGAAATCCCATGTACTGGCTCATTAATATTGGAAAATGTTTATGTTAACTTAGAAACAGTGTAGATCCGGTTGATGCCACTCTTTGTCATCTAACCTGGGTTTGCAATTTTTGCAAAAATACTTGCATACTGGGTCCCATCAAAAAAAGGAAAAAAGAGCTAGATTTTAAGGCATCCAGGCAATAGTACTTGCACTAAATGGTCCACAATATTGTCACCATCCATTTTGAGAAGGAATTGTTTCAAGGTGAGATCTGTATGGGTGGCTCAGTGGTAGAGTGCTTGACTCGAGACCGAAGGGCCACGGGTTCGAGCCTCAGAGGCGTCACTGCATTATGGTCCTTGAGCAAGACACATTTATCCTAGCTTAGTACTGGTTCAACCCAGGAAGACCCATCCATTTTTAACTGAAAGATTGTTGATGGGACGTAAAGAATCAAATCAAAGAAAGAAAGAAAGAGATCTGTATGAACTGGTAGTGATCTAATGATGATCTAATGATCTCTCCCTTAAGACAACAGTGTCTCCCTTTGAATCCTGGGGGTCTTCACCAATCACATGCTAAACAAATTAATAAGCCATACCCATTTCTATTTTAACTGATTCGATATTCACTATTCAATTGCCATTTATTGCCTATAACTCACAAACCGTATGTCAAACAGCATAGATCATGATCAGCTAGCTTCTCGTGATCAGGATCTGCAATTTTCACATCAGATAATATTGACTGTCAGCAGAACAATAGAAATTTTGTTTGGTTTTTGAATTTATGACACTAATTTGACAGTTGTCTTCTTAATTACTGATAAAATGTGTCTTTCTACAACAACTAAGTTAAATAGGCATAAAATTTTAAAATTATGTTCAACTATTGGTCCACATTGTACTTTTAAGACATTGACATGTATTGTTGATGAACTCTTTGCTTGCTAGTGTCATCTGCTGAAACAAAATGTTTGAGCATAAAATTGTAAATATTTTCTAATCCATCAGTTTGAACATATGTTTTGGGTGCTCAAAAGAACCGTCTCATTGAGACGGTTCTTTTGAGTACCCACAACATATGTTTTGGTTGAGAAATAAGAAAATTAACTTTTTGGAATGCACTCTTAACTAAATAAGGCCTGGTTGCAAACAGTTTGGACTTTGCAAACAGTACAAACTGTTTGACACTCTGATGGTATTCCTGAAAGAATTTTTTGAAAAAAATCAATTTTGAAAAAAATCAACAAGTGACAAAAAGTGTGAAGATTAAGACGCAATCCACCTGTATGTAATCCTCGCGAGGGGGTGTTGCAGTATATAAAGAAAGAAAGAAAACCAACATGCAAAGAGTTTATAGAACTGGCGGCAACATGAGAAAATAACACATGCTAATTATCCAGGCCCCGTTCAACATTCTTGACCAAGCATTCTGATTTCATCCTCCATTTTATGCATACAGAATACATAATATTGACATGCAAATTTGCCTTTATCAGCTATTTCAGATTTGCAGACTATGTAGGGTGGACCTCTTTTGACAGTATATGCCTCATAGAATTGTTTCTCATGTTGTGGTTCAATTGTTAAGTTAACTCAAACAAAAACGTACAGAAATACAAAAGGCATATCATCATTTTCAAACCATGGTCGAGAAATTCTTATGAGATCCTTCGAAGCATCAGAAAATTTCCCATAGATAAAGAACAGGAGCATTTTGTTGGTGAAAGATATGGTTAATCTTCAAACAAGGTGGCTCAATCTCTGAGGGCCCAATTCTCACCACTATACTAGGAACACCCATTAAGCTTTGCAGCAGGTCATTTTCAAATTTTGATTCTTTTCAGAATACTGTACCAAACCCCTTGCTACCCCTAATACTCTAAGGATCCCTGCACCGACTTATGTAAGGATATTAATAGACTTTTCCCTTACTGTGAAGGCGGCATCTTTAATATTCATATCTGAACTTGGTTCGGATATTTCATCTACTAAGGAAGGGAAATCAGGTTTTATTTATAATTTGGTAAAGAGTTTGAGCCATATTAACCCTTTAAGCGCATAATCACAAACTATGTTTTTGTCGTCCATTAAACTATTTGAAGCCTCATAGACAAACAGTGTGGACCCAGATCAGACTACTCCTGTAGGAGCAGTCTGATCTGGGTTCACAATGTTTGCCTCTATGCCTATTATGTTAAATAGACATTTTCAGATGCAGTTATTTTGCTGGCGTTTTAAAGACTAAATAATGTCTGAGGTAATGGCGCAAGATGATACAGTTACTTTTGAATAAAACCAGGTCTCATGAGGCAAGTAAGCGAAAAGTCAAAGAATACCAATTCACCAGCAGGGTAATACTGTACTGTGTAGTAGTGTGCCTTTTATTCTTTAAGGACATGTAGTCAGTGACTGCAAGCCCATTATTGAGTTAAAGGATTTCTAAATTATTTTGTTCCCTATACACTTTTTTGCATCATACATTGCAGATCCTGATGGCATGCTTGTGTCATCTCTTTGGAGTCTGAACTGTTTGCAACTATTTCATTTATAACCGGTTGAAAAGCACTGAAAACCACCATCTTGCCTTTAAACCCCATACCTCAAGCCATGTTGATCTGGACTTTTACCCCTAAGCATTTATCAAAGTGGATTGTTCATTTTATTCAGTCCAAAACAGGCCCAGAGATTATAAAACTTGAGAACAGTCTCAAACTCAGAATAAAGCCCAGTGATTGAGTGCTTGCAAGCAGCCAATCATTGCGCTTTATTTTGAGTTTGAGAATGATCTCAAGTTTTATAACCTCGGGGCCAGGTCTCTAAATTGGCAGTTCATTCAATGGCATAGATCTGCAAATTCTCAGTTTCTTGTCTGAAATGCAAATAAAACGTGATCAGCATTTTCAATAACAGATATTTCCTAAAAGCAGTCAATTTTGATTCACTTTTGGGTTTCACCAACAATGCAAAAGTCGGTTAGAAAAAGAAATGTGTTGTATGAGGCCAAAAGACGTAAATTATATTGTTTTTTCTACTATGTTTTTTAAATCTTCTGCTAATTTTTGTCTACAAAAGGGTAGGGGTCCCGTGCTCCTGTTTCCTCTATCTATTTTGATATTGAGTGCTCCTGCAGGCCTTTGACCTCCCACTCTCAAAGTGTATGTGTACCAGAATTGGCTTTTAGAAATATATGGTAAGAGCATATTTCCCAGCGCCTAGACTTTGTTACTTTCCATTCATCAGCATTTTCTTAAATGTCATATGCAGTCAATAAATTTAAAAATTTACGTTCAGAAACAGGCCTTACAATTTTAAGGCAACAAAAGGCACCAAACACAGATCTCAGCCTTCCAACTTCAGGTGTCACAAAATTACTGTGTGATATGGCTTCCAAGGGAGCAATTTGATTTCTATTATTTATCTAAACCTGTCTAAATTCAGACAATCAAGATTAATTCTTTCCTTGCTAGTTGCGATCGTTGGCTGATAACCTTTGCAAACAGTTTGGATCCAGATCAGGACCCACAGAATGTGTGTCCTGATCTAGATCCAAACTGCTTGACACTAAGATAGTGTTCCTGAAAGAATTTTTCGGAAAATTTAATTTTGAAAAAGTCAGGAGACAACAAAAAAAGCATTAAAGAATTACCCAGCATGCAATGATTTAAAAAGTAATATCTGAACAATTGCAGAAAAAAAATCTATTTTTTTCATTTAGAAATTGATTTTATCTTAAGTACTTTAACTCTTATCATGTTTCTGTTTCTGTAAATTTGGCTAGATTCTATCTTGGTCTGAGAATTTTTTGAAGAAAATGGCCATATATATGTAGCATAATGTGTAGACCCTGATCAGACTACTCCTAAAAGCAGTGTGATCTGGGTCTACACTTTTTCTTCAAACATTATCAAGTCAAGTTAGACAGGATAAGGGATAACCCCCTACTGTTTGCAATAAAAGACAATTATATGGGCCTCTACCAAGAAAACCTGTCTTCAGAGGTTTGCGATCAACAAAGGCGCAGACCAGCCTGCGCATCCTTGCAGTCTGATCAGCGCCTTTGTTATTCCCTTTTTGGAAAGTATCATATGTATACTTGCAACAGGTAAAATTGCCATTTTCTAGCTAGTCTCTGTAGCTGAGGAGACTGGTTTGAGTCTGGCTTTGTCGGAGACCCCGAAGACAGGTTTCTCGCGACGAGGCCCATGTCTTACATTTTAAAAATCACTAAATCAGAAGCCCTTGACACACTTTCAAGAAAAGGAATAACTTGAAATTTGAAAAGAGAAATCTAACGACTTTCCGCTTTCAAAAGTCTACATTCAAATTGGATGTAAAAAACGGACGCCCAAAATCATTTTCATTCATAAAATGTGTTGCATTTGAATATTTGCTACACCAAATAAACACATTAAGCTGTTCACCGCTTTCACTCGATTTAACTTTTCTTTTATGGAAAAGAAACATTAACTGTCACATGACAGCTGGGAGTCCTAGTTTACAATATACCCACTTGTCAAGGAGGGCCCTAAATTGTAGCTCATTGTGCTGGGCATTTGTGCACAGTACAGTCACAATAAATTCTGCTTCAAAAATGTGTTATATATAGGTCACCGTACTGGTACTGTGCAGCTATAGCCAGCCCTACTGATGTGGATGATGCATCTGCATGTTAATCAAAAAGATGATGATGATGATGATGATGATGATGATGATGATGATGATGATGATGATGATGATGAGGAGGAGGAGGAGGAGGAGGAGGAGGAGGAGGAGGAGGAGGAGGAGGAGGATTAGTAAAAGTACAGCCTTCTATGCCCTCCTATGCCCCTCTATAACTCATGCTGGAAGCCATCCTACAATTACCATAACCGGTTAACTTGGACGTAAAAGAGAGAGAGATGGTTTTGGTTACGGTTACGAAGGCCTGGTGACTGTATTATTATCAATCCCAGATGATACCCAATTAGGGGATAACTGTATTCAAAAAATTTATTTGGGGAGGTATATTGTCAGATATACGGTCGAAAATTTAGTTTTACGGTGACGCGCGAGCGGAGCCGTTAAACGTGATTTCCGACCGTATATCCGATGATATACCTCCCCAAATGAAAATTTTGAATATGGTTATCCCCATTCTAATGCACTTCTGCAGTCTCAAATTGGAGCGCTGCAAGCTGCATAAGCCGAATGTCATGCAACGAATGTGACTTAACTAATGATGTCAAACTGTTTCCTACAGTATAGCACAGGATATACTGTCGCAAATTTTTGACGTTATCCAATAAAAAGTCGCATTACAAAAGCAAGAGCATTAGAATCCACAATTATTGGCAGAGCATATGCTTTATTTAAGGTAAATTCGGTAAACTCGGCTGCATGACTGGAAAATTATGGAATTAATCAGAAATGACGTTTAACTGCAGTTTTACCTAGCATGGAAGCTATCATCAAAGAAACGCAAGACAGTCTAACAGCCCTATACCTGGAACCACCTAGGTTTATCATGGTGAAGATGTTTATCAGGAACAGGTAGCTTTTTGAAGATTTTATCAGGTGCAAACAGCCTTCTAATGTCATGGTAATAATTGTTCTGATAAGATTTTTCAATGAATCAATCTCCAAGGAGTAAACCACTGGCATGCTTATTTCTTTACCTACTAGTGTGGTCTGCTGATAACTTTGCAAACAGCTTGTACCCAGATCAGGCCCAACAAAACTATAACAGCTTGTACCCAGATCAGGCCCAACAAAACTATAACCAGCAGACAACAAAGGTCACCGCTAGCAAAGAAAGAGTTAAACAACCAAAGACTTAGCTAATCAGGTGAGCTCCTTGCATGCTTTTTCGTCTGCAGATTTTTTCTACGGCGTTACTTATTAATGCATAAGTAACTAATATTAGTTCATTTATGAAACAGTGGTTACTTAGCCTATAATTGTAATTGGTTTTGAAATGGACTCTTCCGAAGAGGGGTGTGATCAAAGTTACTGTTCAATTATTGTTCAATTAATAACGTTTTGATTCAATTTTTCGTTTTTCCAAGGGTAAAGTAAGACAAATGTAGACTTCTCTTATTAAAAGAGTATTTAAAACATCTAAAATCGGGTGTCTTTTCAGTGTAAATGCCGGATGTTCAACAGCTGTTCTCCCCACGGGCTGTACCTATTTTTCACTCTCGCCAGCTGTTTTAATGGTCTAACTAAGAATAACTTAGAATTGTAATTAATATTTCTACCAAGAAACTATGCCTATAATTGTAATTGGTTTTGAAATGGACTCTTCCGAAGAGGGGTGTGATCAAAGTTACTGTTCAATTATTGTTCAATTAATAACGTTTTGATTCAATTTTTCGTTTTTCCAAGGGTAAAGTAAGACAAATGTAGACTTCTCTTATTAAAAGAGTATTTAAAACATCTAAAATCGGGTGTCTTTTCAGTGTAAATGCCGGATGTTCAACAGCTGTTCTCCCCACGGGCTGTACCTATTTTTCACTCTCGCCAGCTGTTTTAATGGTCTAACTAAGAATAACTTAGAATTGTAATTAATATTTCTACCAAGAAACTATTTCCAATTATGTGTTATCAGTGGTTTTTGGGGCGAACTTATTGATAAATTCATTACTATAGATACGAAATTCTTAAATAAGTATATTAAATAAGTATATGAAGGACTATTCTGTAAACCATTGTGACGTCATTCATTCTATATTTAGCTGTGTGCGAGGTTAAATTATTTTGTGCCACGATTAAACAGAAACGAACTTTACATTTTATTAGAAAATAGAAGCAAGAATATGTTAAACAAACAAACCGAACAGACAACGGGCATACAAGCAGAAAATATGAATAAGCATAGGAAATAACCTAAGAAATATTAAAGGAAAAACGCGGAAAATAGGTCATTTGATTGGTTTGACCTCAGGTTTGTTTTCGATGTCATCGAAGCAAATTGTGTCAAACGATCACCATGCTTGTAGATTTTCCCTATCATCCGCAAATTCATGACTGGGGTTGGATTTCTTTCCATCTAAAGGAGGAAAATGCATGGGATATTATTCTTTCGACTTGAGAAGTCTTCTTTCCCCGCGGACAAGTATTGGTTTTCATAAAAGACTGAAGATAACAAGGGGAAGGAATAAAAGCCGGGACCAACACCCGAGACTCGGGACCAAATTCCGGGACCAAAGTTTGCAAGCATCAAAATGGTATTTAAAATGCAAATGTCGACCTAAAAATAGGATCACATGTTCATTATAGAGCCTTCTTAAAAATGCTTATAAAGATTCTTTATGACTTTTGATTTTTTGTTAATTTCTAGCACTAATACCGGACCCTCTCATGCATTTTACACCCCGGACCAGTTTTCGCGGTATTGAAGATGTCGAGTATATTCCAAAATTTGGCTACAGAAACCTTTTAAATCCCTTTTTCTCATATTATTGTTTAAAAAGATCCCAAAGGGTATAAAAATATATATATATAAATATTTGAATTGATCATATATTCTAAGAGAAAATTAATCAAGGGACCGAAATCGCCATTTATATTTCTATTGCGGCATTGACGATGTCAAGGGAATTTGAATTTTTGCCTACAAAAACTTTTTAGATGCCTATTATACATTTCGTTTTGTCATCTATACTGAAGGACTTTAAAAACACACCACTTGATAAATGCTAATTTATGTCGAAAATTAGATATTTTCATTTTCATTATGTGAAAAATAAAATTGACAAGTTCCGTCACTCAGCTTGCATTCAATAAGAAAATCGAAACGCTGTGGCTTATGAATGCCGTGACGTCGCGATAATTCTGAGACAGCTCAAATTCAAAAAATCACAGAGTACTCATACCTTCCATTATGAACGAAAAGTTTTCGAACTGATGTTTGTTCTTGAAAGCAAAAGGAAAGACAAAATCAAATCATGAAGTTTTAGGCCTTTGGCAACGTTCATTACGTCTATATGACGTCATTGATTTTTGACGTAATTGGACCTTTATATCAAAAGGATCAGGAATAATAAAAAAAATGTTGCCAACAGATACTCCTCAATCAGTTGCATAAAAGACAAAAGTATCGAGACATACGCGGACGTCACCCATCTGTTATTGATGTCTGAAAATTTAAGACTGACGTTAGCAAAGAAACGCTGCGAGTGGGAGTGTAATAAAACGGGTTTTCCTGAAAACGTTTGTGTTTTTTCCATTTGTTAAGACATCTTGCTGCCACCTAAAAGTGTTTGTTTGGCGGCCAAATTAACATGCATAATAATATGCGAACAATTCACGTTGGCATATTTCACTTCTTCCAAAAAAAAACAAAAAAAAAACATGCTTGATATAAAAACCCTGATACTGTTGCATCTAACCATTGAGACGCTACTCTTACTGAGCTTCAAAAATCGAGAAATAGCGAATTTCTATATCATTTCTCATTTCAGCGATCAGCAAAGGCTCAGGTGAGTCTGTGCATTATCGTAAATTCGACTTAGCTTTAAAATTCGAAAAATAGCAAATTTCCATATTTTTTCTCATCTGATACGAGCAGCGAAATCACAGGCGAGACTGCATGTGCATTGGCATAAACTTGACTGGGCCTTCGTTGCTTTAAATTGCGACAGATACCTAATTTCAAGATTTTCTTTCTAGTTTACTGCAAGCAGCGAAAGCTCAGGCGAGGCTGTGCATTGGCATAAACTCGACTGAGCCTTCTCTGCTTGAAGATGCGATAAGTACCAAATAAGATTGATATCTAAAAGGTTTCTGTAGGCTTAAAATATTGATATTCCCTTGACATCGTTAATACCGCAATAGAAAAATTAATGACGATTTTGGTCCCGGGCTGATTACTCTCTTAGGGACACGTTTTTTTCTTCTTTTTTAGAGCTACCCGTGTTGAAAAGAAAAGTTGCGGTGGTATAGCAAGTGACCAAAATGGATAATATTTTGAACAATTAAATGTCTATCTAATATTTGATCGGCCCACTTACAGTTATGTTAAGGAAGAAGTCTTATATGTTTGTATTCATAATCGAAGGGTCTCGGTGACGGTGTGGTTTGAAAACAAACAAGCTTTCACAAAAGCTTGCTTCCCCATCACACCGTCTGATTGAATCGTTTTTGTATTAGCGAAACGTCAAGCATTTAGTGACTCATTTCAAAGCTGCTTTAATGTATATCTCATTGCGAAAAAAAATTATTATTATCCTTCATCTATTATTACTCATAAGAACCTTTCAACAACGCCGTTTATAACATGTAACACATGTTATAGTTTTTCTTGTTTCAAATTGACTTTTTTCTAAAAATTCTTCCATGAATACCATCAGAGTGTCAAACAGTTTGGATCTGGCCTGATCCGGGTTCAAACTGTTTGCTAAGGTTATCAGCAGACGAAAAAATTGTTACAAGGAAGCAGAGTTAAACTAGATTTGTGAAAGTGAGGACATGCAATAGGGACATTATCAATGGCCAAATCACAGGAAAACCTGTATTGGGCCCAGTGTGAGCGCTATGTTCATGACAGACAGAGACTTTAAGATATAGCAGTTGTGGCAAGTATATAAGATACAGTAAATCCTGTCTTAAGCGGCCACGCAAAAGAAGACCAAAAATAGGTTTGCAAGACCGATAATCGCTTAATGCAGGTCAGTAGTATTGCAGAATGCTCCTCTGGAGCATTCTGCAGTACTTTTGACTTGCATTAAGATACCAAGTGGCTTTCAGGACTTTGTTTTGTCTATTTTTGAGTGGCTGCTTAAGACAGGTTTCACTGTATACAAAACAACAACAATAAAACTGATAAACATGTGCAGGCTGGTTGATTAGATCATCATGCAGATCTGTTCTTTGCATATGGCATAACAAGTTTCTTGTGATAAGGCACACATGTATTTTACCTATGATTTTTTGCTGATATCAGTGATGAGGTGGAAGGTGTAGAGGCTGTCTACAAAATATTCAATATGTAGCTCAAACTTCGCTGTGACCATCATACAGTTTGACATACCGGTACACTGGGAGTACACATACTGTTCAGAGTATGACAGAAATCTCATCCTCATTCCTGTAAACTGTTCCATCTTGTAAGCTGTTCAGAGTACGACAGAAATCTCATCCTGTAAGCTGTTCAGAGTACGACAGAAATCTCATCCTGTAAGCTGTTCGGAGTACAACAGAAATCTCATCCTGTAAGCTGTTCGGAGTACGAAAGAAATCTCATCCTGTAAGCTGTTCAGAGTACAACAGAAACCTCATCCTGTAAGCTGTTCAGAGTATGACAGAAATCTCATCCTGTAAGCTGTTCAGAGTATGACAGAAATCTCATCCTGTAAGCTGTTCAGAGTATGACAGAAATCTCATCCTGTAAGCTGTTCAGAGTACAACAGAAACCTCATCCAGTAAGAAATTTATAACAGCTATCTAGCTAGGACAGTGTATTTTCAAAACAATTTGAGAACATATAGGGCATTTCATAAGATTTGGGCATGCACAGCTATCTAGTGGGGTTAGATTCCTAAAAATTGGTTTGAGCCATCATATACTTCCCTACTTTGTGTGAGTGAGTAGTGAAGGCTCTGGGGAGACTGTGTGTCTGAACCTTCGTTACTTGACAATGCCATAAGTAACAAAATCTCATGTGCTGGCCCATATAAGTATATGTACATATAATTGGAGACAATTTGTGAAATCCTGCCAGAAACCTATACAGTAAAATCAGCGTAAAATGGTCACTCAAAAATAGACAAAACAAAGATCTTAATAACAATTGGTAGCTTAACGAAGGTCGAAAGTATTGCAGAATGCTCCACTTGGAGCATTCTGCAATACTTTTGACCGGCATTAAGTGATATGATAATTCAGGTCTTGAAAACCAATTTTTGGTCTTTTTTGAGAGTGGCCGTTTTACATAGGTGATACTGTATAATCATTTAGACTAACCAATTTGGGTCAGTGACCTAGGAAATATATGAATGAATGAATACAAGGTATACAATTCAATGTCTTTTCATTTAAATTCATTCAAAATTTGATCTGTATGACAGACACACTACAATGTTAAAAAAGTGGCCCTGTCGTGTTAATATTTTGGACTGTGTATTAACCCCCTCATAGCCATATTGTACTCAAAAATGATCAAATCTCCAGTTCTTGCCAATTTTAGTGTGATTATGCAGGCTAAAGTGAGTTCTTTAAAAAAAAAGATAATTTCTTTCATGTTTTTCAATCTTGGATTTATCTTTGTGAAGATCTTTTGATATTTGGTCGCAAATATAACAAAATAAATATTTGCAATGGCAAATATCTTAACCAACCCTTGGCAAACAGCGAAGACCCAGATGAAATGCTGCATAAAGCAGCATTTCATCAGGGTCTGCACTGATTGCTCAGACTAAATCGATCTTCAGAGAATGAAATATAATATTTCTTTGGAAATTATAACCTGTAACCCCTCAATATATACAATGGGCCATTCTGATATAACTGTTTCAAACTTTATGGAAAATTCCGTTGGTATTAAAAGGGTTAATTCAAGTATACAGAGGATATTCCCTTGACTTGCCTTCGATCAACCATTCTCATCTTAGTTAATGACTATCTCATCTCCTCGATTCACCATGCGCATCTTAGGAGATGACTATCTCCTCGATACACTATACAACCAAAAGAACATCTAATGAATTACATTATTATCTAATTACCTTGTTTTGATCCTGTAAATCTGGAAATTTTCGCGAGAATTTCATTTTCCCGAATGGCGTTAAAAGACCTATTTGCGACGTTTAATATTCGCCACTAGGGCATGATTTACCAATATCAGTAAAGGACAGAATGATTTCTCCATTTCGCGAGGATCTTATTTTCAAGAAACTTCGCATAAGCCAAGTTTCGTGGAAATAAACCCTCGCAAAAAAAATCCGGATTTACAGTACAACTCTTTGCACATTGGGTAATTTGGCATTGTCTGCTGTTTTTTTTTTTTCGAAATCAACTCTTTTGAAAAGCATCAGTGTCAAGCAGTGAGCCTGACAATTGTCAAGCCTGATCTGGGCCCAAATTGTTCGCAAAGGTTTTAGCAGATTACACAGGTAAAGAGTTTAAAATGTGTGCAAATTTACCAGTATTTTACCAAACTTGAGACAGAAGTAATTAATCAATCGGAATATTGACAGTTTCAATTCATTTTAGAAATGTCAAAGTGTAATCTTGTCCCAAAACTTGTCATTAGAATACCCACAGGTGCTAGAGTCAGTCAAGTTAATTACCAGTTGTCCAAAATTGTGTGTGTACCCTCATGATGAGCTGTACATAGCAATGTGTAGGGGTGGGGTTCTAACTTTTTCTACGTAGCACACAGTGGTCTGGCCTGAGGGGGAGGGAGTATCAAAATACAGGAACAAAGCAATATATTTCAAAAAAAGTCCTGACAAATTTTGTTATGTAACATGGGTGAAGGAGACTACCATTGCTCATTGGTGGAGTGCCTGACTCTCGATGAAGAGGTTGCATGCTAGAATATTCCATCGTCACCATATTGTTATGTCCTTGAGCAAGACATGTTATCATCAGTGCTTCCTACTGGTTTAACCCAGGAGAATGCCCTAATATGACTGAAAAAATGTTGACTTGTTCATAAAGCTTCATCTCAAACAAAAACATGGGTGAAATTGCCCAACATTACAGCAGTCATGCAGTTTTGGCTTGATACTCATGCTTCCTGTGTAAAAATATTTTGATCTAATGGTGATCAGGACTTTAGTTAAGAGTGCGTAACGAAAACTTAATTTTCTTATTTCTCAACCAAAACATATGTTGTGGGTACTCAAAAGGACCGTCTCAATGAGACGGTTCTTTTGAGCACCCAAAACATATTTTAAAATTAATGGGTAAGAAAATATTTACAATTTTACGCTGAAAATGTTTGCTTAGGTGATGAATAAATTTTGAGATATGCATAGTCATCAATAAGCACAATGTTTCATAAAAAATGATCACAGGACAAATGAAAAATTATTTATTGGGGATTTATTCACAATAATGAACAATTATGCAAATTAATATGTTAATCTGTATCAATTCATCCAACATACACAAAACAAAAACAATAAATGAGCCAGGTATATAAAAAGGACCCTTTGACAATAGTTGGACATGAGGGCCCATCTGCACTCTCTGTTGTCCATCAAGATAACCAGACTTGCAATAAAATTGATAAACCACTAGTGGTTCACAGATTTTCGGAAGAAGCTATGATGTCCATAACAACCTTGCGTACTTAATGACAAAATTATAATGTTTTTACGGCAAAACTGAGATTTCAAAGTAATCTTAACATCATATGATAAATAGAAACTAACATTCGTGCTCTTGTATTATTGAATATATTAAACTTGTTGTGAAAAAGAGATAAAATGTGAGGCTTGCCAAGCATTTTATCTCTTTTCCTCAACTCGTTTAATAAATTTAATAAAACATGAGCACTCATATAAGATCCTCTATTTGTACAATCAACTGTGGTACATGTATCCAGCAAGCACCTGTCTTAAGCAAGCTGAATTAGCTCTGGGAGTCATTGCAGACCCTTACTGTAGACCCTCAACAGCATGTAGACAAGCCATTGCAGCTAAGAGAGCCACTCCCTTTACTGTTCAACTAAAATTAATGAACTGCAGAAATGTAGTTGTTCAAAGAACCCTTTTTATGTTACATGCCGCGATTCCGCTTAAATGATGGCAGAATGCATTGGACTTATGTTTTCTTTTCTCAATCAAATGCTGGTATAATTATTCCTATAAGTAGTCAAGAACAGATTTCATCATAAATCAGAGATTATGCCAATATCTGGATGTTTTAGTACAGAAGCTGTCTGAAGTGAGAATATTTGGAAGGCATTAGGAGGAGGAAATGGCAAAATCATTGATCCATTCCCAGAACAAATGGTCAAAACTCACTAATATGTGCACATTAGAGTGCCCAGAATTTCTACTAAATGACTCTAAATAAGACTAATGGATGAAGAATTTTTATTGTACATTGTCTCTTTCAGTGTGAAGCATAAAATATTGCCTTCCTTGTAAAAATACATGCATGGATCCAGAAAGTTTTGTCAGAGGGGGTCAAACTTTAACAACATTTTTTTAAGAGGGGATAGGATCCAAACAAATACCACTATTATCAGCAGGCCATTATTGGCCCGCCAGCAAAACGCCATTTAAATTGTGTTTCGCTCGCGTGCCGATGATGGCCCAACAATGAATGATGGCTTGGTAGCTTTGTGATTTTTCAGGGGACCTGGACCAGTATTGCTAAGAAACCCTATATTTTTGTGATTTTTCAGGGGGTCCGGACCCCCTGTCCCCCCCCCCCCCTGGATCCGCCCATGAAATAACATGTTAAACTACCCTTCTCTAGATTTGCCATGGAAAACCCTTGAAATCCGCGGTTAAAATCTATGGAGCATTTGGATGGCGTTTTTAAGGTTTCCATGGCAGTTGATGGCAAATAAACCAACAACAAAAAATTGTGGAAGTTCATGAAATGCCATAGATTTTTGCCGTTGATTCTATGGAAGTTTAGTGGATTCCATGGAACAATGCCATAAATTCTATGGAAATATGCCGTTAATTCCATGGAATGTTTCCGTAGATTTTACGGAAATATGCCGTTGATTCCATGGAAAGTTTCCGTAGATTCTATGGAAAATCTTCCATCAATTCCACGGAAAATTTCCACAAAACAGAGCAGAACAGTTTCTCACCAATGTACTCATTGGCTCAATATGACTGAAACATTGTTAATTGAAATCTTATTCACATTTGATAATACCATTAAATTTTAAGTGAATAAAAATTTAAAAAAAAATGAGCAAATAAGATTATTGCACATAAGGCAGAAACATATTTTCGAAAAGCACACTAACAAAAACAACAGTGAACAGATATACATTGTTTTGTGATGGGTGGGGTAAAGGCTCCTAAGAGCCATTAAATGATTATTCAAAACAAAGTTGAGTATCACTCACGTGAATAAACCAGGCAATGCTATGGCAATATTGAAACCATAATACATTTATGGCATGGAAGAGAAATCAAATTAGCCTTAAATAATATCAGAAATTGAAATAAACAACATACCAAACATGTGCTTCAAATGCTTAGTTTCCCTCCAAATTGAATCAAAACAGGAAGTGATGTCACTTTTTTTTCCGTAGAAAATTGCCGTGATTTTTTTCCATGGAATCTATGGCTATCTATCTACTGCCTACTCAATAGGTACTTGTGCCAACTGATATTGTCAGCATTGGCTCTTAAACAAAGATGCTGATCTGAGTAGGCAGCTATACAGGCTGACCTGTTACTTTATTGTTTGCAGATATATAAGACATTTTCACTTAACCTTGCAGAATTCATATTTTCCTTCTGATCCAGTTATAGTCTTAAATATCACATAGAAAGCACCAAAACAGGGTGGGTTGCTAGGTAAAGCCTGCGTTTTGTTTTAAAGTCTACTTTTGAATGTCATTGACAACACCCAATGTGCCTTATGTAAAAATGTACCTCTTTGGTATTGACCACTGCTAACAAATGAAATTAGAAAATCACCACTGAGTACAAAGATGTAGCTGAATGCAAGGCCTGTACTTAATAACAATAATTATTATCAATATCTCAAGGCACTCATTCACACTTTTTTGAAAGAAATTCAAAGTCATTTGTTCAATGCTCTCAGGTACCAGAATAAAACTAAGTCATTTTCTATTCCAAAAATTGGCAAAGTTATTTTGCCGTTCATTTTTGGCTCTGAAAATTTGTTAAGTCCATTTTCCACGGCATAAAATATGAAATCCATGGCCAAAAACCAATTATCCATAGAAAAAAAGTGAAACCACGGAAAAAATGCCATTAATTCCGTGGAAAACAAATCCATAGAAAACGTTTTCTACGGAAAGTTACTTATTTCATAGAATCTACGGCAGTTTTCTATGGAATCCACAGCAAATTTGATGATTTTCTGTGGAATCTGTAGAAAATTTGACAAATTCCATGGAAAACAACAAAATGCCATAGCAAATCTAGAGACGGGTACACTCATGTTAAACTCTACTCATGTTAAACTCATGAAAGTCAGTCACTGATACATACTTGTAAAGCACAGGAGCTTGATGTCATTTTTCTTCTATACTGATACTGTAATGTCTTTCAACTTCTGTCCTGGGTATTCTTGAACCTTTCCTGCAAAGCAAAACATATTTTCGAGTATCTACTGAACCTTTTGAAACATGGCATTTTAGGTACAACATGTAAACCATTCCTTGTTTGCTCCTGAATTTTCCTTACGAAGTGAAGTGACATGTAAGCCCCTACCTTTGACATGTAAACCCCTACCTTGTTTACTCCCGAACCTTCATAATCATTGTGAAGTTTGACATGTAAACCCCTACAGTGTTTGCTGTGATGTACAACATGTAAACCTGTACATTTTTGCTACTGAACATTCCTTGTGATTCTTGCCATGGTACTTGTGAATCATATAATATAAACTTCACTTTAAAGTTCCTGAACCTACCATGTGAAGTTTGACATGTAAACCCCTACCTTGTTTGCTACTGAAACTTCCTTGTGAAGTTTGACATGTAAACCCCTACCTTGTTTGCTACTGAAACTTCCTTGTGCAGTTTGACATGTAAACCCTTACCATGTTTGCTACTGAAACTTCCTTGTGAACTTTGACATGTAAACCCTTACCTTGTTTGCTCCTGAACCTTCCTTATAATGCTTGCTATATTAACACATACATGTACCTTTGATACTACTGAACCTTCCCTTCAAATTATAACATATCAACACTACAATAGTACCTACTAAACTGTGTTAAACAAAGCATGTTATACCCATCGGCTTTGCCAGAACCTTCTTTGTGACACATGACATATAATATTAACACCTACCTTGGTTGCTACTGAACCTACATTGTGGTGCACAACATGTTAACTCCTACCTTGGATGCTCCTGAACCTTCAATGTGAAGCCTGACATGTTACCTTTACTGTGGTTGCTCCTTAACCTGACATGTTAACTCCTACCTTGGTTGCTACTGAACCTTCAAGGTGAAGCCTGACATGTTAACTCCTACCTTGGTTGCTCCTGAACCTTCAATGTGAAGCCTGACATGTTAACTCCTATCTTGGTTGCTCCTGAACCTTCATTGTGAAGCCTGATATATTACCTCTTACCATGTTTGCTCCTGAACCTTCATTGTGAAGACTGACATGTTAACTCCTACTTTGATTGCTTCTAAAATCTTCAATGTGAAGCATGACATGTTAACTTCTACCTTGGTTGTCTTGAATCTTCAATGTGAACCATGACATGTTAACTTCTACCTTGGTTGGCTTGAATCGTTAATGTGAAGCATGGCATGTTAACTTCTACCTTGGTTGTCTTGAATCTTCAATGTGAAGCCTGACATGTTAACTTCTACCTTGGTTGTCTTGAATCTTCAATGTGAAGCATGACATGTTAACTTCTACCTTGGTTGTCTTGAATCTTCAATGTGAAGCATGACATGTTAACTTCTACCTTGGTTGTCTTGAATCTTCAATGTGAAGCATGACATGTTAACTTCTACCTTGGTTGTCTTGAATCTTCAATGTGAAGCATGACATGTTAACTTCTATCTTAGTTGTCTTGAATCTTCAATGTGAAGCATGACATGTTAACTTCTACCTTGGTTGTCTTGAATCTTCAATGTGAAGCATGACATGTTAACTTCTACCTTGGTTGTCTTGAATCTTCAATGTGAAGCATGACATGTTAACTTCTACCTTAGTTGTCTTGAATCTTCAATGTGAAGCCTGACATGTTAACTTCTACCTTGGTTGTCTTGAATCTTCAATGTGAAGCATGACATGTTAACTTCTACCTTGGTTGTCTTGAATCTTCGATGTGAAGCATGACATGTTAACTCCTACCATGATTGCTCCTGAGCCTTCATTGCAAAGCCTGACATGTCAACTCCTACCTTCAATGGCTGCTCTTGAACCTTCATTGTGAAGCCTGACATATTAACCCCAACCTTGGTTGCTCCTGAACCTTCATTGTGAAGTATAAAATGTTAACTTCTCCCTTGGTTGTCTTGAAACTTTATTGTGAGTATGACATGTTAACTTCTCCCTTTGGATGTCTTGAACATGTAAATGTGAGCATGACATGTTTTACTTCTACCGTGGTTGACTTGAACCTTCAATGTGAAGCATGGCATGGTATCTCCAACACTGTTTGCTCCTGAATCTTCATTGTGGAAGCAATGCAATCACCTACATTGGTTGCTCATGAATCTTCAGAACTTGAGCAGCCTGTTGAGTGATGTCAAATCCTTTTTCTGTAAACAAACATACCTATCTAGTTTATTATTATCAGGCAATTCCAAGGAATTTCATTATCTTAAAAACAATGCAGAGTGCATGCAGCAATGGTGAGCTTTAGCATTGGAAAACAACACTTTAGACAAACATTTAGGGGATAACTGTATTAAAAATTTTCATTTGGGAAGGTATATCGTCAGATATATGGCCGGAAATTTAGTTTTACGGTGATGCGCGAGTGGAGCCGTAAAACGTGTTTCCACCCGTATATCCGACAGTCTACCTCCCCAAATGAAAATTTTTAATATGGTTATCCCCATTCTATAAATGTGTTTCTGCAGTTTTGTCCACAATCGGAGCGTTACAATTAGTCGCATGTCACCCAGCAATATGTGACGTAATTAATGACGTCAAACTATTTTGACAGTACACCACAGGATATCACAAATTTTTGACGTTATCCATTCAGACGTCGTGTTACAAAATTAAGTGCATTACCTGAGCTGATCAGTGTTGTCTTACACCCAGCAGTAGAGCAGCGTCACCATTTTTTGACTGAGTTGATTGCTAAGCTACGCTCAAGAGACATATTTTTCTGTAAATCCATCCTTACTGGTAGTTGAAACCTGTAAACAGTAAAACCTGTGTAAAACGGCCACTCTCAAAAAGACCGAAAATTGTTTTTCAAGACCAATTATTGCTTAATGCAGGTCCATGGGGAGCATTCTGCAATACTTTAGACCTTCATTAAGCTACCATTTGTCATTAAGATATTTGTTGTGTCTATTTTTGAGTGGCCTGTATTACATTAAATTCAGGTAAATGATCTGGTCAAAACCTGCTGAGATTTGGATCAAAGTGCATTGCGGATTTTAGAAAAGTGACAAGAATGCCGTTTTACCTGTGATTGTTCTAACCATGGGTGTTCACCTATTGTGAGAGATAAAACGTTGAGAAATTATGAAGAACTGGCTTCTCAGACTCTCTTAACCCTTGCCATGCTGAATATTTTTATGTACTACACTCCTCCCTAATTTTGATCCTGTTAACCTGCAGCATTCATGTTGTAAGCATGTTTTTTAAATCCAAGTAGAAAACGATCAAGATCCTGATCAGATGGCTTCGTCAGAAGCCAGCTGATCTGGATCTACAGTATTTTCCAAAACGGATAAATCCGAGTTCAGCATGAAACTTAGGGTTAAGCTAAATATTGCATGCTGGACAATTTTACATGCATTTTAGTCATCTGCTGATTTTTTTTTTTTTTTCAAAACTAACTTAAAGTCGTTCAGGAGTACCGCCAGTGTCAAACAGTTTGGATCCAGACCAGGATGGACACTTTGTCTGGTCTAACTTGGGCCCAAATTGTTTGCAAAGACTCTGAAAACAACAAAAAGCCGCTAGTATGTAAAGAGATAAGAGGGTACTCACTGTTTGCCAAAGAACCCGTTTAGAGGTTTCCAGTATACAGTCAGTCTACAGGCTTATTGGTTGTGCCATGCTGCGCTCATGCAGCATTAAACCCCATGCCCGGATCCAGAGGGGGGGACAGGGCGTCCGGACCCCACCTGAAAAATCAAAATTATAGGGTTTCTTGGCATTACTTGTTCTGTATCCCTGAAAATCACAAAGATACCAAGCCATCATTCAAGTTGGGACATCATCGGCACGCCAGCCAAATGCCATTTATATGGCGTTTTGCTAGCGGGCCAATCATGGCCCGCTTATAGTGGTATTTGGATCCTACCTCCGCTCATCAACTAAAAAAAAACGTTGTCAAAGTTGGACACCCTCTGACAAAACTTTCTAGATCCGCACATGGACCCTTTTTGTACCAGAAACCCCTAAACGGGTACTTTGGCAAAAAGTGAAGACCCAGATGAAATGCCGAATAATGCAGCATTTCATCAGGGCTTGCACTGTTTGCTAAGGCAAAGAAATGAATACAATATTTTTGGAAATTATAACCTGTAAACATGTAATAATATATACAATGGACCATCAAAAGTTTATTGTATAAAGCCAGAAAGAAGACTCAGAAGGAGATAGATTTCTTTATTTCCTCCAAGTAGGAGAGTACAAACTATCAAAACATAAACACATGTGTAACTATATATACAAGAGACAAACATGGCATATATATCATGAAATTAAACTCTGAAAGCAAGCTTATATTTACACGGCTTGTTTTAAATCATTGTTATGAGTGGTTATGCTGGGCTTCATTGCAAGCAGATCCCTTGCCCAAAGGAAATGCAAGACATTTACGAATGAAATAAGCATAACACTCAACCAGCATAAGCATTATGCCAAATAGCTACGATAGTAAAGTGAGTTATTACCCCTGTGAACGGCTTCTGGTTGAGTAGAACCATACCATCAAGATATCCATCAGGTATATGTCAGACATGTTCATGGCATGTTTCTACGCCCGTAGGACTCTCACAGAGGCCGCTCTCAAAGGTATAACTCACCAGCTCACACGATCACGTGGTGATATCTCGTCCATACAGTATGTAAAGCTGGTAGACAAAGATACCAAAACAGAGCAAGGTCTTCAGACAGTAATGCTGCTAATTCTGCCAAAGCTTCGCCCAGGAATACATTTGTCCAGCTCCCTAAGCAAAATATATACGTCTGGGTTTTTGTGTTGTCATGCATATTTGGAACCCTTCATGTTACTAAGACGGACCGGAAAATTAAGTCAATAGACTTAACACATTTTCGTAAAACTATTTTGTCCCCATATCTACACCTTGCAGATAAAATACTAATCAACAAAGACTATTTTCAAGTGCTTTCTTAGTAGTTTTAAATACCCACTGGACAGCTAATCTGCCAAGATCAAAAGAGCCGAAACACAAGAATACGGTCAAGACTATTTTTCAACAACGAAGAAAAGAATTTTCTTTCCTCTGGCCCACTTTGTAGGGTAAAATGTTAAGATGTGATTAATTTAGCCGTTCTCTATATTTGTAACACTACATTTATTCAAAACAATCTTAAAGGATTAGGTTGGCTGGGTAGTCTAAGCTTATATGTAACGAGAGAAAAGAAGTTTAGTTCACTTGAGAGGAAATAAACTTCTTACTTAGACAACTGAGAAAAATTCTATCCAGATTATTTGGGAGTGCAGTTGCTCAGTGGTAGAGTGCTGGACTCGAGACCAAGGGGTCGCGGGTTCGAGCCTCACCGATGTCACTGCATTGTGGTCCTTGGGCAAGACACATTTATCCTAGCTTACGTAGCACTGGTTCAACCGAGGAAGACCCATCCCTGTTTAACTGAAAGATTGTTGATGGGACGTAAAGAATCAAATCAAACAAACAAAAACAAACAAACTACCCAGATTCAATCCAAGATCAGAGTCCGGATCAGATTCCAACGACGGTGAATATTTCTGGCTAACGCACAATAGAATTGCTTATGAGTCAGCTCATGGGATTTTGGAAATGATCGCATAGTTGACAATTTTAGTGAAATTGCGAATCACAGCATGTATGTCAGAACTGCTAAAAATGGACTTAAGTCAATTTACTCGGCATACAGCAGACCTATGGCATGTGCTATGTCTGATTCGGTTCGTCTGTTCCAAGCAAGCTGTTGTGGCTCTTTTCTCTGGGCACTCCGGCTTCTTTCCACATTTTAAAAACAGACTCTGACCGTCGTTGCGCTGACATGACATATTCGTGTCCAGTGTGCGGTTCTGTTACTCACATTAAACCCCACTAGTTTTTTGGGAGTTTTTTGACCGTACAGTGGTCTTGGGGTGTCATATACTATCCCCTTGCCTTGTGGCTTGTGGGAGTGAGCCTAATATTGGCTGGATATACTGGGCCTTCAAATTGGGTCCAGCAGACGACAAAAGTTGCCACTAATGTGGAAAGAGTTAAAGTTACCAAAACAATCAGGATGAAGTTGTGATCACAGATTTGCTTGGGAGTCAGGCTCAGGATTTGGAATAACGGTAAATGTTCTAGAAAATTATGAACCCTAGTTACTTGCCAAAAAGGCATAGACAAACATTGCTTCTATCGAGTTTTGATCCACGTTCGTCGATTGTTAAGAGTGGTCTTGATTGCCGCCTACCCGGTGTGGGACATGTATGAAATAAATATAAATTACAGTACGATTTGAATATGTTTAAACTTCACAGGTTTGTACGAGTCCTGGCCTTTGTATTCTGCCAGCTAGGAGGCCTGTCAGATTGACAACTAGTGATAACAAAGATATTAAGAGTAATGGATTTGGAGTGAAACTCCTTGTGACAACCTAGCTTCTATAAACTTGTCAGGGTAAAGAAATTGTCAATATTTTGTTTTTGTTCAGTTACAATATATTCTTTTCAAATACATGACTTTTGTTAGGACATTTTAAGGGTGAGTGTTTAGCTTGTTTTTAACCACAACACGACTCCTATGAGACGGACATTGTGCTGCGGTGCAGCGTATATTTTGTGTTGCATTTTACAAATGGGTGTTCTCATTATATGTCCTAATTCTAAATCCTAGTACAAGATGTGGCTTTGCTATAGAGTGATGCACAGAAAACTGCAAATGGCAATTTTCCAGGCATCGGTCATATTTCAATGATGTAAGTTTAGTTGAAAGAATCTAAAAAAGTTGACCACAAGAACACATTACATTGCAACTCACCTCAGCACTGACAGTCTGTCTCTGCATTTGAGCAGCTTTACCATTATATGAGGGTGTTTGGTTTGGTTTTTTTTGTTGCTTTACGTCCCAAGTCAACAGCTATGGTCATTGCGGGACGGTCAGTTCACCTAACCACACTTTTTCCTGGGCAGGCTTGAACAAGCGGTTAACCAGTAATTTGTGCACATACTTTCGCTTGTAACTGACAACAACCCTTCTTGAATGGATCAGCGGAAGGGAGGAGAATGACTGTAGAAATTATTTCATGATCAAGCTCCACGGAAGTATGGGACCGGGCCGGGATCGAACTCGCGACCCCTATTATATGAGGGTGTCATTAGCGAATTATGGCCATAAAATTTAATAATTAGTGATTTTTAAGGATAATTTTACCGAAATAGCAGAATGAGGGTTGCTAGTGATTAGCGAATTTTGGTGAAAAAATATAATGATTAGCTAATTTTGTGCGAAAAATTACTGAATAGTGGAATGACTAATGGTTATCAAATTTGACGAAAAATGTGCTATTGCACTCCATTTTACAGTAGGCCATCTTATGATGCCAAAATAAACTGTAAATCAGCCTTGCAGCAGTGTACACCACCCCAGAATTGCTTCCAGCCCAGTGACCTACATTAGATGATATAGGTCACCGAGTTGCCCTATTAACTCTTTACCTGCCAGCTGCGAATTTTGTCATCTGCTGATAATCTTTGCTAACAGTGCCTTGGAGAACATTCGGCTGTACCCAGATCAAGCCCAACAGAACATATACTCTGCTAGTGTTCCGAAGATAGGACATGTAATAGTTATACCATGGGTTGTCCGCCTGTAGATGGAGATAATCCACGAGCTTTAGCAAGTGGATTATCTTAGGTACAGGTGGGCAAACATGGTATAACTATTTTATACCACCTACGTCAGTGTAGCCCGTGCACATCAAGTGATATTTCATGCTCAAGTTGGTAAAGGTGGTATAAACATGTGTGTTTGAAAAATATCTGCACACCATAAAAAAAAATGATGAAAAATTACCCAGCATGCAAAGAAGGCCCTCACCTCTCACACCCCTCTCTAAAAGTATGGCCAGAAACATTATATTTTAAGTGTCAACCATTATAATTTCTCTTATAATCAAATCAAACACGAGCAGTCAAACGTGCAATTTGTGTAAACGGCTCTAAACGGTTTACCTGTCCAATTAACGGTTCACCTGCACAGCGGTAGACATCAAAGACCTCGCGCGCGTGTTTACACCCTGGCTATTGTGTCATTAAAAGACTCCGCCTGTAGGCGGGACTTAAGCGCAGGAACTTAAGCAAAGCCGGCGGAAATTAGACAAGCAAAAGTTTTTAAAACATATCTACTATTATAATATATCATATGAAAATTGTTTTTATTGCATTTTACTCAATTCATAGTAGCAATAATCACTGTTATTTTCAGAACTATTTTGCGCAGTGATAAATATGAGAGCGGTTACGAGGCTCGTGTCATTCATGTGTAAACAAAAGTTCATTGAGACGATATGAGCGCTGTGTGAAGGATTGCAGTGGTGCATTTGAAAATATTTTAAAAATACGTTATGATTTGGAGTAAATCCTATGATGACAGTGTTATCATCGGTGAGGAAATAGCGTGATCTTTCGAAATATAGTTTATGTGATACGATTTATTGTTGTATTCTGATTTTTTAAAACTTTGTTCTTGAATTTTTGGATTTCTTTTTAAGTGGGTGGGGTAAGGATATTGGTTGTGCTTTGCCATGGATTATATACATTTACAGCCAAATTTGTTTAAATGTTTTGGAATACAGTGAAACAATAAATCAGAATGGTGTGCTTGTGGATTATATTAACAGGTTTGATTCCTTTAAAAAAAGTGAAAAACTTAAATTGTATTTTACATAAAGAAAAAAATCCTGTCTTCAGATATTGAGGTCCCCAAACACTAAAAATGCAACTCTATATTCTATTTTAATACACCCATGCAGTCATCTCATTCTGTATTATGCAAACACCTGTCTTAAACACATGTTTGCTTACTCAATATGGGTACTAGCCTAATATATGTACAGTTTACTAGCATAATTATATTAATACCAGAAAGGATGTATACTTTTTACCATAGTTAATATATTAATCAAGCAATAGCATTCTCCTATTAGTGCACACTGAAAAAGTCAGCAGACGACAACATAAAATTACCCAGCATGCAAAGAGTTAAGGCTTGCTCAAAAATAGTGAGTATGATCAGGAAATACCACAATCACAAACTGCAGACAAACACATGGCACAGGGAGGAAGAATATGATGTTTAATGAAACTGGTCTCTTGCACACTTCAATTGCTGAACCGCATCTATAGCCGTCATAGTAGTAAATAAAAGATCATGAGTGGGAATCCCCCCAGAAGAGATTACACTGATACTAAGGACAACTGAAAGCCAATACTTTAACACTTTGTTTACTAGTGTTGTCTGCTGATAACCTTTGCAGTTTGCCTGATCTGGATCCAAACTGTTTGACTTATGGTATTCCTGAAGTATTTTTTTTTATTTGAAAAAAAAAAAATCAGCAGACGACAAAACTTACTCATGAAAAAAATACCCAGCATGCAAAGAGTTAAATCCACTAACTTGGAGAGCAGTGGTAGAGTGCTTGACTCGACACCGAGGGTTGCAGGTTCAAGCCTCACCAGCATCCTTGAGCAGGACACATTAATCCTTGCTTACTGTACTGGTTCAACCCAGGCATAACTGAAAAATTGTTGACTGGGATGTAAAGCATCAAATCAAACAAACAGAATCCACTAACTGAAAGGTAAACCTCAGATTAATTGTGGGAGATTGAACACCTGGAACATGCTAAGTCGTCTTTGCGTTGGTCAGTTACAACTTACACACTATCAGGTACCTTTTGAGTGACATTCTGGGCGAAGATAGGACATGTCTATTGTCAGTTACTGCCAGTCTGGTAATGTCAGTATGAATGCACTAAGAACTGGTCAGGCCCCCGGATAAGAGTGTGTAACTGAAAATTATTTTTCTTATTTCTCAACCAAAACATATGTTGTGGGTACTCAGAAAGAACCGTCTCGATGAGACGGTTCTGTTTAGCACCCAAAACACAATGTTTAAACTGATGGATAATTTTGTTTGATTTGATTCTTTACGTCCCATCAACAATCTTTCAGTTAAACAGGGACGGGTCTTCCTGGGTTGAACCAGTACTAAGCTAGGTTAAATGTGTCTTGCTCAAGGACCACAACGCGGTGACGTAGGTGAGGCTCGAACCCGCGGCCCCTCGGTCTCAAGTCAAGCACTCTACCACTGAGCCACTGCGCTCCCAAGGCAAACTGATGGATAAGAAAATAAACACAATTTTACACAAATTATTTTTGCTTAACTGGCCCTAATTGGGCTGTCCTTTTTAGATGCCCCCTGACATATTCATATTTAGATAGATTTTCGGACCAATATAAAAGGGAGGAATTCAAAGGGTTATGAACATGAATATTTTTTCATACGCATAGGAAACTGGTAACTGACATTTTAATGATAATGAAATTGAAACCTGAAAATAATCATAATAACAATGAAAGAAATAATCTTGAAAGGCTGTAAAACCTGAATCATACAGATAATTGGTTGAGCAATGTTTTTAATGAAACTCATAATTTTTAATAACATATACACTTTTTCTTTGGCAACATTTGAAACACAATACAGTAAACAATCTCTCGAATTTTCTGTCTGTCACAAAGTAAACACCGAACATTTACTATACTGTTAAATCTTTGTTCTGTTCAACTCATCTTGCCCTAAGGCATCATTCAACCTTGTGTCGTAGTGTGAAATATTGTTCTGTCTTGCTGGTGGCGTAGATTTCGACTTTTTATACATATACTCATTGAATCGGTAATAGGTTACAAGTATGCTTGCTGAAGCAGAAATTTGATACTAAAATTGCACATCCTCTCCAGAAACTTTTTTAGTTTCAGGTGTTTATCATTTTATCAAAGACGTCCTATTAACTTTAGGTTACATTTGTATTTAGGGACAGTTTCATACATGTAGCAATATTTTAATAATGTATAAATAAGCATGGTGTATAATTAATTAAGAGTGTTTACAGCCAGACAGTCTCAGTTCATAAGTTACAAAAATCATGCGCGGATCCAGAAAGTTTTGCCAGAGGGGGTCTAATTCTGATAACGTTGTTTTTTTTTAAAAGCACTTAAAATAGTGCTCACCAATGCCAATAGCGCTAAAAGCGGGCCATAATTGGCCCTTCAGCACCCCAAAGTCCCACCCCTGGGGCATGACCCAGGCAACAAAATGAAAATTCCGTTCAATATGTTTTCTATCTTTTATTTGTGAGAACACACACAAAGTTTGGTATAAAAATCTGTAACTGAAATTAAATATTTGACCTTGCCCCAAGGTCACCAGTTTGACCCTAGGGTGAAAATTTTACTTATATTCTGTTCTGCTCATCATCCCCGTCAATTTGATATGCCACGTGACCATGTTCGAAAAATTTTTTTTGGACCCCCTGGGCACCCCCAGCGCCCAAAGTCCTACCCCTGGTGCATGACCCAGGCATCAGAATGATACTTTCATTCAAAAAATGATACTTTCGTTCAATATGTTATCTATCTATTGTTTGTGAGAATACAAACAAAGTTTGGTATAAAAATCTGTAGCTGAAATTTAATGACATTTGACCTTTTGACCTCACCCCAAGGTCACCAGTTGACCCTATTGTGAAAATTTTAATGGCATCATCCCTGTACATGACCATGTTCGAAATTATTATTTTTGACCCCCTGGACACCCCAGTGCACCAAAATCCCACCCCTGGGACATGACCCAGACGATATAATGGAAATCGTTTGATCTGTTTTATATCTTTTATTTGTGAGGACACACGCAAAGTTTGCTAAAAAATCTTTTGAAATTGACTTTGTAATTGAAATTAACCCTCCCCAGGGCCTCATGGGGCGGGGCAAAAAAAATTGTGCTGTTGCACACCCCATTCGTGTGAGTAACTCACACACCTAATTTGGTTGGATTTCTTCCAATGGTTTAGGAGGGGATGGCAAAATGGACAGACGGATGCAATTACAATATCCCCTTCTCTGTTTTAAAAAAGCATGGGAATAATAAAGCTTATACGGTATGTGGAGTCAAGCCAAAAATAAAATCAGTCCCTAATACATTTGTAGTTTTCTCACAAAAATGGTTTTCTCATCTAAGGAATATCCCTTTATAAATACTTCCTTGGCTGATACAGTTTTATACAATAAAAAATAGTAAGTGAGTATGATCAGGATAATACACAATCACAAACTGCAGACAACCCAGAGGCACTGCGAGGAAGAGCCGCTCAACCATCACGAGACACCAGGAAGACAAATTAAGCAAAGCAATTAGCTCTCTCTTCCCCATCAAGATGATTGCAATACTAGAATGGACATAAAGTAACGTACTGTCCGTTCTAAGGCGGTGGTTCTGTTGTTGTTGACTTTTTGTTTATTGTTACTCCCATTGTGGGAGTCTGTTGGCAATTTGCAAAAGGGTTTGACATTTTCTTTCAAAGTGAGTTCAGCCATATCTAGCAAGGATTCAAGGCTTACCCTGGCTCAGAATTTTTGTTGTAGCCAACACTTTAGCCAAATGGAAAAAGTTGAAGCGAAATGAAATTGACTTTAGGCAAGGTTTAAGCCAGAAAGTAGTATCAAGAAGCCGTTATGCATTTATCTATTTGCAAGCTAATGGCCACTTTTGTCATCGGCTGATAACCTTTGCAAAGCTTGGACCCAGATCAGGCCCAACAAAACGTCGGGCCTGATCTGGATCCAAACTGTTTGACACCCTTATGGTATTGAAAAAGATCCAGCATTCAAAGAGTAAAATATGGCACACTGATAAAGAGAGAAGGAAGAATAAAAGCAATATTGGAAAAATTCAAAAACTGGTCAAAATACACTTTTTACAGATATGTTATTTTTGAACCACCTAGAGTGTTCTTTTACCAATGACTTATATTTGTAGCCACTCTGCATTTTGGGTAGCAAATGGCTACAATGGCTAATGGCAGGGTGAGCCCTGAAGGTAAATCTCTGATTCATTATTTTGTGTTCTTTGATTTCAGGATATGAGCCATAATGAGATCAGATGTTGCCATGGCGCCAGGGATGACACAGATTCATTGGTTGATATGGGTGGTAGCCTTGACACTGTCTGTGGTTGCTGTGGAGTCAGACGTTACAACACCTGCACCACAGGTGGTTATCAGGTTCACACAGAGTGTGTACAATGTAACAATACCAGAAAACTCAATTGGAAAAACTTTCGTCACTCCAACCACAAAAATGGGGATATATATTCCTGATAACCACCATTTAAAGATTAACTATAAAATAGTTAATTCATCCGATGATCTGTTTAAAGCGGAAGCATACTTATTAGGAGATTTCTCATTCCTTCTAGTAAGAACACATTCAAATAGCTATGGGCGTCTGAATAGGGAATTTAGATCTGAATATCATTTGAAAATAGAAGCAACAGCTGAAGACCTGAGTGGTGCAACTTCTAAAGCTTCCACTGATCTCATCGTTTATGTGACAGATTTGAATGACTTACAGCCACTGTTTGATCAGGATGTTTATAGTGTGACTGTCAGAGAGGATACGCCACTGCACACTAGTATTGCACAAGTTTCTGCTTATGATGGCGATGCAGGGATAAATTCAGACATCTATTACAGTTTTATGGAAAAAACAAAAGTTTTTGCAGTGCATCCAACAACTGGTATAATCACGCTGACAAAATCTTTAAACTACTTTATCGAGAAAACTTACACAGTTGATATACTAGCTGAAGACCGTGGTCCACAAACAGCATTATCGACCAGAAAAAGACCGGCGAAGTTCACAGTGAGGGTTGAACAAGTAAACTTTTATTCCCCAGAGATTTCATTGAAAATTTTACCAGTAGTTATTGAAACAGATCAAAATGAAATACTTATTGCACTTGCAAGTGTGGTCGACAAAGATATCGGTCAAAATGGGAAAATAAGATCACTCAGTGTTGTAGAAGAAGATCTGAAAGATATAATCATTGTAGAAAGGGAAGAGAACAAAGATGATTTCATTATCAAATTGCTTCAAAATTCAAAAAGTATATTTGGCGCTGGTTTCAATGTAACTTTGGAAGCAGAGGATATGGGAAACAACCCTAAAACCTCAAATAAAACATTCTTTGTCAATCTTTTAGACACAACTAAGTCACCAAAATTTACTCAAAAGATATATGAAGCATCGGTGGAAGAAATAGTACCAATAAATACACCAGTGATGTTCGTGTCTGTGACAGAAACTTCAGACAGTGCTGCTATTGATGCAAGGTTTGAAATTGTTGATGGAAACGAGAAAGGTTACTTAAGAATAAATATTCTCACAGGATTGATATCAACTGCGGATTTTCTGGATGCTGAAAATGTATCCAGAGTGGACATTAAAGTTGCTATGTACAACCTTTACAGCAAAGGATCTCAACAATTAGAAACAGCCACTGTAAAAATTGATGTTTTAGATACTAATGACAATGCTCCAGAATTTAATATAGCTGATCAAATTTCAGAAATATATATTCAGGAAAATTTGCCAGTTGGATCAAGTGTCTTTAAAATAAGTGCCATAGACAAGGATAAGGCTGAGAATGGAAGAATTAGTTTTTCTGTTGCCAATGTAAAACAGGTACCATTTGACATAGAACCATTTTCTGGTATTATTAAAGTCACAGAACCATTAGATTTCGAAACTATGAAACATACATATAGGCTTGTTATCAGGGCATCAGACTGGGGTACTCCATTTTCACGAGAGACTGAAATGATCTTTAAAATTAACTTACAAGATGAAAATGACAATGTTCCAGAGTTTGAAAAGAGTCACTGCTCTGGTTATGTTTCAAAAGATGCCCCTATTTCAACAGAACTCCTGATTTCACCAGCCATTGACTTTGATGTAAGTGATGTTATTTCCTATGAAATCCAGTCAGGAAATGAGGACCAATGTTTTGAACTTGACCAAGCTACAGCTACATTAACTCTCAACTGTAGCCTTAGAGACACATTGAAACAAAATTTCAAGCTAAAGCTTGTGGCGAATGATGGACTCCACATTTCTGAAGCAGTAGAAGTGGATCTGGTGCTGGTAAATTCAAAACAGAGTTCTCAGCTTGCAGAGAGCCTGGTGAAAATTCAGTGCAGAGACACAAATGTTTCTGAGCGTCTCCAAGAGATGGTTTTCCGGTCAAGAGCCAGTAGAACAAAATTTGAGCTGGAGGGATTTGAAGCAGCTTCTGTAAACCTCAAGCAGTATCCACCTGTGTTCAATTCATCCATTCCAAAGTCACTCGAAATATCGGAAGGAGCTTCAGTTGGGACTGTTTTAGCCCTTTTTGAGGCTTCAGATTTAGACCCTGGGTATGATGGAATGCTTGTTTATGTTATCAAATCTGGAGATAATAATGGATACTTCAAAGCTGACACTCATACTGGAGGGCTAATTGTCATGTCAGAATTAGACAGAGAAAAAGTTGAGTCTTTTGAACTTATAATTGAAGTTTCTGATCTTGGAATACCTAGTCAATCAGCTACCACTTCTGTAAAAATCTCAGTCCTGGATGAAAATGATAACCCACCGATATTTGACAATGATGAGTATTCTGCGACAGTCTCTGAAAATATCAATATCAATGCCACTGTCACACAGGTGCAAGCTTCAGACAAAGATGTTGGTGAAAATGCAGATATCAGTTACACAATAGTTTCAGACACAGACCATTTCGGAGTAAATCCTAAGACTGGAATTATCACCGTGAATAAAGCGTTAGACAGGGAAAGATATCCTGTCTATGAGATTCTCGTCAGAGCATCAGATCAAGGTAGCAAACTCAGTCTCAGCTCAACGGCAACTGTGATTGTGACATTAACTGATGTAAATGATGTTGTTCCAACATTTACGCCAGAAGTGTACAGTGTTCGGATTCGTGAGGATTTACCTCTTGGTGCTGTTGTGACTGTAGTTACAGCAGCAGATACCGATGAAGGAGTTAACGGAGAAGTTGCCTATCATCTTGTGTACGGAGAGGATTATTTTGAAATTGATTCTGAAACGGGAGTTATTCGGATTATAAAGAAGCTCGATTTTGAAGTGCAGCAAGTTCATAATATTAGTGTTAGGGCAGAGGATGGTGGGAAGCCACCTCTTATGTCAGTGTGTTTTATCAATATCGAAATTGTGGATGTAAATGAAAATCTTATGCCGCCAGTGTTTAATAATTTCTTCGCTGTTGGATATGTTAATGAGAATGAGGCTGTTGGAACTACCGTGATGTTCGTAACGGCCCATGATCCTGATGGTGATGTGGATAGTGTTACATATTCTATCAGAGATGGTCCCGGTCTCGGAAGGTTTACTATTGATAATAATGGTAAGATATTTTCTGTTATGTATTCACTGCTCGTTGGCGGTAACCCAGGCGTGACCCATTCCGTTACACTGCATTCATCATGCGATGAATGCAGTGTACAGAATGGGTCACGCCTGGGTTACTGAGAATGTCATTGGTCCAGATAAGCAAAAAATTTTGCATTTTTGTTTGATTTGATTCCTTTATGTCTCAGTTAACAATTTTTCAGTTATATTGGGACAGGTCTTTCTGGGTTAAACCAGTACTAAGCAAGGATTAATGTGTCTTGCTCAAGGACACAATGCAGTGACACCGATGAGGCTCGAACCCACAACTCCTTGGTCTCAAGTCAAGCATTCTACCACTAAGCCACCATGCTCCCTAAAAAATTTTTGCATAAAATTAGGATTATTTTCTTACCCATCAGTTTAACATTTGTAACCATCTCATTGATATGATACTTTAATTTTCTTGTGGAACTGATTCCAATTTTCTCATGAATTTGCATTTTTGGGCTCAAAATTTGCAGCTTCATGATCATGGGTATAAGATTAATCCTTTATCCGCCAGTCACAACTTTTGTTGTCTACTCTCTCATCTGCTTATGTTCTAAGGTAGCCTAAATTGTTATCAATATGGACCCAAATCAGACTGATCAGGGTTCATAATGTTGGCTTCCAAGATAAAAAGCAAACAACATTTACAGGACAAAAAAAGGGGTGGTGGTTAAGGATCAAATATGGTAATTTAGAAATAAAGAAATGTCACCAAATACCATGTAATGGTCTGACTAGGTCATTAGTTCTTCCATAAATCAGTGATTTTGTCATAGCAGTGTCCTCAGAAGTGTTAGCGCCAGACAGCTGGAAATATCTTTGTCATGTAGCCTCTATTAAGTTATGAACAAGCGCTAAACCTATGCATAAATTTTAAGCTCTGGTTGAGATTGCGGAAATAAACAAGATTTTGTGTCTGGCATATTGTCCAAGTCATGATTACTATGTGCCCACTCCCTTTTTTGTGACTGACCAAAATAGCCATGTCAGGTTATAAATATATAATGCATTGCAGCCCATACAACATTATAATTCTGGGCATGAAGGGCATAGTTCATCCAGGCCTCAAGACAGTTGTGGGTACTCAAAACAACCGTCTCAATGCGCAGATCCAGGAATTTTTGTCAGGAGGGTCCAGGTCCGACAGCCAGAAAACAGCCTGCAGACAATAGTTTGTTTTTTTTTAGTCCTCAGCTTATTTAACAGTTTACAGAGGGGGTCCAATGGTTGTCCAATGGTTTTAATGTGGTGAAAACTATACTTTCCCAAGGATACAGAGGGGGTCCAATATTTTCCGGGGAGGGGGGGGGGGTCCAAATGCTAGTTTCTATAGAAACCCATATAACTTTTATTAACATTTATTTTTTCCTTTCTTTAGACCTAGTCTAGAGTTCCAACTTGAATCAATAGTATGGTTACAATGACCATAAAAAATATTTCACAATTTCTCTATGAAATGTGTGGCTGTGCCAGGTTTGAATGAGACTCAACCATTAGGGCTTCGTGGTAGATGTCTGAGTCTTGCTTTAATGGATTGGATTTTGTCTGTGGTGAACTTTGGTTAAATCTGTTCTCTATCCCTTGTGTTACCTGTGTTGTATATACATACTAAGGTATTGTAAAGTCCAGCCTTTTAATCTGTTTATCTATGTTTATATCCTTGAATACATGGAGTTCACTTCAATAATCCCAGGTGGGTTGTCTAAAATAGTGGGCGGTTTGATAACATGTACTTTAATTAATGTTTGATCTGTAGGGAACATAGAAACAATGTTCAAATCTTTTAAATGATATTCTGATCATTTGCAAATGATTGACGTAAAGACGGCCAGTTAAAACCTACGTATAGCCACCAACCTGTATAAGCCTAACTCCTTTTTGTATGACATAGGCAAATGAATTGAAATGATCAGATGCCACTGATCAGGGTTTGCACTATTTGCTTAAAGAATGTTCTATTAAAATTTTGTAAAAAAATGAAACATACCACCTAAAGACCCTTAAAGTCACACTGGTCTGTCATTACACACAGGCACCAGAGTTTTAAACATTTTTAGGGGATTTCCTGGTTGGGCCATATTGTTTCATGTAACCTGAAACACATATTTTTATCCCCACGCTTTTTTAAAAAAGCGTCGGGGATATTGCAATCGCCTCCGTCTGTCCGTCCGTCTGTCCGTCACGCTATCTCCTCCTAAACCGTTGGACGAAATTCAACCAAATTTGGTGTGTGAGTTGCTCACATGGAAAGGGTGTGCAACGGCACATTTTTTTTTGGCCCCGCCCCCTGGGGCCCTGGGGAGGGGCCAAAAGGTCAAATATTATTAAATATCATTAAATATCAATTACAAAGTCAATTTCAAAGATTTTTAAACCAAACTTTGTGTGTCTTCTCACAAATGAAAGATATAAAACATATCAGACGGATTTTCATTCCCTTGCCTGGGTCATGCCCCAGGGGTCGGACTTGGGGGTACCGTGGGGGGGTTGAGTGGTTCAAAAAAAATTTTTTTCCGAAATTCAACCAGATCTGGTGTGTGAGTAACTTACATCAATGGCACATGCAACAGCACAATTTTTTTGGTCCCCACCCCCTGGGGCCCTGGGGAGGGGCCAAAAGGTCAAATATCATTAAATCTCAATTACAAAGTCAATTTCAAAGATTTTTAATCTAAACTTTGTGTGTCTTCTCACAAATGAAAGATATAAAACATATTAGACAGGATTCTTATTCTGTCCCCTGGGTCATGCATGCCCCAGGGTTTAGGACTTGGGGGTGCTGGGGGGTCAAAAATTTAATTTTATGAACATGGTCATGTGGCATATCAAATTAAAGGGGATGAGCAGCAGACCAGGATACACTGAAAATTTTAACCCTAGGATCAAACTGGTGACTTTGGGATGGGGTCAAAGGATCAAATACCATTAGATATCTTTGAGAGCGTGGGGATTTGCGATGGGGCGCCGTCGAATGTGTTCTAGTTTTGGCCTTAATAAAATGTTGTGACAAATTCGTAAGTGCACATTCAATTATTAATCTACACTAATACACTAATTACTTGACTGACTATACTTCAAATGGTAATGCTATGATCCCAATTCTACACTTCCACTTATTTCCGAAAAAAAGGATTTTTTTTTACAAAAAAGAGAAGGGTCTTAGCTTATGCTTTCAATACAGTGATTGTATTCGGCCATTTTTACTGCCTTATATGGGAGTCATTCCCCATCCAAAAATGGCCTTTATTTTCCCAATTTCATGTATTTTAGTACATATTTTCCCAATTTTTATGATATATTTTCCCAAATATGAAGGAAAGGGTAGCTTCCCAAAATCCCAAATAGAATCACTGCAATATGGAAGATTGACCCCTGACTTCTACACCTGTAAAATATATTGTAGTTTATTTCAACAAGGTTGATTAATGTTTTTTCAGTGAAAGGAACTGGTGAACCAAAGAATAGCAAAATGAAACAAAATTGACAATTTATGAAACCTTGTTTTTGGATAGTTGTATTTACTCTATAGATTAGAATGTCACTGTTCCGCCTTATGATCTCTCCCTATCTCTTTTCCCCTTTAGTTTCCTTCTTTTTGATCATATATGGTTAAAAGCAGGCTAAGTATTAATGTCCCACATTTATACCTGTAAATGACATTCTAATTTGGGTCAAGGTATCTGACATTTAGTCCAATTTAAAGTGCCAAGCGCAAGGATAATTATTTCACAGTGGAGGTAAATTCACCTGTAAAATTAATTAGTTTTCTTAAATGTTGAAAAAATACTGGTTAAATTTAAACATTTTAAATTGTTAAAAAGAAAGTTTTTAAATCTATTCTAAAATTTTTGGTAAGAAAGTGTGATAGTTCAATATTTGCAGACACTTTGCTGCCATACACCACAACTAACCATATACCAATTAAGGGAAGGGTCATGACTGATGTTGGAAAAACTTGTGGCCCGACCCCTTGCTTTATATTGGCAATAAATATGTTTAAACTAAACCAATAATGTGACTATACTCCAGGATGGTTCATATGTATAAATGTGTGGGGGGGTTCGCTTTGCTGATTTTATCTAATTTTTCTTAAATATCCCACGAAAATGAAATAATTTGATCTCATTGAGACCAATTTATTTCATTTTTATACGATATTATACTTGTGAAATAAGAAAATAATTTTTTGTTATGCACTCTGAGCTAAAGGCCTGAATCACTTTGCAAATCTTAAATAAATTTTGGACAAATTTAACTTTAGTAGGAAGCTATTTTTAAACTAAAGTGCTGCCAAACACTATCTTATCAATTTTCTAAGCCTGTTTTCATTGATGAGTTGAAGGACACTTCAAATGTCAGACTGGTTGGTATTCATAAGTTTGTTGCTATAGATAATTTCAATGGTATTTCTAATGACAGACTGGTGATAGATAGATCAATGAACAGACTGCTTATATATCATTGTGCAACATTTTAAATCAGCTGTCATAAGCTCTTTGTCTACTTTGATAACAATGTATTGTTCAATAAATTTGCCATATTTATTCCAAATAACCCCACCCCAAATCCCGATCATTCAGTAAAATTGATTCCAAAACATGTATGTATACATTGACTGTTGACAATGGCGTAGCCAGAACGCTGAAAAAGTTACGCACATCAAAGGGAGACTACTGGAAAAAGCAGTGATTCGCATCAAATGCATCCCTTTTCAAACTGAACTTCTCTTAAAGGAAAGAATTTGCTCCCAGAGGGTGCGAATTCTTTCCTTTAAGAGTAGTTCCTTTTGGTATGGAAAGTCACTCTTACGACATAAGGTGACCTCCCTTGAATGTTACTATTTTTATTTCGCACATGCGTAACCTGCGTAATGGGTGCTACGCCAATGGTTAAGCCAAAATTCTTGACACTACATCACAAAATATTACCATCACGGTATTAAAATATGCCAAACTCAATGCATATTGATGCATATATCCTTTTTGCTACTGGACCCAATGTATTTCAAGTCAAAAATCCGATTATGATAATGATGGGCTTGTCATGGGCAACAGAATGAGCACCCATACTTAAATATTGCTACCATGGGAACTGGGAAGTTTATTACTCTCTTTATCAAACAGATCAATGGCTTATGTAAGACTTTGCATAAAACTAATGTTTACATTTATGTGATGACATATTGTTGAATGGACCAAGTGTCCATCTCAAGTTTGAAAGACCCTTATATATGCCTCAGTCATTTTTATCTGCAGCCAGCTGGGCCAGATACCTCCTGTCCATAATACATCTACATATACTGATAGACATAAAAGTTCTATGTCTATGTCTATCAGTAGATGAATTTAAGCATGAAAGTATTAATTCCACAAATTGAAACTTTTTTGTACAAGATGTGCAAACTTGTACCTCTAGACAGTGCTATTCTACGGTAACAACTCAACCCCACTCCTAACGCCACCTCATGGGTATATGGTGTGGAAAGTGGGATCTGACCAAGGAATAACCTTATGATGGAGGTAGGGTTATAACTGTACATGTGAGGGTGTCAAAGAAGTTACAGACTATGAGGCAGGCATGACAACACTGTGGATGCCATAAGGCCCATCTTACCATGGCACAAACAGAGTACGGTAAATGTTCTAAAATTTCGAACACTCTAAAATTACGAACACCTAAAATTATCGCCGAAAATAATTTTTAAAACATCCTAAAAAATCGAACACTGACTTTTTTCGGAAAAGTGAATTTCTAAAATTACGAACACACCTTATTTTCGGCGGAAAATCGATGTCCGTTTACCTGTTTGTCCCATCTGTGTTCGGTATACTTCTACCGTACAGCACGTGAGCGGTAGCGGCATTTGGAATGTTCCATTCTACTTAGATTTGTAATCTGGCATGTGGCGTTCTATTTCGCATGCCAGCGCGCGACGTTATACATTATACATTATTCAAGGTCACCAGCATTGACGAACTTGATGCATGGACAAGTTACTGCAACGATTCCGAAACTGCTTTGACTAACCCTATTGAGTATATGTATCCACCCAAATGGCTGAGATCATTTTTTATTACTGACCAAAGGCCGCGATTCAGCTAATTGCACGTGAATTCATCTTGTCATACCAAGGGTCGCGATTCGCTATCTTAGATACGACGAAACCCTCGCTGGTGAAGATGACGTGAATTATGCACGTTGACAAACGCATATATAGTGTGCTGTGACACATACTCGTTTTTTTCTCTAAAATACCAGCCCCGAAGAGAGTTAACTTAAGGCTTATATATGTGTGTTTGCACAATCTCGTCAGGGTCTCGTTCACTAACAAAGTTTAAAGTGGATGAAGACTCTAGCCAAATAAAAATTCTAGACATCTACGTACGTTGACTTTAAAATATTTAAAATACTTGTCAGCGGTTTTCTAAGTACATGTAATAATGGCTATTCCTATCAATCAAAAAAATCAAATTCCTCAAATTGGAACATTTTAACAACTGTTGAGCCAATCGCGGCGTGTCTGTTTGTCCTCATGAAACTGCACATTGAGGGTCCTATGAGTGCATTACCGGTATAAAGACGCACATACGGCACATACATGTACCAAGAATAAATTGATTGTAGCACGATTCTGCATCTTGATGAATTTATTATTTACAATATTAATTTCATGAAATAAGTCAGCTATGCGAGCAGCGAAGGCTCAGACGAGCCTGCGCACCCGCGGAAAATCGCCAGCGCCTGACATCTCAGAAATCGCTTTATTTACCACACGTCTGTAGATGTATGTACCCCGACTTTGCTACATAAGAAGATCAGCCTGCATACCGCATACGCAGTCTTATCAGCACCTTTGTTTCTAGAAAAACACTAACATTTTGTCGGGCAAGATCTGGGCCCAAACTGTCCGCTAAAAATTAGTTTGTCACAGCTTCGGGGGGGGGGGGCGGGTTCAGCACTGCTAATAGTATATCAGCCGCAGTCAAAAGGACAGGGTAATGGTTCACGGACATGTGTTTGAGAATCAAAGAAGCCGACCTATCAGACCACGTGTTGTTGTTGTTTTAAGACTCGGGTAGCACGCGGTCGCTTTGGGCGCACGAAAGCGGACTTAGCACTCAAAACATAATTGCATAGCTGTGTCTCCTTTTCATGGGTTTGCATGAAAAAAAAATTCAATGAACTCGAGCATGAAACGGCGCACTGCATGCCATAAAAATCTTGATTTGTGGTACTGTCTGAATTTTTCCTTTTCTTTGAGATTTGAAGTACCACCCAGCGTATCTTACGCATCGGCTGGAAGCCAATATATCATAAATTGAG